>JAYKKI010000032.1:732500-1932500 GCA_039881145.1 Druceiella hillmani | reverse complement strand
GTGTATCATAGTTAAGGAATTATATTCATTATAGTTATTCGTATTTTTTCCAATGAATTAATATTTCAAGCGTTTATAAAGGATAGGTGTTTACTAATTATATGAAAATTTATGTAATTAATAATTATAATATGTCAAGAAATACAAAGCATGCTTTTGCTTTTAGATTGTCCTGAAACGAAAAACTTTTATTGAATAACGTTGTTTTCGTATAAATAATGCTAAATCAAACTTAGATAAAAGTTTATCTACTAATGATGTTAGCTAATTGGGGCAGCTTGACACGAGAAATGAAGTTATAACTTTGATTTTCTTTTTATTTAAGTTATTCTCGATTAAAATGTTGCAAAGTTAAGAATGGGAGACGAAAGTGAAATATGAACACTGCTTCGTTAATTGTAATAGCGTTTTATGTAATTCTGCGTAAAGTTAACCATTTAATGTCGTACGGTGTATTTTTAAATGGATATCTCTGTTAGCATAGTAATTTGAAGTGTCGTAAAGA
The DNA here is from genome assembly GCA_039881145.1 of Druceiella hillmani. NCBI lineage: Eukaryota > Metazoa > Arthropoda > Insecta > Lepidoptera > Hepialidae > Druceiella > Druceiella hillmani. The sequence continues at coordinate 1,931,995 of JAYKKI010000032.1, read as the reverse complement.
TATATATAGAAGTAATTAATTTTTTAGTGTGGCTGTTTCATACAATTTCAAACAATGATTTAATGACGACATATAATGTAACGAAGATATTATATATAGAAAGATATCTGAACGTTGCACAAAAGGAACAATGTAAGATGGAAGTATTGGGAATGATTCCATTAATAAATATGCCTATATAAGATAAAATGAAATGACATTCAAAAATTTAAAGTACGAATATGCAGTGAGAGAGGTGTGATGAGATATTGGGGTTTGATTTAGCGGAGTGCACAAATTAAGTATTTCGTGATAGAACAAGAATTGTGTGGTCAGATCGAATTCATAAGTTTGTAAAGAAGGTTATTATAATTGAAATTACCAGTCACTAGAGATGTTTGCGTCAAAATTAACTTATTCGAAGTTGTGTCATTGTTGCTAACCCTAGGTCGGTGAGATATTCTTGGTGTAATTTTGATAAATATCGCAAAAAGATTGTTACATTATACAGTTGGTAATTTTTTCCTTGTATAATTTAGTAAAGTCAATTTAGTAAATATAATATGTACAGATATTATGAAATATAATATGTACTGATAAACCCCTTAATTTGGTAATCAAAGGCCGAAGTACTGGTATATTTTTGAAACATATATGTACGGTGATGTAAGAATTGATGTATGAAATAAATTATGGTATAACGACGTATATTTCCACATGATAGAAATAACTATACTTTATACGCGTTTGTTGATATTCAGGAATAAAAGAGTATTTTTAAATTATGGGAACGTTTCTGATATTGACGATTATGGGTAAAATGATTTGTTGATTATATGCAAGCAATTTTTGAGCAAGTATAATGTAGCGACGGAGACCATTGTGAAATATGTATGGAAAGACTCGGATACTATATTGGGAATGGAAGTTAATGGATAAATGGACGGAAATGGATGTTAGAAAATGTAACGAATGGAGCCTATTTCGATCGTTTGAATAAATGGATGGAATGGATATGGGTTATCCTCTTCGAAATAATTGTGTTATACTTTCAAATCCCGGTTTAATGTTTTGGATGAAAAGGTCTTCGGCAGTCTCTTTTTTCATTATCAATTCAAGTTTAGCAAGGCAAAATTGAGATTCTGTTTTAGTTGCATTTGATATAAAGCTTTATAACTTTTTGTTCTATTAAATATTACTTAAACTTCATATAGTGAAAGTAACTCTACTGATACCGGATAAATGCAGTGGTTTTGTGCGAGACTACAAGAATTATCTATACGCATATCTCCAAAACTATATATAATTAATTCAAGGTATACATGAATTATTACAAAACCACCGTAAACAAGTCTTAAAGTAATATGATGGAAAATGCGACTATATATACATCGTAAAGCATCACTCAATTAACGCAACGGATTTGCAACAATTGCTTATTTTAATTACAAATCTAATAATAAATATAAAACAGTAACATCTCTTTCACTCTGTTTTGATTTTCTATTATTATACAGAAACTTTAGAAGATTTGGAAAATTTTCGGAAAGTTACTCTTGTTGCACCATAAATAATTTAAAGACCACATTGAGCTGTTTATTTAGTGTTAGATTTGGAAAGGAAATACTGAGAAGTGGAAATAAAAATGGTTATAGAAAAAATTTCATGACTGAATGAATATCTGGTTTAATAAAATGAACTGTTAAATGAAAAGAATTAAGAAACTTGGATGGATTTAGGATACAGCATACTGGTATTCATACCAGAAATTTACGTTACGGTTACGGAATATGACATTACTTCTAATAATATTTATAATTCTCTATAACAATTATAACGAAGTCTAAGAATTTGTTATTGTTTATGTAATGATTTAATTTAAGAGAGAGAGTTAGCGAATGTCTGATCGTTACTTTGAGAATGTGTCAATAACAAAACTGTGTACATTTTCATCTATTTTATATGTTATGAAATTCATTAACTTATTAACAATAACGGAATTTAATTATATGAACTTTCTATCGACAAATGTATTAAAAATATCTATTGCCATATTTCTTTAAACTATTGTTTAGTGGAATAATGAATATTATGTTAAAAAATATTCAGCGTTTATACAATTCAGGAAGCAGGGAAATTTTAGTGTAGACGTATTATGTGAATTATAATTGCCTATATAGAATTATTGTTCACATGTCAAATTTATATAATATTATAATTAAGGTAATTTATTAATTTATATCTACGCAGTAAGTCACTGGTACTCAAAGAGTTAATGAACACATCCCCATTATGTGTAGCAATAGTTTTAAAACATTGTAGATTTGGACAGCATCAATAGATATTACTTGCAATATATAGAACTGTTAATTTAACAGAAGTACGATTTTTTATTGATAATATTAAGCATTTGGGTATGGATGTGTAAAGAAAATAATTTTCTTCTGCTTCAAAATAGAAGTCTATGTTTTAGGCTGTAAGGAAGCTTCTATACAGTTTGCAGGTTATTGTAAACAGGTTATTTCATACGCATATGTTTATTATAAATAAGTGAATATAGAAAAAAAAAGTTTGCGTGAAAAAATAAACATTTGTATGTTTCTTTTTTGGACTATGGTTTGATAATTCAGTTTTTATATTAATTTCTAACACAGTTCGTTTTTTGGTCCGTAATATTTTATCATTAAATTAAGTAATTTTTTTGTTAAATATGTTTTCCTTTTTTCGTAATTTCATATTTTCTGATTGTTCCGTGTGTTTTTGCTAAAAAATATATAATAGTTTTATATAAAAAGACAAGGCATTCGTCAAATTTAGACCTGAAAATAATGTTTTTATATGATCAACATTATTGAAGTAAAATTAATATTTCTGCTTTAATATTTTGCCTAGTCTTTTCATAAATGGTTGCCAGTAAATAGCTCTATGAATTTTCACTTATTTATTGGCATCGAAGTATACATTTCTGTGTTTGAAACTGAATAATTTTCTATGTGTCATTTTAACTGTGATTAAATTTTATAATATTTATTTAATGGAATAAATTATTTTCGTGTGATATTAATTTATATTTTTAGTCTTTTATTTAAGTTGCATCTTATTAATAAATTTGATAATTAATTAAAATGATAACAGCATAATATATGAAAAAAATAATCAATATATAGGAGATAATAAAATGTTATTTATTTTACGATTTACAACTTAAGCTATGTACTTCGATTACGTAATTTTTTCATCTCTTTTAAATATACCGTAAATGTTGCGACACAAAACAAGAGCCAATATTGATGTGCAATATCTTTTAATAACTAAATATAATTTCGAGTGAGTTAAGGGTATTTATCTGTATTAAATTAAAATTAACATAACTGTAACGGTTTTTTAGTACATAAGCTAGATAAATAAGAAAAATATTCGGCCAAATTAAAAATGTAAGTTCGTTTTTATTTGTTTGATTTAGCTATTAATTTTTCAGGAAAAGAAAAGATAGGAGAAAATCAATTAGTAATTTTCTTATAATCGTCAGTAATAGTCAATTTAAAATAAGTAAGAGAAAAAAAATTAATAAGAATTCTTTCACAGAATAATTTCACACAATTCTTCATTAGTCTTCAGTGAAAAAGAGTAAAGAATAGAATTTTGATAGATTAAACACTTTTGTCATAATTTGAAAAAAAAATCTGTGGTATTTCGCTAGACGATTAATCATTGAGAACGTTCGTAATCACTTTTAAAATGTATAATAAATAATTCATTGAATTTCTGAAATGCGTAAACATTTATGTATTGCCTATGTATATTATCTGTCCGTTAGTACATTAGATTCTAACTAAAAAATCGTTGGACGAATTTTGATTAATTATCTTTTATTTGTTTTAATACCCCTAAATAGTCTCAGACTAATGTTTATTACGTTAAGTAATACAGAAGGCGTCAGCAGTGACGACAACATGATGACGTATTTACACGAAAGACATAATATATTTTAAAAATTAAAATATAATTAAAAAAGAAATGGTTTTTGCTAATGCGGTAGGCAATGAGAGTAGAAGTGAATCATATATTAAAATACTAAATGAACAAAGCGTGCAATGAACAAAGCACGTTTAAGCAATGAAAAGTGAGAAGAGTTTGCTAAGCAACAAAGGGTTTGGCGAAAGAAACTATAAAAGAGTTGTTTTAATTTTTCAAAATAATATTATTACATAACGAGTGTGATGAAAAATGTCGATGGAAGAAAAAAGGGTAAGAGAAAAGATGAAAAATGATAGACTTTTTAATTAGTTGAACAACATTTTATTTTTACTGCTTAATAGTAAGGTTGCGGAAGCAAGAAAACTATATTTGAAAACTCTTCTAGGATTATGAGTAAAGGGAAGAAATATTAATAAACTTGATTGAACATTTTAATTACCATTTAATTTTTAAATTACAAATGAACTTAATTACCCAATTTTCTTTAATTCACTTAACTAGCAGTAACTCAATATAAAAAAACACATACTAATCTTGTTTTTTAGCTGCCTATTTTATTGTTTTAAGTTTATTGTGAAAAATAAATAGTTCAAACTAGAAATTGACCTTTACATAGTATTCACGCTATTTGGTAAGAACATCATTAGAGGATTGTTGTTCTAAAAGTATTGAAAGTACTTTTTCTTATTACATTTAAATGTGCGATATATCCTCTGCGCATATTTTTTCTTGTCACTTATAGGTTTTTTATTTACTGTACTATGTATAAATTAATCACTGTTTATATAGACCAGAATACGCTGCCATTTGTTTCACAATTATTTAAATGACGTCAGCGCGTTTTATATATTACTTAGCTTGCCCTACATAGAGCATAAAATGAATTATTTTTAAACTTTAAACGAGTCGTAATATTTTTTTTATTAATGAAATTAACATCCTTGTTATATATCGAGTTTATACCAGTGAGGTTACATCAATTTTACAAATTTATACTTATAATAAATCGTAATGAAAGAGTCAGTACACTGAGTATAATATTTACGAATAGTTTTTAACAATTTTTGTTCATTTATTATTGAAAATGTTTAATATTTTGTGATATTACATAAAAACTCTTTTGATTTATAGTTTTTGACTTTATAATTAACTTATTAAATAATATTAACACTCTTGAATATTATGCACGCGTGATGGGACATTGTACGTAATATATGCCAGAAATCAAAATTGTGTTTCGGAATTTGATATTTTTGATGTAAAACATCTAATGGTGCCTTTGCACGAGAGTTAAAACTTTTCGACCGCACTTCGATTCGGCTAGTTTCCTGTCTCGTCGACTCATTCTGATTTAAATCGGCCAGCTTCGCGCCTTGTCGGCTCTTTCCAACTTAATTCGTCCAGCTTCGCGGCTTGTCGGTTCTTTCCGACAGAACGTCTTACTTTATATGTGAGTTAGTGTATCAGCAGTGTTTCTTATTTAGTACCGTTTACAGTTTTACTCGTTTATATCGGTGTATTGCATTAAACTGTCTTAAATCGTTGAAAGGCATTTATTAATATAAAATACGAATTGCAGTGATATTAACAGTCATCATGAAAAAAAAATTACATGTTTTACTTCTGCCAGGCGTCCCATGATGGCCAGTTTTTTTTTACTACGTGTTTCAGAGAACTCTTAAAATAACTAAAGCGATAGTTAAATTATTGCAAGACAAGTTTTGTACAGTCAATTGATATTTTTAATAATTAATTAAATTACATAACTCTTATACTGGTAAACAACTAATGTAAGGTAAAGTTATTAATTTCATCTTATTACGCCCCAAATACTACCTATGCACTGGCAATTTCATTATGTGCTAAGAACATGCGGTGGATTATAATGTTTTCGCGCAACAGTAAATGGATAATCTCGTCAAGGTTACTTTTGTTAACGGCATTAACTTGAAAATAATTATTAAACGACTAAATCAATAGTTAAACGCTCCTAAGGGCAAGCTTTGTATAAGGCACTGTACACTAGTTAACGTTATTTTTGGCAGCTTCGTTCTGGTGTAGGCTTTACAAGAGCACAACACCGACACGAATGATTTATCGAGGTGAATGTATGTAGCAGTTTGTACATAGATTTTGTTAGCGGGAACATAATTAGGTGATAGTAAGTTTATTCAGTAGGTGTATTATGATATTTATATAATTATGAAGTATATGTACTTTGAATGTCAAATAAATTGTAGTTTGGGATGAAAATTGTTTGTTTCCTTTTTATAGATTCCTTTCTTTTTTACTACACTGGTAAGCATCATTATAAGCAAATATGTGTAATTGTATATCCAAGCAAGAAAAGTAAGAAAGTAGAATAGATATAATGAAAATACAGTTAATGAAAAGCGATACTTAAATATGGTACACCACTGAGACAAGGATGATGTTTAAGTGTCGTACTGAAAATATTGGTCGGCGCAATACTGAGTTAATTTTCCTGTGGAGTTAAAAAAATGTAGAGATATAAGCTATATATACCTATATTTATATATATATATATATATATATATATATATATACCACCATATTACTTATCAACTCAATCGTCGACGTAAACGAATCTAAGTTAATCATACAAAGTCGCTTGAGGAAATGATATTAAATATAACACATATTAAATATAAACATTGCATCTGTTTAACTTTCATATGAATATTTTGTGATCTTACTGTATAGTTTTATCTACATTCACTAATATATAAGTAAAACTGTTTAATATCGCCGTATAAATACTCAAGTTGAGTGTCAGTTGATGCAAAAGCTGATTATAACAGTCTACCGTCACTGATCTTACTAGTTTTGTGGATTATTTTGGTAGGGAGTTAGATGGTGAATGGCAGGTAGATATAGTTTATTTGGAATTAAAGAAGGCATTTGACTGAGTCGACAATGATACTCTCCTAATAAAATTATTGTAGGTTGGTATGTCAAATTTTTCACTAATTACATTTGGGACCGAAGCAATATATGCAGTTTGAAAATTTTAAATCCCGGTTAGATATTGCTCAATCTGGAGTCAGCCAATTTAGGTCCTCTTTTTTCTCATTATGTGTAATGATTTAACCTTATTTATCAACACTGCTCATAGCCGTTTGTTTGAAGCTATATTCGGGGCTAAAATAACAATGAACAATGTGATTGTTAGCTGTTTCTAAGTGATATCGACAACAGCGATCAATCTCCGAATATATAATTCAATATAATTCAATGTAGTTATATAATTCACTAATTATTTAACTACATTAACTTCAAATTTATTCAACTAAAATAATGATTTAAATGTATTCAGCTAATATTCAATTACCTATATATTTTTATATAATAAATACGATATCGTATAGTCTACGTTGCTAAATATACTTTCTCGCTATATGCAACTCTGTGGATATGTTTTTTATAAGCTTGCAATAAAATTTTATCATTCTGTTTTATTAAAACACACAATATTTTTGTATTGTTTTGCCCACATGGTTAATATTCAGGAGCCGCATATCTTGCAGTGCACTTCACTTTCGTTTGACGAATACATGCACTTTATTTAAGTTTTGCCCAATATTTTTTTAAGGGAAAACGAGTTACGTTACATTATTTGGCTTATAAAATACTGTATTAAGGAAAATTTTAAAAAATTTAGTAATAAAGTTTTATTAGTATATTTTTTTGTTGACAAATACCACAACTTTGTAGTTAAAAGAAGGAAAAAAGGATGAAGGTATTGGTAAGGAAACTCCCAAATACGACATTTCACTCAAATCCATCCAATGGTTCTAGATCGTGCGATGAAAATACATACACAGCTATTTTTATTTTCCAATTCTACTAGTGTTTTGGAATCAATTATTGTATACATCGAAGTTTCACTTTGTTGCTCGGATACAAAACTTTCTTCCTTCTCTTCTTATGTTACTAATTTTAAGTGAATAAAAAAAAAAATCTATTTTAATGTATCTTCGTCTTAGATCATCTTTATTCTAAATTTTGCATTTTTACATTAACTTTTTTAAGTTTGTCAATATTAAAAAGAGTTCCTGTAACTCATTATAATATTGACGAACTTCAATAATTCAACAATTCAAGGATACAAGAATCAACGAATTATTTCAAAGAGATATATGGTTATAATAAGATTATAACCATATATCGTAAAGAATTTGTTATAAAAGATTTGTTCACGTATTTTTTAGTGTAACTCGACAATTTTTCTTTTACAGTTATTCCTTTGGTGAACTATGTTGCGCGATGTGATTCACTAAGCAATTTTTTTCACTAATGAACTACTCAATTTTTTAAGTAAACTTAAATTACTAGGTTTGGATATTTTTCTTAGGTAAATTTACATTTTTCCAGTATTTTATGTATAATTTTCTAAGAATTTTTACGAAATTAATATATTTATGTTTTTTAAATGTCCAATACATCTAAAAAACGTAAATATATTAATTCAAAATAATTGAACGGTGTAAAGGAATATTTTTACAATTATTAAAAAATTACGTTCTTCGCTATCATTAAAGTCACTATCATTACGGAATGAATTATTTCATGTATTCATTTTTTCTATAAGTGTACATACATAGTCAAATTTAGTACCCGAATTAAAAATGAAGTGATAAAACTCCATAATTTGAACGAACTCTTTAGTAATACTTCAGTAATCACTTGTGATAACGTTAAATGTTTTCAGATTTGAACATATTATTTTCATTGTTGCGTCATCTATTTCGGAACATAGTATTTATAAAATATTTTTTTCCCTGCGAAAGCGACATCTGTTAGTGTGTTTAATAATTCAAAAGCAACAAAGAAATAGAATTTAATCGTTGCTACAACATACCACTAATAGATAGCGCTTCAAGATAGGAAAAATAAGTTCTTAGATCTGATTGTAATAAAACTTTATAATTGGCATGGTTTGAATTGAATTATTAATGAAATTTTACATTAAACGTTATCAGAAATAAGTTAATTTATTACACAGCGCAAAATTTTGTTTCTCTTAGAGAATTTCTCTGAAGAGTGAAAATATATTGTGATAATATTTCGATATATTTTTATGAAAACAAAAATAAATACGGGGTTTTCCCCGTAGGGTGTAAAAAATATCATGATAATATTTTGGTATATTTCTTTATAAATCTATAAAAATAAAAAACAAGGTTAAACGCTATTATATTCGCGTGAAAAGAGCTATTTCGTGTCTCTAAATTCACAGTATTTGTATATCTTGCGTATTGTTTTAAATAGCGAACATGCAATGTCACATGCTTAACCTGTTATCGGTCGTGTATTGCGAATATTCTGCAAATATTCAGCAATATTTAAATATACCAATATTTTTTTTACTTCATCTTCGTACATCCTGAGGGCTCACTGTTTTTGTACAAAGCTATCAGCAAGTTAGACTGCACTCAATATTTGCAAACAATGTTCATTACTTAGTTGTGGGGCCTTCCATTGAATTGTGCAACCGTTTATGTTAGAAATTATTTTTAGGTTGTTGATCATCTGAAATATAACGTTCCAATAAAATTCACATATAGTAGGATGGTAAGAAACGTCATTGTTAATGACGAAGTAATTGATGGTCAAAAGACAAAGAAGATGATTGAAAAACATAGTCGAGGTATGGTGAAAACACTGCTCTCAATGTTACGGGATATTCCACGCATTTTTGCAGAGTTGATGCTACAAGGCATTGAAAATAATTCATAGGGGGTACCGTAAAATATCTTTAAAAAACCGACTTCAAGAAAGTAGGTACAGAAAAGTAAAAATAATTAAAAAAAACTCAAAACAGGTACTTGCTTATTACTAACTACACTAAATAACTAAAATACTTGTTTTTGAAGTCGGTGCCAGTACTGTTGACTAACTCAAAGGAATGTATATTAATGTAAATTTAAAACCTTAATATTTAACGTGCTCACAATACGAAATAGATTAATAAAGGCGTATTTATAATAAAAAATTGTACATTTGTTTAAGTTGATTTGCGGTGATTGCACCTATTTCGAGTTAATTATTTTTTACTTTTTAGTACCTACTTTTATGATGTCGGTTTTTTAAAATATATTTTATTTTGGAATTTTTTGTGATTAGTAATATCAATCATCACACTAAAACTAACATTCAATTATTTTTTTTTCTTAGAATATTATATAGTTATTAAAAGTCATGGGCAAAAGCTAGTATATAGATAATTACCTCTTTGTCTAAAATTGTTCTTCAACAACATATAGTAACAAAGCGATAGTAGTATCCGTCAGTCGTTAGCTGTTAACCGTTGAGGAGTTTACAAAGAACCACTTGAGGAGTTCTGTTCTTTATATCAAAAATCCAATTTCAGATTTTGCACAGTAATGACTGAAGTAACAACTAACCAGTGGCAAATATATTGAATCACGATTAATTTACTACCATCCGTTAAGGAGTTAGATTATTTATCTTCAGAGCTCATTAATTTCAAATCCTGACCTGGTTGATGGTGCAGTTATCATGCAAAGTAAAAACTATCAGAAGTAAGTATATTGAATTACGTTTGATTTACTACCATCCGATAAGGGGTTTCATTGTTCATCTCCACAAAAATCATTAGACTCTGACATGGTTGATGGCGCAGTTGTTTTGCAAAGTCACAACTAACAGTAACAGATATCATGAATCACGTTTAATATACTATCATCCGTTAAGGAGTTCCATTGTTAATTTCCAGAACTCATCATTAGACCCTGACCTGGTCAACAGTGTAGTTATTGTGTAAAGTAGCAATAGCAATTATCTTTAATAACGGTTGATTCACTAACATCCGTTAAGGATTTCCATTGTTTATCTCCAGAACTTAATCAGACCCTGACCTGCTAAGTGATGTAGTTATTTTGCGAAGTAACAACTACTCGTAGCAAATATCTTGAATCATAGTTGATTTACTACCATTCGTTAAGGAGTTCCATTATTCATTTCCGGACTTCATCATCAATCACCATATTTATATGGGATCACATAAAAGAATTATCGAAATTGGTCCAATCGGTAAAGAATTATAGCTGAAAATACAAAAAAACAGCTTCCGACGAACCACCTCCATTTTTTGAAGTCTGTCAAAAATAGCGATAATATGTACCTATATTATCCCGGTCAAGAAGATCCGGAATATTTTATGATTTGCTACTGCAACAAAGAAAAGGCATGCTGGATTAATTGTTTTGTAACTAATAATAGTTTTGTAACTAATAACAAAAGAATAGGCATTAATAACTAAATAATAACTAAAGAATTGGATGAATTGTTTTATAACTAATAACTAAAAAAGAAGGCATGCTCGATTAATTGTTTTATAATTTTATTGCAAGAAAGAATAGGCATGGCCGATTAATTGTTTTGTAACTAATCCATTAAAAGGTAGTTTATGCGAATGATTGGACATAAATTAGATATTAAATTTTTGTAGTGATTATAATATTGTGTTTTTTTTGTAAAACACGTATATCTTGAAACAATAACATTTTTATCGTATTCATATTTTTGTCAAGGAAATACTGAAAACTTATTAAACACGCTGACGATAATTACAAATTATACAAAATTATACGTATATAATTTTAGATCTCAAATTCTTAATTTTTTTTGTTCATGATTAGAGTAATTTTATTTTTTAAATTTTAACATGAGATTCCTTCATTCTTTTTAATATTTCAATAATTGTTTTTACTATCAAGAATATAGAATAGCCTTTAGAACACGTCACTAAAATTATAATTGAGTAAGTTTTTTAAGAAAATAGAATAATTTGTATACGTTATGGTACCTAAACTCATGCGAAAAAAGTAGTGCAGTTTAATAATTGTAAGATGTTTATTAATCAATAACTTAGAAAGCATTGAGTTAATATCTATTACAGATTATTGTTATATACTACAGATTAATTTCCGTTTGTTTTAAGTTTAGTTTTGTTACGTCAAAATTGCTTTCCTAATGTGAATAAGCACTATAGAGATTCCTTACACATTTCGGTACATATAAACATTTAATTAAAATCATTTTTCACCATTTAATTATATTGCCCAGTATATTTTTCATAGATATAAAAATGTCGTGATTTTTTCAATATTGTTTAATATTTTCTTCTAGCTCTCCTGTACGTATATCAGCGCTCTTCGATATGTAATTTTATGTCATTGAACAACTAAAAATATAATACTTATTAATTTTATATTACCTATAACACATATTACTTACTTTATTTCGTTTGGAAGTTAGAATTTCATGATAGACAGCCGATATTGCGGCAGCAGTATGGCTTTCGATTGAAATCTTCGGATTAGGAACTTTAAAAATAAATAAAATGTTACAGTTAATATACAATAATTAATCAGCTCGAAAATAAAAATATTCGGTAACTTATTTGAACGTACGTGATCGCAATAAGCAATAATTTATGAAACCAAACGCAGGAAAGGTTCGTGTTGTTTGTCATGCATTATTCATCAGTTCCAACATGTTCTGTTATACAGATCAGTTGTTTTCGATACCCTTTGTTTCGCACTTGGGTTGTTTACCTGAATTCATCTGATTATTGACCTCGATTGTGAGTGTATTCAACCAAACATCCTAATCCATCGATACAAAATCGCGGTCCTTATATAAAAGTTATTTGAACCTCTCTTATGTATCAATTGTTTTGACCAAGATGGAGTTTTATGTATTATTGAGATTTATAAGACTACTGTGAATTAATCTACGTTCTTATAAATGAAACAAATACTGAACAGTTCCACGGGATCCAATTAATTTTTTTACACGTGTAAAGTTACTAAACTTCCTTTTGAATATTTCATGTACCAACTTTAACGATTGATTCTGAGTAAAATATCTAATTATATGTTCAATATAGTATAATCTTCAGTACGATATAATCTCCATTTTTATTACTTTTCGAGTTTCTTTTCTTTGTTACATTGACGTAATTGTTTTCACAAATCTGGAGTAGAAGATAACAAATTTTTTGTTTTGAATTTTTGAAAGTTTGTTATTTTGCTCTTACTTAAAAAAAAGTTAGAATGAAGTTGTTTTCTTTTTAATTTGAGTAACAAAATGAAAATAAGTGAAGGTTGTTACATAATAGTATTATTTAAAAAACGTACAATATGTTTTAAACACAAAAAACTTACGCAACATTTTTCAAATCACCGAAAAATAAGTTATAGAGTACGCGTGCCATCGTGTGTTGGGAGAGGGTATGTATACATTGCATAGTTTTTAAGGAGACATCATAAGAACTTGGCATGGCAAATCAGCTTCTATGGATTCCTGAGAACAAAATAGTAGATTATAATGCATAATCGGCTCTCTAAAAGGGACGTGAATTTGAGCATTGAGCTTTGAGTAATTAGCGAAAGAAAATGTGATAATGATTGAGAAAATGTTGAAAAAAAATATCTCAATAAAGAGTGAGTAATTCATAGGTATTAACATTTATACATACATATATAAATATAAATATATATACATATAAAGTAAGAAAGAATTATTATATTATAATATTAAAATAAGAAAGAATTATTTTTTAAACACGATATGGGATTAGTGGGAACAAACAAATCAACAAACAAACTATGCTGCGTTAGATATTACCATAAATAAGGATTGTTGATTTAATAATGTATTTTCATTTACATATTAACGGTATCATCCCTTAAGATTTAGTTTCAACTCCTAGCTGGATACATACTAGAGGCAGAAATTGTCCAAACATTTGGGATGTAAAACTGCAGTTTCATTACAATTTGTTCAGTGGAGTTCCGGCTTTGTTACCATTTTATTACATATTATTATTATCTTCACAACCATCCTTTTAGCTAGTAGTACGTTCCACCAAGATTACTGATTTTTCTAACCAAGTACCCAAGCTGACACCGTTGACTAGTAGGAACTTCCTGGCTGCTTGTGAGGTCTAAAGAAGAGCTGCTTTGTTATGAAATTATATAAGGTTTTGGGCACGATTCTACTGTCGGATAAAGTTACCTTTCTTTCATATCCTTATCACATCTCATTAATTGTTTCCCAAATCAATTATGTATTTGGAAATCTTTTCCGTATTATCATAACAGTTTTCGATTCGGTCGGGTCAATTGCGTGATAAAATGCTGATGAAAGTAGTTATTTTACAAAATATTTACATAAAGAAAAGTTATTTTAAGGTACAAGGATGAAAAAACTAAATTATTTTGGAAGAAAAAGCACTTAAACTTGTTGTGATATAATACTAATACTTTTAGAGAGACGCCAAGCTACTATCGAACTTAAAGGTAATTTTGATAATTGGTATAAATTAGAATCAACAATTGAGAGAAAGATCTCCAGATAATCTTGCAATCATCAAGCATGCTTGATGAAACAATGTGCTTAGTTAATAAGGTAAAAAGTCTTGCTCTTCAAATTGAAAATTCTATGTAACTTATTAGTCCGAATGAAAATGGTTTAAAAAGTGACAAAAAAGTTATAAAAGTTGAAATGAGTTTAATAGAGGCATCGTAGCAGTGAATCGTGAACGTGAGGAAACGTGGCAGTGTATGTGTGTGTATAAGTAACAAAAGGTCTATAAGTATATATAGGTGCACGTATTTACTTATTAAAAAGGTTTTTTTCGTCATTCCAATTGTTACCGTCGTTACTTTTACAAATTTAACAGAAAGGATATTGTATAACCCATATTTATCTCGTAATTGATCATTTTTCATTGCTCAAAACGTTTAATGCGAAAATTTAATTGGAATATATATGTATTATGTATCATTTTATACAAAGTATAAGTTTTATTCATTTTATATAAGCATAGTTAAAAGTGAATGCTTAAAATATTTTGGTACATATTTTATCTTCCAAATTTTGTGGTAACACAGTAAATAAAGGTATGTAATTTATATACCCTTGGTATCAAAATCAAAACTATTGCCTATTTTCTGTTCATTAAATTTGATATTTCTGAACTATTTGAAATATTAAAAGTGATTCGATACCGATATAGCTTTTATTAAACCAGTTTCGCCCTGTATGTTACTCTAGACTCAACAGATAATGAATACATTTTTCGTTAATCTGGAGAAACTAATTATCACTTTTTATTCATAACTAAATGGAACTGTATGATGTAGATTTTCACGTGGGCAATTTGAAGATATCTCTTCATCTTGGCCGCATGAAGATGTTGTCATCAAACGAAACTTAGGTCGCGATTAATAATTTAATTTAAATAAAGTATAAATAATACTACATCATGGAGTTTCATTTAGTTGTGAATAAAAATTAAGCGAACAAATAATACAAACTTAATTTAAATTTTTTTAGTTGTTCTTATATAATGCACGAACAAATAAACAGGCTCACAGACAAATGGACAAACATTCCAAAAACAGTATTTTTTTCGTTCGATTATTTTTGTTATGTTCTAAATATTATTTTCACGAATATAGTGTACATATATGCCAACTCAGTGGTTTTCAATTTTAATTTAAATTCAAATTTAAAATAAATTGAGGTAGCAAAGAATTGAGAAATAAATTGAGAAGACAACCGAAAACGACGTCCGAATTTACTCAAGTACCTATTGCAATAAGTACCTATTCTTCTTGTATCACTTCATACTTCATCTCTGGCTGTGCTAATTTCATCAGGGTACACTGTCCCCGCGACTTTGTTCACGTGGAATTCGGAGTAAGAAAAGTTAATAGGAATTCTTTTGTAATTTTTTTTTCGGATCTCTGTGGGCGTAAAGTTTACTAAAACTCTAATAGATGGTGTTGACAGCTGAATCGGTTCTGCCGCTTCTGATACTAAATGAAACTAAGTCAAAATTTAATTTTAAACAAGCTAGTCAAAATACTTCACTGAAAGTAGCATTCAGTTTAGCCGCTATTGAAATTAGCGTGCACAACGAAGATGCGCACAGACAAACAGATAAACCGAAAAACAGACTAACATAAAAATTCTAAAAACTATTCTTTTAGGTTTAGTAGCATATCTTTATTAAGTAGAACTTAGTTTTACTAAAAAATATTTAATAACAGATTCAGTTTTTTTACAACTATATTTGCTGGAGGCGTATGATCTCTTTGATTTGCTGCTCTGAGATGTTTTGCATTCTCAGAGGCAGACTCGTCCAGCCGGCGTACTTTAGCCGCTCTCGTCTGGGATGTATGTTTAGAAAGTCGTCATATTTTAGGTACATCGTCGTTAATATTACCAATTACTTAACTAACACAAATCTTTTTGCAGAACTACTAAATAATGATATGTTTCTAATACATTATGTTAATTTATATCAAACCATTTAGTTAGCGCGCGCCGATAAAGCAGTCGATTAGATTATTTTTCATCGATTTTATTTACAAATTTATTTATTTCATCTTAAAAAAATCCTGAATAAAAAAAATATCTATATTACTCAGGAATAGTGTAGCATTGTAGCGGTGAAAACATTTTCAAAATCGGGCCAATGGTTTAAAAGATTACCCCGTACAAACCTACATACATATTTACAAAGAAACAAACAACTTTTATTCCGTATAATATTGGTTGGGCCTACATAGCGGATACCTAGACAATTCTTTGTTTTTGGTGTTTCACTGCCAAATTTTTCAAAATATTAAATTCTTATATTTTCTGACGGAGTGAACCAATTGTGCTGAAATAAAAAACCAAATATTACTTCAAGTTCATTCCGTAAATGAATTGATAAGTTATGATCTAATGACAGAGTTCACGACATTCTTGGTATCTTGATGGATATATACAATACATTGTTTATTATAAAGGTAATTATGTAGATAAAGGATATTAAAATATAAATCAAATAGTTACGATTAAGGGGTAGCAAAGCAACGTTTATAATTTCCTTTCCAAATTACTTATCTTGATTCACAAGTTATGCGTTCCAAGAAGGCAGATAGAAAAACAAAAACATAATTATTGTGGTTTTTAAAAAGCTATCTGAAAAACAATTTCTTCTCTTATAAAACAACTTTTTGGAATAAATATACGTTATAAAAAGACAAAGAAATAAATTTTAAAAAAACGTATTCGATTGAAGACATCGTTAATTTTTTCAATAAACCTATAGAAACATTTTAAAAGATGTATTTCTTTCCAGCTAAAGTATTTGATTGTTAATTACTATAATTAAATGAATCATTGTTATAATTTGAGTAACATCGAACACAATATTCACAGATTTGCTATATGTAAATATTATTGACGGTTTGTTGAATCGAATTTATTTCCGGTTATTTTAAATTGGTCTGACATTATCATTTTGGGTAATTAGTGTATTTAACAACAAAGAGAGGTAGTGAAATACCACATATGATTAAGCGTTACGTAATAAAAAAATAATATTTCATTCACTGCACGATTTCGTTAAAGACCCTCAATAACCATTAATATAACGCCTGAGACGTTCCTGATGAGGCTAGAATTTCTTCCTTAAATGTTCGACTGTTACGGGTCACGTTATCTTCAACCGAGTCGCGCTTCTTCACATACATCTGTGATGCAGTCTAAATCAAAGTGAAAATATTCTGTTGGTGAACCTAAATCAAAGTGAAAATATTCTGTTGAGCTACATTTTTTTGTAATATTTTGTGTCCCGTTACGGATTCCTTACGTGTATTTAGAAGTGAATGAATATTTTGGAGTAAATTATTATTTTGTCGTCACGTCTTGAATATTATATATAATATTAAACTAGTCAATGGACAAGCTAGTTGTTTTTTGTCACTTAATTGTAATAGAAAAAACATAATTCCCAGGTCTTATGAAACCAAATTAAATTTCAATTGGTTTTTATATATCAACACAAATCATCTTAATGTCTTCAAAAATTAAAATATGTTGGTTGATCTATAATTTATTATATCAAAGTTGATAGACTCTTCAAGTATCTTCCGTTATAGACATTTTTTAGCGTTTTTATTTTCGATTATTTGCGCGATATTTTTGAGCATTCTTTCTTATCTGATGAATAAAACGTAAGGGAAGAAAAAAGGATTGCAGCGAAATTATGTCCTTCAAAATACATGAGGATATTATTGGGGTAAATTGTAATTAGTGTCATATTTTTGTGCTCATCAACAAAGTTTAAAAAAGTAGCCAAGTAAATGCATTGGAATTTTTTCGCCTTAATGTCGGCTCAAATTAGATAAAGCTTCTAGCAAAAAGTTAGTGCGATTTAAGGGTGTATAATTTTTGAAAGTAATGTGAATATTATGACGTACGAAGGGACGGATTCATTTTCTTGATAATTACAAAAATTAATAAAAAGGCTAAAATGAAAATAATATCTTAATTTGTAATTTGTATAACAGTTTTATTTGAATATAAGAAAATCGGAATAAGATAAAAGTGTTATTATGTAAAAATTTACAACTACAATTATGTCAAGTGATAGGATAAAATACTCGTATATATTAATAAATTATGATAAAGAATGTGAATTTTTAAAACGAAGTACATGCATGATGCAGTGAAGCCTAAAACTTACAAACATAAATGAAAAGAATTTAGCATAATTGTAGTAAGGTTATACGGAAAAAAATAATTAATTAGGTATATCGACATTAAATTATGACATAAGATAGAAGGGTTAAATGGAGAAAGTAAAACTAAAAAGGAGTTGCAAAAAAGGAAGTTATAAGTGTATATATTGTACACAATATAAGATTTCTGTTGGTGTAAGGAGTTTGAATGAAATTAATGAAAAATAAATATTTAGACGAAGTTCATGAATAAATTTAATGATTTTTTGATAGGTGTTTTTTAGTTTACATTTAAATTTGTTTAAAGAAAAATTCGCAAATTCAGGTTTAAAATGGAGGGAAGCTATTTTAAAATTGTTTCTTATAAGAGGCCATTATTTTTAAAAGCGTACTAAAAATTTATTTTTAAAATTCATTATTTAAATAGTTAATATAACTTTTTGTGCAAATGGAAATTCTATAAATATTTGAATCTGTTTATGTATGGAATACATAAAAAATTATTTTGAGTATATTTTTAATTTTTTTTTTGAATACAATGTTAAGTTTAGAGTTTGCCCCGGGATGGTAGTGCCAAAATTATATTTACGGAAAAAAATAAATGCAAAATATAACACGTACGATTAATGAATAATTTGCTGTTTATGAAATTATGAAATCCATAAGTATTAAAAAAAATCTTATAAATTCAAAAATGATCGGAAATACTAATAACAGGATAGGAAAATTGTCAATCGTCTTTTTTATTTCGTCTTTGTGGAAGCAGGCTTGAAGTTATCTTCAGGCTTGCTGTTTTATAGCAATAGTTATAGATTAACAAAAACAATGAAATTGTCGTAAAATCGTAAAAGGTTATTTTTGAAATTCCTCGACTTTCTTAAAAAAGTTTAAAATGATTAAGAGGTAGCGACGTAAGTCTTGTGAAAGTGTAAGCCTTGCTAAAATGAAACCATGAGACCTTTAAGTTAAACAAGACTTTTGTAGGAAGTGCAAACTTAATTATTTTATTTTTGTAAGAGGTCCGCTGAAGATGACATAACTGAAAGTTTTTTATTCCAAGTCAATTTAGATAGATTATTTGTTGGTCTATAAAGTTAATTTAACTATTACCATGTTAACGTTAATAAAAATATACACGGTACACACTTATCAATATATAAATATTAAAGCAGTCATAGATGTCCAATCTGAATATAGTTTTTTATCATATAAACATGTTGCCTAGTATATATTTCAAAGCCGTAAAAATATTGTAAATTTATAAAAATGCTGGATTTATAATCAATGCTATTGTTGTTCAATATAGTTTTCGCCTATAATTTTGACTGCAGCTGTTTTGGAAATGGCGGAGGAGGTTTTGTGGAGATTTTCAAGAATTGCCCTAGAACAATGTTACGTAAAATTAATAAATTAGTTCCTAGTTAAACTGCCCCAAATAGAACAAAAAAAAATATGTTTTCGATTTGCCCCGTCTAAAAGATCTATGTGTATATAAAATGTCATAGATCAACTTGAAACTGAACAAATCGAATAATAACAATTTGAAAAGTTTCCTCAAGCAATTCTACGGCTGTTTTCTCATTCCTTCATTAATAAATGTTTTTCCTATTAACAATGGACTAGCCAAACAGTACACTCGTTGCCGGCATTTTTACACTTAGGAAAAATAAACTCTTAATACCCTTTTTTCGCGTTTCATACTTTTTCAGACGTCATGTTGAGCTAGTCTAAGCTGTTAATCTGGTGGGCCGTTGGAAAAAGAGAGACATGAGAAGCTGCGAAATATTTTATCGCATCTCGCCCCAAATGAGTTGTAATTTTTCGTTGCAATTTTTCAACTGCCCTCAGATAAATTTAATAAGAGTTTTGAGGTAATAAATATTTCTGACTACATATTTCATTTCTTGTTTTATTAAATAGATCAACGCCAATAGAGTTTCTTGCTTTGAAGTTTGTTGAATTAACTTCGCTTGATATACTTAAGATATAGTTATCCAAAGGGTTCTTTAAACATCTGTTATTAAATAACAACTATTTGGCCCTTGCGAATAATTCGCAAGTCGGCGCTGTTCACAATATAAGCACCTTTGTGAAATAATAAATAGGGAATTAAAACATAAAAAAATTATGTTAAAAAATTAATTTTGAATTGTTCGTTTATTTTTCGTTATTAGCGATGAAGGTAATTTTCAAAATTGTAACTCAATCATTGGTTTTGATGAAGTATAAGCGTACCGACAAAAACACCTTTGAAAAATAATATATAGTGATTAACTTTTTTAGTTTTGGAAACTGTCGATATAAAAATAGTGATAAAAATATAAATAATGATGCAGAAATAGCTTTTAAAAAATTGTCTTTTGCAGTGGTTGAGTGCAGGCAACGTTTTTTGAACAAAGAATTGTTTATCGATTAATTGAAAAAAATTAAGTGATATTTGGAAACAGATTATGTTTATAACAAGATTATGTTTGGTTTTATTGTGACTTACGAGTATGTGTGAACGATCCTACATCGACACTTAAATATTCGAAATCTATGATCTAGTTAACTATATCTCGTACCCGTACCTAACTCTATTTCAAATAGCTTGTAGGTTCAATGTTGACAGAGTATACGAAAAATTTTATTGTGATTCTCAATCGGTCACGAAATCATGATGGGAGATAAAATTTGGGTCTATTTTTATGACCAGAGGGAAAATGACAATTGGCTCAGGGGGTCTTTGGTAATGGGAAAAACTTGATGAGACTATGTCAAAGAAAACGAGTTTCGAAAAAAATATTATTGAGTTTTTTTTATTATACGGAACAATTGGGCATCGAAACAAAAGTACTTTTAGTTTGATGTTATTTGACATATTTTAAAGTACGTTAATGTGTTTTAAATGCAAGATGTTAATACGTGGTTTAATATAATATATTCATTGAAATTTAAAAAAAAATGAAATTAGTTTATTGACTGTTGAAAATGGATGTTCAATTTTTCATATAAAAATCTATTAATTTTTTTGTTTCTTACTTAAAGGAATCAAATTCTACTCTAGACTTAATTTTTTTAGCTATTTTCGAATAAATTAAAAATTGCTTTGCTCTCGTGGACATATATTAAAAATTTAAAAATTTCTTTGCTCTCGTGGCTTTGTTCTCGTGGACAGTTTCTTTTTTCCCTTTTGGATCTGTTATTTTTATAATTATTGAACAAAGGATGTGTATTGGAGTTTACATTCGAAAGAGTGTATGTACTGTTCACACTCTCTGACTCTGTTACTTATAATTTGCAGCGCACACTGCGCTGTGGTGCGCTATTGAGGATATGTGTCCATATCCTACTTATACTCTAATAGATAGGTACAGATTTTTAAAGGACTAGAATGGAAATTGCAGATGTTTGAAAATTTTTAAACTAACAATGTTTTTTTTTTGCCGGAAAAAAATTACTCTAGTAATAAAAATATTTCAGTAATAATAGTTACAACAATATTTAACAAATATCAATAGGAAATAATGTTTTTTACTCACAAATTTATATATTTATATTTTCAAATTTTAAGAAAAAAATGAACATGTAATTTAACAATTTTCTTTATCTCAGTTTATCCTTGTGTAACAAATTATGATTTTTACAGCAGTCAGTACTCCGTATTTAGAGTTTACAAAATAATAAATCTCGCAATCAACTATTTCCTTCAATTACGCGTTAATCGCCTCGTTTGTGCGTTCGTTTCAAAAATGTTCCCATCAGGAATAACGTTTTGCACTGGTTAATTGAAAACGTGATTACATGTCCTACGGCGCACTGATTACTCGGCCCATCTTTTTCATTTTGTGGTTAGGATAAGTTGTTTTATAGCCATATCCTCCATTGGTCTTTCTAAACTGGCTAGGATCAGAGAATACTTTTTAAACGTGCAATGTTAATGAGAAAATAACTGCCAATTTCATATAATTTCACGGTTGTTGAAGAAGTAGTTACTGATAACAAGTATTATAATTAAAATAAAGTAAATCTTAGAAAAAGACAATCAAAATATTCAATTTCAATAAATATTAAACAGGCAAATTATAAAAATTGCTTGTAAAAATGCTGTATAAAATGGGGTTAAAAGACTTTACAATAGGTATATGTATTGTATAAGAAATAATTAGAGTATAAAACTTTGATATAACATATATTTTTATTTTTCCGTTGTTTTAATATTTTTTTGCAATAAATCAGGAATAAATAATAATATCTGAAATATATAAATAAATAAAAAAGCTTGTTAATAAAACTATCATGACCTTTATCCTTTTAGTATAATCTCGCCCAACTTGTAACAATATCAGCTTTTGTACATTGTAAACTCAGGGATTAATAGATGATGGCCTTATTAAATTAGTTTGTACTGGTAACGCAGTACTTTTCATTGTTAATAAAAAGCTCAAATATGTGAATATGCAGTGCAGTACGTAACTTGAATAAATTTGTGGGATATTAGAGATAATTTTCACAAATTCTAAATATTTTTTTTGTCTTCTTCTAAACTAGTCTTGTCATATTAAAAGCAACACAATTTAACTGCACAATTGTTTTCAATACAATTCAAGACCTATTTATTATGATTTATATACAAAAATAATTTGGTGTATTTATTTCTAACGATTTTAATATTAAATTCAAATGTTTAAGTAATTTGTACGACAAAATAAACATTAGTAACGGTTTACTCATAGTTTAATAATTTTTTTATTAAGAGGTTGACTTCACAACGTTTAGTGATATCGTTTACGAATGTCTCAAATTTGCTTAGAGAACTTGGTATTAATGGTAATTTGTAATATCCATATTTATTATATCAAACACATATAGACGTTCTGAATATTACTTTTACCGGCACCCTGAAGCCATTTTCATTTAAAACGAAAATTAAAGTACAACTCACTTTCAACATATATCCATACCATAGGTCATTTCAAGTAATAAAAGTTAAGTGAATTATCTTAGTTATTTTAATAACTAAGATAACTCACTTATCTTTCTTATAATTACCTTATTTTAACCGCATAATTATTAACAACAATGCCTTCATCAAAAAACACACATAAAATTGTGTTGACAATTTCCTGTATCGTTATATTTTCAATATAAAACATTTTAGTTTATCTTTTTGATTATTTTCCGTATTAAATCTATTATATATTGATTATTTTCCGTATTAAATTTATTATACATACATATAATCGATGTAAGTATAATCAAATTATCTGTAGGTCGAATTAAATCAGCGCAACGCTCGCGAATTTGGAAAAATATTCCATGTTCAGTGACCGTAATTTAAATAAGCTTGCTTATTGTAATACTCATAGCTTTATAAATATGTATCAAATACAGTTATTTATAATTTATTATTTTTATGAATTTTTACTTATGCTGTTCGCAACTATCAATAAACTTACTGATAGGGAAAGCTTTTTATTTCTTTGGGAGATGTCCTTTAAAACTAGATGATATCTAGTACTGGATACAAACAGTACCCCTATAAAAGTAGCCACGCATGATTCGCTGCCTTTGCTATAAGGGTGAGGAAGGCGAGTTATAATTGGGCATGCAGACGTGCTTCAGCCTCAAACACTAAATAAACGAGAGCGTTTTTTATTGCATGGCTGCTGAGCATTTTGATTTGCATAATCTTATAACACGTCTGTATATAAAATTACGGTGAATAAGGTTTATTATATTATAGGTTATTATTGGTTAGTTTTTAGCTAAAAATATTCGATTTTATAGATACTGGGAATTAATTTTATATACTTTGTTCTTGGTATAAATACTGGCCATCTCTTGATACCGGACAAAACGGTTTCCTTTGCCGTTGGACAGCAATATATTAATGTTAAGTGATTTTTTATTTTATATTATGCTGTGTCCTTTTAATACAAGAATTGGAGAAATTCCTATTGATTACAATTGAAAAACCAACCAGGTGCGAGTCGGACTAGCGTGCGATAGGTTCTGTAATACCAAACGTTATTAACCTTTTTATTTCTTAAAGGCACTGTGAATAACAAGGTTATTGCTGCGGAAAATACTCCATATTTTAAAAGTTTACCCAACATATCTTATTCGAAATAATTTTTGTTGAAAGTTTATGTTATGTTCTACTACTGTAATTTTTTTTAAAAATTTTACACGCGTTAGTTGAAAAGTTAGAGAGGGACGGGGGCACAGATTTTAAGACTTTAGAAGTGCATATCTCACCAATTATTAAGTTAAATAAATTGATTTAAAACCTATCTAACGATAAGTGTTACCAATAATATAATTATTTTTTCATAATTCCACTATTTAATTGTGTAGCGATTCACAGGTGACACCTACCGTTTAAATTTCATCTGTATATGCCAATAGACTCCGAGTAAAATGGTTGTGACATACGGGCAAATAGATGGACATACGGGTAAATAGAAGGATAGAACAAAATTATAAGAGTTCCTTTTTTGTCATTTGTCTACGGAGCCTTAAAAAGAATCGTAGGAGGAAGGTGACTAAAACGAATTGTCGATAATTTAAGGTTCAAAAAATTGTCCATAAGAAAAGCTTCTTTAAATAAAACATAATGTAGCTAAGAGCACTTTACTTGCTAAAAGGAGAAAAGAGTTTATTGCAAGCATATATTATTTGGTATATATAATCCATTTCATCAAAAAGAAACTGGCTAATGTCAGATATATCAAAATAAAACTAGTTAGATAGCCATTTAAAAAAAAATTGGTAAAAAGTTATAGGAACTTCACATCGCCTTGTGTTGAAAAAAAGGATCTAACTGGTTGAGATTTTTACTATGATTTTTGGCCAGTAATTCTGAGCTGCACAAGACCATCAAATTTGCGAGGCTAATGCGAACAGCAGGCTTTAATAAACTGCAAGTATATTTAATTTTTGAAAATCTTTAAAACTCAAAAAAATACGACTTCCTTCCTTTTAACATTTGTAACCGTGATAAAACGGGCGTTTTCTCTGTTCCAAATATTTAAAAGTTCTGGCTCTTAGAGCTTTACGCTAAGTAAGAAAGATATCTGTGATTCATTATGTAGAAGAAAAAAATGTTGATACTGATTTTCTTTTACAATGTAATAAATATTAAGTCAAACTTTGACTTGATAGCCGTCACCCAATTATCTTACATGTATGGTAGACTGATGTTGGTATTACACAAAATCTCTTCTCTGTCTGATGTTGCCGTTCAGAAGGAAGAAAGGGAAAATCAGAAAAAGTAAAGTACCGAGTGACTTACGGAGTATTCTCACAATTATATTTGTGAACGATGTATATTATTTTGACATTATGCCACTTCACGAGCCTATTTGTATGTATGAGCATATTTTTATGTATTACGATACTTACGACTCTCACAAATATTGCACCGAAAGTATATTGTGAAAAAGGTAATTTTTAGCAAATAGAAATAGTTCTATTAATTTTATTAGATTTCTAGCTTATTTGACTCAAAATTAATAACAATTTAATTTTCAATCAGTTTTTTATTTGTTTTCAATAATGAAATTTCCCATACAATTTATTTTAAAATTTAAACTTTCGTTTGGCTTTTCGACTACATTTTAAAATAAAAGTAAATTTTAGCTATATTATAAGTAATGACAATAATTATAATTTTCTTCTTATATCACTAGCATATATTATTAATTTTTATAATTTTATTCGTAAGGGTAGCTCTTAAAAAAGGCAACAGCGTAACAAGCGACATAATGGAAATCGACCTTCCCGCGAAACAACACTTTATTATACCAGTCCACGGATAGGTTACAAATTAGACACACTAGTTATAAAATAATAAGGAAAAAAGTGATAGTGAAAAGACGTTATTCACGAGATCAAAGTATAAGCAAAAATTTGCACTCAATATATAAGAAATTAGTTTAGAAAATGAACCAATAACAAATGGTTTTAAGACAAAACAAAAAAAAACCTGTATGACTATATAAAATTGGATTACGTGGTGTCAGAAACCGATGGACTCTAACTATTAAGTATTACTGCATATTTAACTATACGCATATCTATGTTTGTAGTTATCAAATGTGATTAATTAAAACTTTACGTGACTTAGAAAGAAAATCAAGTAGTATTAACTTAAATATATTTAATTTCCAAATAATTTTACTTATTTGTTCGATACTAAGGTATTATTAATATTTCATACTGCGGCGCCCATTTATTTCTTATAATAAAAAATTGCAACCATCGTCTTTCCGAAACTCGTTTTCTCAGACAGAATTCAGTTAAATTTCTCGACTTCAAAGATCCACTGCGCCAATTGTCGATTTTCCTTCGTTCGTAAAAATAGACACAAATTTTATCTTCTATTGGGATGAAGTGTACGTTTGACCGTGCTTAATCAAATTTTCTGAGATTTTTGGCGCCGAACACAAAATCAATGTAAGCGCAAATACGTGCAACAGTTATTTAGATCATAGCCTCCTATAAACAATGACATATTACTTTAAATGAAAAATACCTTTAATTTTAAAAATAATAAATCATATAAAAAATTAAAAAATTTAACAAGAAATATAATTATTTCCTAGAAACAGGCATTAAATTCTCATTGCAACTTAACTCCAACAATTGCTTCTTAACTCTAACTCATTTGGCTCGAGATAAAATGAAACATTTCGCGTTTTTCCTGTCTCTTTCCTATTTTTCTAACCGCCCATCAGATTAACGGCTTAGTTCAACTCAATACGAACTTCTATACACGCTGTGCGGAAATAAGTGTCGGACAATGAAAGACGTTATTCCTTGACTGAAAAAATAGTTGATTGTCGTTAAAATAAAATAGAAAAGATTAATATCATTTTTAAAAAAATTTAAAATAATATTCAAAATTATTTGTCATCTTTTTCGTAAACACGATACTTGCGCACATTATTTAGCGTAGCTTGGGGGAATAACCCACGAATAGCTGCGAAGACATCGCCACTGCCGGATACCGTATATATATATATATATATATATTATATATATATATATATATATATATATATATATATATATATATATATATATATATATATATATATATATATATATACGTATACAAATAACAAATAACACGAAAGGAAGTAACGGAAATTTCTTTTTAATTGTGCGCAAAAATATCGAAAACTTTTTTATTTTTAGCTAATCCACTGGTAATAGAAAACATATTTATTGAGAGAATGAAAAGGGAAAAAGTGGAAGGGATGTTTGTTGAAAATTTTGAAATTAATTTTATTCGATTTCTTCACTTATAAACTTTATGTACTGATCGATAAACTTTTGAATCTTAGCAAGCCTTATATCATTAACAAGCTGTTGAAAATAAATATTAATATATATATATATATATATATATATATATATATATATATATATATATATATATATGTGTGTGTGTGTGTGTGTGTGTGTGTGTGTTTGTGTGTGTGTGTACTTTCTTCGTAAAAGATAAACGTGAAGTATATTGGATGAAAAGCCCCGTGCATGAAGAATTAGTTGCCGAATGTAGGAATAATGTAATGAAACAAAATAACATAATCAACATTAAAACAAAAACACAATGCAGTAGAGTTATATTGGTTATAACTCTACTGCATTGGATTTATGCTAAGCAATTTGGTCAAATAATTTATGTTCTCAAATCTAATAATTAGATGAGACAAAAATCAAATGATTAGTGGGTATAGATCTGTCTTCGTTGGCATCTGCTAATTTTATAATATTGACAAATTAATATTCTTTGAAAAAATGGACATAATGTGATAATTAAAATAATATAAAGTGCTGCAATGAAAATTGTCAATAATTGATATTGAAATGACACTTTAAAACAGTAATATAATAGCGGGGCGTGGTGACATTGTCTACAAAGTCTACATTCTACAAAGTCTACAAAGTATATAGTCTACATTGTCTACAAAGTCTATAGTCTACATTGTCTATATTACGTCCAAAAAATGGACATAATGTGATAATTAAAATAATATAAAGTGCTGCAATAAAAATTGTCATTAATTGATATTAAAATGACACTTTAAAACAGTAATAATTATTCAATCAATATCAATAATTATTCAATCAATATAAATATAAGTAATAAATATTGAAATGTATATAATTCGATCGATATATTAAAGTGACAAAAGTAATTAAGCTCAAACTTTTCACAAAAGTCATTCTCGTTCAAGTTAAAAAAAGTTCATGAAATTCCAAACGCGCAGACGTTACAACTTTTATTAGAGCAAATATTAGGAAGTTATATTTTACTGTTTATTATTATTTAATTTTATCGTAATTTGAAATTTTCGTCGTATTTTAACGAGGTGTTCAACAATATTGACATATATTTGTTTTTTATTAGTGCTTATTATACCTCGTTGCATAATTTTTAACTTTCTGTGAAGAAAGTCGGGGATTAATTAAAAATATGTTTTTCGATTTTATGATGCTTTACTGTTATTTATATTCTTTATCCTTTTCCCACAAAAACAAGTTAGATGAATATATTACGCCATATATAATGGTAAGACACATTTTTAAAGCTATGTTGCAATGTACACAAATGAAACGTCAATCTCGTCAACTATTATTAATTTATAGCTCAGGTTGGTCTAAATTATGATACACGTAATTAATATAATCTATCGTATGTAGCATGCACTATGTATATAATTAAAATACGTACTATGTACTATGTATGGGCAAAGATAAATACGATTCGTTAATTTTTGATATTATTCATTTTAAAAGTTCTTACTTAAACTAAATTTTATCATACGGGTTAAAACATATCTTTTGTTCAGATTTATGAAAACCAGCAAATCTTTATCCGAGACAAGGTTAATTACCTCATATGGAGAAAATTATAAGGCAGTAGTGTGTATTTTGTACTCGCAGAATATAATTTTCCTCAGTTTTTTTAAATATTTTATGTCAGCATTGTATTCAAATAACTTTTTCAGAATTCCGGTTTTCTTCGTCTATTCGTCCCAATTTAACTGTTTATATCATTACATATTATATACTATCACTTATATAGTTTTACCAGTTATTTTGTCTTCAGTATTATTTTATTTCAATTTGGTTTTCTATTTATTTTAAATGTAAGACATTTTCGATATTTTTTGGCTGCTCCAATATTTCCTTTGAGATAATTCGTTTTATTGTCTATTTAGGTTAACGCCCAATTATTTTTAGGACTCGTACCACTAACGAAAATATAATAGTACCCTATAAGATTACATACGTGTCTATATGACTGTCCACTGCAGGCGATTTACTCAGATCACATATCAACAATACTTATCGTCAGTTTGGTTGATCGTCAGGTGATATTGGTATTTGCAAATAAATGGTAAAATATTCTAAAAATCTGGCAGTGTCAATGGACGTAATTATCGTCCAGATAAATGATTTTTTCCTTTAACATTAAAATTAATTTTTTTGACATACGTTAGCTTTCTGTAAAACTGTTTTCTAAATGGTTTAAAAGTATGTAGCACGTCCCCAAATTTTCCTCTAATTTTATTTTTAATGTATTAACAATAATTGGTTGTTAATATCTAGAAAAAAAATCAATAAAATAAATGATACTGCAATTTTACCCATAATGAAAAGAAAATAAAGGACAAATGAAAAAAAAGTATGAGCAATGCCCTCAATAACGAAGGAATTGTAAAGAATATATTTTTTCAAAAATGTATCTAAGATATACGTATAGATATTGCAGAAAACATTCCCATGATACATCTTCCTACCTTCGAAACTGTTAAAGTATTAAAAAAATGTTAAATTAATATAAACACGAAATTACTAAACTTTTATAAAAAAGCTACAGCGATGATACTATATCTCATGGCTACTGAGGAATTCATATTTTTTAAGCCCATAAAAGTTATCTTAAGCAATAAAAGTTATCTTAAGCAAACTGATAGTTTTGTCTAGATTACACATATATGATTATTTGAAAATATTAATGTAATTATTATTTATAAATACTTAATCATAATAATATTTACCTTCTTTTTTGTTAATGTTAGTGTACTAAGCGAAGAACTCTCAGTGCGAGTTCTAATTCTTAAATGAAGCATTCTCAGCGCGAGTTTTAATTCTTAAATGAAGCAATCTCAGTGCGTGTTCTACTTCTAAAGCGAAGCACTCTCGAGCGAGTTATAATTCTTAAGTAAATTACTCTTAAAGCAAGTTCTAATCATTGAGAGCTTCAAGCACTCTCAGAGCGAGTTCTAATTCGTAAGTGAAGCACTCTCAGCACGAGTTCTAAGTCATAAGTGAAGCATTCTTGAGCAAGTTGTAATTTTAGGTAAAGGACACTCAGAGCGAGTTCTATTTCTTAACTGAAACACTTACAACAAGGTCCTTAAAAATAAATAGGATTTTCATAATTGTAATAGTCGTCGCTGTGGGGTGTTGTATTGATCACGGGGCATGCGGCATTTGATCGCACGGTACACAGCGTGGATTCGGGTTCGATTCGGGGCTGCTTGTCGAGCGAGGCTGGACTGGTGTTCTGTTTGGCTGTAAGAGATTGCTCCAGTAGCAATAGTCGCCCATATGCATCAACTGTATACATTAACGTATATAAATAAGTACATATAATAATTGTGATTGAAATATTACCGTTAAGCAAAGTTATATTGAATATCTGTACGAATAAAATAATGTTAATATTTCTTAGTTCTTAAATATTTATTCAGAGAGATTTTATTATAAATAATAGTACAGTTACGTTCAAACATCGACAAATCAAGAAAAAACACTCACATTCGAAATTCTTTGACCAGCAGTTGCTTAATAGCAAAGCTGAGTGGCATATTTATTTTGTTGTTTTTTAATAGTGTTTCGCTTTTTGTTTAGCTTTCCACGCAATTTACCATTTTGCAAAGTCAGATTTAAGGACTCTAAAGATTCATACTGACTCTGAACGCAAGTATTATATATATATATATATATATATATATATATATATATATATATATATATATATATATATATATACATATGTTTAGGAACTATCTAGTCATCAATATATTACCTATTGGTGACTAGATAATTCCTAAACATTTAACTAATAATCCAAAAATACTATCTTTCTAATTATCTGTAATTCACGAATAATATTGAAATTAGTATAAACACGATTCCAAAAATTAAGTTCTTTCAATTATTTTACAAACATTCCGCAGATAAAATACAAATTTTAGGAGTTAAACCTAAGCAAATAAAATATATTAGATACAAGTAAAATGCTTCCTAGCTCTTACATTTGCATCCCAATTATTTTGAGCTGTGAGCGTTGACTAATTGTAATATGATTATAGAACTCACTATAAGTCTAATGAAAACTCTAATGTATTAACATTTGCATTTCACAATAATATTTTCGCATATAAAGGTTAACGTGTATACACATTTATTTACCTTTCAGTTCACTACTTTCAGTACGCTCGTGAATTCGATACAGTCCACGAATTTGTGAGAAGTTAATAAGAAAATGGAAAAAAAAAATTTGAAAATATTTGTAACGAAACTATTCACGGGGTACAAACTTATAAGAAGTGAAAGCTTTAATCGGTAATAGTCTCTATTCAGGACGGTGGTCAGCAAATTTATGCGCACGGTAATACACAGACCGAGTTCTCATAAAAACCACCGCGCTTTTGTGCAGTATTTAGACGAACCATTTCGAGTCCGTTTTTATACTCATGTATGTTGAGTAGTAATCAAAATCCAGAGTTAATATTTAATCTTCTGATGTAATATGGTAGACAACCTTAGAGAGGATTAGAAATTTCACGATTTTAGCTTTATTTGGTTATAATAAATTAATCTCCAAAAAATCTTTGATTTTCGTATTCATTGTCTCATTGAAAGCTCATGAAGACCTATTGATTATTTTCAATGTACCTAGTACTTTGAAATTTGGAAAGTAAATAGTGTTATGTATATAAAAGGATATTAACAAAATTATTTTGCAAGAGTTTTATAGAAATGTACGACATTAACATTATTTTGCAATTTGTTGTAATTTTACTGTTTTTAGATTTTGTGTAGCTATTACTTGTAAATTCAGAAAATAATAAAGTAGTGGAAAATGCTACAATTTAATATAACCATTTAAATTGTTAATCGCATACTGATTTTCTTTTTAGTTAAAAAAAATATAAATTTAATTTATTACCATTATAATTTAATGGTATATATATATATATATATATATATATATATATATATATATATATATATATATATATATATATGCTGTAAAACATATTAAACAAACTAAAAAGCTGTTAATTTAGAAATTAAATTGTTTTTATGAAAATAAATTTTTGTTTAATATTAATATAATATTTCCAGTAATAAGTATTTCCCCATTTATACTTAAAAATATGCAAATATATATATCTTTAAAATTCAGTACAAGAAATAAACACGTTAGACTATCTGGAAGAGTTTTCACGTTTCTTTTAATAAATGCAGTCAACAGATATACATAATAAACATTTTTAACAACTTTTGAATTTTATTTTAAAACTTTAATAATCCTCCCTCATAGATCGAGTAAGGTACAAAGAACCGCTCTTAATTTTACTGAAGTAATTTGAAATGAAAAACACACACTTATACCTAAATGTCTTGCAGTTTCTTAAAAACATTTTTATCATGTTTTATTTATACGACATTTAAACACCAAATATTGTCTCATAACGCTGAATATGGATCATACCAGTAAAAATAAATTTTCATTTCGTTGTATTTTCCGCATTACTTATTGATGGTAAAATATTAATGACTATTTTTAAAGTATAAAATAAAAACCGTTTCTATTGCTATATTCTAAACTGTTTGTTATTTAATATTGTATTAAGATGTATACAAAATCATGTTAATTGTTAAATTGAATACGAGATTATGTTTTAGACGCAATATTGCAGATTTGCAAAAAGATTTAAAATTGAAAATCGTATTGATACGTCATGTTAAGTCTATTATTAAGCTTGAAGCCGATATAAGATCAGTATAAACTGAGGTCAGTTGATTTTTACAGAATCAAAGTTTTTTAATGCCCATTATTATAATAGGGGGAAATCTCAGGATGTTGACACAATTTACCTGTAATGAAATTCAAATTATCTCCCATAAATTTCAATAGTCAACACTCAAGCTAATGCAGAGATGAAAACAAAATGTTTTTATTTTATGCAATACCATTTGCAATGAGGACTTCTAAGGATTTCATTATTATATCTTGAAAACCTCCAAGTCGCTTTACCCAGAAAATATTTGAACGAAAAACTTTTCAAAGTTATGAAAATTATTAACGCGAGATTTTTATTTATTTAATACCCAACAGTATTTACAAAGAAATTTGAGAGGTGGCAAATGAAGTGAACGAATGTATGCAAAAGCAGAGCACGTATTGCCTACAATATTTTATATTTTAAAGAGCAACATCTCAGCGCTATTTATTCATTTCAAAAAATTATATTAATTTTGAAATTTAACCTTCAAAGCAATTAGCGTACTGTATCTTCAGTTTCCTTTGTTCCATTTTCATGTCGATCGTAGCAGCGGTGGCCATAATGAAAACTGCATTTGCTGATTTGCATAAAATTGTTAGCGGTAACGAGGTTTTGTTTGTTTCTGTATCGTGATGAAAGTGGAAATGCATGATGAAACTTGATAAAAGTTCTGTGTTTTAATTATAATGAAATGTGAAATCTAGATATAATAGTATACGCTAATTCCGCATTATAAATACATTTAAGATAAGCTTTAGATATTATATTGTTTTTAAAGATAGAATATACTTAATATGGAGGATTTGCAGGACTATTGTAGTTATGTTAATATTGGCAGACCGATTGTTTCCATATAAACATATATACATATACATACACACACACACACACACACACACACACACACACACACACACACATATATATATATATATATATATATATATATATATATATATATATATATATATATTAAAAGAACGGAGTCATTTTAAATATTGCGGTTACACGGTTTTCCAAAGTATATTCGTAGAATGAACATAAGAAGACAATATCTAGGAATTTGCTACTTTACCTCAAACGAAACTTACTGATCCTTTTATTGACACGAAATTTCATGATCAACTAAATATTTGTTAGTCCTAAATTTTTTTTGCGAAAGTTCGTCGCACGTTTTGACGATATTCCTTTTATTATGCTAGGTTTTATGTTAAAGTTTATTAAAAAAAAATACCTTTAATGTTAATAATAACAAAATTTTACTTTAATTTAATTTTTTATAAAACAAAGAAATAGCCAATATTTGAAAATACCATGGTATATAATTTTTACGTAACATTAAACACTTGCCTACGTTTGCAATAGTTATAGTATAATATCTAAATATTATATAGAATATACAAATTATATTCAGGAACTTGAACATTATATTAAGATAAACAAATAATTATATATTAGACCTAGGATAGAGTTATGACAAAGATGGGAAGAGAAACAGGGCTTTCTAAGGTCAAAATTTGCCTTAACAACAATTCTCTCACTCTTACGTCACATAAAATTATATGTCGTACTATTGCCAATCGCTTCCAACCAGGTGGTTTAACTTTAACAACAGACGTATCTTATGACTACATCTCATTGTCAATGTCCATCTTTGTATATTAAATACATGAGTATACGTATTGACCACTATTTATCCTAGCTAGTACATATGGAAAAAAAATAATAGCAAAGTCGATAAAACTAACAAACATTTTGAAAAATTTAAAAACCATTTTAAACCGGTTGACTAAAAGATCAGTTTATTTTGTTATTAGGACTATCAGCTAAAAATAAATAGCTTGGGATGAATTGACAATATCCAGAATGAAACTTATTTCACAGACGGATTTGCTAAGCATAGCATAGGCTGTGAATGAATTCACACAGATGTACTATTTGTAGACTTTTCAGTCATGACGTTGGATGGTTATATATTAGTATATATATATATATATATATATATATACTAATATATATATATATATATATATATATATATATATATATATATAATATATATATATATATATACATACATGCACATCTTGCCCAGTACTTTATAGGCGTAAAAGTGTCGCGAATTTCTTTAAAATAACTTCATGTATTACTCATAAGTTTAGGGTTCCGTACCCCAAAAGGAAAAAAGGAACCCTTATAAGGTAACTTCGCTGTCTGTCTGTCTGTCGGCAAAGACACTTTTTCTCAACAACAACTGGAAGTCGAAAAAAATGTCATGACTGAAAAGAATGTCAAATACTCATATCTACCGTCCCTCGGAGTTGTAAAATAATTAAGGTTCTAAGTCAACGCAATCAAGAAGAACCCTAAAAACACAGGTCATTTATGCCGCAAATCTTGACCTCTAGGGTACTTCTTACTGACCTAAAATCATGAAATTTGGCGAGAAGTGAGGTCTCACAGCACAAAAGGAAAAAAATCCGAAAATAGTTAATTTGTAGTTATATCACTTAAAAAATATTTAATTTAAATATGCGCCTGTAAACAATATATTTCAGTTCTAAAAAATTAGAATGTTGTGTACAGAACCCTCGTTCACTCGAGCTTGACAGTTTTTTAACATTTTATATTTATTTCTTAAGGATAAGGGAAACATTTTAGCCAAATGACGACTGTGTAATCCTGTGTATAACTTTTTTGACCTAAACCGGGTTACAAAATGGGACTGACTGTGTAATCCTGTGTATAACTTTTTTGACCTAAACCTGGTTACAAAATGGGTTTAAAGAGGTTAAGTTTGATGTTGTTTTTCAGTGAAAAGAATTTAAAGTTTTTTTCAATTTTCATATTCATTTCGTGTTAGTAAACTTCTTCGAAATATCCTTTCAAGTAATTTGAAATAAATAGATAAGTATCTAAAGTTATTGAATATATTTGGCATCAATTTTGTGGAAATTCATTGTAATTACATTTTTTTAAATTAAATGAAACTACGTGATGTAGTATTATTTCTACTTTATTTAAATTCTTTACCACAACCATCTTTACAAATTGCCCTCCTGAAGATATTGTTATACAACCGTTAAGAAACCCACTAGTACACGTAGTTTCATTTAGTTGAGAAAAATGTAATTATTTAAAGTTACTAAAATTACTAAATATTAGTGTTGGTCGAAAAGTTAAAATTTTTGCGTGACTTTGGGTGTTAAATTATTTCGATTAGAAGTTAGAAGACTTTAATTGACAAACGTAAGGACGGAGATATCGTGACTATAAAAGAGTTCCATTCTGACTTTTTGTGTACGGTGTAACTTCCAATAACGAACACCAGCTACACTATACCGTTCGGCATGTACATATACAACATATACAAGATACATTGCTGATGATAAGTAAGAAATAGATGCAAAAAGTATCAGTCTCGTATAGGAAAAAATTGCTGACAAGTGTAAGTAGAACTAAATACTAACAGAGATATTATGCATTCTACGGACCAACACTAAACAATGAGTGGACTAAAGATGGGTTGTGTGATCGAGCTAAGATACAATCAGTAATTTCAGAATAGGACAAGCTCAAACGTGAATAAGAATACAATGAAAGAGAGGAGTACGAACTACACATGAAATCAAATTGTATTATATTTTTTATTTTTTTTTCAGCGAAGTATTTCGAGATTTCTGACTATGTTCTTTATGGTATCCTAAATATTACATAAGTGTCAAATGTCATGTATCTGGTTCTTCTGAAAATGTCAAGGTTTTGAGTATCTGTCAACGAGTAAGCGAGTGAATAAACTATGAAATTGACGGTGTTTGTTAAAAATATCACGGAAGCTATATAGACGCAAGTTTAAAACTGCACAATAACCAGTGTAGTTAGATTAATGAAGATTTTATGCAAATAAATGTAATTTTCATTGTGGAGCTGGATGCAACGTTTCACGAAAGTGAAGTTAAAAGCTAATGTCAGTTTTTGAAATGAATGCGTTATGCCTGAATGTTGCAATACAAATGATCAAATATTGCATAATTGTTAAATATTATTATATGTAAAATATTTTCTATAGATTATATTATTTGAAAATAATCGTTTTACATATTATGGTTTCGATGACTTATAATTATAACTGAATAACCCAGCTCCGTTACTGACATATGTATTGAATACTAAGTGCCGGGTATAGTCGTTACATTATTATTATTAGCTTATAATTGTTAATGAAAAAATTAATAGAAGAGAGAAAAATAAACTTAAGTCTCATTTTACGGAAAAAAAATTTGAAATATGAAAAATGAAATTCTTAGAAGTCCTGTTTTTTATATTCTTTTTAATCAAAACACTGTGATTAATAATTTAGTAATTAAATGCTGTGAACAGTAAGTTATAAGACATTCCAATGCTTATATATAGAGTTAGAAGTAATTTTTTGAGTTAATAAAATAATTGAAATAATATTATGAACATAAAATTAAGTTGGGAGGTGGGTAGACCTATGCTTTAATTAATTTTTTTATGAAAAAGGGTTCAGTATACGGGTTAAATTACGGGTAAAATACGTGGAACTTCCATGTGTGTTTCACATATGTATATAATTATATATATATATATATATATATATATATATATATGTATATATATATATATATATATATATATATATATATATATAAATAGTATTTAAGCTACTTATATAATTGTAAATGAATAATATCTGGTACTAGTAAGACAATGCCATCATAATAATCAAATGCTATCACATTTTGCGATAAACAATCATCGTTCAATAACTTAAGAATATAAAATAAAATCATTGAATAAAAATAAAAACAAACGTACCAAATATTTTTTTAATCATAGCAAACCGGAATTTGTTTTGACTGAAAAAGTTACAAAACATGCTGATCATTGTAGATGTAAAATATTGCTTACGTACCGTAAGACTAGTTTACAACGAAGTCAAAAAATCATTCAGAATGTGTCAAAATGAACCAAAATCTCTCCTAAAAACATTTTGCGGTTAGGTTTTTATTATTTAATAATTTCTGTGCTTACAATATACAGAAGCTGATATCGTTACACTTTGAACGAGGTTACGAAAAAGGACATATATCTTAACGATTTCACAAACGAAGCTTTTCGTTTACTTAACATGTTTGGGAGATTCATATTTATTCGTGATTTATTGTGCAATTCCGCAATAATAGTAATAGTTACGTAATTTTAATTATTTCTATATATATATGTATACATATATATATATATATATATATATATATATATCATTTTTACATACAAGTTTTATTTTTTATACATATAACACACACAGTAGTTAGATACTGAGACATTATTAAAGTGAAGTGTTCCAATTTTACTTTCGTAAAAGACTTTTACAAACATTTAGACGTACGAAAATGCACTTCCAATTTCAATGTGAAAAGATACACTAATTGCTAATAACTTGCATTATATGGTATGTTTAAAACTATGTAATACTGTTGCAAATACGTTTAATTATTATAAAATTAACTGCAATTTTTTTACTATAATACGTACCAAATTCAATTATTAACAAATTATTTTCATATTTTCTTTCGAAATTAGGAACTTACAAATATCACGTGAAGCACTCTGGCTTTACGCCAGAATGCTTCACGTTCGTTTATTCGTTAAAACGATATTAAAAATTTTAAACGTTAGATTGGTCGATGGTACTGATGCTCAACAAAATAAATTTGAAAAACCGATTTAAGTTATGAAAAAAATTGAAGCGTTAATTAAATTTATATATGTATTGCTACAAGACGTTTATAAACGTTGTAATACAGGATTGTAATGTGGCCAAACTTCGGTCATAACAAATATTCATGAATCACATGGCCGAAAATTAGATATACTATGTCAAAATAAATATTGAACGTTAGTTATATTATTGAAAAGTGATTCTATTTCCACAGTTGCATGATTTATATACACGTTTATTACAGAACGTAAGGGGAATGGTAACACCTATACTCAGCAACAAGAGAGAACCAAGCGACCTGGTGTAAATTCCAAAAAGAGCTTCATCTCGCTTTCTGGTGGTGGAATGTGACACAACATTTCTAAATCATGCTGTGTAATATTTTGATAAACCTAAACAACTCTTCACGTATAAAACAGATATTTAATGTAGTCGACATTAGGTCAATAATAATTTAAGAATTGTATTTTTCAGAATTAGTTCCCAAAAGTAAAAAAATTTGGATAAGATAAGATAATTTTGGACATAAAAAAAATTGGACATTTTTGTCAACAGTCGACACACTAATCTTACTTTTACAATTTTAAACAACGCTTTATTAGGCCTCACACTTTACACTATAGAGAATTAAAAATTGATGTGCAATTTAAAAAACGCATTTAATTTCGTTACCAACTTGTTCCATACAATACAAAAAATCAATGATCATTTTTCACAACTTATTTCCTTTGATATAATCCACTTTACCCCGTTTCTATGACGCTCTGAGCCAATTGTCATTTTCCCTCTGGTCATAAAAATAGAGCCAAGTTTTATATCTTTCCACGATATCGTGACCAATTGACGGTCCCTAATCAAATTTTCGAGTACTTATCAGCATCGAACTTTCAAGCTACTTGAGTCACAGATCATAGCTTTCGAAAATTTATGTGTCGATGCAGGATAGTTCCTATATAAGTTTTATTAATATCACAGAACTTGTATTTTTTCATAGGTCACTTTTTAAATTAGTTGACGAATTATTTGTATAAACTATATTGTTTATGCTCGAACACTCTGAAATGATGCTTTTTAAATACTATTTTAAAATAATTATTTATATTTTTCTTTTGCGATCTTCATATACCAGTATAGTTCCGAATCTGAACAAGGTAATTGTTAATTACCTACGAGAAACGACAATATTATGACCCGAACATTAGTATCCAATAATTAAATTTGTAACCTTTTATTATTGATGTCTGATATAGAATACCATGATTCAATTAGTAAATTTGAAAAGGAAAAAATATTTGTCAAAATCACTTCGAATAAATCTATTACAGTGAAATTATTTCAATTTTCTCTTTTTTTGAGACTAATTTATATTATTTCATGAAATGAATACATTTCAAAATTATTTCAAGATAAAGGAGTTAAAAATTGACATTAGTTATTATATGTTATTTATTATTTAGCGTTATGAAGAGCACTAAATCTTAGAAAGTTAGTCGATCGGTAAACAGGATTTGAAACTGAAGATATCTATATACTGAAATACCGAAAATTTGAAAGTGAAGATATCGTTTCAAAAGCTTCATGGAATATTATTTTCATTGTTTAACTTCCCCTTTAATAAAGCTTTCGCCTACTAAAAGTGGGTGAGCCAAAATTATTCTTATCGCCTGTTTTATATAAGCTCCGTTTAATTTCTTTCGCGTTGTATCTTTTTTAATACGTTGTGGCGAGTTAATCTAAGCCATTAATGTGGTGGGCAGTTTAAAAAAAAAAGGAAAAAAACATGAAAAACTGCAAAATGTTTTATCTTATCTCGAGCCCAATTTATTGCAATTTCTCGTTATATTATTAAATGATCATATTTAGAATAATTTAATGGCACTTTCGAAATAATAAGTCATTCGTATTATCGACTACACCTCAACGATGTTCACAAAGTACATTTTTTTCTAGGATAGTTTTTTCAAGATGTTTAAAAAAAACTAATAACCTTACTCTGGGTTTCCACTTATCTACTTACGACGAATAATAATATAATGTTAAAACCTGTAGAAATGCTCCTATAAATCTAAATCGATAAACTGAAACGCTTTTGTAAATTAAAAGGAAAATTATAACCAACGTTTTTTTACATCTTTCATATAACGGTTCGGTTTATATTGTATTATCCATATATCTACTCTATTACCTCTATAATACCTACTCTATTACCTCTATAATAACAATTAATATACAACTTATTGCGAGTATCCATCTAGGTATAACGAATGTCGTGTAATTTGTCATTAGGATATAATAATTCAAATCCCCACCGTTACATTGGTCGTTCAATGACATTAGATCATCTCCTTCTATTAATTCTAGCATAAAGAATTGACCAAATTACTGAGTATTTTTCTTCGATAGACATCGACTATTTGGCGATCAGTCTTCATGTTTTTACCATAATTTTAACTGGAACAGTTATAAGCTTTAATAAATTAAACAACTCTGAATTAATACTTTTCCATTATTACTTGTTTTATTTTCCGTTTATTGCATATAAGATATAATTATGTTAATTATTATAACTAATAAAATTAAAATAATTAATATTACTCCATGAAATTATGATTCATTGTGAAAAAATTATTATTTCCTGATCTTTCTCAATGTTTTGAAGTTTGTTTCTCACAATGAAAATCAAATCGCCTGAAAATATTTTTACATCTTTCGATTTGATAGTTTCAGAAAAGTGAACATATTTTATTATAATTAAATTAAGTTAATAATATGTTTATAATTTCAATACAAAACTGCACATACATATTAATCTAAAGCTTTGCACATTGTGTACTTTGTCATTAGATACAGAGGCATTTTAGTTTTTTTTCTGACGTATTTACACGTTTTCTTGCTGAATTTTTATTCATGTTTTTTTTATTTTTCTACGTGCCCTTCATTTCACATCAATGCATGCAATGTACATTTATTAACAAGAGTTATATCGGTATCGAATCATTTATGCATTTATGCTATATTATGAAGAGAAAATTAACAAAACTTTTGTTCTTGATGTCAGGCGTAAATAAATTAAATATTTATATTCTTTAGCTTATTACAGAATTTTAGAATAACACGCATACCAATTATTTTCCACTTACATCTTCTATAATTACATGATCATTTGTGTGAAAATTATACATGTATTTATATATATACATATATATATATATATATATATATATATATATATATATATATATTTATATATGTACACACATGTCTGTCTATATTTAATAGATACTTTGAAATATGAGGAGCAATGAGGTAACCGTATTAACTTCTCAGTTGATTCACTGCACTGTATCTTTTCTCATAGGCTTATCGATGCTTGCAATTTTTGTTCCTTTTTAAATAATTTACATTCAAACTAATAAATTATATGGAATTTTTGACAATGAATTATTTTAAAAACATTGACAGCGGGATATACTTTTCCGGTATATGAAGCTTTCGTGTGGTTATAGACAACCAACTTTACTAATGTTTGACGATCGCATTATTGAATTATATTTTATGAAATTATTTTATTAACGACCTGCTTAAGATTCTTATTTACAAGTATGGAAAACGAACTTATACTTCTTGTTTCCATGTGCAACTAACTTATATTTCGGAAGTATTTTTTTATTTCGGAACGACCGGCTGGATGTCTATGTGCCATAAAACTAAATTTGCTGTTTTTTCCAACTGTACAACAGAAAGCGGTACATATTGACTATCATTTCAAAATTTTAATTGTAATGAATTATTGCACTTTCAGATGGATTTGACTCGGTATTGAGCAGAATTACTACCTATCTCCTTCTGGAATAAAATTGAATATAATCAGAAGATGTCAGGGCAAAAATCATATTATGTGTGAATACAAAAACCGTTAACAATTTATATATTACGTACGTCCTGTACCCTGTGATGAATTTTTATTGCATTTATATTAAATGGTAATTTGTATTATGTTTGCTAGTGGTTTGGTATTGTGCAAATAAAGTTCATAATTTCTTCAAGTATTCATTTTAAATAGTTAGAAATCCAAGTGATTTTTTTCAACAAATATTTTTTTCCATCCTTGTGTCATAAAACAATTTATCTTAATTTAAATATTTTTGAAGTAATTACGATGATCTGCACATATTATAATTCAATTGTATCATAATGAGAAAAAAAAACTTTTTTTTAGATCAAGTAAACAGAACTTGCATAATGTTCCTTATTTCGGCATTTCCCACCTCTGTCCCGCAGAGGTGTCTGTGGTATTTTTAGAGTTGTTAAATATTTTATTCCTTCCTTTATACCGGTGTAGTCGCGCCCGTACCTTGTGTCCCCGTGGAAAGTTTTGAAATTTATGATACGTTCTCGTTGACAACAAAAATTGAGTAAGGTATAAGCTGCCTAATTTTAGCACCTGTCCCATAATTAACCACAAAAGATATTAAAAAAGCTGATTTTGGTTGGAGGTAACTAAAAAATTAAAAAGCCATGGGTTTACTTGGATTTTGAAAAAAAAGTTGACATAAGTATAATGGGTAATAGAGGAATAAATATAAGATAAAATAAAAATAATAAAACTGTGAGACATTACCTCCACAACACGTCGTTTCATTCACATGTATACGTTATAAGCTGTTACATGTCTACATTTGTTATATTGTCGTTGTCTCCCATATATATATATATATATATATATATATATATATATATATATATATATATATATATATATATATATATATATATATATATATATATGTATGCACTATATTAACACAAAATATAATAATCTATAAAGATCATTAATGACCATTGAAGGCCTGTATATTAACAGCAGAAACAACCGGACGGAGTATA
This sequence comes from Druceiella hillmani, assembly GCA_039881145.1. Lineage (NCBI taxonomy): Eukaryota > Metazoa > Arthropoda > Insecta > Lepidoptera > Hepialidae > Druceiella > Druceiella hillmani. The sequence continues at coordinate 1,887,749 of JAYKKI010000032.1, read as the reverse complement.
CAGTTCAAGTATTGAATGAAGGTATACATTTACCGGCATTGCTAATAACCCCAATAATAACCTGGCATATAACCCGAATATAAAAGATTCACACACACGATGAATAAAAGGAACACAACAGTCATATTATGAACGTCATACATTAGAAAATCTCACTTCTATAAAATAGAATTAACTCACAAGTTCCATATATACTATAGGTGTACTTTCCTGAGATAACTAGAAAATGAAAGCGACAAACTGTACTAGGATCGGTTAATATGAACGAGCACAAAATTATTACTTAGTTAACCAGATATAATACTCATGGATAAGAAAAAATGGACTTGTAACCTAAACGATTCAGACGATAGGGAAAAGATCTTTTAGTTAATATATCGGTTGGTGACACAGAATGTGAGATGAATAAAAGAGAAATTAGGATCAAGTCGGTAACTCTACATGGCAGCGGAATTATATCGAAATTACTGTATGATTTCGTCAAAATCTTAGTCCCAGTTAACAATGCTAACATGGAAGTTCAGAAAACTTGCTAACAACTTTTGGATTATCGGGATGTTTCTAGGTCCCTATGAAATCAGTTTTAATAAAATGGCAACGAAGTCTTATCTAGGCGCGCATTACATAAAACCACTATGTAATTGTAAGGAAATAGCAGTTTATATCTAGTTACATATTTTGTTGCGTGTTTCGTTAAGCAAAATTTTCTAAAAATTGAGAAAAATTTAAATACCTTACCAAATTTCCCAAACATCCAATTTATGAAAAGATATTTCGACCCTTTTACTAATCATCATATATATTAATACGCTAAGGTTAAGTAATACGCTAAGGTTAAGATGTTACACTCCCTTTTTAGAAAAAACCTCACAACTAATCCACATAAATTATATATCATTTTATAGATAATTGCTTGCTCTACTGGCATCCACAACTAAAAAAATTATGATTGCTATTGTTTTTGCAAATTAATTAATTATTAAAATTATATACATAAAACAGCAATGCTGCCATCTAACGGCTCAACGTCAATATGATTGACGGTCGGTGAAATTTTTGTTTAATTTCAAATCCACTCACGTATAAATAAAGTGGCGCTTTAGCTCAATGCTTTTGATACTTGCGCCTCTATATGTCAATTTTAGTAAAATATTTGTTTGATCTGTCATCTGAGCTTCATAATGGAATAAATAATGCGAAGACTTCGCACGGGTCACGCTAGTAAAATATTAATAATGGCAAACTGTTAAATAAAGGCATTTTAATGAAATTCTTAAAAATAATTTTTGAGAATACGGATGTTTTTCACTTTTTTTGTTATCAATAAATTATATTTTTGGGGAGAAAGGTAAACAATTTGCCACGATATTGGCAAGGGGATTCCGTATTTCGAATAGAAACAAAATCGATTCAACACTCTAGATGCTAAATTGAAATAAGCAGCAGTCACATACATAAATAAATACCAATTCGATATGCATATACAGGCATTCTAAATCTTTTTCCAAGAGTATTTCTGAAATTCAATATGTAATGACCAAGTTGCAATGATTTTCTTTTGAATTTATTCTTAAAAAAATAAAAATAGTTTTGAAAAAGGAATTTCATAAATATAATTATTTAATTATCATAAAAAAGATTCATTTTATTTATCTATCTCAAAATCGGGAAATCCCTATTTTATAATATTTATGATAATTATAAAATAAAAGATTTTTTATTAATTGAAGTATTATATTATTCTCATTGAAATATTACCTTAAAGGTTTGGACTGGACAATATCTGCCTCTAGTTTGGTACACTAAAAGGGGATATTGCTGTCGTTAATATATATATATATATATATATATATATATATATATATATAATATATATATATATATATATATATATTATATATATATATATATATATATATATATATATATATATATATATATATATATATATATATATATATCAATATTTTATTTATCCAAAACCATAGAAACTACTTTTGTGTGATGCACGGATAATTAAAGAGGCTCTTAGATAAATGGAAAAGCTTTTCATTTACAATATCTTTGTATTCTATTACTTTTGTGATATCCCCCTCGACAATTTTTTTGTAAATACCTTTAAGGCATAGCACGCCAATTCTGCATTTTTTTAAATAATATAAAAAATCCCATAAAATTAAGTGAGAGTCAATTAATCTATCAAAGTAATTAATTTTAAATATTGATACATGTACAAATTTTAAACAAAACTGTGAAAATAAAATAAGCTTATAACGAATATATACAACATTGAAAAATCTTATATGCAGAAGACGAGTACAAACAACGAGTACAAAAACCTTTTGCATTTGCTCGCATTTTGGTTGCTTATTTCAGCACCCACCTTTCCCATACCACTCCATACTTCATCTTTGGCCACGCTTATTTCACCAGTGTATACCAGGATGGAATACTTCATTGCGCGATTTATAATTTACTTAGCGCAGTCTATTGGTACGCATAGGCACGCTATATATTATATTTGTGTAATTACTACGCTTTGGATAGCTAGGCACTTCTTCATTCATATTGTACTAAATAAAATAATTTTGGAACATATCTAATTTGCATATTGAGTATAAATTAAAACAAAACAAGTAATCTATTATTAACTGCCTTAAAATGAGTTTTCATATATCATAACATACTATTGATTATAAAATGGTTTAGAAATGTAATGAGCAGATGTTATTGGACTGACGTGATTCTAACTGTGGAATTGAAGAATAGGAAATCCACATCTGGTTACTGTTTCATATTTTCTAATTTCATGTCGGTCAAGGAGACAATTCTCTGTAAGATAATCTGCACAGAATCTGAATAATTAAACATTTGGGGAAGCCTGTAGGTTCATAAATTTAATCAAGCATGGTAACTTTGTAACACATAAGCGCATGCTGTGCGAGACTGTATAATTATTTTTTTTTAATTTGGGGAAGAAAGTAATAAAATACATACGCTACAACAAGGCTACATTCACGGTCGCATAGAGTTAGGTTGTGACTAACGACGTAATTTTGTTTAACTGTAATAAATGTAATAATTATAGATAATATCTAAGATATTATACAATACAACAATTTATAAACTTTGAATCAATAGTCAATTAGATTTTGTTAATCTTATGTAGAAGATAAACCTATAACAATTTATATACACTCAACGCTAATCTGTCTATAAAGTGCTTACCGGGTTCTCGCCTACTTGATGATATGCCATGAAAATAGCATTCTTCAGAGAATTATGAGACGTATCTAAAAAGATTACAAGGCAGGTATTATTAAATTAATTAAGTAGTTTCAACATAACATAAAGTTATGCAGTTAACCTATATTTATCGAAATAAAGTAGCAGATGCTTATCTATACAATTGAAAGAAAGCAAAATATCCCAACAACTAAAAAGTTTCCCAAAGTGCATTTTGATTCAAGTTGAAGGAGAAATTGCTAAATTATTTTAATAGTAATTATATCAACAGTATAATTTTTTTTCTAAACGTATTTCTGGTTATAAAAAAAGCGTTTGCAGGTTAAATGTAGTCGTATAAGGCGGGGGTATATTAAGAACCAAAAAAAATTTGAAACTTAAAAATTAAAAAATTTATTAAAACCAACCAACCTTTAATTTTCCATTACTTTCGTACCTAAAAGATGCAGTCTCATTTTCTCCCTAGACTAGTAATTCATTTGCAAGCATATATACCATGGGATTAGAATTACCTAAGCACCGAAACATGAGAATTATCTGGTGTAAATATTAAGTATGTCTACTCATTAACTTAATAGCTACATACACATAAATATAAATAACTAGAATAAATTTTCTTTAAAAATATGGTGCTTTACTCACCAAGATTCAACCATAAATGACTGGGAAAATAAAAATCGAGATAATACGTAATACAAAATATTTACGTCAAAATATATTGAACAGCTCGCGTTTTATATATATACATATATAAATATTGTTTTCTTGTTATACAAGTATATAATTACGAAGCTTGTAAACATTGTGAAGATATTGTGGACGATGTCGTCTGACGCAGAGTTATGTTCATGTTAAAACTGTTACACTCAGGGTTAATTTTTATTCAATAAATTCTGCTGTTCAATTTCTTTTTTGTTAAAGAATTTAATCTTAATAATTAATAACTGTTTCTTGAAAAGTGCTTTCTTATCTAAATTTTAGTTTAGATGGTATTGAATAATAAATAGGGATGAATACAAAATAAATATTTTAATTTATGATTTGCATTGTAACAAAATATCACACATATTTATATAATTATATATAACCGAAGAAAATATAACATTGTTTGAAGAATATAATACATGCTTGCTAACAAATATAAATTGTATATCAAATACGCGTTCAAAAGTATATTTGCATGAAATTGAAACCGATATGTGGAGGACAGACCTTGTTTTTGGAATTTTGAAAAGGTGACAAAATATTAACCACTAAAAATTGTATCGCCAAAGAAGCCTTTCTATGTACGTTCAGGTAAATTCTCAAACTTCATATATTTTTCCTAAACTTGAGGTTATTTATAATTACTTTGGTCTTTTATCAAAATAAGTATCTGAAATTAACGTTTAAAAAGATTTATGGCTAACAATTCTGAATGTTGCCTAAAATGTAATTTCAACAGCTTTTTATAAAATAAAAGGGAATGTCTTTTTATAAATAAATCAATATGTAATACTTAACTCTGATTACAACCATACTTGCACACGAATATTTGCAGCGTTAATAATCTGTAAAGTATACATGCGCCGGTGTGTAATTCGAACTCTAGACCAAAGTTTGATCGATTTATTAGAAAAAAAAAACTATGTTTTTAATTATAAAAAAACATTTCACACTATTTGTTACAGTAAAAGATTTAGCCACGAGACGATTGAAAATCCGCAATATTAAGTTTTGTAGCTGCAATAAAGTTTTTCGTTGATTTAATCCTCTAGCAACGTTAATAAATCATCCTCCGGTGAAAATATACTTTGAAATAAGTTATAGAGAAACTTTGACATAACACGAAAAGGCAATTATAAGACTACAATTCTATGTTTGACCAACAGCTTAATGTTGAAATATCTACTTTTATTAAATTTTAAGGACGTATATATTACCACCTTTACAATTTTTATGAAAGTGCAATAATCTTATTACAACGGTATTTTTTTATTTTTCATGGACTTTTTGCACAATTTACTGAAAATGTAAATCACAGATTTATTGTTAATCAAATAATCTCTTGAACTGAAAGATAATAGGCAAGAAGAATAAAATCAATTTTTAAATAAATTAACTGACAATATGATATTTACAAAAACAATTAAAATTAATATAATGGCATTATATATCTCGCGGGAATCAAAAACGTATATGGAATAGTAAAGCGACAAAAAACTACGAAGGAAGGATATATGTTAAGGACAAATTGTTAACCCTATTTATTCTTAATAACATATTTTTAAACCTAAATATCACAAACAAAAATATATTATAGAATAAATTCTATTCTAGTGACTACATAGTTTGTTACTTAGTTACTAAAGGTAAATCTCCACAATTATCGCAGATTCAGATCCGGTAGCAACACTTGATACTCCATCAGCAGCTACGTATCACTTTTTTAGTTTTCTTTTCAAGTTTTGATACTGACACTTTTATTTATCTTGCACTAAGCCTTTCTGCCGTTTGTGTAGTCTTCAGTTTTCGATAAAGGTATCTTTAAAAAAAATTCAAATTTATTCTCCTGTTATGAAAAAAATGGATGTTTGTAGTAATTGTATATAAGAAACAATAATAATACAAAGAAATTCAGCAATGAAATCATTCCAGACAATTTTTGATACTGAAACCAGATTTAAGTACAGTTTTATCCTTGTCTTTATGAATTTATAATACGGAGTATCTCAAATTCGAATTAAATTATTTCGGTGTTAATTGAAAAAAATATTTTTAAAATTTCGAAATATCTCTTTTATATAATAATACTAACATATTAAAATACCTACTTTACTCGTAACATATTTGTTCTCATCTAGTTATGGCACTTTGTAATTCATGTACAAAAACAAACTTCATTACTAATTAATAGAAACAACATTCAGCTGTATCGAATTTCATATAGAATAAAGTATATAAAAATGACATGATTCTTGCTAGTATACCGATACCTACTCTGTAGTTGAATAATTGACGTACCACTAAAGAAGGTTTTTTGTTTTATATACCGAACTCCAAAGTATTAACAATAACGAGGTCAAAAGAAGGAAAGCAAAAAAAGGTAATCCCGACCAGTAAACCGAGTGGCTCAAACGGAGGTCGAAGAAAATCCTCGGTAATTCCTTTGTCCTATAATAAAGCGAGGACAGTTTTATACGTGGGATGTAAACCCGTGTCTCTAAATGATGAACGCAACAATATCCGGATGCGATAAATAATGGGGGCTCCTTATGGAAACTTTCACAAGTAGTGGGAAAATTTTTCGTACGACAAAAGAAGGGATGTCTCAAAATATTTAAGACTAGGATCGGCTTACAATGTATTTTACGTATAATTTAATTACCCAGTAACGTTATCTACATGGCATTTAAAAGCCTTCTCTTCTCTCTTGAGTACAGGAAAAAATTGAACAATTAAGTTTAGTTTAGTAGAAATACATATCCAGGGTATAAAATATACGGGGATACATACTAAACGCGCTGATGGTAAATAAGCGTGTTCATGGTAACCAACGTCTTGATTTATTCATAAATCACAGATACTTTAGACGGAAAATAAAAATGTATTAAAAGACCAAAAAAAATTAAAAATATAACCTTATTACAATATTATGTGAGTTCATAATGCATCAAAGGGATTATAGGGTGTTCAAAAAACTTAAAACCTTGTTTTTGAAATTTATTGCAGCGCGTTAGGAAAGATAAGGTTTAAAGGAAATAAAAAATACATTCGTTAGTAGTACTTAGATAGAAAAAAAACGAAACTGGTAATGTATTTATTTTTTTCTAAATTTGTTACTCCATATTGATTTGTTAGATACAGATAGGTCAACTTGAGATACAGGCACGCCTGTAACTGACGGATATACACCTGTGTGTTGGCATTGGGGTCTTTATTGAGAAATTAACGGCAGAAAAATAAAAACAATATATCAAAAGTCGATCAAGACGGACGTTTATAAATCGTAAGGTAAAATTGTGCATAAATATATCATTTCATCATTCGCGTCCGCTAATATCCGCCGTTAACAAATCGGAGACAAAGCATGATTTTTTTAGTAGGTGTCAGCTTCATATTTTCAAATTCCTTAGAATACAATATACATTTTTATGAAATTGTTTCCAAAATTAACAGTATATTGCAATAATTGAGAATAACCATTTTCCATTCAACATAAATTTAAAAGCTTTTGCTTATGTGTATTATATATATATATATATATATATATATATATATATATATATATATATATATATATATATATATATGTATATATATATATATATATATATATATATATATATATTTTCTACATGTTCATGTAGAAAAATTTATTAGTATTAAGTGTAAAATATTCATAGTTTAATAAAATGTAAATTCAATTTTCAATCAGGAATGCTGACTACGTGACCTTTAACAGTCTTCTCCGCATTGAGAACACGAAAATGTTGAGTAATCAAATCTCACTGTGTTCGTCGCTTTACCGCTCTCTTAAGAATCAAATCGTCGAAATGAAAAGCTCGGAGAGCCATGTTGAATTTCCTTTCAAGTTACAGTGAATGTTATAATGGAGTGCTTGTTGTATAGGATACTCATCATTAGAGTATTATCAAACGTTGGAATTTCGTCAATGATAGAAATGTGCGTTTTATAGGTATTCTTAATTTAGTCGAGGTAAAATGTCGAAAATATCATTATTAGAAAACGTACGATAATGAATTATCATACCCTAAAAAAGCTTACATCCTTTCGTTTTGAACAAATATTGCATTTAATCATGGACTGGTTACCAACTGTATATAAAAAACTGGATTATAAATATTAGATTACTGTGGATTTCACAGTTCTCTACTTGGGATCGCGACTTTATTCCCTTGGTATAGAGTTAAAGAATCAAACTTTTCAAAATTGACCCACTCAACGAAATTTCTAAGGATTCACCTGATTAGACTAAAAAATCTGTCAAGTATGAGTAAAACTGCCATAACGAGGGGTCCTTTTTATAAACATTTAAAATACAAAATATTTCTTTTAAACAATTTTTAAATTAAATTTTTTCACAACGTAAGTATATGCTTATTATATCTTTAACAGGCGTATATATATATATATATATATATATATATATATATATATACATATATATATATATATATACATATATATATATATATATATATATTTATATATATTCACATTCATTCTGAGAAATTGATACTGGTCCCCGGGGCCATGAGACAACCTGGGTGGAAATGACAGGAACAGTTAAAATTAAAATTATTGTAAATATTGTATAGGAATAACTTCAATCTGAATCTGTAATAACTATCCGTTAAACAATTTGTGGCTCTTGGCAAAACAAAAATTTTCCCTAAAAGCTCCACTGGTCTAGAAGCAGATTATGAAGTAATTTATTTTTCGTTAACGAGGTATTTACTCATTTTCAATCGTTGAAGTAATTACCATAAACAAAATCGATCATTCGAATTATCAATATAATGAAGTTTTTTCAGTGGAGCAATGCTCTTATCACTAATATTCGACTGCCAATAAGGGGTTAAGTTACAAAGTGCGCGTACTCTAGGAAACCTAACCCTTAATCAGATAATATAAAAATAGTGTATCTCAAGAACGAAATGAGATACAAGAAAATTGTATTTATTATAACCATCTTGTTTTGTAGTCAGGAACTATTAGAAGCCGGTTCTTTGTGCTCATGAGGTATTTGCAAGTGCATGTTTCTTCACTTGAGACCCAAAATAGTAACTTAAAAACAGCAGATCCTTAAATCTCACGGTAGTAACCCAGCAGCATCATGATGCTGAGTTGGAATCGAATGATTAGAATCAACGACAAAAACACACGGAACGTTAATCGAAATAAAACTGTTTAAAAATGTTGTTTCATGCCTTTGTACCTATGTTTACTTACTTATTTACTTCGTTACTTTCTTGCTACGTTAAGACAAGTCAAAGGAGCCCAAATTCGATGATTTGCTTCTCATCACTAAAGAGTTCTAGTCCATCCATAGTACCCTGATTTTGCTTAAAAGCAAATTTGTGTTCCTCTTAGTCATGTCTTATAAGACTGTCATTATTATTAGACCTATGTCATTCGAACTCGATCACGGCACCTGTATTTTTCTGTTGAGTTATTCAATGGGGTATCTTCAATTTCGATGTTCAGATTCTAACCAAATTTCATGGAACCTTAATGGAAGTAAACACTTCGAAACAAAAAAAAATCATCGAAATTGGTTGACGAATACCGGAGATATGTGGTAAGGTATACAAAAAATACAGTCACGTTGTGAACCTCCTCCTTTGAAGTCAGTTAAAAGCAGCATCACCTTGTTTTGAGAAAAAAAATACAGGCAATTCATTAATAGTTTAAAATAAAACCCAGAAATGGTTATTTTCGAGCATCAGTATCATTAAAATGAAATATTTTCACGTTTAATTTAAATTTAGTATGCCGCTACTCAAACAATTTTTCTTTATGTCTACCTCTTGAGTTAAAAAAGTAATGCTGTTTATAACTTTGTTTGACAAAGGCATAACGTTTTAATAATATAAATCTTTAATATAAGTGTTTATTTAAATTGTTCGTATGTTAGCAAAATTCATCGTTAACTCCTGGCCAGATCATCGGACGACGTGTTCTTGGTATAATAACACAATACTTATTTTAAAAAATAACCCTTTTGAACGCAGGCATTGGGTTATTATGTACTTTCTTTACATAATATGAGCTCCATTAAACGTTTATTTTTACTTACACAATATAAACTGCATTGATATTTGATACATGGACAAGAAATATTAACGGCTCCGGTATTCATCAGGCATGGTACCGGCGTAGCGCCTGCTGGTTTGACAAGAGTACGGTACCGTACGACATTAGCATGGCACAGCAATCCACCGGAAGGGTACCGGCGTGGTACGGCATCGGCGTGACACAAGGAAGGTGCTACCTCAAGCCAATTTTGCTGTCGCCTTGCTGTCTTGTTGTTACTGGACGGTAGAGCCGGACTGGACGGCGTGTGTTATGTTTGTCAGTACATCCGGAGTATATCTATTGTATATGTTATATGTAAGAATAAAATACAAATGAGTAGACAAGCGACAGTTTTGTATTCATTCTATTTTCAAAATATTTGGGCTGCTACTGTACAATCTGGAAGTTAATAATTCTCTAGAATTTACATGAATAAAGACATATGCAGTTACTTTTCAAGGGACCGGAAAAAAATATTAAGAAACCTGTTTCCATTATTTTCGATAGTACAATAGGCAGCGTTTTTAAATAGCTTTATAAAATTATCATTTTAAAGGCAGCATTTTTATACGACAGTATAAAAGAAAACAAATATGTCACATCAAGATTTATTATCGGTATGAGAAAAATATGTGTAAACTTGAAAAATTGAGCTAGAGTTCTACACATTTTATTAAACTGTTTGTCTTATAAGTATATATAAATGAGGTGATTACTTTTTAGCTTTTTAGTTATTAGTTCTACATCTAATGATTTCAGAGTGTCCCATATTTTTAATTATACTCGGCCCTAAAGATTCGCAGAGCTAACTATTTATAATATTAGTCATTAAATACTAGTTCATTATTAAAAACCTAACATAATTGTACTATACCTTACCGTTAAGGGAAGAAAAACTCAAATGTTAAAAAAGATATTCAATTCTAACTACCTCAACAGAAATTGTGAGAAATGAAAAAGTGTACTAAAACAATTAAAGAAAATGCAAATGAAAAATTTAAAAACATTGAAGCTTGGATTTTTAATTTAATAATCATGAAAACCGCTTTGACTATTATGGCTAATTATACAAAAAGAAAAATTGTATACTTTTTGGAGTCAAATAAGATGAGAGAAGCTATGCAAATAGAGTTAGAATTAGTGTTAAGAATAATAAAAAAGATGGGTGAAATATTCAAATACTTAAGAACAGAAAGAAGTTAGCAAATGCCTACTGAATATAGTAAGTACCTCTCCATATTTTCCAACACAGCTAGTTACACGAAAAATTTATAATAGTGACTACCCCTCAATATCTTCCAATGTAGCTAGTTATGGCGAGAAAAAAAAGAACAAAATCCTCCAGAGTAATGTGGCTATTCTCAGAAATTAAGCATAAACCCGACTTGGCCACCTACAATGTGGGAACATTTTCCTATTATGAGAGATTTTTAGAAATAATCGAAGTTTTGAGGTCAATTAAAATGACAAAATGGGCTTATTAGCAGTGAAAACATAAGAAAGCTTAATAAAAGCATAAGAGGACTTCACATTATGTGACAAAGATAAATTATTAGGTCCAAGTGCGGTTGGTTTATTTTCAAAGGTGCAATAAAAATGCTATGATAATTTTAAATGAATTATAAATGAATTTCTGATTACTGTTACGTGGGCATATATTATCACCAAGTCAGTAAGTGATGAAAAAGCAGAAAAATTATTTTAAGTTTTTAACGTGATATTAAAAATGGCGAATAAAAACATAAGGATTACGGATGATTTTAACATAAAAGTTAGTAATGAAAATGCACGATGTAATGAACATGCATGATGTCTGTAGAAGAAAGGAAACATAAAAAAATTAGTGGAATTTGCACTCGAAAAGAAGCTAGCAATTATCCAACAATTTTTGAAGAAAAAATCAAACAGATTTCATTCTGTCTAATCAATAAAACAAACTATGACAGGCTACTGAATGTTATTGATCTTAGTCTGCAATACATGAACGACATGGGCGATTCTACTCCTCGCTATCCCGTATTATGAAACAGGGCCAAATCAGCTATTAGTGGAAGGCAGGAGTTACAAAAAATTAAACTCGTGGAAAATGAGTTAAGTGCGCTACATACACTAACGAGAAGATTTATTACACACTATTATAAAAATCACAGTGAAAATATTCCACTAAAATATCTCAGGAAGAGCTTTTCATAAATGAATATCTAGAACAACAAATGCCACTTTATATTATCTTTATAGTTGCTTTTGGAAAGCTGTTTTATAAATGAACTTCACAAAAGTAAAGATTATGGCCAACAGCAGTAAAAGATTCATATTAGCTGAAAATGGAGCACGTAGATCATTATATTTATCTTGGTAAACAAATTAAATTTTATAGATTGTGTAAAGAAATAGAAATAGAAAGAAGAATAAAAAGTACCCGGAATCAATATTGGAGACTAAGAAAACAACGCAATTACAAAGGTAAAAAAGCAGGTTATGGATCATTTCTCCGTCCTTGTTTCACATATGTTTGTAAAAAATAAAATTTATGATAAAAGTTAAAAAAAAATTATAATTTTTTAAAGAAGAATGGAAGCTAAGCTAAATTTAATCAAAATATTATAAACTATCTAAAATTTTATAAACAAAAATCAATGCCAAAACTGGAACTATGAACGCCCTTAGCTATATTTAGAAGTGAAAATGGGTTGGCTATATATTTGATTTTATTTTACAATTTGTCATTTTATTACGTGGTTGAAATTAAACGTGGATGAAATTAAATGGACACGATAACAGGCAATTCTATTACGTTTATTTAAATTTAAAAAAATAATTGTAATAATACAACAAAGGTAGCAAAAGTATTTTTCATAAGTAGTTTAATGAAGATATTCGAAGTACTTTTAGTTTAGGTACGTCCCGCAAAATTTAAAATATGTTAATTATTTTAATTTTCAAACTAGTATAAGCTTTACCAACACAATTACATATTATTACAAAATTATGTGGAAGATAAGAAAATGATTCAAAACACTCGTATACATATGATAAATATGCGACTTATGAAACTTTACTAAAGTAGCTAGCATATAAAAAAATTTTATTACAGCCTCTTAGATCACCAGTAAGGTACTTGACAATAAAACTTCCACTTTATTTGGGAAATCCATGAATTTCGAGAACCTTTGTAATCTTTACAAAGTAATCTTCTCAAAGAAATATTACAGGCTGTTACGTTTAATATTAAATTTTATTCCAGTAAAGTAACAGTTTTGCTATTATAGTTATAACATTTTAGTTTCACACTATCTTCCGTCTAAACGAGATATATTCTTACCCTCTATTTAATTTGCCTCTTTTCCCTTTTAAGACTCTGTCTCAAATATCTCTTTTTATAACCTACGCACATATCTACCTGTTTTGAACATTGTACTTTACCAATTAATTTTTGTGAGTTTTTTACTGTCCGTATGTTCCATTTGAAAAAAGGTACTCGACATTCTTTTTTATCTCCGTAATTACGATGTGTTCATCTTTTGATGTGCTTCTTACGAGTATATTGCCTCTATATCTTGTTTTTTATCATATTTTATGAACTTGGTAATAAAAGACCGAAACACCCAATGATTTCAGTTTTCCAACATTTTTCCTTTTAAGTTAAACAAGAGGAAAGTATATATTGAAATATTTATTTTTCCACATATTAAAATAAACATAATATGATTTTGATAATAACGTTGTTTTTATATTTTACACCATTAGATTTGAGAACATACTTATAAAATTATTGGGGTATCATGTAACGAATCCGTATATATGCTCGGGAAATTTCGAAGTATCGTTTCGATTTTTTAGAGTTTCGCAAACGTAATTTAATTATTTCTGTATCGTTACTTTCGTGTGTATATAATAATTATCACTTTACTACAAATTTAATTTGCTATGAAACCCTAATTTGTTAACGAATACTTGGTCGATTTCTGTTATAATAGAATTGTTGTAAATACAGGCTGCTAAACAATCCTTTTGGATTCATCTCAAAAACGTAAGATGGAAATAACTATAGCTTTTTTATCGGAGCTTTAGTCAAGATGAAATTATTTTCATTGTCACTTATCTTGTAAAAAAGTTAAGGAATGAAAAACTTGCTCAATTTACAGATTAGTGCCAACGCGTCAATAAGAAAAATTTAAATGAAATATGTAAATTTATTAATGAGGTTAATATACTAAGACAATAATTAACATACAATTAATGCAAACTATAATACATAGTTAAAATAATATGTCGGACAGCGGAATATCCAATATTCTATAATCCCAATTCTAATTTTACGAATCGAACAGCAGAATATGTCGAGATTGAGCATTGCCTCGATTACCAAGTTAAACAAATAAAGCAAGCGGATATTGATACGAGCATGCGGAATGCAAAAGAGTGGACGTCTTCGTACTCGCGCATAACATTTTATTCTGGGACAAAAATTGATAGGAATCCCAACATAAACCGTTATTAATATAATACCTTTTAATATTTTGACAAAAATCAAGGGCCAGATGCGTATTTGTTTAAATTTGCAGAGTTGTATACAACTATACTCAAAATGAGAAGCGAGATGAATATTTCTCTCCCCACACAGTCATTAATTTAAAAAAAAATCGAATCGAATGAATATTTTTCCTAACGTAAGCACCTATGTTAGCTCATATGGAGAGTAAATAATTTATTAAGTTTAAATTTTCTAAACATGAGAGTGTCACGCGAAGCCTTTATATAGTTTATAGGATTCTTGGTAATGCAATAAATCTGAGTATCTTAAATGTAGTCTTACATGCGTCAATAACTTAATCGGGAAATTAGAGTTATTACCAAAACTATTCAGAATAAAATAAATTATTTATTTGTTGATCGTTTATTTTCAACATTTTCTATGTCAAAATTACATTTAAATGCTTCGTTATAATACACAGAATTTATGTAAAAAAAGAACTTAGGAAAACTATTGTGTTACTGGCACGGCGTGAAATAATACTTGTATCGTTCAATATTCAAAGCCAAAGAAAATAGTCGCCAAATTTACATCGTACCACTTTTAAAGATACTGTGTGATGCCCGGTGCGCGTATTGTATTGCAAATAGCCTGCGTTAACCGTTGCGTTACTATAGAAATAAAATCAGCCCTATGTTGTATTATTCAGTTTAACTAACTTACTTATCTTTCTCATGAAGTTTTTCATCGTTCATTTTACTTAACTTACTATTCTTAATGTTTAGTTAGCCAATGCACGGCAATAATGATTGTCTTAAGGTTCCCGTTAAAAATCGGTATGTTGTTTCGAATCGGTGTTGTCCTAACCTATATTGTTCGTTAACGTAAAGTTATTTTTATGAGTAGAAAGAAAAGGTCGGAGCTATTTCTTCGACGATAACAGTTTGGTACTTCACCTATGGATGAAAGGAGACGAGTCTCTATAGGTTATTTTGTTTTGTTGTACGTCAAGTAATGTTTATTTATCATGTCACTTTCAACATAGGTCTCAGATTGCCAATAATATATACATTTTTTGTTTCTGGGAATAGTCAAAAGTATTTTACGGAAGTATTATTTGTTGACTTATATGCATCTCAAATATCTTTTAATTTTCGAGTACTGGTTTTATTGACGTTTCTGTCAATGCAATATAATTTTTATATGATTATATGTATAGCAATGTATGTTGATATCTAATTTAATATATAACATAAGTTTTACAAGGTAATTATAGAAATTAGTCGTCTTACTTTTCAATTCAATTATTTCTACCAGTAAAGCTAAATTTACTAAATTTTCGAAGGAAATATTTAAGTAACCTATTTAGTATACGTATAACCGTAACGTTCACTATTATAGCTACCTTTAGATGAAGTGAAATAAGACACCAAGTTAAGGTAGCTATAAAAATAAAAGTTTCCTGATGGCACAACATGCGGACGTTTGTTTAAAGGCTAATAACTCCGTAACATTTACGTTATTCACAAAGTGACAAGATAGAACATAGGGCTGAATATCAGGAGAATGGGACAAGATACGAAAAAAATATTAATTTTAATCTTGTTATAGCAATTTAAAAACACTTAATTTAAAACACTTCAAGTAAACGGTATTATAAATTTTTGAATCTTTTTATTATTCATAATTTTTTGATGAAATTATTGTTTTCAAGTTTTACATTTTTCGTAGTGAATTAATAAAAAGTTAAATAAACTATTAAAATTCTTTTGTATACTTATATATTTATAATATAGCTTATTTGTTCTTATTAATATATAATGCGAATGAAAAGGAACACAGATTAAAATAATCTTAATGACCTTTTTCTATGTATTTACTTATTATAATTAATGTACAGCAATTATATTAGGCAATATACAGCTGAAGAGTCATTAAGATCTTATTTATTTATTTATCAACTTTAATGCATAATATATATGGCGGACTTATTGCTATAGGAGGAATCTCTTCCGGCCAATCATAACAACTGGTATTGAAATTTGGTTAGAAGACAGTCAGAGTTTTTACAATAAAAATTATTTATAGTACATTTAAAAAAAACAAAAAAGATCAAGGTACTTGTAATACTATTGCCATGACTTAGGATGGAAAAGATAGGAAAGGAAAAGGTTTCAGTAAAGGATTTCTCGTAAGAGGTGGAGGTATGTTTGCGTAGGTATGTCGTAATTAGTAGGGTGAGTAAATTTTCAGATCGTAGCCCAAGGCTGTGAGTAGACCAATCTTTGATTTGCCAGTAAGATAATTTGAGTTCTGAGGATATTTTAATATTTTAAAAAGAAATGTAGATCAATTTTTTTGTTATTTTTATTATTCTACATTATGAAAGCCGTTGCAAATCAGATTGCTTCAAAATAATTTGTTTGTGTCCATTTAATAGTAATCTATGTACTTGAATAATGTTTAAAGAAATATTCATGCTTAGAAATTTATGAAATTTGAAAGCGTTTCCAAGTCAAATTATTTTAATAGGTGACATTTTATCTACGCGCCTAAAATTTTTAATACCTTTCTAAGCTACTTGTGAGTAATAATCGCGTCTTTTTGTTTTCTTAGAGAATCACAAATAGACCGATGAAAACTTTTGTCGGTATCCATCGGTCTGTTTGTTCGAGTATTATTAGTTATTTTTGTATCGTGATGCATTGATATGCTGTAATATGTATCTATATCGACAATAAGGTAAATGCAGTTTTCTCTTATACACACACACACACACACACACACACACACACACACACACATATATATATATATATATATATATATATATATATATATATATATATATATATATATATATGTGTACACATTATCCCTTTTTTCGAAATAAGAAATTTCTTTCTTTTTAAAATTGTTTGGAATCGCTTTTCAATACATTTGCTTGTTGACAGGAATCGATATTTTGCAAAGTTATCAAACCTTATAGGTTCTTTTTCAATAATAAGTACAAAGTTGTTTCAATATTTATTTCTTATTTTCCCAATTTTTCTTTATAATTTCGCGTCCTTGCGCCTTATTCTATCTCGAAAATGCTAAAGCCAATTTAAAAAAAAACAACATTACTAAAAGTTTATTTATAAATTACAGAAAACTCACAGAAATGATTTAGAATTTATATAACTCATAATATTTGAGACATTCATGAAACTTTTATGATTGTGAAAGATATATTAGGCAATGTGTTTACTTGGTGGAAAATAATATCAAAATTGATAAATAGTTTAATAGTGATGGCATGTACTCATAAATATTTAAACATGTCCAAATGTGTACGTAGCCTTTATAGTGTCGTTTTGTTAGGACTTAACAAATGTTTTTCCTAAAACATAGGCATATTTATGTTACACAGACAATTAGTGTTTATATGTTGAATACTAATACATTTCAAAACATAACATATGTGCTTATTCAAACTCAACATTAATTTTTAATATTTTCATAATAATATCTGGATTATATGAAATTATTAACTTTTTTCAGTTTAATCGACAATTTAAACTTTATAATAGGTACAAAATTGTTTAAATATTTTTTTTCTTACCTTTCTAATTTCTCTTTATAATTTTTCGTTACGGATTAAGCATTTTGCAAGACTTAGATATATTATTTTAGTGTTATTGAAATATTATTCCCTAAAACATTCCCAAAAAGATTGAATATTCTGAAGTTCAGTGCGATTTGTTCTGTGAGCCATTAATTTTTTGTTTACACTGACGTAATTCTAAATAATGTGATTAAACAAATCAATAGTTTAATGTTTGAACTGTCTCAAATTTATTTCCTCACCAGTCTAATTGATGTCATATAGCCATTTATCTATTTCATCCGTTCATGTTCAAACTGTTCATTTATCTTGATACTTGTGTTTGACTGCATTTTTTTAAATCGTACACTTCTACTAAACTTTCTTTGGTTTAATTATTCGACTTTTTTATCGTTTAATGAAAATAAGAATTTTTTAATACATGAATTTTTTCTCTAATGGAAAAAATTGATACGGAGTAATTTCTTCCAAAAAAAATTAAACACTGGATATTACACACTTTGAGATTTTGTGAAGTTACGGTTAAGAAGCTTGAAAATTATTGATTTTCCTAATGCCAAAACAAAAAGTTTCTTACTAATGGCACATGTGATTGACGGCAATTTTATTTTTGAACTTTTTAAGTTTTAGACTCATAATTAAGAATTTCAATTTGACTTGCGGAAGGAAACGTTAATTATTAAAATTTCCTTTTTTTGAAAAAATGTTTGTATAAACCATAGTAAAAGATTAGTAATACAGCTTTAAGGTAATTACAATTAGGTGAAGTAAATACAATTAACGTACTCTCTTATTTTTTTATTCGCGAGACGCAAGAAAAGTTCAAATTTTAATAGGAATATTGATAGACTTTTAATTCCTCTTAATCTAACATAATGTGTAACAAAAATCGTATAATAATTGCAAACAGACGAATGGATGAAATTTTATGGCTAAAGTTAGCTAACGTGTGTACAAATTAGTACATAAAGTAATTAATACTTCATTTAAAATGTTAATTTGTCATGTTCATTTCATTTCAGAAAAAACATTTCTCTTGTTCTTTGTGTTAATAGCACAATAACACGATTTTATTTCATTTCGCTTTATATTAGCTTTTATAAAGAAACTAAAAAGCTTTGCAGTCATAATCAGTAACACGTGTGCGCATTTGCGTAGATGAAAATGTACCCAGATGATTTTGTTTCATATTTTTCTTTGGGAAAGGCTTGAAAAACATTTTATCTTGCACATTACGGTCGTTTAACGCCAGCTTGGCCTTTCTCGTTGAATTACTTATGATAATGCTGAAGATGAGAATATTATAACATCAGCTTGCCTAATATTATTATATAATAAAAATTTAATTTCAAAGAAATCGCTAATAATTTAAAATAATTTAATAACAACTAAAAGTATGTTTATACTTTTAGTTGTTATTAAATTATTTTCACACTAGAAGTTTTATGAAAAACTGACAACAAACCTTATTTAATTACTTGGAGAATATTCAGAAGGCTATATAGCTGCTCTTAATATGTCATCCTATTAGATTATTATTTATATCGTATTTACACAATCGAAAAATTTTATAACAAAATAATTTTATTATTTTCGACTTTTTAATTAAATCGACGAAAGTATATTCACAGATTCATAACTCGTATAGATTAATTTTTTTATTTATTTTCTAAAATTATTGAAAATTATGTCAACGTTTAGGGATTTGGTGAGAAGTAAACAAAAGTGAAAATTTTTCACTATCAAAGGAAGGAAAGGCTTTTGTCCTTCGCTTGTAGTAATTCATTATTTATATTCTTCGATTAATGCTACGGCTCGCTCCGTAATGTCATTCCCTACTTTTATTGAACGTATAATATTTCTGGAAGCTTTGTAGTATTCATCTTCTTCCAAAGGACGAGCTTCCTTTTTTTTTAAAATGCGTATGAAATTTCAAGGATTCTAAAAAATATTTACGTGTTGCCGGACACAAAATTCTGAATATTTTTCAGTAATGCAACTTATATCCAAGCTAGTGCACCTGGGGCTGTAATCTGAAACTTCCTTATTTAGCGCATCACCATTTTTTGTTTGATTTCAAAAGAAATTTCATAATTAAAAAAAGCAATTGCAACACTTCCTCGAAAAGGTACCATAAATGTCATAAGAAATTCGTTAGGGCATTTTTGGACGCAGATTTGTTTATATTCTCAAAGCTCAGATACTTTTTTAAAAGCCATAAGTCGTTGAAACCAGCATATAACATAAACTATTACAAGGAACAAATTCAGTAATCGCTTTGAATTACCGTTTTATCAATTTAAACTGCTCTTTAAACATGAAAAGTCTAAAGCAATAAATTACCTTTCACATTCATCATGCACGATGAAGACCTGGTTGAGAACTGAATAATATTCCATTGTTAGGCATACCTCCCAGAAATATTATTGTAATTTTCAACAATTACTTTTAAAGTTACCGAGGTTGATAATTCTTAGCAAATGAAATTGTCGTACTTGTTACATTTTTTACACATCTTAAAGTTTCAGGAGCATTTGAAGAAACTGCGCTGAGATTGTTGTGTTCGATATTAAGCCAAGCAGATCTAAAAAGTTTAACAATCAATATTTCTGGACATGGCGCTTAAAGTATGATTGCTTCTAACATTATTTCTATATCGTGATGACAGGCTAACCAAAGCACATATTTTTCCATCTTATGGTCAATATGATGCAAGCATCAGTATTAGCGCAGTGGTGTCGAAGCACTAGGATTTTATTTTGTTACTCAAGTTCCAGGAAAAAATAGTGTCATAAACAGCTGAAGCATGGCTTAGTTTAGAAACTGTCAACTGTTAAGTCACACCCTGTCCTGACACTGAAATGGGTTCGCGACCCACTTTTTTGTGTTCTGTTATGTCTTCGATTAACTTTCTATCCAAATGGTAGGTAAGAGGCATATCTGGTTTAAATTCATTATTTAAATACTTGGCTGCCTTTTGCCATTGCTTCTTAGGCTGGCGACGAATTGAGGATGAATTAACATTGAACTTACACCACCTATTACACCAGGGCGTCCTTTTTTTCTCTGCACAATTAAAAATTTACCATTCTCCTCACTAGTGATCTTATTCAAAGTATTCGTGTAAGTTATATCAAAGCGGCCGTTTCAATTTACCTTGTCAATCCTCTTCTTTATTTTGTAGGCTTTCAGAGCATTTTTATGTTCTAAGAAAATAATAATCCATCATTATTCCATTGTACAATCAGCATGCTCTTGAGAGGAATGAAGTTGGACTCTTCGATGTCGAGGAAGACGTTTTTGGGTTTTAAAAGCAGGTTTAAAAGCAAAAAGTTTTTATTCATATAACCTTCTCCTCACTATTTGTTCATTGGCACTTATTTTTCACTTGAAACAATCGATCACTATCGTTTTAATTAAATAATCGTTTTAATTAAATGCACTAGAAGACCTTAGATATTTATGGATCTTATCCCAAAATTGATTCCGTCCCTTATTTAACCAAACTGTTCCCGAAATATCAACAGAGTCTTTTTTGAATTCTCAAGAAGAAACAATAGATTTACTAGAATCCCTTCAGTTAACAAAGCCTTCAAAATGATAAAAAGGTATTATTTTGGATTAGGTAATTGATCAATAGTGCTAATCTAAAGTTTCCGACGTAGTATATCTGATTTAAATTCCATGGATTATGTTTCTGCTATTCTACTCTATACTGAGAAAGAAGTAGAACGATTAACGATTTTGCAAGCTAATAATAGGTCAAGAATATTGACGATGTGTAGGTGACCTTTTGACATTGTACATTTGAGATTCAGGCATAATTTAAAGTTATTCTAAAATTTCTATTTTAATATATCAGTGTCACATATGTTCAAACATTTAAAAAATGCAGCTGTTTTGATCATCAATTTCGGCTATAATGATATTGACTAAAAAGATAAATAGCCTCGTAAATAGACCCAATTACTTAGCAGATTCTATGATTGCTCATAACCTGAACAGGCAAAAAGTGGCATTTGAAAGTATATCAGGGGACTTGCCTGAACTGCGAAGTAAATTATATACTGCAATGCATTTGTACCTGCACTCCGTAGTATAACTGACGTTCACCTTATCTATGGTAATCTCGTGGAGGTTAATTTTACCAAATATTTCAATTAAAATATTAAATTATTTGTCAACTAATATTATTTTTCTAAAAATGTGAAACCGTTTGATTGAAAATACATTTTTGGTACCAAAAAAAAACAAACTAATGAAATCACACATATTTAATAATTGATATTTACTACTTCATGTTAATCCAGTGCCGTTGAAGCGTGGATAGAAAAAAAATATCTAAAAATATCATTATAACAATGCTCTCTGTTACAAAATAATGAAGCTTAAATTAAAAACATGAACAAGACGCTATCAAACAGAGACCTACGACCTGTGAAATGTTAATATGAATTCCCTTTGAAATATTGCTCTTCATACCATGGGTACGTTAGGTGTGAAGTATGCAGAGATTGTTAATTTGAGCCTTGTTAAATGACAATATAATGTGACACTAATGTGATGCTATCGGAATACCTGAGAGTTACTTGTAAATATGTTTCAAATAACAATAAACACCAACATTAAGTAACATTGAGCACCAATATTGCTTTGAATTTGGCATATAATGTACTTATTAAGAATGTGGATATTGTAATTAATCGTATAATATCAAATAGATGAAGCGATTTATTAATTTAAACTCGTATAATTTTTGTTAAATGTATTGGCCTAGGTAAATGGAAAAGCAAATAAAAACTAAGAATAGTAATTTAAAATCTTTAAAGATAATCAGGGAACCTTTTAAAACCTGTTCCTATTTGGGTAACTATATTATCAAGCCCATTACAATAAGAATGCTATTCTTGACGATTAAAGTTTATGGAATTATTTAAATGGAAACACGGCCGTCAAGCGCGTTGCTTATTTACGATTTGTGCGATGTACGATAAAGATTTAAATCACTTTCAAAATTTGACTAATTTTTACGATACCTTCTAGCTATCGTTATCAGTACCGATTACTTTAATTAATTATTTTGAGAAGTATATTACTGCTTTAAGTTATTTGGTAATAAAATTAATACAGTTTAGTTGAATCGCGGTTCCTGACATCCAATAGTACAAATATTAACATTTTCATTGTCACGTTAAATACTGTTATGAAGCTGAATTTAAGATTTTAGAAATATCGGGATTTTTGCTCACTGAAGTACATAGAGTAGATACAATCAGTCAGTGAAGTACATAGAGTAGATACAATCGTTACAGGTGAAGATACACATTTTTGCCCAATGTTTAAGCTTGTCATATAAGCATATCCTATAGATACGTATTAGAAAATAAATAAATTATCATAGAAATATATTATCATTGAAAATAAATAAAATGCTGCTTTGAAGTAAATTTTTTCAAATAATTTAAGGCTATGAAATCGGTATAAAAATGTAATGAAATAACAAAGATTAGCGCTACTGTAAAACTGAAATTAACAATTTAGCATATAGGTATTTTCTACTTAGTATTATAAAACAAACACAGACGAATAATACTGTTAGTATTTTAATGGCAAATTATAATTACTACACTAATATTTAATTTAATTTAGTTAATAACATGCTTCCATAAACTGTTTTCAATTAACCTTTACTTAACATTAATCTAAAATTTTAAATTTTTACCCGTCTTCATATAAAACTTGATTAAAATCAATAAATTAGAAAAAAAATAAGAAATAGATTACTTTTTATTACAGTATTAATTGCGATATTTTAAAGAGCGAGAGTATGAATGATGCTCGACAACTTTCTCTTAGTAATTTTATGAATATATGAAAAAAAACGATCTATCCACACAAGATAATTTATAATGGAAATCTGATATTTTTGTTTCGATATTTTTTTAAAGCTAGATATTAAATATGTGATGTGAATTTATGAAACTATAATTTTAATATATTGTATTATATTAAAATTATAGTTTCATAAAAATTGAGTGATAAAAATTAAAGACCCTTATTATTTCTACAAAAAACAGGTTTCGGAATAGTCGACAAAAAGGCGTTTATCAAGGAGACGACAGAAATACTTCATTGTTATGTGGGCCATACCGTAATGTTATTTTAAATAAACATATTATTAGCACTCCAAAATTGTAACAGCACGTCTCAAATAAGACTATCTCTTATATAAATACATGCTATATGCAGAAAGATCTCCGTCAATTTCTGCGTCGGAGCGCCACCTGGAAGTCATTTTTTCGTCGTGTGTAAGATAATAATTATCAACATATCATCATTGAAACCATCTATTTGTATTTACGACAGTTGCAAGTCGACATTGTGCTGTTATTGATCGAACTCATATATATATATATATATATATATATATATATATATATATATATATATACATATATATATATATATATATATATATATATATATATATATATATATATATAGTAAGAGGTTAAATTCGTTTACAGTTTAGTATTATCATAACGATTGATAAATGTTTTGTTGCGATAAACTGCCTTCCTGGGGTATTATAGTGATAGTTGAACGTTGTCGACAAATTTCATTAATTTACTATGGCACTAGCTCAACTTTCTGATGGAAAATTGGTTGAGAAAGGTCATTAATTCCAAGCGTTGGATACGAAAATGAATTGTATTTAAGCAATGTCTATTTTATTTGCGTTCTGTAATAAAAGTAATCGCTTATTTAAAAGGAATGTTTGGTACTTTTATATGGTAAAGTTTGAGAAATATATAGCAAATCTATATCGATAATAAATTAATTCGACTTTCAACCCATAGGAATCAAGATTTTCAGCAACCGTTTTTCATGAAATTAGTACTCGATTCTCGCAATACTGCCACGATATCAATGGGGACTTTTATACGTTTTTTTCAGAAAGCCATAACAAAAATATAATTAAGCTAATTGGTAATGTTTTCGTAGATGAAACCTAGTATTACTAAGTCAGTACGTACGGGTGTAACCCTCTTATAAAGAAAGTAAAGTGCTTAAATATATCGCAATACATCAAAATAAAGACAATACTCAATAAGTTGTAAGTAATATTAAAATAAATAAACGAAATATACTAATGAAGTTAAAGTAAGTTAAGTTTCACAAATTAGTAAGATCTTGAAAAAAAATCAATTTTTACTTGCATTACGTTTTGGTTTATATTATAGTCATCATGTGCAGGCAGGGACTTTATTGGAAATGCTGATAGAGTGTATTCAAATAATATCATAGTACAAAGAATAGTTAGAAGAGAATGTGGTAGAAATACTCTGTTGTAAAATAACTAATACGATATCAAAAGTGGGCATATCACTCGTAGCGCTCCAATAAAAAGGCTTGTCTACTTTAAGCAATTTTCAGAAATAATTGATGCAATCGAGCCAGGTTGTAATTATTTAATAATTTATGCCATTGAATCAAATAACACAATATGAGTATATAGATGTAAATTAAATTTAGTGCATCACATCAATCCATGATAGTGTACGAGTGCACTACAATATACGTACATGTTTACAAAAATTAAAAAAAAAATTTATACAAAAATTATGTCGTTAATATGGAAAGGCATTAACTAGTATATTCTTTTTCGATAAACGTAAGAAATTTGGCAATTTTGCATAAAATGCTGTTTGTTTTACATTATTATATAAAAGAAAATGAAATTATTACTCAAGTGAAATCATTACGCGATAAGCTTTCGCAAAGGGTAGAAGTGTCCAAGTAAATATAGACTTATCTTAGACTATTATTGTCACATATATATTTCCCTCAAAGATAACTTTAAATAATTGCATTGACAAATTGTTGGAAAAATTTTACATATTTATGGGATAGTGATCGCGTAAAGTTTCCTGTTCAAACCTGAGAAAGTCGGATCTGACGTAACATGTGTGGCGTTTATTTTATTTATAAACATTATTTTTAAAATTATCCTTAAATAGGCTATTAATATATCAATTGTTATTTTTATTAAATAACAACAGAATAATTTAAACTCTAATATGTATACAATCAATTATATCTTTTTTCTATGAGCATCGTAAATCTCGCAAAAAAGATAAAGGTTAAAAACCCGGACAAGTACACTTTAAAAAAAGTCAATTGTTGTGCTAAATAAGTTTGTTGAAATCCAAAGTAATTCCAAGCTCAAAAGCTCTTATCAATATATCAATCTTAAAATGTAATAAATTCTGAAGTTGAAAAAGTATCAAATTTGAATTTGGCAGATTTGCATCACCTTGTATATGCTATAATTTCAATGAATTTTATGCAGCACGAAAACCAACAAAGCTCACTTAAACTTTCCACATCTAGGTTCAAATTATTCAGTTCCAAATCCCAGAATTTGTTTAAGCTATGATAATGGAATTAGGTATTCACGTGGACAGAATAAAAATATGTAGATTTAAATATTTACGAGTAGAAACTGAGCTACAGGGAATCAAAAGTGGCTCGAAATGCTTCGTGCCGAAATTATTCGAAATGATGCGTCCGATATGAGTGAGTCCTGTGAACTGCTCTGCGCTTACATAAATGTAATATCGACATAACGCAGCAAAGAAGGAGCGAGTGAGCTATTTTTTTCAAAACAATATAAAGAAATTTACGTTAACTAATATATATACTATTCTCTTTTTTGAAAAAGGAAGGAAAAAACAAGCGAAAAGTGCAAAAATCAGAAAAGCAAAAAGTGCAAAAATCACGGTAATGCACCACAAATTCCCAAGCTGCACCATCAGATATTATCCACCCTTTACCTGAAGTGCTTTACAGCTATTTTAACAGCCTTATTTATAGCTCAGTTCCAGCAAATGTTAAAAGTATGTAGATATTTGTCATCAAAAATCGTCAATACTTAGCTTATACAATCATTCATCGCTCATATGCTGATAGATCATCCAAAGAGAAATTTTGAAATTGTTGACTCGAAACAAAGACAAAGTTTATGTCAATGTATCTATAAATTTTACATGTATCAAGTGGGTTTCTACACCTCTATTATACGCAGATTGTCATAATAGCTGTAGTTCTCTAGAAAATATTAAATCAATTAACCAAATATATATGTATTCAGGATATAGATTCGCTTAATGCTACTCTGGTTATATAAACTCTCGATGGTTTTTTTTAAATAGTCGGTTAGTACAACAATTATATTATTTTTGAAATTTCATAATTTATTATTTTTCATAAAATTCAAATTCATGAAATTTTAGAATTTACAATTTTTTTTACGTTTGATTGAATTTGTTTTGTAATTGAAAAATCGACAATATACAGTTTAGTTTGAAACACTCAAAAGTATTGGATTTCCGAAAACAAAATTTTGTCGTTATGAAAGCTATTTTTTCATATTTTATACTAGATTTTATACAAAAATATCTGTCTAGACACATTTTATCAGTGAAGAAAGCAATTTGTTAGATGTTGGTGATAGTCAGATGTGTGCGTATAATGTAACACCTAAGCTATGGTCGTGTTTATTTAATATTTTATGTTATTCCGTTTAGAGAAGTATTGCGTACAGGTTTAGAGACAGGTCAAAAATTGTAGTCTATAACAGATCATATCGAAACACTTTAGGTTTGGACCTGAGATGAACACAGTCTAAAGGTAGTACCAAAGTTTATACTTGCGTTATGTTCTAAATGTCTAGTTTTGGGTCACTTTGTGAACGGATCATATACGTTTGAAGTATATTAAGTAATAGTAAATTAAGTGACTCATTTGACAGAAAATTAGTAGTTTGTAAAATGTCTGCAGTTTGTAGGCATTCTTGTGCATTGTAATTTTGTAGAGTTAGCAAGTATTACGATATTTTATTGTTTAATTTAACCATTGTTTGTTGCATGGATTGAAACCTGTTAGAACCAAGTTCAAGATTAGCAAATGAACCTTCATCCATTGAACACAATTCTTCATTTGTATCACACACGCTATGACTATAGACGAGAACCAGCGCATTTAGTATCAAACTATATTATAATTGGTATAAGGTTTCTTTGTTTTCTTGTCTGGCAAAATTTAATTCACATTTTGTAATGTGAAGATGCTTGATGACGCTCGTTTAATTAATTTCGATTTCAATATGATTCAATTGCAAAGGTTGATGATTTAAGAATCCCAGAAACACCTCATTTGTCTTCCATATAACGTAAAGCGTTAAGTTGCCATCCGTGGAACGGACTTTCTATGGATTTAAAATGAAAGAATTAAATTCTTAATAAAACTTTTTTTATATAAAAAGTGATTAATCTTGATGAACTAAATAACCAAAGTTTCATAAACGCATCCAACAAGCTTCTATAATATATTTATTATTTTGTATTATAGACGCTTTTCATTCACATTTTTCATGCCACAATACCTTTAAATTAATTGCTATACATTTTTAATGTATTTGCATTTCAATTTATTTTTCCAAAGTTTGAAAGAAAAATATTTACCAAAATTTATTACTATAAAAGAATGGTAATAATGCAAGACGACATAAGCTCTGGCAAAATGTACTCCGTTTTTGCCTAAAAAAATAAATGAAAACCTAGTACTTACGTGTACCTAGCACGTATTTAACTCGCTAAAAATAAGTAACTAGAAAGAGGGTTTTCAGGTTTAAAAAAATTTATTTGTCACCAAATAATTGTAATTGTAATCAAAATGAAAAAAAAAAACTAAGACAAAAAGTTCATTACGGACACCAAAGGGTGTTTATACAGGAGCTACTATATATTATTAAAACTGAAATAATTTTAAGGTTTTTTTATTGCATTAGGGTGAAACGTAGAGGAATTAGTGTTACGTGGTTGTAGTTTTGGTGACTCCAGTCTCGTAAGATTGTAAAATTCCTTGGTATTAGTGGTAGGTGTTGATTTTTTACTAATCTTGGTGATGTTGGTGATGTGTGAATAAAATTTAACTATCTATTTGATCCTAATTTAAAGAAGATCTATTCATCACTCGATGAAAATACCTTCCAATGTCGATGAAATACGAGCATACTCCGATTATTTTACGTCAATAATGTTTGGATTGCACAGTATTTTTGATATTATCGAGTAAAATATAGTTATTGATTTGAGTGGTAAATTCCTAGTACATAAATAGCCTCTTGGGGAATAAAATCGTCATTTTAATTATTGTACTACCTAGATGTAATATTTTTCATTTAAATTGACAAGATAAACAATGGGCAACCTGTAAGATTAAGAACTTTTACTTCAATAACTTTGTCTTTGACCATAGAAACTTACTAATAATCCTTGTGCTCCTTTACATGTACAATTTTGATTTGACTATACAGCTCGAAATTTCTTATTTTATAATAAAATTTAATTTTGTGCAGTTTGCGAGTGAACTGTAGTTGTATAAGGCAACGCAATAATATTTTATCGTTCACGAAAGATGGAAACAAAAATAAAGTAAATAAATAAAAATGTATAAGGTACGTTTTCGATGTCATAACGGTAGCTACTCGGAAATAGATGAACTGGTCGGAGAGACGCTTGAAAAACATTATAGGACAACGAAGCAAAATTGCTGTTCACGGAACAGTCCGCTTTTAGCGTTCAAGCGAAAATAGTTGGCTTTTTTTCGTTTATTGTAGAAAACCACTGTTTTCCTTCCATTTGGAATAGCTTGTAGCTGAAAGTAATTCTAAGAAATAAGAAGCATTTCCGTCCAGTAAACAACATTTAAATATTTAATTTTGAATGTAAATATTTAATATTTATTTCTCGTTAATTCTTTAAATGTTATTTCCTGCAATATTTTTGACTGTAATTTAATTGATCATTTGCTTCACTAACTAAAGTAATTTAGTTCTTTTAATTAATTTAATTAGCAAAATTAATGGATTACTAAAATTTTTGATCCTTTACTTTTGTTTTTTTATTAATTAGTCTACGAAAATTTATGACTGAGTTATTCGGTGTCCCGTAAAAAAATAATTTTGATCCTGACCTTTTTTTACTCGTCAACAACTGATCATACAGCAAAGTTATAGGTAGGTTTGAAAACGAAAATATCTTTTTAAAAATGTATGATTTACTATTTTTTTTCGTTCTTAAGCTCAACATCTACTTTAAAAATGTATCGAAATTCGCATTCCTTGTGTTTTTTTTTTTAAATATAGCTACAAATTTTGAAAAATGTTGCGATTGGTAAAGTCCTTAGTGTTTTTAAGTTAAATGTATTCCCTAAAGTATCGTTATAGCTAAATTTATTTACATGTTTCCTACATGGTCAAATCTGTAATAATACATAAAAATATTGAAAAACATGTACTATGGCATTCCATTAGTTTAAAATTTATCATATTCTTTATTTAATTATACAATGAGATTAATCTTTACAATGATGTTGAGACTTTTTTTCGAAAATTTATTGATGCACGTTGGATAATGTCAGGGCCCTCTGTGATAAATACATATTAAAAAAATAAACGTGTTTATTTAATGAGAGTAATGTATTTTCACAAATATAGCTTTATTTAAATTTTTTATCTGTTTGGAATATGAGAATATATTTATATTCATCGTATTGGAAACTCGGGCGAAAAAAACACGTCATATTTATTTCCACGTTTCCAAATTTTTACTAAATTTATTAAACGTTATTACTATTTAGTATACGTGTCACATTTATTACACAAAATTATGTTTATCATTGCTTAGAGAAAACTATTATTAGCGTTGCCTTATTATTCATGATGACATGTGACATCAATATTGTCACAACATCATAGTGAAGATTTACATTTGCAATATTTGTAAAATACTTATGTGTGTGGTATTTACATCCAGTAAATTATTAACATTGTTTTTGAATGATGCAATCAATTCCAATTTGACTCACTCTATTTTTTTCTTAATTTGTTATGGGATGTCATATGAATATTATGGCAAATAAATGATTTCAGTTTTGAGTGATACCAATATTGTCGCAGTAGATAGTGGGCATTTATTTTTGCAATATTTGTAAAAAATATATATGTGTATAGGCCATAACATCTAAAAAGTCCTTAATACTATTTTTAATTGGTGTATGCCCATTTCTATTTGATTCGCCGTAATTTTTAATGTTTTTAAAACCATTTTGAGATGTGTCATCAGTAACGGATAATGAAGAATTAGAATTTTAGTAATATCACAGTGAACAGTTACGTTTAAAATATTTTTAAAATACTTACAAGTCAAATTCATTTTCTATTATATATTGCAACCTGTATGACAGAGCTTTCCAAATTTTTATATAGAAACAAATAGTAACACAATTTATAAATAATTATCATTCGAAATTGGTATTGGTATTGGATAATAATATATTGTATTTCACCCTAATTAATAAAAGGATGTGCTGATTAATAAGTCTTTGTATGTATATGTAGGGTAAATATTTGGACCCAACCTTTACAGTGTCGTATCATAAATTTAATCTGCAAAAAATTACACTTTTTTCTTAGAAATATTGCATTCGCATTCATAAGGTGGGGGTATAAGCACGGATTGTATCAGAATGTGTGAGTTTGTACGTCTGTATAGACATATCTATACTCCATCCAATTTCAAGAGAGAATCTTTGTAAACAATCGAATTTGATAGTTGCCAACCCTTGGCACAAATATGTATTCGATCAACTGAGGACTATTTATAAAACTTATTGTATTATGCCAAGAGTATTACTAAACTATATATATTATCAAAACATTAACTTCAGGAAGTTTCACCATAAAAAATATTATAAATATTATTACACCATTATTTTTCTGATAGGAATTATGAAATTTTACACGGTAAAAATGGACACACCCCCTTTTTTTTCAAAATAAGCAGGCGTTTCAAATATTTCGTGAAAATATTTGAAATTTCAACCCAGATCACATATGCTATTCATTAATTTTATAAGACAATATAGTGAGTTACCTACAATGTGTCAGCTTATGCTATTATATTTCTAGATTTGATTGCATTATATACAGATATACTTATGTTATATTTGGCGTATAGATAATTAAACAAACATTGTGATTCTTCTCAAAAAATTGTTTGTACTACTATATTTTCCAGTGTAGTTTACAAATTACATACGTACTATAGGATAATGTTTTTATAATAACTGAGCTTTTACTCTTATTTCGATGTATATTTTCGATTATTACTCTTAATAGTAGACATATTTATTACAAAAACATTAGAAAAGGCGTTAATGTTAATATCCGTTAGAAATTGTTCGCTCATGTGAGGATAAGATGGCCATTTAATTTCCGGGTCATTTTCGTCTCTCTTTGCCTTTTTCCTTAGTTTTTTTTCTTGTGGAAGTTTTCCCTTTTCCGTTTCTTGTTCTTCGTTTTATTTCCACAAGTATTGCAAGAATTGTTGATTGGAGTGCAATTTTCATGCAATCATAATTTACAAACAATACATTGCTGCTAATCTTTTATTTTCTCAGTCTCGTAGTTATTTTTGCCGCATTCCACGCATTCATATATATTATTTTTGGGACCAATATTTTCACTGGCTAATTATATACTTTTTCCTTCCTCAGAATTTGAACGTTATTTAATTTTTTTTTTCATAATCTTGTTATTTTAAATTTATTTTTCCTCTTTTCACTAATATGATCCGGAAGTGTGAGTATCTTTGCTATTTGTTTGGACCATTTCCGAACGTTAGTAAACAATTCTACAACAGGGCACATCGCTTAAAAAGTCAAAGTCAGGCACTTTGAAGGTGTGTCTTTTTGTGAGCTTCGTTATTAATTCTTTATGTTGAATGCAGTGTTGGCGGTAGATCTTCTTGAACCCGTTAAGATGTAGCATTCTCAAGAATAATTTAAACCTTTTAAATAATTCAGTTATTTTTAAGAATATCAGATATGTCTGCATAATCTGGAATTTAAATTTAGTGCCACTTATGAATTTCATATCCCATTTGAGGTTATGTTATTAAATGAAAAAAACAGAAAAAACGTAATACATCTTAACAATATTTACACTACAAGACCAAATATCAACTTATTAAGAAAAATCTGAAGTAAATTTAAATTTTAAATTTAAAAATACTTACTTTTTAAAAATTTTCAATAAGACAACGTATAC
Organism: Druceiella hillmani; assembly: GCA_039881145.1. Taxonomy (NCBI): domain Eukaryota; kingdom Metazoa; phylum Arthropoda; class Insecta; order Lepidoptera; family Hepialidae; genus Druceiella; species Druceiella hillmani. Next base: position 1,854,446 of record JAYKKI010000032.1, on the reverse strand, counting down.
AACAAAGAACACGTTCGGGTAGCAGTCGTTTACTAGTTTTAGCTCACGATATCTTGAGTAAAAACAGTAAAATTGTTCGGTGGGCCATTCTATCGGACTGGCCATATCATACTGAATTACCCTATTATTTTAAAACGAATTTTGTAACATTCTCAGTTTATCACCTAAAAATACCGATTTTTGCTTAGGAATTTTGTGGGACAATTTGCGAAAAAAAAAATTAAAAATAGATTTTATTTTTTCGCCAATTGCTTAAGTCAATGCGAATAAGTACGCACAAGTGACATATACGATTCCGTATGTACGTACTGGTCGAGCGCGACAGATATATATTATATTCAAATTTTTTATTAAAATTACGTCGGAACGGTACCACCAAAAGAAAACGTAATGACATTGTTTACTGCATATTATGCCATTAACTTTTGTTATATGTATTTTTGGTAAAAGAAAATTATTATTGTTTGTTTTGAGGACAACCAATGCGGGTCCGTATAATCATCTGTCTATCTGTCTGTTGCACAAATATAAAACTTAATAATTTTATTGTAAGAGTGTATGTAGAATTAAATAAATTTGAATTAGTCCGAGGGCACGGCTAGTATGATTATTTGCAATGTTCATTATTTATATGGTCACAATTCTTAATTTTTAGTTCTATAGCTTAAACTTAGTGTGTTATATAATAATATGTGTTATTTTTAAAGTTTGTTTATATTGTGTAATTAAAATGGCGGATGTACCAGGATCGATATATTTTATACATGTTATTTCAATCGTACATAGAAAAGATTACCCCCAAGAAAAACACGTTTATAGAAATATGCAACAGAGCACACAGCTGAAATTACCGGTATGGTTCTAAGGACAGTGTACAGGATAGTTCGGGAATATAGAAAAGAGGGAACCATTCGTTCGCCTTTGCCTCACCCGCCAAAGTTGACAAAAATTGAATGATCTAGAGCTGTGGCCGATTAGACGCAAATACCATACTTTTTGTTTTAAAAATGAACTACCTACGATCAACAAGGTTCTTATGGAGGTGAACAATGATGAGGCCTTACCTAATTTTAAAAGGATGACGTTCAAAATTATTTTAAAAAAAATTCAATTCACGTACCAGAAACGCAATAGAAAAAGCGCATTAACTGAAAAGAGTGAAATAATATTACGGAGACATTGATATCTGAAGATGATTTTAATAATGAGAGAAGAGAAACGCAAAATATATTATTTAGATGAGACTTGGGCCAATGAAGGTCACACAAGAAGTATTGTATGGCATGACACCTCCGTACAATCATCAAGGCAGGTTTTTATGGAAGGATTGTCTACTGGGTTAAAGGCGCCATCAGGAAAAGTAAAACATTTAATCGTTGCACACATAGGTAATGATGAAGGTTCTTTGGAAGATGAAGAGCTCATTTTCGATACGAAGATAATTGGTACCAATTACCACGCAGAAATGAATGTACGTTTTTTGAAGAATGGTTCCATAGAATTTCATTTAAACTGCCAACAAATTCCGTTGTGGTGATGGACAACGCTCCATATTATTCAAGAAGGTTCAAACGTATACCGACAATACAATGGAAATGGAGACATACAAAAATGGATGAGCGACAAATTTATTACACATGACACGTCATCGATAAAAGCGAAGATAATGAATTTGGTTCACCGAGAAAAACATAAATATTTGAGCAATGCTCTCGATGGAAAAGCTAATGAAAAATGTATTGAGCTATTAAGATTGCCACTGTATCATTGTTAACTAAATCCAATTGATTGGTCTGGGCACAAATGAAAGGATATGTTGCGAGAAAAAACACAACTTTTAAATTTATTAATATTAAAAGACTTCTACGTACATTAATTTCTTTAAAAAGCTCAGTGGCATGGCAGAAATGTATAGATAGATCATGTACTGAAAGAATGGTATAATAGATAGATTTATAAATAATATTGAAGGTCCACATCGAGCTCTGCGACTTCAGAATCTGATACTTCTGTGATATAAGTTTGATAATCTTAATTATTATGATGCATGTAGTGGTATTTATATTAAATATAAGTGCGTTTTAAGTTTTAAGTTCATTGTGATGTGAACACAATGAATGTGTATTAATTTATTGTGACGCAATTCATGTTTATGTGCACTGTGGTGAATTGTTTTCTGTGAAATATGAGTGTATTTTGTGTATTTCTATATATTATTATGAAATATTAACGTACTTTGTGTATTTTTATCCATCAGTGTGTTTTATGTTTTTAAAATTTGTTTTAGTAATTTCTTGAAAATTCAATAACATTTATTTTATTTTGTAATAATTTAATTTTTTGTCTTCTAACCAATATTTCATTAAACTACTATTACTAATATATTTAGAAAGTAAAGTATCGTTTGTCAATATGATAGAAGAGCATATATTAAATAGACTGATGACAGTTGATGGAGGTTTGCCAAGCGTGGTTTACTAGTAGAGATTTGGCTACCAACAACTTTTTAAATATGCTGATCTTTAAGACTGTCAGTCTCAAGCCTGGATTAAGTATGGGAGGAATTTTATTGGTATTGTTATATGTTTTATATGTAACAGTAATATTCATAAATTGTTCGAAACACTTCATTTTCCTTATCTGAATTTCTCTTAAAATCTATGAAATATAACCAATACAGTATAAGTTACGTATATATACAGTGAAAATGTACACACTAATAAAAATAAATTTTTTAACCACAAATACCAAATAAATCCACGTCAAATTACTAACGTGGATGTAAGAAAAAATGTATAATATCTGAACTGTCAAAAATAATTGTTTACAAATATTCTCTTTTCAAATTGAATAGAGTATGGGTAGTATGATAATAAGATAACATCTAAAAGAGTAAAAACCGTGTCTGAACTTTGGAATTACTGTCGTTGATCTGGTTACTTGATTTAGCAATTCAGCTTTATGCATTGTCTTTGTGATTATTTTATTTTTCCGTATTTGATTGTGGTCATTAGTCATTGGTCTTTTAGAGGTATTATTAATTGTTAAAACACATGTTTTTTGCTACTTACAATTATTATATGCTAGATTTTAAACTTTTTACTTTGATACAAATTTTGATTCATGATCTCTGTACAGGAAAATTTCATTATGACGGATGTTTTATGTAGTGGGTTTTACCTTATCTTTTAATATGAAAAAGTACTACTACTAACCATTACATAACTAAAACACTTTCTTAAAACACACATTTTACCTACTATTTCCCTACATTTTTAACATCGTATGAGATACTCTATTGCAAACCGTTTTATTCCTGCACAATTAATATTTAATTATGATGTGTTAAGTAATGTGTCGAATAAATATTAAAGTAAAATATTTCGAATATGAAGAAAATCAAACATTTCCTTTGTAAATTGGAAACCGTTGTTTTCTTACTTTTTGTGAGAATTTCGTTAAATATATAGTACTACTATTAATACGCGGTTTTATTTAAAGTAGTTGTAACCATAATAGGAGAAAAGTGTAGTTAATTGAATGTTACCGAATAAATTCATAACTTAATATGTTTACGAGTAAGCAAGTGAAGCATAATGGTAGCGATTCATTTTAATCTAAAGATAGCTTTTTCCTTTATAAGACGGTCCGAGAACTACTCCGGTATTTCTGCAGTGCTTCGTTACGAGGCACAGAGAAACTGAAGGACCGGCCCGTCTAACTTTAACAAGGTTGACCTAGTTAACATTTTTTCAAAGTTACTGCATCACTCGTTCTTTTTACAGCAACGTCTATACCGGGGAAATTCGAGAATACTTATTACTGCGATTTTCAAAATACTGTTGCTATTCATTTGAGTATTAGAGATTCATCCTCATGGAATATTATATAATATTATAAATTATCATTTTACTATTTTTTAAATTTTGCATTAACTCTGGATAGGTGTAGCTAGTAAAAAAACACATGCACAGGGACGGAATATATATTAATGGATAGATGTTAAGTTTTTTTATTATTTAATAATTTATAAATTAAATATACTGGTTTATTTTATGATATTTTTGAAAAATAAATATTATGCATTATTTTTAATCGTAAGGTACATTAACTAGAGGCAGAGGAGTTTTTTATCTGTTACCTCTTTGTTTTCCGCTTAATTTATATCGAGGGTGTTTATTAATATATAGAAAAACCTTTATTATATTTTTACTGGGTTAATGCAATCTAATAAAACTAATACCGCTCTCAAATATATTATACAATTAAAAAACAAATTATTTAATGTTCTTGATCTCGCAATTACTTTTTGTGAATAAAATAATTTTGATATTATTAAAATCACTAATACCGAAATTACTAATTCCGTACAAGTACGTGAGAACCAATTGTTCCTGACAACTTTATGGTATACTACTGAATTAAATCCTGAATTAAAACGTTGCCACTCAAAACGAAATCATAATTTTTTATTTTAAGTTATGGTGTACTACTGAATTAAAACCTGAAATTTTATTTTTGAAACGTTGCACTCCAAAGAAAATCATAATTTTTTATGTTAAACAAGTTTATGCATAAGATTTAGCGAATATTTGCAGTTGTATATTAAAATTGTTGGTCTATCTGAAGTCAATATTAATACAGCAGCCAGACAATGTAGCAAACTTGAAAATATCTAGAGATGAAAAAAAATTCAAGAAGAAATAAAATAAATATAAAAAAAATATTGGCCACCGTCTCCCGATTCAAATAAATTGATATTAAAAGAATAACCTGTCTGTGGTATACAGTCCTATTAATATGAAAATGATATCGACGTTTCAAGAATAAAAATTTGTATTTTATATCGACATTATTATCATTCCAAATATGCATTAAAATCTCATAGACTTACTCTAAATCTTGTGATCGAGGTCCGACAATATGTCAAAGATTTTTTGTATACGTCTCAAGAAATTACTTAGAGTTGAATTTTGTATTGAATTGAGTAATTCTATGCGAACATTAAAGAGAATAAATTACAATAAAATTTCATGTAATTCCAGAAACCCTGAAAATGCCAAGCAACTTTTAATATCAAAGATAAACATCTTCTTGAAATCAAGTGCCGAAATGAAAAAGAAAAGAAATGAAAAGGGGTTACGACAATTACAGAACAGATATTAATTTTTTTTAAATCTGGAAAAATGTTTTTAGCGTAAATAAAAAGTAATAATTATTTTGGAATCTAAATTTTAGTACGCATAATTAAAAAATATTTATATAACCTTATAAAAAACTTTATTTAACCTAACCAAACTTAACCAAAGTCAATTTATACCAATAAAAACTAATCTATTTTATTTTGACATATGCTAACCGATTAGAACCCAATTTAACTCAACATAATTTAACCTAACACAACCTAGTCGAGTATAATCTGATATAATCAAACCTGACCTAAACTACCATGATCGAATCTAATCAAATATAACTCAACTATGCTATGTAATCCTATCTAACCAAATTTAACCTAACCTAACCTAACGTCCTAAGCCAACTTAATTCTTACTTAACCTAAACAAAATTATTCCATAAAAATTCAAACTAACCCAATCTAACGTAACTTAAAAGTTATTTTAAGTAAACATAATTTTCTCATATGAGTGAAGAGCTTCCAGCCATTCTCATTCCATTACTTTCACTTCCGATAAGACCAAAATTTTGGGTTTATCAGCGAGCGTTTCACATTACGGAAAGATCAAAATTTATCTTCTCAAGAACTAACTGTGCATATCGGTGGAGGGAACGTCTTCATAATTACTTGTAAAAGAGGTTACCTCTTTTTAACGGATTATGCGAGCGCAGAAGGTTAATATTTCTTTCAGTCGCACGTATTGGCACATTTAAACGCCTACACGGATTTTGATGTTTCGAGATGTCACTTGATTCATCACAGTTTCGCTGGTGACATCAAATGGATGATGTGGCGAAAATTTCCGTTTTGTTATGTTTTGTATTGGTCATTCGAGGTGTCGATAGTTAAATTATTGGCTACCTAATTCAGTTATATCGGCTTTCACCATGTTAGCATTGTTTGAAGAAGATCTTTTTAGGGACGAGACTGTCTTTATGAAATCAATGGTTTATTTATACTTTCAAGATATTACTACTGTTGTGGCCTATGCTACCAAGTGAAAAAGTAAAAAAGGAAAAAATAAACAAATCTTACTAATTATAGTAAAAAGAAAATTAAGGATATTAAATAAAGAAAATCTGCAGCTAGAATTTTTTCTGGTACTTTCCTGGGTACGGTTAAGTTTTTTTTTAAATATTTTTTAAATATTTGTATATATGTGATATACAAATATTTAAAAAATATTTTTTAAATATTTGCCTGTATTTTTTAATTTCCTTTAGCCAATACTTTGGCAGGAATGGGACTAAAATAGCGACTTTTAGGAGGAAAGGTGGCGTTTATTATAATTATTATTATACTATCGACTATTTGACGATAATTTTTTTGAGGTTGACAATTGACCAACTTAATTATGTAGTTAATTACATAGGTATTGTGCGACAAAAACCGAAAAAAATAGGTGTGCCACATAATAATTTCACATATAATTAAAAATTAATTTTTGTCGTTATTTGAATTATAATATTGTGCTTGACCTCAAATTTCAAGATTCTAGGTCAACCGGAATTATCCTATAGGTTTTGATGAATGAGTCATGGAGTTAGTATCAAAATACCTGGCATATGATAGGTCATATTCTTTTATTGCCCGTTGAGTTAGAAGCTCGAATTAACAGAACGTTGGAGTCCTAGAAAGTAATATCAAGTAACAGTTTAAGACGAATACCTCCAACCGTTTCTGAGGAAAGGCGAAACAGGCAGATAGATAGACGGACAGCAAAGTGATCCTATTACAATTTCCTTTTCTTATTCTGAGATAAAATTATTATTAAATAAATTTATATTTAAAAGGATTTCTTATCTATGGGTATCTTTCTTGAAGTTGGGTCTATTTTCAAATGGAGGCCACTCACTCTCTTGTTCAATATTGTTGTTAGTTTAATGGAGGGAGGCATTTGCCCAAAATATAACAAGTTTATTTTCGGCCGTTTTATTTCGTAAATAAATTTATTTATAAATACATGCTATTCAAATAACGGCCAATTAAAGAAAAGAAGAATTTTCTGCTTTTACAATAAAACCTTAATAATTATGAAAAAATATAAAAATGCAAAGTTCTAAATAAGACTTTACTATGGGCTAATTCAATTATAAAAAATAGTATGCATAAAAATAGTTTCTTAATGAAAATTGATAATAAAAAATCTTGAACTTATCACCAAGTGCTGGATTTAGGAATTTATAGGAAATTTCTTAAGGACTAAGGTAATTTTTATTTGAAATATTATTTCATAACCACAGTTTACCCTTAAATTACTATCTTTCTATTACAATCGTCAAAAAGTTAATCCTATTCTATGTCGTCGTTTTATTTCCTTGTGTTACTTTAGAAACTAGAGAAATCTCTGTAAAAATATCATCGTACAATACAAAGTAAACGGCGTCATAGTTTGAGATATCATGGGATTTGTTAAGTCAGGCCTACTATATTTCATGAACTTTTTGGCATACAGATAAACAGGTGTAGAAGTTTTGATCGATCTTCGTACAGTTTCTCATAATCTTTTACTTTGACTGTCCTTTTTTTTGTCTTACTTGTTTGACACGTTTTTCGCTAGAAATACGATATCGTACTTCTTTAGTTTTTGCAATTTTTTACAAGGTTTTAAGTTATAATCTCGTGGTAAGACCTTCTCACTATTCGACCTTTTCTTTCTATTAAGGTGAAAGTACGATGTATCGACGCATCGAATGCTCAGAAACAGGCTAGTGTATAGAGTCTTTTTGAAGAGCCATTTTGTACAAAGTTGGTCAAAAATATAAATAAAAACCTATTCTTATTCTGATTGAAACAGTTATCGCAATAATATAGTCTGAAATATGACTGAACGGTTTTTTTTTGTTTGGAATAAAATCAATTACAGCTGAAATAATTTCATTTGGTATTTTCAACTCGTATCGCTTGGTATATAAGAACACCGTTGAGTTATTCTCGCACAAATTACGAATAATGGAGTTGTGAGGCCACAGTTGACGAAGGCAATTTTGCTTATGTGTATTTTTTGGTAGTTCATGCATGAGTTTGTACTACTTTTGTTTCTTCTTGTATGTCATTGTTGGCATCTACTATTTCTATTAAAATTTTACTCTTCTTGCAAGTAAGTTGGATGTCCAAATGAAATTTTGAAGTCTATAGCCAGGATTTGTCGAAATTTTTCGTATTTGATTTTGTTATTGATTATCAGTCGAGTATTTACGATGATATTTTGTTATTATTAAATTAGAATATAAATCTTCCTTATGTTTATTAGAAGTTCTTGAATAATGAGATCCTCTGGCGGGAAGATCTACAATGAATTTATGTACTTTTATAATAGTATCTTGGTCATTGGTTTGACGATTACTATGTTGCCCTTTCCTATCGTGAATTCCTTTTCGCTGTGCTGCACCTTAAATTTAAGTCTATTTTTTTCATTCTGTGAGTTTTAATAAATGCTCTTTAACATATTTTTATTGTCTTATTATTTGTAGGTAAAATATATTCAAAAACTTTGTGGCACATTTTTTGGAGACAGCCAAGGAGATATATGTTTTACTCGCTATGGCTCTGTAATAATTTTTTTTTTAAAATTTACATCTACAATATGGTATGCAATATGGTACTTGCTTATTTAGATTATTTTTTGCTATTTTATTTTCTTCCATGTCTCAGGCATTAATTTCTTTCTCACTTATTTATTGAAATTTAATTTTTAGCTTCTCACCTCCTCGCCATTTTCCAGTATGGGACTTCCTCTAACAACCCTGACTAAGGGTATATAATTAGACCTTTTACAGGTTCATGATTAAATTTCACTGGTATTTCAACGTCCACAGTCTCTATCATCTTCAAGTAGTTCAGTTCCACAAATTAAAACAAGTCTTGCTCGATCTATTTTCTGTTTGGCTTCATTTAATAATCCGATATCAATATTTGTAGCGTTAGTAAAGAAATACCGATATAGTTTCAGGATTACTTAATAATTTCTTATTATTAAGAGAAAACAAAAACGTGGCAGTATTAGTAGAAGCTTGGCCATCACTTTCATCAAAATCAGAGATTTTATGATAAATAATTCGTTTTAATATTCAAACCTAATTTCTATCTGAAATAAAAAAAATGTCACGTATTCCATATGATAAGAATTGACCTAATAAATGTATGCATCTCAGAACTCATTAGAACCATTGTCGAAGTCTGTTAACAGTATATTTTTAATTCCTTTAGGCAATGGCTACACATTAAAGAAAGTACGAAGTTTTGATTATTTTTTGTAATCGTTTCTAAAAACTTATTACATTTGCAAATATTTTGAAAGTTGATACTCAATGTGTAAGGGAGAAAATGATGTAAAGGCCTTTTTTAATTTCATAGTTCGTATTGAGCATCCATTAGAATTTATAAAAATATGAGAATATAAGATATAAGATAAGAAATTATAAAAATTCCAAAACTTTTTTCTACTAATGCAGAACATATTGGGTATTTATAGAGATATTTATGAAAATATCTATAAAAAATTTCTCCACCACCCTACTCTGTCTAATCTCGGAAACAGCTAAGGTGAAAATGTAAAAAACAAGAGCGTGGCCAGAAGTTTACTTAAAGTTTCCTCGAAAACTATATTAAAGACTCTGAATCTCGAACTTTTTATGATATTAACGACAATTTTAAGATTACGAAATTATTGGTGATACTAAACAAAATAATAATATTAATTTTTGCGAATAGTTTAATAGGACCATGATGCGCCCTTAAATGTTAATTTGTTTTTTATCGTGATTTGTTTTGTTATTTCATATTAAAACCTTCATGAAATTAGTCAGTAAACTAATATCATCACTTAATACTTTTAATGTAGAGAATATACTTTCAGCTATTGCTTTATCAGCTTCGCTAGCACAAGTGTAGAGAAAACTCTCCAGTAATATTGAACTGTATTAATATAAATTGGCTTAGTTTTAGACCTAAGCACAATTGTAATCTAAACTTATAAACAATTCACTTTACCTTTTAATTGTGTTGAAAATACCGTCGACATTGCAAACAGATGTTCCCAACGCGTTACCTTTTACTTGCGGAATTGAAATGCTAGAATTTATCAAAATTTGTGGAGGGTTTGGGTGTACCCTGTGTCATGCTCGTGACAACGTCCGTTAAAACAAAAAATAAAGTTATATTGCACTTTTTGGTTTATATATAACAGATTTTAAACTCTATGGCAATCAATGTTGGACTTGTATCGGTCGTAAACAAAATTTTAATTAATCATTAACATTTTCACTAAGTGATTGGTTTCTTAAGTTCATGGTATAAATTTTTAATTATATCATAGTTATTCTGAGGTTGGGGCGCACGAAACCATAGAAAGAAATTAAATGTTCCGTCCACCCTTTTTCCGTAGCAACCTACCAATTACATATTACATTACAGATAATATATTGTTTGTCATCAGCGTGATATTATGTCTTTCATAGAAGAGAAAAAAATTAATCTGTACGAAAAAGTAACAACACTTTTTTCATTTCCTTGCCTAAATTTTTAAACGATAATTTTAAAACGAACTAATATTTATTTTTTGATAGATTAAATAAAATGCACACATTTAAATAAAATGTCTTATTGCTTTTCAGGTGGGCTTCAATACCGATGCAAAAATGTGACGGAAGTAGTACAATTGGAAACCAGATGTAATTTTAAGCGTCTTATAAAATTTACAAATACATATTTTACTTTAAATTCACCGCCGTTGTATTTGAATATTGCAGTTTATTCAATTATAATTTGTACATTAAAGTCACAAAGATGATGTGCACGATAAGATTTTCATCAGTAATTACTTGACGGTGTATATGAATATTGACAGCTTAATAAACGAAAGATGTCTATTCTTTTCTTTTGATCAAATGTTTATGTAGTGCACATTTATGTCATAACTCGACTTGTGCCGGTTATTTTTAATAATATCTACTTAAAATGTAATATGCATCAGAACGTGCCATAATATTCAATTTGCTATTTTCACCATCTCATGCAAATTTTCGCCGTCAGTCAGCTTTGAGTGGTAATTTGATATTATCCATGCACTTTTCCACAAATCGCTTTATGATTTAATACATTTTTTACATTTTGCTTTCTTTATACATATACAAGCTATGAGAAAAAGAATAATTTTTTTAATAGTTAACTTTTTTAGGAAAATATTTAAATATCACGTAGATAAAACATGTATGTATTAAAAGTTCTCTCAACAAATCTGTATTCGAGAGTCTAGATATTAAGTTAACCGGTAATTTTTTCCAATGCAAAAATTTCTGGGATGTGGAAATCAGTGGGCAATACAATTATGGCGAGTGAAGGACAAAAAAGAGGAAAATGACACTGAGATAACCACATAACAGTCTAGTTTCATGAATTCCGTTTATGGCGAAAATCCAGCAAAGCTACACGCAATATATGCACAACGATGAGTGAAGATATAATCTCCAATCTTACAGACAAACATTGGTTTTAAAAAAATGTTATCTCTTTGACATTCCCCATACAGGTGACCTCTTAGATACTGTTAGCGGTTTACCAAAAGCACTGCAATATATGTATTTTTTAGAATTTAAATACAATATTTTGACGTCTCTCATTTTAGACATTTTGACATTCCAATACAATACTCCACCCCCATTTTCACATATTTAGGGGTTGAATTTCGAAAACTTCCTTCTTAACGAGTACCTGGAAGTTGAGAGGTCAGTTAAAATTAATGGTATATAGCTTATATATCAATATAAGTATATATATATATATATATATATATATATATATGTATATGTTTATATATATATATATATATACATATATGTATATATGTATATATATATATATATATATATATACATATATATATATATATATATATATACATACATATATATATATATATATATATATATATATATATATATATATATATATATATATATATGTGTGTGTGTGTGTGTTTATTACTATTATTCTAAATTATTGTAGAAATACAACAAACGGTAAAAGTAATGCATGAAAAATACGTTTTTATTTTATATATACCTCAGTATGCCCACATCATGTTACTATAAAACATTTATTGATTTAAAGGAAATTTAAATCCATTCAATGGAAAATGTAAACTAGAGCGTGGTCATAGAAATTGGCTAATAATAATTGGTTGATAATAATTTAATGAAACAAAGCGCAGAGTTTGAAATTTAATGTGATAAATAAATCAGTATGACTGTAATAGGATGTAATTTTTGAAAAGAGGAATTGAAGAAAGTAAGGTTAGCTCTGTATAGTTGGTTGATCTTGAATCGCCTCTGAACACTTTGTTTAAAAATAATCTATTTTTAATTTATTGTTTTAAGTTGTTGTTAATACATAATGATAGGATATTATGTTTAGAATATTTTTTGCTAAAATTTGAGCATCTTTAAAATAGTTATTCGTAAATTGAAAATGTCCTTTATATTGGGTTGGGTAATAAGTATTCAACCTGAGTTGCTGTCAACAACTTTTATTAAAAATTTATATATTGCACTAAATTTAATTTAAATATGCACCATTATTATCTAATACTTGTCGCCATCTAGTTGGCAGTGACAATATGTCTTTCTTGTAAAATTCCGGTCAAATTGATCCAAAAAAAATTATGCGAGGTCGTTTTGGAGATCTTTAGAGCCCTGAATAAATGGTAATCAGAGGACATAATGTCCGGCGAATATGGTGGATGAGTGAGAAGAACCCAGCCGAGCTCCTTTAATTTAAAATGAGTATATTTTGCGGCATGTGATCTAACATTATCATATAGATAATAAACTCGATTCTGTTGATTACTCAATTTGTTAGCTAATCGGCTCAATTGTCCACAATAAATATTTGCATTAATTCTAGGTCCCTCTGGAATTGACATTCTACCAGAATCTATGCATCATCTTTTTGGCAGTTATTTCAGGTTTGGATACTGAAACTCCTGTTTTCTCGGACCATTAGTATTTTGCGTTGAAAGGGGTTAAAGCAAAATTTATTAATAATTGTTAGTATGTATTTAATTATTAGAAAACGTATAATTGACATATTTCATATCATAAATATATCAGTTATTCATTTTTCATTGTTTTTCAAAATTTAATTTACTATAAATCCATAATGCATCAAACTGGCATGAAAACTTTTATTTTGGGGAGACAGCTTGAACTTTGAGTATGAAACTGAGTAGTGCACTATTTCTGATGTCGTTTTTGAAAACTGGGTGTTGTTTTCGGACGTTCTATGGAAAACAAGGGTGCAATTTCATGTGGAGAAACTTTGAAGATAATATAATTATTCGCACTTTTTCTTATTGGCTATTTAGAATAACAATAGTAGTCAAACAGTTAGGAGCAGAGAAGGGCAAACAATCACGAGAGAAAAATATTGAGGTAGGGATATTCTTGCCCAACATTTTTAAATTACAAAGTCCTTAATTAAACTATGCCACCAATGGTTTTTATGAGAAAGTTTTCACCTGCAATGTATTTTAATAGTTTCAATTGTTTACTAGGAAATGCTCTATAAACAAATAAGAAAAATTTTAATTATAAGATTGTAAATGTTAGAGTAATCTTCTTGGCCCAAAATTTACTCACTAGATTTTTCACTAATTTTTACTTATAGTTAAAATCCATCAGTATTTTAATTTATGACAAAAAGTTGCAAATAAAAGTTGCAGGTAACTCTATTTTATACAAAAATGAAATTCATATTTTTGTCGGACTTCATTGTTGCAGAAAGAACTAGGATGCAAAATGGGCCACTGGATGATAACTCCGCCAATTCTAAACCTTCAGTTTGACACTCGGCTGACCACTCGACGACCTCAAAAGAAAGTTACCCTCTACATAAAATGCATGGTTGTAATTTTTTAAGAACATAATTTGCCGTACAAAACTTTGAAAACAAAACAAGTAAACAGCTACTTCGCAAGTAACTGAAAAAGCGCAGTGTCTTATCACTGTTTATTACGATAACGGATATATTACAATTAACGTAAATGTTAAATAATTAAATCAACTTAAAAGTAGCAATTTCCTTGTTTTAAATTTACTTAAATAAAAATAATAATAGCATACTTGTCAAAAAAGAAGGATATATTGTATTTTTTTGATTCATTTAACTTTATTGATAATTTTTACATATAATAAAGTACCGTTAAAAATTAAAATTTTTTTTATCAAGAAATGATATATATGTATTTATATAGGTCTGCAACTGCGTGTTACGGTTACAAATCTGTGTTAGTATGAGTTTGAAGGGCAAAGATTTTTTACTGGGTTACTGGGACTCGTGGTAATATCATTTGAGGTACATTAGAAATGATACCCGAATTATGAAAATATACATGTGTATATTAAATTGTTTTGTATGTTCTCTTTGTTAACTTACGAGGCATTGCATATATTCATTGCTGGTACTCTTATAATATGCAATAAGATTTTCTTTATTTTTAGCTTACTTTTAATACATATAATACTTATTTAAAATATACGGCATATTATATTAATGTTTCTTGCCACGTTGACATACGATAAACGAAACTAAGAAACGAGAAAGTATTTTTATTAAGTGTATATGTACGTAATTGAAATAATTTTGTAAAGTCTCTATTCCATTTTAAAAATAATTCTATGCTAGGCAAAATTCGTTACTGATCATCGTATTTACTTTCTTTTCATTAAATATCAAACGATACAAACATGAAAACAGATTTACTCATTGATGTTGAAAAATATAACCCTCTTTTGCCCAATTGGTTAAAAAAGCAATGGCTACGCGTTCGAATCTAATTAGGAATTTTGTTTGAGTGTTGCCATCATGAAATGAATGAACAGATTTTGTATTTCCGTTTGATAGAACATTTTTAAAGCTATAAATTCAATTCGTTTTCCTTCGAATAAGAACCTCGTGTCTTCTAATAGTGGTTTCAAAAACACAGTAGCTAGCATTTACCCTTACATTCACAAAGTGATGAAAAGAGGGATAATTACATATTACTTTATTCGCATTTTATTTAAGTAAAGTCAACTTTAGCTCGTGATGATAAAATATACAAATTTTAACTTCATTGGATAATAATTGTTAAAGGAAATCCTGTTACATGTTATCTATATTCATCGGAGTACGCCTCGCAGGTTAGTGAAGTTTATATACTCGGAATGTGATAGTGCAACTGAATGTTATACCTTTCATTGTAACCTATAATATATTGAAGACTATAAGAAAAGTCAACATCAAAGTATTTATAAGCCATCACCAAACTAACTTTAAAGCTATATATTCAATTCATTTCCCTTCATAAGTCAATATCAAAATATTTAAAAGACCAGACCAACTGCAACATGGTTAAAATCGTTAATCGTTAGTATTATAATTATATATTTTACGATTCAATTTCGGCAATATGAAGTTGTAATAATAAATTATTGCGTTCAAATGGTTTCCTGGCCATAAAATGAACAATATAATCAATGGAAGGCGACAATTACCCTTAATGTTTACGCAACAAAATTACCCAGATTATTTAATGCAGTAATGGTGGAATACTAATTGGACGATTTGTTGCCTACAAAAGACAATTAATCTACAAACAATGTTATTAAAATAATAACATTAAACTCTAGCAACCTCTTTTAAAATGGTGTTATACTGATGACGTAGTTTAGAGTAACGTAACAGTACATAGAATTTGCAAACCCTTGGTGTAATCTGCGTTTTTAAAACTATTGGTCTTACGGATAAAAGGCACAAATTTATAAAAAAATTCGGTTATATTATGTTAGAAATATGAGTCGCCACATTATCAGTATTAGAGCTTCTAATTATAATTAGGAAACGAAAATCGTATATCTACGCAGTTTAATCGAAAACAAAATATACCAATTATCTAAAGTTTTCAGATACATAAATCGTAACGAGTATTTACACTTTGACCCACATTGTTGTGTGAGGTCTATCAATAACTGTAATTTTATAACGATTAGTTTGAATATACGATTATATCTGTTTCCATAGTTAACTAGCTTTTGACTGTGGTTTCGCTTATATAATTTTTAAGGTGGACCTTTTCCCTATTAACATTTTTCACCTCAAAGTTATCCTCGTCCACTATAAAAAAATATTTCATACCTACTATTCGAGTTTGGTAGGGATAAAAGGGAGGACTAAAGAAAGAAGTCTTCCGTTTGGTATAAATTTCAATTCATGAAGATCCTTTTGGTATCATAAATAATTTAATGAGATGGTGTTAAAAAGTGTTGAATGTGATATTTAATTTAGTGGTACATACATTAAATTATTAAAGAAATGTATTTTTACTTATGACAATCTTTTAGCTTATAACAGAAACCAATATTCAATAACAATCGATGAGTTTGTCGATCGTGCAAGCAAAGTGAACTTCTTTGTTTTCAACCCACCCCTGGAATTTGTTTGACTTGATTATCTCTCGTGGCAGAAAGTTTCTCTATAATTATCTCTTGTCATTTTTTTTTGTTCTAATATGACCAATTTTTTTTTATTTTTCTTTATTTACTGGAGTAAAAATTAAAGGTTGACCCAAAAATTTTGAAACATTTCATTCTACCCTAATATACAAGGAGACACAAAAACAAAAGATAAACAGAAATTTGTTAAATTTAATTATCTCGTTATGGTACATTTTATTAAATTCATACTAGACAATGAAAGGAACCGTCAAGAAAAACAGTCTACATTTCGTTTTAATTGAATAAGTAAAAAGCAAGAAATTTACTTATTTGAAGCTGTGAGTTCCTAACATTGGCAGTCACATGGAAACCCTGTTTCCGCTAATGATTAAATGTTAATATTAAAAAAATTAAACTGTGTTAAATTAGTCTCCAATACTCCATTATTATTTAACACACATATTCAATATACTAAAATTAGAAACCAGAATTTTTAATACAAGTATTTATTTACGAGTATTACAATTGATGCATTATGAATAAAAATGTACAGTAATATCAAGTTTTACTATTCAGAATTCATTTAAAGTTTTTGGGCGTTAGTGACATTTCAATGTTTGGCGAGTAAAATAAATAACCATTTTAAGATAGTCATTTTTGTATTTATATAAATAAAGAGAAGGAAAAAATAATTCATTTTGAGCCTGTTCGCACTTTGCTTGCCTGTACGGTGGCCGATCGAAAAAACTGGTATTTGCATGTGTCAATTTTACTAATTCATTTCGTAAACCATTTGCCATTTGTCATCAAGTAGTAACATAATCGTATTTACAAATATCGTTAAATAAGAGTAAACACTTTGTCGACGTAATATCATCTTTGACAGATCGTCTTGTTAATCAATATGCCGCTCTTCATTATTATTCGTGACTAATGCCTGGGAAATATTTCGTATAGAGAGTTTTTTTCTCTTTTTTGAAACCCAAATGCTTTTTATTTTATCACTAACAATGTTCTTACATATATCATAAAGATGGATCTTCATGCATTCAATATACTTTTACGAATTTTTAGTGAAAAAAAATAGCAATGCAGTAATTTAGGGAAGTTTGCACTGAAAGCTCATTAGCATAAGAACCAATATTTTTCTAATGTTATCAGAATTTAAGGCTGCAAAAAATCTTATTTTTTTATTATAGTATCTGAAAAAGTTTTCAAGTTGAAAAACATATTAAATATTACTGTCAAAATATGGAAAGTAAAAGTTAAGAAATTCATAAATCTCTGTAGATATTTGTATGAAATTGACTTTGTTCAATGCTAAGTTTATCCAAAAATTATTTTTACCCTCTTAAACTAAAAATGATACGTAGCATACTTAACTATAGAAAAATTACCCGTATAAGGTATCTGTTCAACTTTCTTTTGAATTTCAGCGTTTTCTGGAATGTTATGTAATTTTTTTGTATACTTCTATTCATGTATAAAAAGAGGATTTCTATTCATGTATATAAGGAGAAAGACATTTGATTTTTTGTTCAGTCAGCAAGTGAGTTTTGGTTAGTAAAGAATAACCAAAATGTTGCAATTTGTACTCATGTTTCATGAACTTCTATTTTAATTTAATTTTTAAGCGAGGAAAATAACACGCGAAATACGCAAAACAATAAGTGAAAGTTACTATATATATAAGTTACTATATATAACGGAGCTGAACAGTGGTTCAGAGAGACTTTTACCTTGTAACAGATCTCAGATTAAATTAATTGAGATATAAGAAACATATCCAAAAAATTATTAAACCAAACTTAACAGTTTGACTTCATTTTAAACTTTTGGTGATTTTTAAAGACTATAACAGAAAATTTCCAATTCCTAATTTGTAGGAAAGAAAAATTGCCATAAGAGAAGATAAGGAGTTACCAAGAAGAGAATAGCAAAGGAGGAGAGACATTTTTGAACTTCTTCACTTCACTTTGGTGAAAGTTGTTCCAGTATTACAAGAGATCCTTAAAAAAATGGTAAAAATTATTTTGGTTTCCTATCTCAGTTCGAGAGTTTTCTAGTTTCTGTGATGTAAGGAAATGTTGGCCTTCGTTCACCTCGTTAGCCTTCGTTGGCCCTAATAATTCTGACGTCATAATTCTGACGATAATACATTGTATAAAGTGGAGTAAACAAAGTAAAAAATGGAATAAACTTCTCGTGTAATATTAATGAGAGTCAATTCTAACAGTTATTTTGTTTCTAAAACAAGAGAAAAATTCGGTATCGAAATTTTTGAATTTTTTTTTTAAATTTATGTTTAAGTGAGTTACGATTTTATTATATTCTACAGAATTAAATTAATACAGTTATTTCATGGATCCTCTTCGTAACTGAAATTGGCAAGTTTAGATTGAAATAAAAATGAAATCAGCTCGAGATTCGAGTTAAAAGTTTTGTTCATATATTCATGTATATATTTGCATAAAAAAAAATTAAAGTTTCAGTTGTTCCAAGAAAAAATTATTATGTTAAATTCTAGAAATTCAATTTACTTTCAGAACCGAAATTGAAATTCAGTAAACATTCTAAAGGTGAAACCAAATAAGCCGTATACAATTTATTACGGTATTTGTTACCGTACACTGTTTACGTAATTAGAACCCATTTATTTTATTAAGGTAACTAGAAATTTATGAACGGTTTTATTTGTACACGCAGAGGAATTTCACAAGGTTTTCACTTATCTAAATCTTGCCTTTTTTAATTAATTAGTGATTATTTTAAAACCTCTTGACCCACGGTTGTGAGTTAAATTTTATGATTATGGTACGAAAACTAGTGTAACTTTTGATAGTGGTTTTTTCCATTTTAAATTAATTCTACTTGGTATCATAATCCTATTAACTATATCGAAAAATAATTTTATTAGATAATTCACGAACGATCATTTATAACTTAATCAAGAATATCATCATTGAAATATGTTTTTTTTGGTCGTTAACTTCATTATATATTTTTTATTATATCAATATTTCTATCCTTTCTCAATAAGCAAACATACTCATACCTTAAAAGCTTTGATTCAGACTAATATTTTGATTGTACATAAATAAATAAATTAATCTAATTTTCGAATTAAATATACTTATGCAGTTTGACTTATGTTTGCTTAAACTTTTAAATTTTCTTTAGTATCGGTTAAAGCAATAGAAAATACCATTAGAAAATATTGCCTAACATTTTCAAATTTAATGTATTTAGGTTACTAATAAACACTAATAGTGTTTAGCATTTATTAATATCTACGAGTATTTCTAATTCAACTTTCATAGCAGTGTCTAAAATTATATAATGCAAGTTGTTTGCAGTGAAATTAATTACAAATTTATGTAGGAATTATCGTAGGCTAAATTATTATCAATATATACGTACCTACTTACATGTACACCGGTTCGGAAGTTATCTGAATTTGTGTATTGAATATTTTTAGAAATTTTTATATCTTCTTCTTTATGGCTTCATTCCTCTAAAAGACTAGAAGCTAAAATATTTTTTTATAATTTTGCCTATCTCTATTTTACTTTGTTTCGTAAGAGCATGTCCTTAAAGCCATTATACTGATTTGAATGGGAATTTTCCTCAGATGAAGTTGAACACCTGAGTTATATTCTGTCGCATTCGAATATTCTAACAGTGGCTAAACATAAATTTATCACCGCTAACAAAGTAAGTATCTACTATAATGAATTGAAGGCTGATTTACATATATTGTCGATCCTGTTACAAAGATTTAGGTTAATGTTCAACCTAAGATCCTTCAAGAAGGTCATTGTTTTTTTACGAACTATGTTCCAAGGTAAAGACTATAATAAAAATTTCCTAAGAGATTTATCGGTGTCCTAAAAGATTTACGAGATTTATCGGTGTTCCTTTTCGGGAATTTTTTCAGTTGAAATGGTTATTTAGTTTTCTTGCCACAGTATGTTACGTGACGTAGTGTAGTATGGCACTAATACTTGGAGATGTAAAACTAAAGAATTTTCTTTTATATTATCGATACGTTTTGTATCACATTTCGTTACAACAGAAGTTTCAATTTAGTTAGATTACATAGAAGTAAATAATGTTAGCTAAATTACATAGAAGTGAGTTAGTAGGCATGCGTGTATGCGTGCCTACTTGCTTATATGCATGCGTATACGCTGTGCCTTACGATCGTCGCATTTTCTGGCACCTAAAACATCGGACTGATTTTTAGGAAATTTTTAAATTTCTCAGTTTTTTATTTAAATCAACATATTAGTATATATCTAACCTTTGAATTCAAGAATTGGTAGAACACATTTGATTTCTTAAAAAACGAGTTCAACAAGTTTTAGAATTTATTATATTGCTAGGAAAAATATGATCTAATGTAAAATTGAAATATAATGCGCACCTTTGCAAAGCGTGGGCAAAACTTCAAATATTATGCAAATTATAAATTACACATTAAAATGAAGAAAAAGATATAAATATATATATATATATATATATATATATATATATATATATATATATATATATAATTATGGCTTCCATTCAACAAGATACCAAGTACGTGCAGTTTGCTGTTCTGTTTATATACTCGTACGTGTATTTGCTTCATCAAGTATCATAATTAAGGTTTAAATCTTAAGTTTATGAAATATATGTTTACAGCAGTAAAAGCATACATAAGAATACATTAATCAGTGTAATTCATCAAATCACATGAGTTGCTCACTTAAATTATGATAAATTTTATTATTATATGAATTGTCTGTGTAGAATAAAGTAGTTAACCTGGTTAGTCATTTTAGGCTAGGGATGGTAACACTTGGATCTGGTTATGTTCTCATTTTTGAATCTAGTTAGTTTAAAAACTTTAATCGTGTTTTCTCCTTAATATGAACATTGTAATTCATCACTAGTCCCAGCATAATTATTTTAAATATCTATATATTAATACGTGAAGCAAAAACTTTGGACACCTTTGTACGAAAATTGCGCGGACGGAGGAGTATGAAATTTGGCATACTTATAGTTTATATGTAGGAGAAGTGCAGAACGCTAATATTTTTCAATAATAATGCTTATAAAGTACATTAAATCAATAAATAAAACATTACACACACTACCATGCATTTGACACACACATGTATATATATATACGATTGACATATGAGTAGTCTATAGTTTTATTTTTCCGCTGGCTTTCCATTGTAGTTTATCTGCCAGACAGTTCGCAAGTTATTGTGCTTCAACTTTGTTATTTTCTCATATATCATAGTAAACAATTTGATCTTTTTCTAGAATTACATTTGTTATCTTTTAATGTAACATTATTAATAATAATCATAATATTAATACGTGAAGCAAAAACGTTGTACCTCTTACGAAAATTACGCAGACGGAGGAGTATGAAATTTGGCACATTTAAAGTTTGTATGGAGGAGTACGGAAAGCTAAAATTTTTATATAATAATGCATTAGAAACACATTAAATTAATAAAAAAAACATTACACATACTACCATGTGTTTGACACACACACACACATATTGACATATGAGTTGTTCATAATTTTATTTTTCCGCTGGCTTTCCATTTTTTATCTGCCAGACAGTTCCTAAGTTATTGTGCTTTAACTATGTTATTTTCCCATATATAGTAGTAAAAAAATTGACCTTTTATCTGAAATTAGAGTTATTACGATTTAATAAAATATTATTTAATTTTCTAATGGTTAATAATAACCATAATTTAAAGGTTAATAATAACCAAAATATTCATATACGAAGCAAAACCTTTATACTCCTTTTTACGAAAATTAGGAGGAGTATGAAATTTGGCACAGTTTATATGGCAAAGTTTATATGGAGAAGAGTGCTGAAAGCTAATATTTTTTACATAGAAAGAGATATATAGATTTTTATTAGAAATACATGCGTTTGACACACACACACATATGTACACACACATATGTACTATTTTGTTTATGGTTGAAGTCTATGGTCAAACTGAGATTAATATTATTTGTCCATAGTCTTACTGAATGACAAAAATAATCATAATTATGATAATGCCATATTCATAGTTTGTTTCGCATACACATATTAATAGACCAAAGGCAAATTTAAATAATATTAATAGTTTACAAATAAAGAAGTAATTTTTAGAGATACATATAAATGTGCACTAAATGTAATCCCAAGACTTTATCATAGTTATGATTGTGGATTAATGGATTTACAATGCAGGTTTTGCAATGCGAAACGTTTTGAATCTGAAGTGACTTTAACTGACAGGACTGAATTCACTTAATATTGTCATCAGGGTAAAGCAATATTACCGCCCTTAAGTCATAATGAATATTTTAAATCATTGTATTATGGACTTATTTCAAATAAACCTTCAATCAAAAGTAAAGCAAAAAATTATTTTGAAAACATTCGCAAATGTAATTCATCATTTGCTATGGTTAGCTCAGAAGCTAAAATTTGCGGGGCAGTTACATGTGGAGTGTATCATTTCAAAAACATGATGTTTTTATCACATATCAGGTTCAATGAATGCGGCATATGGTCGCTCACCATGTTGTGCGCAATTCGATTTTTATGATGTCGACACTATCAATTATATATTATCAATTTTAGATTACAACAACATTTTAATCAAACATGTAATAACAATATAATGCGCAAAATATCTCTTGAATTGGAAAGCAGTAATCCTTTGGTTCGGTCATTCATTGCAATGAAACATCATTATCACAGAGTTGAAAAGAAAAAAAAAGAAATTTGTATGCTCATTAAAGTAAATCATGATTTAAATCAACGCCATTTCAATGATGCAGTTCAAACTAATGTAGCAGTAATATTTAGTACAGTTGATGGTGAGTTACCTTTGAACGAAATATGATTTAATTTTCATAAGTTAATAGTATCATCAAAAATATCTCAATTTTAAATTCATCATTAGACTCTTGAGCACATCCATTACTTTTTCCAAATGGTGATACTGGGTGGCATATCAATATTCCTCATAACGTACCAACTATATCTAATTCAAGAGCACCCAGAAAAAAATTAGCCATGCTTCAGTATGCAGCCTATCGACTTGCGATTAGAGAAGATTTCAGAATGTAGCACCATTCACAAAAAAATATTTCTGCAGTGGATAGTTGATATGTATGTGAGAATAGAGGGCTCAAGATTACATTTCATTCGACAAAAGCAAACAATTCTTAAGTCTGAAGTTTACAACAATTTAACAGACTACTTAGAATTGAACATGAATGCTAGGAATGTTGGTCGTAGAGTAATTTTACCATCTTCATTCAATGGATCTCCAAGAAATATATATCAGAATTATTTAGATGCAATGTCAATTGTACAACATTTTGGAAAACCGTCTTTATTTATTATAATGACTTGCAATCCAAATTGGCCAGAAATAGTTAATAATATTGGTGTAGGTGAAGCTGCTAATTTTAGACCTGATATTATTGTGCGTGTATTCAAGTCAAAGTTGAAAGCATTCATAGAGGGCCTTATAAAAAATAATATCTTTGTTAAAGTTGAAGAAGTCATTTATACAATTGAATTTCAAAAAAGAGGATTGCCTCATGCTCCCGTTTTACTCACTTTAAATGAGCAAGATAAAATTGTTAATGCTATAGATATTGATAAAGTTGTATCTACGGAGATTCCTCACATTGAAACACATCCAACATTACATAAATATGTTGTAAAACATATGATGCATGGTCTATGCGGAGTACTTAATCCTAATTATGTATGTATGAGAGATGGAAAATGTATAAAAGAGTATCCAAAACGATTTAATGAAACTTCATGTGAATCGTTAAATGGGTATATGTGCATTATACAGAAGACGTGATAATGGTATTAATGCAGAAGTTCGTAGTAGTTGCCTTGACAATCGGTATGTTGTACCATACAATCCATATTTACTTGCTAAATTTAATTGCCATATAAATGTTGAAGTATGTCCTACAGTCAAAAGTATCAAATACATTTATAAATATGTGTATAAAGGCTATGACAGTACATCTGTTGAACTAGAGTCTGGTGGAAATGAACAAGGTCAAAATATAAAAATTAATGAAGTTACCAATTTTTTAATTGGTCGTTATGTCGCATCAACAGACGCCATATGGCGCATCTATGAATTACCAATGCATTTTCAGTCACGTACTATAATCAGACTTGATATTCATTTACCGCGTCGACAGAATGTATACTTCCGAGAAGGGTAAGAACGTCAAGTAATTGATAATAAAAGACAAACAAAATTATTAGCATTTTTTGAGTTGAATCGATCAGATCCATCAGCACGAGAGTATAAATATACTGAAATTCTTATGCATTATGTGTGGGAAGATTCCCGAAATAAATGGAAGAAGAGAAGCCGTGAAGGTGATAAAATCATTACAAGGATATATGTAGTGTCACCAAAAGATATCGAACTTTTTCACTTACGATTGCTTTTATTACATGTCTGTGGTCCGAAATCATTAAAAGATGTTAGAACATACAATGAATTTTTATACCCTTCTTTTGTTGAAGCGTGCCATGCTCACGGAATAGCTTCAAATGATAATGAATGACGGGAATGTTTAAATTAATCAAAAGAATTACATCCACCAAAACAAATGCGGAATTTATTTGGTTACATTTGTGCAATAAATGTGCCAGCCAATGCATTAGCGTTATTGGATGAATTTAAATTATATCTTAGTGAAGATTTTCGAAGACTTTACAACGAAGAAGTATCCCTTAATAGAGCTCTATTAGAAATTGATGATATTTTGAATGTTCATAATTTGTCCTGTCAAATTCTTGGTTTACCAGTTCCCGCATACTCGCAGAGAATAGAAGAAGAAAATACTATTGATATAATAGAACAAGAGATGCTGTTTTGTGAGTATTATGAAAGTGCAAATATTGAACAGCGTAATCTCATTGATCAAGTTATTCGTGACATTTTATATCATGATACTGGATCCAATGTTTTTTGTTTAACCGCTCACGCTGGTTGTGGCAAAACATTCACTCAAACGGCATTAATTCACAAATTAAATTCGCTTAATCTTCGTTGTATTGCAACTGCGTTCAGTGGCATAGCTTCAACTTTATTACTTGGAGGTAGGACTTTACACAATGTGTTTAAATTGTCTATATCCATTTTAAACAATTCTGTATCAAATATTACTGCAAATAGTAGCTACGGTAGTTTCATAAATTCATCATCATTGATAATTATTGATGAAGTTTCTATGTGTCCTTTGCAAGTGTTGAAAATCATAGATAGATTATTGCGTGATCTATGTGATGAAAACGATAAACATAGAGTGTTTGGAGGAAAAACTATATTTCTGTGCGGTGATTTTCGGCAAATCTTACCAGTAATCCCACATGGATCACGTGGAACTTTAATTGAAAATTGTGTTACAAGTTGGCATGAATTTCCTAATTTTTATAAAAAAAAATTTTCATAAAATTTGAGAGCTTTACCAAATGAAATAGAATTTTGTAGAATTCTTGAAAAAAATTGGTAATGATGAGGCCCCACAATTCCCTCAGTTTGGTAAAAATGTTATTGAAATACCTCATCAATTAATAGGAGATAAAAACAATATTATTGATGAGGTGTATGGAAATATTTCCAATAACATACTCTCGGAAAATATATTGAACTCTGTTATTTTAGCACCTATAAATGACGATTGTATTTTGTTAATACTGATATACTTAATCAAATTCCTGGTGAACAGCGAACATATCATAGCTATGATAAAATAATTTGTGATAATGACAATGACATCAATAACTATCCGGTAGAGTTTTTAAATTCTTTGTCTATTAGTGGTTTACCACCGCATAAGTTAGTATTGAAAGTTAATTGCATTATTTTATTGATCAGAAACTTAAATACTAAGTACGCATTAGTCAATGGAACAAGAATGCGCATCAAATTTATGCATCGAAATTCAATAGATTGCGAAGTTTTAACTGGGACCGCACGCAGTAAGAAAATTTTGATTCCACGTATAAATTTAATGTACTCTGGAACTATTTTACCGTTTAACTTTCAAAGAACACAATTTCCTATATGTCTCAAGGACAAACATTCCAAAAGGTTGGAATTTTATTGAATCGGCCAGTTTTCCCACATGGGCAATTGTATGTCCCAGCAAGTAGAGTCCGTTCATTCGATGGTTTAAGGTTTTATATTTACGAATATAACGGTCAAGGACGTTTAGCAAACGATGAAAGAGTTTTTACAAAAAACATTGTTTTCAGAGAAGTTTTAAATCGTTAATTATATTATCGCAATATGCAATAAAAAATGCTATTCAATGGAGAGCATTTTTACCTCATAATTTTTTTATTTTGCATCATCTTACAGCATGTTCTTTTTAAATAGGTATTCTTTATTTTTCTCCTTTTTGAATTCCATATAATTTATTTTTTTTAAATAGGAAAATAACAGCGTTGGCGAAATCTGTGGTTATAGTAGTATATAGTCATTGACAATAGAATCTTAATAATGTTTGAGCATTATATTTTAATAATTTATATTAAATAACTTATAATTTAAATTTATTATGGTCGAATTTCGACCACTGGGCGACCACTAGTATTTAGAATACCAAGCGGCTTCAAAAATTATTGTTCTCTTTGGCACTATGATCAAAATTTTAAGACCTATCAAACCGTCATCTATTTCTATAAAAATATTGACAATATATTAACATCTAATTTTATGATTTAGACTTGTTTGACACAAAAGGTTAATCCGTATTTATCCAGTCTCACATCACGTCATCATCATCATTATCATATTTGGCATGACAGCCCAGGGTGGGCCAAGACCTTCTATTGGAGATTCTTCCAGGAGGTTCTACTCTTCGCCTGGGTTTTCCAGTTCTTTAGATTGAGAATGTTAAAATCTTCTTCCAATGAATCGATTCATCGTAATTTTAGTCTACCACTTCTACGAGTTGTTAGAGGTTTTGCGATGAAAACTTTCTTTACTGGGTTTTCATCTTTCATTCTAGATACGTGGACAGCCCAGTTCATTCTTTTGATTTTGATGGTTTTTATGACATCAGGCTCACCAAACAATTTACAGATTTCTGAGTTAAGATGTTTTCGCCAAATATAATTTTCCTTGATACCCCCAAAAATTCTCCTCAGAACCCTTCTTTTAAAGGCTGCTATTTTATTCTCTCCAGTTTTAGTTAAAGGTCGGGTTTTTTTGTTTTTCGGGTTTCTGAACCATATACTAGAACTGGCCTAATAAGAGTTTTATATACTAATAGTTTTGTTTTTCTTGTAAGAAAAGAAGATTTAAGGATGGAGCTTAGTCCAAAAAATGTTTTATCGGGCCATGATATGCGATTCTGAATTTCAGAGATAGTGTCATTCTTATTGTTAACACTCACATTACGTCCGTAGAACAAAAATCATATTAAACCTCGCATATGATAAAAATGGAAAAAGTATTAATTCGTGAATTCAATTAGCAGCACAGAAATCATAAATATTAAATCTCAAATAAGAAATAGCATTTAAAATCGAAACGACTTTGTGTTATCAGAATATATTTGATTAAATAGTGATCTAAGATCCATAGTCATGAAAAATAACATAAAGGTTACAATGTGAATATTGACATGTTTAACATCTGTACACGGATGTACTGGAAACTAATGCTTCAGTAGTAAGAGATACCAGATTCAGCACGGATTCTTAATTAACTTAGATACCTCTTATGCCACCAAAGTGTCCCTCATTAGAAATTGACGCCGTGGAAATGTTTAGAAAGATTGTTTCATCATATTCATTGAAAATATGTCTTAGGATGGCATTTATTATTTTTTTGTGATTTTCCGGGTACTCTGTTTAATGTCTGTTAGTCTCCCATTTGCCTTTCATTGGAGGCAAATTTAATAAGTGGAATAAAACTTCACAATATTTTTACGAATATTTGCATATAAAAAATTATAATAAAGTGCGAATCAGAAAAATCTGTATGTTAAACTGGCTGGAATAGTAATTTGTATTATATACACATACGTGCATATATATATACATATATATATATATATATATATATATATAATTGTGGAAACTATTATTATTATCATTCTTATTCACCTAGTCAATGGCCTTTCTTTTTAATTTGTAATTTGCAGATGAAAGTTATAATTCTATATGTTGTTCAACGGTATAAACTATTACTGTAAATTTATTTCAATTTTAATCAATTTTTAATCCAAATCCGTTCAGTAGGCTTTGCGTGATTGACGATCAAATTGGCATACAGATAGAAAACAGGTTTTCTAGCTTCTATTACCATTCTATACATTAAATCAAACAATTTTTTAAAATATTTTCCATTTACAGAATTACCCTATTATAATTGTATTATATGTATAGTTATCGAATACCACTCATCGACACATCGCGAAATATCCCGAAGAATTAACCCTGCGAATATGAATTTCACTCGTATAGTTTTTTGAAATTTAGTTACTTCTGCAAAAATAATTTTTTGAAATTCAACCCCTAAAGGTTTTGAAGTGGGGATACAAGTTTACACAAAAATTTCAAGTAATTGAAGTTACAGACAGAATATTTAGAGTCTCAGGTAGAAATTGAAAATACTTATTTCAACATTTAAATTATATTACAATATTATCTTTAGCATTAAAGTGACTGTAAAAGAGGTTTATAAATATCTTATCAGATTAAGGATTTCTTGAAAGATTAAAAGGGGGAAGAAAAAATGTCCTAATAATAATTTTGCCTCTAAATGATGTTGGAAGACTAGGACTTAAGACTGTAGATTATGCCCTTCGTCTGGAGAACCAAAAGACCATACGCAAAGATATTGATGTGCAATTGAATTATGTCGATTATAGACCAATCATTTTATTTCAGAGTAGACAGGAAGGGAGCTACATGATGATTAAGTAACGTAGTTCTCCATTTTAACTGCCCTACCTATCCCGTCGAAACAGTAATTTATTACCATCATTATTTTAACATTGGGCAATTTCATTCTGTAACATCGCAATTTAGCCACATATCTTGACAACTACTCATTATGTGCGAAAGGAACAATAAAGAAAATATATTATACAATGTCTAATTTAATTATTATATGCACAAAGGGAGTGTCTTCTGCTGAGTAAAATATAAAATGATTTATGGCTATAATTATGTTTCTATTTTTTAAATATAACTTTGAATCCTTTTTTATTGCTTATAAATCACTGAAAAGTGAAATAATCGTCCAACTTTTAACACGTAATTAATAATATATCATTTTCGTGCCGTCAGAACTACTGGAAAAATGTAATTTTGTTTGATTTATAATGTGTAACTGTTTTACCCACTATGCAATTTTTCATGAAACATTTCCATCGTTTGTAGAGTAGCCAGTAACGTTTATTGAATACTCGCTGCGCCCTGCTTTGTAGTCGATTTCGTTCGTATGTGGACATTCAGAACGAATTGGTATATTTTTACGTAACGTAACGGTAAATTTTTACTTATAACTGAAAAGTAAAATGTTACTTAACGATCGATTCGATAAAACCTAACTTATATTTTACCACAGATTCCATAGAATCCACCAGCAAAAACTATATCAAAATACTATTAGCTACTCTTGCGGGATATTTCCTTACCTAAAACAATATTTCTGAGTTCACTTAATTTCATTATGATCTAGTAAATAATTTTCATGTGAATATATTTAATACATGGGCAGGGTAATTCTACAGTTTAAATTTATATGGGCTAATAGTAAACTTACAATGTCATTAAATTATAAATTTAGAGATCAGACTTATATTCTAATTTATCCCGACGAAATAAAAACTAAATGTTACTTTAAACCAGCCCCTATGTTTTCCAAAAAAAAACTCTGTCTTAATTGAGTTGATAGTTTTTACGCGATTAACGTTCAAACAAACATACAAACTGACAAACATTCCAAAAACGATATTTTTGAGTTCTGTTTTTCAGCCAATTATTTCAAAATTCTCTAATATCTCGTGAATAACGTACTTCAGATAAATTTAAAATGAATATTTCATATAGGAGAACATCTTTTGATGTTCGAAATTAGCCACTTTTAAAACTTATACTAAAATACATAATTGTATTTTTCAGTTTATGTTTATTTCCGTTTATTAATTAAGCTTTTAATTGATAATTAAGCATTCAATTGATTTTATACCCTTGATAACATTTATAAACAACATGATCCTTTGTATAGCATATTTTATGTACTGAACGTACATTAATTTGAAATGACAATTTAACCATGTAATTATTTTGTAACATATAGAGTTCGTTTCACACGACGCTATTAGGTACCTAACTTATTCATATCAGCATCTGTTGATACTAGTTTATTCTTTTGAGACAAGTTCATACGGAAAAAACACCAGTGATTAAGAGAAAAATTAAAAACAAATGAATGTTAGAGACAGCAGTTATGTTACAGAAATAATAATGTTAATATGACGTAAAAGGAATCACAATTCCAACAAAAAAGGAAGATGTTCTTCGACTGTAGATTCGGTGAAAAGAATTTAAGGACTTTTAGTTGAAGCACTTTTTGATGCAAGGAGTGAATTACACAATTAAAGGAAAATTAATATATGTATGATGACATCCTCGTTGATGTATAAGACGACAGCAAACGCGTTATTTCCGGAAATGAGATAGAAGATAACTAGCATATCCAAATTTCATTTTAAATATTATGTTAGAAATGACTTGGTATTTCTATTTGAGAAGTGATTTTGCATTGAGCTTTGTAGTCACTTTTATTCAAAAGTTACTAGGGCCTTGTTTACAGTAATTTTAATGTACGTTGGTCAAACTCTTCTCACCTATTTGTTTGAATGTCACATGCAAAAAGCTTTTAAGTACATCTCTGTGGTTCAAAAACTGATTTCCAGATCCACGTTTTCTTTCATTTAGCTGTAGTAAATCACAAATTTAGGCAGCTTGAAGTCACTCATACATACAAGGTATGGTCAAGACTACATGAATAATTGTGGGTAAATATTTCATGTGGAATGTATCAAAACGCTTAATGTTGCTTCTGTAGAGACATCAAGCCTAGCATTGCACAAAGGAGGCAGAGTAAAACTATTACTTTATACACAGTGATATTAGTATCCAGTTGCAAATTCTGCGAATCCCAAATGCGTATTTCGTGTTGTTTACTACGTCGCCGCAGTACACGAGGAGATTTGGTTATCTAAATGATAATAATAAAGTAATTGTTTAGATGTCGAAAAAAAGCCATACTATCTAGATGTATCTTCGTGGTATATGCCGTCAAATCATACGCAGTCTATTTTAATACCTGTGTTTTAGAGATACTTAGAGCTAAACCAAACCTTTTGCACGTTTATTTAATTGTTAAGTAACAGGTAATCATTGTCTACTTAGAGGACGTCCTGAATGGGTAGGATACACTCCGTATGTCTAGATCTGAAATGCGACAAATCGAAGACACTCTTGTTAGACAAAAAATAGATCGAAGAAAATTTGTCCGGTGCAGAAAATATTCAAGTCTCTCAGTACGGGATTAAATAAAAGGAAAAAGTGGGGGTTAAAACGAAGCCTTGCTTGACATTGTGGGTAAATAGTAAATGAAAACCAGTTTCTGGTTTTCATTTACCATTTACCCACAGTGTCAAGCAAGGCTCCGTTTTGACCCTCACTTTTTGTACATTGGAGCAGAAGATTATTAAACTTCACATGACATTTGGATTCTTTAAAAACAGTTCAAAAATTTTATTCGAACATTTAGTAATATCTTTCATATTAGTAAATGTTCGAAAGCTTAGTCGAGGTTGACAAAATACACATATAAAGCGAGACGCTGTTCAAGGGTTTTTTTTATTTTAATTGTTTTAGGATAATAGTTAGCATCGACTTTAGTATTGCTCAGTCAAAATCCATTTTGATTTTGGGACGGATCAGTTCAGTCAGCTCTGCTAGATCCGACGATTTATACTCTACCTCATGCATTAAGCAAAACCTTGATACCTCTGATACTGAGAACACCAAATTTACCGTATTTATCACTTTTACCTAGCAGTTAATCTCATCTTGAAGCTTCACTGTCTTTAAGACAATTAACAGCTTAGAAAAATTCTTGAAAAAACAGTAGTCATCAAGCTTCAACAAAAGAGATTTGAGGTATCATTAAAATATGCAGCAAAACAATCTAGCACCTCGTGATGTTCCATCAGTCATACGAACTTATCTACGGAGTTAATCGGGGAAGTCTTTTTAAGCTAAGGTAGACAAAATATCCTAAGGCACTTAAAGAACTTGCCAGTTTGTCTTATGTCAGCAAGATTGTATAGCTCTTGCACACTCATTTTATGTCACCGGTTTTTACGCTGTCGTACTTTTCATTTGGGGTAAGCGTAACACTTCAAGAGCTGCGCAGAAAGCATCTAGGGTTGCGAATGAGTTTCATAACTTTACAATTAGTTTCGTCCAGTCTATAATAATTTATTCAGCAGGTTCATGAAGTGATTGCATAAAAGAACTGTAATGTTTATTGATCGAAAGCGTGAAAAAATAAGCCAGTACATCAAGCCTGCCAGAAGCCCCAAAATTAGAATTAATTTGTTGTTGTATTCCACGTGAGTCGATAAGTTTTGTAAAGGCCAATTCTTGTTTCGTTTGGTGGTGTGGTTTATGGCGGAGACACTCTTCATCTTATCAGTGAGTGATCAGTCCAAATTTCGACGCTCCGCATTGATCTGGTGACAAGTATGTACTGTAATCTCATAAAGCTCCCCGCTATTCACAAAGTGAGAAAACAGATCTATTTGGTTCGAAAATATCCTTAAAATGTGAGCAGTTTTTTGCACGGGATATCAGTTGGTAGGATTGTCCAGTGTCCAAACATTTCATGATGCAAACCTGGTAGTAATTTTATGTTTTTTAGGTGTGAAATGGATTACAGATGGGTTATATTTTGGTCAGTTTTTCTAGTCCTTTCTTCTAAGCAAGAGTAAGCAAAGTGATACTAACTTGCAATCAGATATACTGCCAAATCGGTTATCCTATTTTTGTCGGTTTTAGGAGCGACCATTTTTATGGGAATATATTTGTGCAGAGTAATGGCCCTATGGATGGGTTACCCGGTACAACAGTTGATAATCAAGACGAAAAGACTTAGCCGCCAACAGTTAAAAGTGTACTGTTCGTACCCTAAGGTAAATTACCTTGCTACTCCAGTACAGAAACCGGTAAAATGCTTATCAACAGGGTTCATTTGCCGTACCGATACTGGTTTCGTGTGCATTTTGGAGGATCGTTCGAATTAACTACGATTACGATATGGTCGTAGCCACCTCATGTAGCTTTAGCCCTCGAATCGACATAGTTACCAGGATGTGAGCACTGTGTACATGACAGATATGTGGAGCTATTATTGGAGAAATTGAGAAAGCTAGTAGGTATATTCAATGCTTGTTACTCGATGGTAACGCATCGGAAAACAATATCTTGACTTTCAGGAATACCTCAAACTCTCCACTGCACCATGTATAAGAATATACGTATAAAAAACTTATGGCACACATATGATTGGAATTACAAAGACATGATCTTTATTCAATACTAGTCGTGCCCACAATTTTGTTCTTTGTAAATTTAAAGTAAGGAAAGCCATTAGAATTTTTCTCACTTATTGCTCTTGGGTATAAACTATTGCCATTTCAAATTCATCAAAATCGGTTCAGTAGATTTTGCGTTATTGATGAACAAATTAATTTACAGATAGACAGACTAAAATTCTAAAAACATATTTTATGGCTTTTAATATAATTCCTTAAGCTGAATCTCTCACTATCTCTAAAATATTTTTCTTTTACAGAATTGTATTAAATGTACAGGTTATACTTACGTTATATAGATAGTATATCATTCTATTTTGATAAATATTTCTTGAAAAATGGTATATTAGATTCTATATTTGAGTCCATTCGTCAACCAAAATCTTATTAATTAATTAATTAATTTTACTAATTAATCAATTGAGATGTTGGCACCATCTAAACTATATATCTTTTTAATGTCTTGTAACAAAATTAACCGCTAATCAAGTGTTATTATATAAAATTTATTCTAGAATATGGCGCTGTGCAATTAATGTAATAAAATGGAATTTTAATTAAAAAAAGTAATAAAGCAATTAAATTTATTCTAGAAGTCTAATAAAAGACGTAGTGTTATTTCACGTAAATAGAAAAATTGTTTTCAAAATAATGAGTTAATATAGAAAGCGAGTTAATATTTTTTCCTTTTTGTAATTAATCTTATAGTGTTCTAATTTATATATTATCGTCTTCGTCATGCTTATGAATAAATTTCTAAAAGTAAACCCAACAGTACGCATATAAAATTCTTTCTTTCGCAGAATTTCATAGAAAACGGGAATAGATATTTTTTATTTTCCTTTTTAGCTGTTTCTCATACACATTTTATTCAAGAATTCAAAATAATAAATTTACAATGAAACAAATTTTTTTTATAATGGGAATCAAGATAACTTCGAAGATGTTATTTCTATTTCCGTAATATATACTACTTTGGTATTTATACTTTTTAAAATTATCTTATGTACGATGTCCTTTATATGTTTAAAAAAAAACGAAGTTATTCAAAAATAAATAGCACAAATTTTATCAATTACTTTCCTCCAATTCATTTTATCAATTACTACTCCATTACTTTCCACCTCGAGTAAACTTTAAAAATGCGAAATTCTGGACAGCTGTAAAAATTATAATCGTCTAGTTGAAAGATTTCAATCTTATTGTTTCACAGTTGTATTGGAATTATAAACTAGAAATACGTTTTCCGCTCGGAGGGGAAAACTTAAAACATCTAGTTTGTTATTTACTTGCTTATATTTTTCAGCTCCAGCGAATCTTTACAAACTTAGCCAAGCGTCGAACAATTTTCTTGAAACAATGAATAGTTATTTTCTCTTGGCCACGCAACTTCGTTTACAGTTATATATAATAAAATATTTTAAATAACATTTCGTATGAATTCTATGGACGTAATTAGAGCTCAGCACAAACAACAAACAAGTTTTGTGCTGTAGATATTTATTTTTTTAATATAATATTTCTTGTCTAACTTTGTTTTACATAAGAACTTGTTGTACTTCGTCGTGTGAACTTTCAAATAATTCGAGATTAACAGTATTTAAGCAAATAAGGTAAAATATTCCAGCATTACTAGTAAATATACTGCTCTTGGTTTATTTGAATATGTAATTAATACAGGAGCATAGATACAAACATCCCTGAAGAGGATATGGTCATACTATTTTTTATTTTATGACGCTTTCGAAATGAAATACTACTTTACCAGTTGCATATACTTCAATTTTTACCGCCCACGCCCTTCGAAACTGCATTTTAATTATTTCACATTTTTCAACATGACGTCATATTTCATGATGAAATGTCTAAAAACTAAAAGACAAAACAAAAAATAACGGAAATAAAGCTACAACTAATATTATGTAATTGGAAAAAATCACTTAGCGAAGATGCTAATCGTGAAATGGACAGATTCACTTTGTAAAGTATATTTAAATTACGATTTAGCTAAATTAATAGACACGAGAAATGAAAAAGTAATTAAATTTATATATCTACGAATAAAAACGTAAAAAGTTAAGAAAATATTTAAAAAATAAAATTTTTATTTCAAAATAAAAATATTTCAAAATGTATCAAATTGTTTTGTGTCAAATATACAATTGTCGATGGTTGAATATAATTTTTGAATCGAAATTTATTTCGTGAAGTTATATTTACAAGAATTTAAATTAGAATAGAAAAAAACTAAGTTCAACGATATTTTGTCTTAAAATTATAGTTTCCTGAACGTTCCTCACATTACTTGGGCAATTTCATTGGAACTGTTATCGTCAAAGGAGGTACAATAAAATGAGATGGCAATGAGACTGGTTGTCATTAACTTATAAACTAGTACTTTATCTTAGCAATAATTGCGCTTTGGCAATCTCAATCTCAAACCGACAAAAACAAATATTTCTTGTGCAAAAATTAATTACATTAGTGCTATAACTTTTTTGACAGACTTTATGTATGTTGCAAGGCGTAATTTATGCAGTAGCGTCCATACGCGTATCGTATCTTAGTCCTGTTTCATTTCTATATACCATTCATTCCATGAGATCTACGCGCAGTGGTCCGTATATCCAATTTGGATGGTAAAAATTAAAGTATATGAATAATATTCCCTAAAACTAGGAAACGATTTTAGTTATTATTTCACCTTACAAAACCGATGCGAAGAAGACTGGAACTGAAAATGAACTAAGTAACTAAAAATAAGTTAATTTTACCTTTAATAAACATAATATTTAATAAATTTTTCATTGGAGAAAAGTAGCCGACTTTAAAAGTTCATCTCACTTTAATTGTTTTGCTTTCATAATTATTATCAGAGTCTTCAGTATTTTTCCATTATGATGTATTTGATGAAATGATGAAAAATTCTGATATCCTCTAATTTATTCAGATATATTATGATGTATCTGAATAGATTAGAGGATATCAGAAAAATCTCTTATTGGAATGTATTCTAAAGAAGTCCTGAAATCTGGCAATATTTCTTACGTCTTTATTGCCAGATTTTAAGACGTTTTTGCATACATCTCATTCATCATATTATTAGTAGTCAACATTATTTCACAATTACATTCCCATGAACAAGCAGTTTTTGAAATTTCCATGGTATGGGTTTCTATTTACTGTGTAATAATATTCCTCTTTACATTTTCTCTGCAATATACAGTTGACTATTCAGTTAACACCATTATGCTTCCAGAATAGCACTTACCTTCCTTATCAATTCTTTATCCAGCCCATTAATTACAGGAATATTGTTGCTACACTAAAAAGTCGAACAGTATTGTTTTCATGGTTACTTTTCTCATGCAAAATCAAGTATCAAAATTTATTTGAATGACGGTGCCTTCATGTACTGAATACAACATTATATGAAGAATAAATGTTAGTATTTCACACTTTGACCCTTTATCTAATAATTAAGTACGAATCCTTAGTCGGTCAACTGTTTATAAAAAAAACAGTAGTTCATAAGTAGTGTAAAAAAAACAGTAGTTCATCAGTCATTCAGCTGTGAAATGGTTATTTCTTTTAATATACTTTCTGAGGAGACGTCTCTAACTATGCTCATTAGAATCCAAATTGAAGCACGCAGCAAGTTTTAACTAAAAATTTGGAACAATGGTAACAAAATTACATAGGATTTATTTTGGTAAATATGTCCCTTAAGAAACAGACTAAAAGTCTAGTAAGTAAGTAAGTAAAATATTTCCTATTTTTCGTAAAGTAACCTAAAAACATGGATTATTAAAAAATCATTTTGACAAAAATTCAATAATAAATGAGTCATGTGCTTTCAAATTTAATTTGCATGTGCAGGGTAGGGTTTTTGATCTCAATTACACTTGTAGAATATAATGAGCTTTTCCAAAAATTACATTACAATTTAGTATTGCCGTTCTTGTCTAAACGTTCGGTTTTTATAAATTGTAAAATGTAGTTGCCAAAGTGTAAGAGTTGTAAAATTTTATGATTTGCCAAAAAAATTCGCTGCTCGTCAGCTCGCCATATTAAAAATATGATTTATGGAAAAAACAGCCAAATAACCAGCTGTAAATATAAGAACTTCAAGAATATGAATTTGATGCTCATATATTTTTTTTAAATCACATTATCCTAATAGCATTTCACTGTTTACTATCTTTTATCCGATTCCCAATTGAAATTTGTCTAATTTCAATTCTGTCTTTGTGCATACAGTTTTCAGCATGTATTCTATTTATTCCAACATTTACAATAAATATGATACTTTTTTACAAGTAATAACTTCACTAATACTTTTGCCATCCCTCAGTAAGATCGTAATTTCATTAAATAATTATTTACCTGGAAACTCAGTTAACGGCCGAATTTCATAGTAGTTTTTTATTACCTAAAACACGACTATAACATTTATTTTTGAATTCTTACCAAATCTTGAGCAGAAGATATACTTAAATATAAAAGAAATAGACTCATAGTGCCGTACCGAAGAACTGTAATGGAAAGTTCACAAGTCTTTTTACTTATTTCTTTAAGAATAATCTCCATTACAGACGGCTCGCTCAAAACGAGTGAGTTTACAATGTTCAAAAGCTGAAACAATGTTAAGTTCCGTTAGCAGCAAGTGAGCTTTAGTAATAAAATTGAAACAAATACGTTAAGATACTACATTAAGTAATAAAATCACATGTTGCGTGGCTTTTGCTAACGAAACCAGCTTGTGATCGTATTGTGTGTGATAGAGAAAGATTTATTATTGAAAAATTAGTTTGAAAATGGTGAATAAAATATTTTTTCCTTTCCTATTTTTAAACTAAATTTAGGCAGTATTACGTGGAAGGCGTATATATGTGTAGTTGTGGGAGAGCGAGCGTGCGGGAGGGCGGGCGGTCAGGCGGACGATCTGTCAGGCGTACGTGCGTGCGTGCATGTGCATACAAATATGTATTTCGCACTGCGAAGCTATTGTTTGAGGACAGTTTTTTTACTAAAGTAAAATAATACACAAACATCTAGGAAGGAACATTTTACTTATGTTAAGTCGCGAAAATACTTACGACAACTATTAAATTTCTTCTATCAGTTGCCTGCTACGTATATATTCGTTGTTTTTATTTTAAATATAATTTGATATACCAATCAAAATATTTTCTGTAGCTCAAAACATAATGTACAAACGTATATGCATCCAGATAAATGGAAATTGGAAAATTTATCGTGAGCGGTCTTAATATCTATACCATTAATAAAAATGCTGGTATATAATTTATAAATAATGACCTTCAGAATTATTTTTGTGATAAAGAAGAACACTATTAAATATTCATAGCAATATAAATATTATGTGTTCAAGTAATTTTTGAGCATATAATGTTAACGTTGCTAAAACTTTTACAGATGTATAAGATGTGATGACATTTTTTTTATATTTAAGATTTGACTTTTCTGTTAAAAGTTCTTTTGGGAATTATTTTGAGATAAATAATCATATCAGCAATTTAAACGAAGTAAGAAATTATTTATAATTATATATGTTAACAGTAAGAGATAAAACTTGAAAAGCGCATGGGTGCGCGAACCAGCGCTTGTCTGTTAATTAAATTTGTGTGCTGTACCGGAATTTAAAGCATCACAAAACTTGAATATTTTTCATTTTTCCCAAGTTTTGCAATGCTAAAACATTTAAGCAACTTGACTTTCTGGTAAAAAATATAAGTTCGTTATCGGCTAATAATTAAATATAACCCAATATAAATAGTTCACTTATATTGGGTATCCATATTTCTTAATTTCATTTTTGCCACTAGTTTAAGTTTAGGCAATATTCTTTCCATAAACATAAAAGAACAACAAGAGGTTTTAAGTTTACTTTTTACACATAAACAACAAATGAGTGTTACACATGATATTTGAGATGTATGCCTTTACTTACTTGGGCTACAATGAGAGAATTATAACTGTAATATGTTTTTCCTTTAATTTTAATATAAAGTCTATAATTGTGCCAAACTTAAGATATTAGCTGGCCTGGGAAATACCATGTTAGTCCTCTCAGGTGGATTAGCAAAATAATCTTCGAAATGGAATATATTTAGAGGTCATATCTCTTAAAGACCTGTAGCTGAAAACTTGAAATTTTCAGAACGAACATTTTTATAAATTTTAGTATCAAGAAAAAATCATGAAAATAAATAAAAAAAATTATATGGGATAATGTTGAGATTCATAAAATTGTAAACTATTTCAAAATGAGACTCTGTTCTATTTATATGCATCGACAAAAACATATGTGATTTGAACAGTGTGCTATTTGAAATAAAATATTTAATATATGAAAATAATACCGAAAAACTATATTAAAAAAAGTTTCACATAGTCTTTGACTTCTAAGATTAGTCATGTCGATTCTTTATTCTGAATTCTATTTTCCATAATTGAAAGACAGCGAACAAATACTGGGTCATTGACATTCTTACATTAATCCATAGAATAAAACTCGAAATAATAATGTCATAAAGATTTAATTAATCTGCTTACTTCTCTAAAACTAACATTTAAATAACATTGCCACATAATTAATTATAAATCGTCTCTTAATATTTTAGGGGTACTTTAAATACAAGTATTTTATGGTCAATGATTTTG
The DNA here is from genome assembly GCA_039881145.1 of Druceiella hillmani. Taxonomy (NCBI): domain Eukaryota; kingdom Metazoa; phylum Arthropoda; class Insecta; order Lepidoptera; family Hepialidae; genus Druceiella; species Druceiella hillmani. Next base: position 1,813,403 of record JAYKKI010000032.1, on the reverse strand, counting down.
TCATCCATATGCTATGTATAGCCCAGAAATAATTAAAGTAAAGAGAGATAATTTTTAAAAATATATCTATATTTTGAGTCACTTCATAATTGTTTACTTGTTATGTATAATAAAATTACGATGGTTCAGAAGACTATAGAGGACTTAATGTTCTTACCTTAAATGAGTGGAATAAAGCAAAATAATATCACCTGTCTCAAACCTTGTTTCAAGAAAACATTTAATCATATTTCATGAGATACTCTTTGAAGTAATAACAAAGCAAACGTCAGGTCAATTAAATAAGACAATACGTGAAAATTCATATAACAAAGGACAATAAAGTAAAAAGGGTTTTTCCGAGTCTTTGTTACCAACGTACATAATTTGTCTCGTTTAGCGCTCGTGCGAATGATGAGACTTTTGTTACTGTTGCGCCAATAGTAACGTAGACAGAGATTCATTAGAGCTTTGAATTAAAGATTCAGTTTATTTTATCTAACACCGTATATTATATACTAACAATCCCGATTTTAGACTGACGATGTGGTATAAAAAATTCTTATTAAATGAATTATCACATAATTTCGTGACATTCTTTTAAATACAAGGGGTCTTCACATCATTACAAAGGTTTTCAAAGATGATAAGAAGTTAATAAAATTTGGTTAAAGTTACAATATAAAAAAATATGCTAGGTTTATATATGCCTAATGCATATTCATGTATATCCTGTACACACACAGGTCCTACAAAGTTATTATTTACCTTCAGACATACTGATAAATTCTAAATCACCGTAAGAGACAAACAACATGTGCAATCACAACTTATTTTAGGTGAAGGGAGGAAACTGTTTTTCAATTCGTTACCATTCAAGTTTCGAGTTATTCAAGTTCAAAATTTAATTTTTTATAAAATGATTACCGACTGGTCCTAATAAAATTAAAATGATTGCCCTGAAAATTGCCTTCAAATTGATATTCATAAATTATTCTGATGCCACATGAATATAAACATCTACATATACAAACAAGCTCAGATGATTTATATTGACAATATAATTTGTTAATAAATTTTTCTTCATAAAATCCTCCCTTAATTTACAGTTAAGTACTGAAGCGGTCTGCAAATTAGTATATAATAAAAAAGCGATAGCTGGAAAAAAATACGAGTGCAAAGTCTATTGAGAAATGGCGAGCAAACCTTGAATTTTCAATTAGTGCGTATTTCAGTTCAAATTTTCCGAAAATATACAAACAGCAAAACAGCCGGTAATATTCATGAGAACTCAAGTAAATTATTATATCAAACTTTAATCCAATTAGGGAGTCAGCATGTACAGTAATTACAGCTGAGAATACAGGTAGCGTAAATTAAAAATATTATTCAAAAGCTGTCCGGATAGGAACCACAACAATTCAAGCGCAAGTAATGAATATAAAATTAAGGAAAATGTGGAAATCCCAATAACAGAGTTGCAAGCCGAAATTAATATATTTGCTTTGCCCAATAATATTACATTACCATGTTTGCAATAAAAAGATGATAACAATTTTCATCAAAATAATCTTCGTGGGAAAATTTAATTTATTGAAGGGGCACCGAAAAAGCTATTATTTCGGGGCCCCTTAATTTAATACCTAAATTTAATATAAGCATCCATCAAATTTGACGTTTTAACGATTAAAACAATTTGTGTTAAATGCGAGTGTTTATAGAAATCATTTAAAATTGAACCAATGAGCTGTGTAATAGCCTACTCACTTTTAACCTACTCACACAAAGGCCAAGATAATCAACATTAATAACTGATATAATGATATAATTGAAATAACTGAAACACAATGCATGTACACTAACATTTTCATAACTTTCACACAATCCTAGGCGACAGTGTAATCAAAAAGTATTAATTATTATATGAAATTTTAGATACAGTTAGTACTGCACTAATAGCTAAAAACTTGGTTCTGTACGTAATAACTTTACTGTTTTTTTTAATAAAGCAGGTAAGCTCTTAAATTTTTATGTCTTTGTAAGACATACAAATTTAAGAGAAAAATATAAATTTAAAACATAAAATAATAAAATTAATTTATCAAGTTTATGAGTATAATTACAGAGCTAAAATATATTTTTAGTATTATTCACAAAAATATATTTCTAGTATTATTTACAAAATATTTAATGATTGATTAATTTTCTCATTAGTCCAGGTGAAAATAGAGTTTTAATATAGCCAAAATTTCTATTGAACTGATATTTTGGTATAGACCTTTTAAAATAATATTTTGAATCGTATGTCATAATTTTTCATTGATTGAAGCTAAAAACATTATAATAGCCATTTCATTAATTTTGAAATTACGAAATAATTGATGATCAGACCCTTCTAGTTTACGTTCGATTGTGTGTAAGGTCCTATTGGTAAATTCAGGGATGTCGTCAATATTAGCAACTGCATGTTTTCGTATTGAAAACAATAAAGATTGAGAATATAGAGAGAGGTAGTAACTGCACCAAGGGCTAACGTAAAGTGTGCAGCGTCGCCAGGTAGTGTACGCTTGAATTGGACCTTTGTGCAATTCCGGGACACGATGTTTGAACAGACACGGCATATTTATTAGAGCGGACCGCGCGCGTCTCGTCGTCGTTGGTCATGATTCTTTTAAACAGTAGGGACTGTACGATGATAATTGCTTGTTGTTTATTGTTTGCTTATATTTTGTAGTTGCCTTTATTTATCAAGGACGTTGCGTGATTTCATGCTATTGTAACGTGTCATTAGCTTTATTTTTGAATAGAAGATAATGAGCTAACGGTTTAACCTGAGTAAATGCTCAATTATAAATTACAGCCTTGACTTCTAATGAGTGAAATTCGCGATTCGAGTTTTGCCGCAGCGCTTCTATTTTTAATTCATCTTGATGGAAGAAATATTCTTTCTAAAGATTCAGCAGTAAATTAAAGAGACCTTACATTTTTATCCTGTCCATCGATCTGCTGCAATACCCTCACATTTTCTACCATTTTATACCTGCATATATATATATATATATATATATATATATATATATATATATGTGTGTGTGCGTATGTGTAATTATATTATTAATTTTTGTGAACAAATAGCAAGTGAGTATTATGTTATAATCAATGAATTTAATTTGATTGAGCGAAAAAAATTTGTTTCACCCAAAAATCACATTTATTTTCCTTTGTATTGTAGAAATCAGTTTCGAATTTCGAAAGTTGAATAATCTGGCTTGAATTTATACAGACAGAAACAATACATACTTAATACATCATCGTCGTTCCAATGATTACATGAACTTAAATGGGTTTAACAAGCTATTTAGCTTAAAAATATAAAAGAGAACTTAAAATTTATTACAATATTCGATTATTATTCAATGGGACTTTCATTGTAGTTATTTCAGACTCTTATAACAAGCAGAAATTTTGTTTTGTATTATTAAAAACAAATTGATTGTATTACCATAAAAACCCTTGAACTATGAATAAACAAAAGAAAGTTAAAAAATTGTTACCAAATATTTTTAACTCTCGAACCATTAAATAACGCCGAACATATGGGGGGCTATTCGAGTAGAACTTAAGGTTCTCTAATTCCATGATTCCGCTCTCTGTTCTTGCATTATTTCTTACACCTCTATAGTAATGTGTAGATACTGTTATAAATAATAATTTAGAGAGAATTCCTAGTCAAATCAGTAGATCAACCAATTTGAAAACTAAAACGTAAAATCGAATGGACTCCAATTTAGTCGAATAAGTTTCGATGTCCGATAGCCATAAATAACAAACAAAATAGCTCATTCAATATTTTTTCGTTATCATGCAGTCCTTAGAGGAACGTCCTTCCTAGAGATATATTGGATAGCGAAAAACAAATGTATCCTTAGAGGCTACGAGATATTACTTGCAACCCACGATACCTTCTTCAGCCTGTTGGGGATTGAAGGTTTGATATTTATACAAGATCGGTCAAGGGGTGAATATAATATTATTTAATTTTAAGTGCTAGAGATTTGTTAATTGCCATATATTATAAATTTTATCAACTTTTAGCTGGGGCAACCAAATTCATTAAACGATTTTCGAAAAAAATTTCCATTTTATTTTTTCATTATTTTTTATACCCTTCTGTAATTCCTAATAATTTCAGGAACCCTTATAACTGCTTAGTACTAAACTATTTTAGTACGTTATTTCTGCCATCGATTCGCGAGGTTAAAACAAATATATTAAATCAACTGGCACCTCAGAAGTTAATGTATTTCACAGGAATGCATTATTTCTATGATGCAATGAAATTTAACAATTTTAAAGTATCGCAGTATTACAGGGTAAAGAAAAGTTTGGTTTGTGAATAAAGTTCACCGTTTTCTACAAGTGTATACATTTTCTCACTTTTTTCAAATTATAAAGTTGATTTATGAACATTTTCTCACTTTTTCAAATTAGAAAGTTGGTTTATGGACCGAATTATAAATAAATTGCCATTACTAGTATCATACATTTTTTTATCTAAGAACGTTTCAATATTTATCGACTTTTATTCGTAAAAGTAATCTAATAGGAAATTATGTAATGGTTATATTATATCTGTCGATCAATCTTTTTAATTTTAATAACTTGAAGAACAAGTGTGTATATGTTTTTTGGAAATTTGAAGCGGTTAATGTACCATCATGGTAATTGTTCAGAAAAATCTAAGTCAAAGTACAACTACGTCAAAGTAAAGCGTCACACTACGTCAAAGTAAAGCAGATAGTTGCTATATGAAAGCAATTTCTCTTAACTTAATAGTACATTAGCTTCTGCGTGCATCAGGTATCCTGCACCATTTCAGGCGCACAAGTTTTGTACGTTATTTCGTAATCAGCGCACTGTTTGTGTGCCGATTTTTCGAAAAACCATAGACATAATATGCATTATTATTTTTTGTGCAATTTTGCAATTTACCTGACACCTTTATTTAATTTTACCTATTTCACATACCCACTATCCAAGAATACAAACAACTATCTACAACAAAAGAAAGGACTAATTTTCACGTTGCGTGCGTGCGTGTGTGTGTGTAAAATGGTAATGAACGTAATATATATTTGTTAACCCAAATAAGAATTAATTCGAATTTGTAAAAGGACATTTCATTTCCATGCACCAATTCGAATGTATATAATGAACACATATAAACGCAGGTCCATAGGCTATATATCATATTCTAATTTTTAAACTCGCTGGAAATAAATCGGATGTTTTTATGAACAGTGAGTGCCAAAATTAAAAAAATTAGAAGTCTGTAGTAATAGAAGAGTTGTATTCATGCAAATTTAAATATTTGTTGTATTAATTAGCTGGTTGTACACTGTAGTTTGAACTTGGCACATTGAACAGATCTTGAGTTAGAGGGGTGTAAAATGTGGTCCGAAATCTTTCAAATAGTGCACGCATGGCTAATTAAAACTACTCTTCGGTTTGCTGCGTACTTATATCTGTTAAAAATAATAGTCAACAATATAGGCATGAGTCCATAAAAAATAGAATTCATTGAAAAAAATCAAAAAGTATTTTATTTTGGAATTTTCCTACGTTTAATCAACATTATTGAAATATAAATTCACGAATAACATATTAATATTCATGTCAAGGATTATTGTTGTGTGGGCTCTTAAATACAGGAAGGACAATATATTGCAATCAAAAACTCAATTAATATGGTAAAAGCTTAATTAAACTCTCGGAAATTTTGTTTGAAATGTCACGTTAACCCTGACATTTAGAAAATGTAAATTTGCGCCGTGATAAAATATTGAAACCTTTAACGGTTGTAAATAAACCACATTACGTTTGACTGTTTATATTCATCATGTCAACCCTCATACGTTTTCTGTATAGAGAAAATTTATTGCAGAATTAGTATTTATGTACTATTTACCATTGAATAGAAACATATTCCATTCACATATTATGTGATCTAAGATAATCAACCAATAGATGTGAGATAAATTAAGTGGCTCTTATATGTATGAGCTAACAAAATAACGTATAAAAGTCATAAAACATATTACAATCAGGTACGATCAATTATTGAATATCCTACATTCGAATTACTGAAATTTCTGGTTATGAAATGGAATAATGGCAAAATATGTGACATGTATTAACGAAAAAAATTATGATTGAATAAAATTAGAAAAAGTATTTTAAAGATATAAAAATCAAAGGTTTCTCTGAAATCAAGTAGTAAAATAGCAATTTTATGTGAAACGATTTCAGTCAATATAATTCTGTGTTCAATTTTAAATGTGTAGCGCATTGAAAATGCTAGAGGGATAGGGAAGTGTAATCGTTTGAATTAAATTGGAGAATCAGCGGGTATTCTTGTTATACGTGGTAACAAAACCTGCTATATCTTGAACTTTCTCTTCAAAATTGTAACCCTAATAACATTTCCCATAATTTTTTGACCACTAATGTTCCATTAAGAAGGATTGGAGCATTGATATTATGTAACAAAATTATTGGTGAATCAATTTTTAATTTTGAATTGTGCGGTGGTCGACTGGATAAATCAATAGAATTCAGAAATCCTATTGTAAAATTGGCACTTTGTTTTCATCTACTACTTCATATTCAGATTTAAATGAAACTGATTCGCTTTGTTGTCTGTCTCGTCATTTAATATATATGGTAACAACATTAATATTTTTGACAATATCGCACGTTCATTTAGTCATTTATGTGTATAGAAATTTTCTCAAATATTTAGGAAAGTGATTTAAATGCATTTTTCGTATTCATAATATTGCAAAATCCTTCGTGCGAAATCATTTTTGAATATTTAATTGGGTTAATTGCCATTACAATATTTCCTAAATTTAGCATTTGTTTTAAAAATATGTCAGCAAATGGATCATTTTGAAGTGTTACACTCAATTTTTATTGTTAATTTAAATTTATTAATGTTTCGCGATAATATACATGATCTAAAACATGCATTGATTTCATCTGCATATATCGAACGTGATATCACCGTCAATGTTTGTCTGAAGTCTCTTAGCATTAAAATGAGTAAACCACTGAAAGTCTCATTTCCTCTTAAACCTTTGAGAAATATATTTTCAAATAGGTACACAAATGAAGTGATATGGCCGTATTTGCAGTTCAAAATGTACATAAATGAAACAGCAATCGTTTGAAGGTTGTTTAATATTTCCCATGAATGTTTAACGGTCAATACACACTCATTCCAGATGTCCGGGAATCTCTTTGTAAGTTTATTGTTACAAATGCACGGAGAATTAATATTCATTGAACCGCATTAATCATACTTGTTGTTACGACATCAAATAATTCTGGATCTATATTTGAATCGAGTATTTGAGAAGAGATAACTGTATCAATTTATTCTGATGTAATGTTTTTAATCTGATGTGTTAAAAATTAAATAAACTAAAATGTATGCATGAGGTATGAACATGAATATGGTTCCGCAATTAAGAAGAGAGTATATTCAACGCCTTGTTTTGCCAAATACATTACGCTTGGCAATAAAATCAATAAAAGATTATTTTTTTGTCCGAAGGAGCTAGCAGTAATGGCATGGTGTTCCTTTTGTTTTTGTTCTGGCAGTAATAGTTTTTATTCATCTCATTGTAGATTGCAAATAAATGTTACAAAAAAATCTTATAGATCAAAAACAGAAACCTAAATCATTGTATCTTATATACATATATATATGTATATATATATATATATATATATATATATATATATATATATATATGTATATATATGTATATATATATATATATATATATATATATATATATATATATATATATATATGACGTAGGCCACCTGTCTTTCAAGATGGTGCATATATCCTACCTCACTGATATTGAAATTGCCATCAATGTTATTATTTATAAAATAACGTAAATGCATATATAATTTGATTGTGATTTTGCTTGATTAAATCGTATGTATTGCAAACCTTCGCTTTTGCATACATAGCCAGAACATATTGATGAAATAAATGACGACGATGCAAGATGTTTTCTACATTATCCTTTATCTTCAGTCGGTGTGCATTAACAATTATACAGCTTATACTGGGTAGCTTTTTGTACCTGTGAATAATTAAAAATTAAATGTACATTATTTTTTGTCAATAAAAGCATAATTTTTATATATAGTTGTTCAAAACAATCCCCAAGCATGGCACTAGCACTTCATTAATAGTCGCTTCTATGTCATTTCAAAAACAACGAAGGTTATCTTGGTCTTAATCATACATTGGGGCAAAGAGCCGATTTGATAAAATTCTTGCCACTGAATTTTATATATTTTCTCAAAATTTTGGGTATCATTACTTTGCTTACTTTTGGGTTTTATTACTTGCGTAACACCAAAAGATTTTAATTGGAAGCATGAATTGGTTTTACGTATTTTTCTCAAAAACAATTTTATTTCAGCATTTTTACTGATGAATACATCACCTGAACAGTGTAATTAATTCAGGAAAAACAAATTTCCCATAAGCAAACCATAGCAGCGGTTCCATTAAATTTTAAATTTTTTTAAATATATGGTAATATTTTATCTATGTCACCAATAATTACTTTTAAATTTAAAAGATATGTGCGATACTTTTAATAAAAATTGCTCTCTTTTACGTCGAATTATTAAAAAGAATGTTTAACAAAAAATAAAATACCATATTTAATACAATTTTTTTCACTAAACAATCTCCTGGAGCAATGAATTATAAAATTAACAATTTTGTGGGATAAATGGTATTGAAAAAATAATATTGCTTGTTTCATAAAACAGAATTGTTTAAGCGTTTTCGCTTTGTATTGACACTGCAAATCTTTTGTTTATACTCTAGGAGGTTAACATTCTAATTAAATTCATTTTTGGTAAAACCTTAGTCTATAATTACTTTGCAAGTTGTGTTATACATTTTTTGCATATATATATATATATATATATATATATATATATATATATATATATTCATCGTTTTTACTTAAATAATGTAAAAAATCATCTATAATTTATTTAAATAATAGCAGCTTATACGATTATTCGTATATTTTTCAAGTTGCCAACGCATTATTTTTTGTTTCCTGTATTTATGCTCTGTTGTTTATGTTTTATATCTCATATACTATACTACAAGGCCAGTCATTCGTTTTCTTTTTTTTAATAATTATGTATTTACACTCAACAGATTGAATTCCTGGACATTTTTTTCTTTATGGATATCTAATATTAAAATAATTCAGTTTTCAAACCATTTCTCTTATGAAGATGATATTTTTATCCATTATTTATAACTAAGATATTGACAATTATAATGATTTTATTAATTTCATTTACCTGCATATTTAAGTATAGTGGATATTCATGTTTACGATATTTCAAAGGGTATTTGTTTTTATTTTTACTTTATTTTATAACACATCCTGTTATAAATAAAATTTTAAACTTTTTTTTATCCATATAATTCGTTACTATTTCGTAAAAAATGGTTTAAAATATTTTTTTACGCTTTAGATAATATAGCATCACTTAATTTATATATTACAATACTATTTATCCAAATAGTTAGGAATTTAATAAATACTAACAATAATTAGTGCGGGTTATATGAAAATATTTAAAATTAAACCTTACACTTCTTCTTGAAAAAAAAATGACATTGTGTAATAGAAAAAAAAAAGAACTTAAACCATATCAGGCTGCAGATAGTACAAAATCAAAATATATAGTTTATATAAATTGAATATCCATTGTATATCCATTTGCATAAACATAATTATTTCTAGCTTCTATTTTACACTTCGCGGAAACGATAAGAGTATATCTGAATTCAAAATCCCTTTTCCCGAATTAAATTACTCCGATATATTTGTAAACGAATAAATCATTCATGAACGTTAACAAAGTAATTTCATGTTACGTTACTATTATAATTGAGAACCATAAACTTCAAATATGAAATATTTTAATAATTTACACGTGGGTGTTAAATTTAAAAAAAACCTTATTAGTTGAAATTTAATACCATTGCTAATAATTAACCTTTAAAAAAATAATTTGTTGCGGGCTTTGCATTATTAGATGGATAATAATAGAGGTTTAAATTGAAACCTGAATATTAATTAAATGACGCTTTCGTATAATGGAAGCGAGCTTTTATGTATTGAGCTTTTATGTATAGACGGGTCATATTATTTAATTTCCGTAGAAACAAATATTCATCACAACTTATGAGTATTCGCTAACATCTGATATTATATGCCTTGTTATACGGATTGTATATTGAGCGAGAAACATTAGCTCATCTAGATTTACGTAATTATTTACTTTGACATTAAGATATTGATATATAATTTTTCACACAGGTTTATCACTTATTTTGTTCGACAACTCCGAGAAAACACACAGTGTTATTACACTTAAAACTATACATGCATTTCCATAAAACTACATTTCCTCAAGCATCACTTGCTATAATTAAAAATATAATCAATAGGACAGGCAACGGTTCTTTTTTCTGATTGGCTTTTCTATCACCGGAACTACTACCAAAAATTATCAAAGAATGTTTTTAAATGTTTGACTTTGGAGTAACAAGAATCATTAATATCGAATAGTTCCTAATAAGCCACCATTCTATTTTGATTTTTTTTTAATAATCCGAATTCAGACAAAAAACCTCCGTTATAAAATTTATTTTCGTTTTTTTATTCTGTTTCAGATTATTACAAAAATGTGGCTATCTGAAAAATATATATGGTTTCCTACGTTGTTCCATATATTTAATGAAAAAAATTATATTTAAAAAAATTTTATTATAAAATCATCGCAAAAAAAAATTATTTCTTATTTATAGAAATTCTAAAACTTATATTTGTTTACAAACTTTGATGAGAGTATAAGCGATATTTTTACAATATTTTCTTATTGTAATAAGATAGGCGACATTCACTTTGTACTCGGACATCCAAGTTTTGCTCAGAAAGCGTAATGATAGTCGCACATAAACTTTCTCAAATAAACTTTTCTGGCCTCCACTTTCTTCTTCTCATATTAACCTTAACATTTTACGGCTCATAAGGACGCTAAATTATAAGAATAACGTTTTTGAACTTTGCTGCGTCCTTACTGAATTCAATAAAATTTTTCTCCAGGTCCAATATAATCTTAAAATATAAATTTCTTCAATTTTTATTTGAGCTTTACTTTGAGTAATCGTTTATCGACGGCACAAATTAACTTTTTCACTTTCAGCAGACCGTATTATTACGAACGTATATTTATTCAACATACTACTGTTTACAAATATTTAAAAACATGAACACAAAGAACTGAAATATAGCATTTTTGCTGTTCATATTTTCTATAAGATAATTATTACTTTTTAAGTATTTCTCCTTATTTTTTTAAAATTAATCTGCTTTAAAATATAGTAGGCATGACGCATTTAATTTTCAGAGGGTTAAATTAGACCATTGTCATTTGTTTTTTTACTAACTTTATGTTTATTTATTTTTATCACGTGTTAATTTAAAATTACAAGATACTCATCAATTTGCTCATATCAATGGAAATAAATGCGGAATGCTGAAAAAGGTTTCAGTAAAACACTTGAGAAAATTCGTTTAAAATCAGCTAGGCAAATTATTAGTAAAACAAGTAGTCTACCAGCAGTCTTATTACAACACACGTAATTCACTTGCTAATATAACCATATTTTTCATTACAATCAGACCAGGGTAGAAAATTGTATAATTATAAAATATAGTTTTCCTCATAATCAATGTTAATTATAGTGTGACCATAATATCAATTCACTCACGCAAAAATTTCGCATATTTCAAAATTTCAGACTTGAAATAAAAACATTATACATGTTTTTTTCATATCTGTGTCTTGAAGAGGTTTTTGATACATTCTCGTATAATATTTAAAATTTGTGTTAGAATTATAACATGAAAGATAATGTGAAAGATTTAATCGGAACTATAAAACAGAAAGGGACTGCACATTAAGTAGTTATCGGTCGTACTATATATGAATTCGTCCGATTTATAAAATACATTTTAATTTATGTAATAAAAATATACTAAGTTTTTGCAGTAGACAAAAATGTGACGTGAAGAAATAGATGACCGTGAAACTTGTATTAGTTACCGACCGCAACTAAAACACTAAAAATGTTTTTCTAAATCCTCTTATATCGTAGCGCTATTAAGGATGTGTGTAATATTACGTGTTATCGAAAAGTATATTGATAGAAATATTTTGTAAGTATTAATTCCTGCGATTCAGCTGATAAGTTAAACATGCAGAGGTAAAAAGATCCACAGCCTATCGCAAGTAAATTTTAAGTAACGTCCAATTTGACGAAATTACAGTTTGACGAAACATGTAATGTCTTACTACCATCTAATTGTATTATTTGAAATTGAGCTATTTATGAATGAAACTTATTGACCTATGGAAACTGAGAGTGTTTTATTTTATAACTTGATATTAGTTTTATCGTATACAATTCTTTTGGTACAAACGAAAGTAAATACATGTACAGTATATTTATTAAGTTAGCTTTACTTTATCCGAGTCCTAATTGTAATTTAGCGTAACTAAACAGTTAGATGTAATTGTATGAAACGAATTTATAATCTAGTTATTATTTCTACTCAAAGTTCATATTTTAAAAAACGCTTATGGTGACATTTAATTTTTACCAGTGTTTGTTCAATAAATATTAAACTAGTCGAAGTACAAATGTAAAATTTAATTAAGGAAAAAATTGAAAGTCAATCGAGAAAACGTAAAAAATTAGGGAATGGTGATTACAATGTATTGTACTAATTATTTGTCAGAAAATCACAATGATGTTATTATCATAAATTTGGCATAAATATTTTATAATCGATATCTACATCAGGCGTAAAGAAAGTATAAAATAATGCTCAAAAACATATATCTCTTTACATTTTATATAAATGGCACTGACATTCAAATTGACATTCAATATATAATTGTAGATTAATTCTTATACTCCTGTCTTATAAGTGATACCTCTTAACAAATACTACTTTTACGAAATAAAATTAAACGTTACTGTAATATTAAAAAGAAGATTTAATAATTTATGTTAGCAATGGAATTTTCATCATTTAATTAAATAAAAATAATTGATACTGAATCATAACGACCATCGTTATGATACTGAATCATAACGAACATCGTTATGATACTGAATCATAACGAACATCGTTAAATCTTGCATACATATTTTATAATTATGTAAATTATCTTTGCCAGGCTTCATTTACGAAGGAATGAGCTGCATCTAAACATACAACACAATATTAACCGGACCGTGTTTGCCTATTTCACTGCAAAATCACTGGAAACATTTCAATTAAACTTTGCACTTTTTTACTTTAGAAGCTTTACCAAGATCTGCAATAGAAATTATTATTTAACTCTACTACAATACTACTTACTTAATGAACATATAACTACACAATTAAATTACAGCAATATCTGGATTATTTTTAAACAATCGTCAAAACTGTTTAGTTCCATTTATTTTTAATATAAATGCTATCATAAATATTTCTTTTATCGATTACCGTATTTATATTTGTCTATCAGCAACTACAAAACTCACTATCAAGCTATAGGACACCTCCTGGTGGAAAGCTTTGAAATACAACGTAATGGAAAGTTTTAACTATGTAATGTAAAACCCAATTTTAATTTCAAAATACACTTTAAAAATGAAGTTAGAATGAAATTTTAAAAAATGTTGCTACCGGATTACGGCAATACCTAAAGGCAGGGTTATGATTTAAGCTGTCTAAGTTTATATGTATGTATGTGGATATAGATGTTACGGGGAAGAATTTTAAGGAACAAATACTAGACCGATCTTGGAAAAGAAGGCATTATTGGATTCGTATAAATTTCAAAAACGTTTTATAATATATAGTTTTACAATGATACAATATAACGCCCACTATCCTCCACATTGTCCCTACTGCCTCCCTAAAAGTTACTCTATGAATATATATATATATATATATATATATATATATATATATATATATATATATATATATATATATATATATACGCATGTACATTATATGCACGCATGTATGCACGTATATTGTATTTATGTGTGTGTGTATGTTCATTCATAGCTCCAAAACAACTAAATTGATTTTCACAATGAGATATCGTCTGAGTAATACGTCTAAATAAAATGACGTGTAGTTTGATACATCTTAACATAAAAATTTTATGTGTTGGCTATAGATTAATTTATTTTTCCTTCTAAACTCCGTTATGATTGAGTATAAAGTAAATAGGTTGAACGATCACTTCAAAAGTACTACCATACATATCAATCTATCATATATTTTTAATACAATATTTTTAGTACTCTAAATGATATTAATGCAACAGAAAAATTGAGGTTTAAAATGACAATAGATAACATCTAATGAAACTAAATAAATCTCACAGCGGTCGATCTGTTTTGCAATATTACGTCAATATAAGAAAATAAACCCAAGAGAGTGTTTAGTAGTTTCCATGAACCTAACAGAGAATAGAAAGAGATTGTTATTATGCTCTCTTTGTTGTCAAATATTGTATTTGTAGAGGTAAAATGAGACAAATAGTTAAGTTTGATGAGAGTTACTTTGTGGCTGATAAGTATGTTACCAGATGAAATAAAGAATACAGTACAGGTTAAGTAGTGCTGTTTCGTATGTAAACTATTTGATCGTATTAGTTCATTGAAGTTGAGTTTAATAATATAATTGATAATATCTTTAATTATGAAATTTCTACAGAGCTAAAGTTATGGCTGAATAAAGACATGACATAAATATAAGGGCATATTAAAATTTGTGTGTAATTTAAATTCGGGAGTCGTTTATATTAAACACATTAATTACGTTGGGATGTTTAGTTATATAAAACTATGTGCGTATTTCTTTTATTTATGTGAAACCAGTGCATATTAGACAACTTTTCTCATTACATCTACACACTGTCACATTTTATCTTTTTCATATTGCATTAGCAGTTACGTCGGGGGAAGTCGGTCGAAACAAGTTAGACGCGATTAAGTATTATAATTAATCTTGCGCGGTATCGCTTTTCAGTTCGAACTATTTAATTAATGGTTTATACTTATTTTAATTTCCCTCTGTAGACTTACTTTTCTAGGCGCTCGGAAAAAATAAAATGGGAAACAGTTTATTTTCAATTACTTGTATAATATTTTAACGGTTTCTTAGTTATGATTACCTTTTAGTAATACAGTTAGTTATAGCATATTTGCAATTAGAAATTTCACATTCAATGGAAAACTGACCATCGGAATATGCCGTCCGGAATAGAAATATTGGAAGACGCGTATAAAATAAAAGTAGATTACTCTATAAAAATAATAAATATAAATATGTAATTGAGGGAAAGTTGTATTTTAATACCATCAGTGGAAAAAATAGTTTGTTTATCGTAACGTTTTTTTTTTAAATTCAATATTTTAATGTCCCTTTTATTTAATAATATATACTCTTAAAATCAAAACATATTTAAAATATTATATTATTTGATTTAAAATAGTTAATTTTCAATAAAGTTTTACTTAATCCTGTGTTAACTAAATCATTTTAAAATTACACTGCGTACGGACTAGACGCTTTATTGTTAAATATCCACTAACGGAAATGCCCAGGCGAGTAAGTAAGAAAAAATAGGCAATGGTCTTCAAAAGGCGTGACGTTAGTGCGCGATCTTTTTTACGCGATTTCGATAAATTGACTAACGGAGAGCCCATTAGTCAATTTATCAAAATCGCGTAGGCGCGATGTAACTTTTCGGAGTTTGTAGAAAAAAGTGATAAAATTCCATTCAACTTAGATGAGTTAGAAATATTTATCGAATAACTTGGTTAAAACTTATTGAAACATTTCTACTTTTACACTTTTACATATCACATCTAATATATAAAGTTGAATGAATAAAATCAATATATAAAGTTAAATGAATAAAATCACATGGGATGACTGGACTTGAAATGAAATGTGTCCAAGTCACATGCTTCATACATTGCGGTGATTTAATACTGATTTCTTGAGAAAGCCTACATAATCTCACTACAAATATTTCTGTCATTGGAAAGAAAACTATCTCGGACATATTTTTATGTTGACCTCATATTTCCTACCGTTTTATCAAAGAATAAAACTACGAAATATGATAAAATGTATCTTCATGTTGGAAAAGTAAATATTTTTTTGTGAAAAATAAATACGAAAGTTCCTGAAACGAAAGAATGAGAATGTGTGGTGAAGACTAGGCACAGAGACAAAGAATTCGTTATGTTCAATAGTTATGCTGATCTGATAATTTCATAGTAAATTGGAAAAGTGTATTACTTAATAAGGTCGAAATTAAAGTCGCTGTGTTAAAAATAACATCTTAAGAAGATTGAAAAAGCATACATTGCTTTTAAGGATAAGCCTTTAAAAATTATGGAAAAATTTATTGATACAATTTAGTTATATCTATAAATAAATATTCAATAATGTAGAAAAAGAAAACCGTCAAGTGAGTAGAACTCACACTAACAGTAACACGTTCACATTTAGTCGCTTATGTACATTTCAGAGTATATACAATTTCTGTGAAATAATTTACAAATATAAATTGTTTACAAGAAGAATAAATTGCCTATTAAATTTGTAAAACATGGTGCATATTTAAAACAACATAAGATAATCCCTATTTTTGTGATGTTTGATTAGGTAGTTTGGCAATAAAGAGGGGTGGAATATTATATTATCGCATATTTCTTTAATATCTTGGATGGTTTCTGAGAAAATCGCCTGTAATCGACCAACAGAGACACTTGAGTGACTTTATAAGGGATCCGTTTCCGTGAAAATTAGATCAGGTCGAGGATATGTAAAGAAATAAAGTGTTTAACTTATTATTTTCGGTAATTTCATTTATTGTTTAAAGGTGACTCCTGATATATTTAATCGAGAGATTGGTCTAAAGAAACGTTGTAAATTGTGCCGTATCTGACAAAATTGTAGAATCCTCACATCGCAATTACATAGTGCACTGCGAACATTCTAAATTAAATAGTTAGACATTTTAGCTGATGGCACTTTTTACCGTCTGCTGTTACATACCAAAACTTGGGAAGTACATGTCATACGGAATTTCTGCTACACTGATTTGTAATCAATATTTCCTGTATCACCGTATTCAGATTTTAAGCAATTTTCTTCACATATCTAATGAATATAGATTTAAGCTATTAGTTATTTTTCCATCAGTTTTAAATAAGCTTTGTAATTTCATTAAACAATGCCCAAGTTATTACCAATTATTATTTCGTTATAAAGTTTATAATTAAAAACAATACATCGCGATGTTTAGGTTTTAATTTAACAAATTGAATTAAAATTTGTATGAAAAAATATCTGCCATTGCAAGAAATCGACCACCCTACAGAAAAACATACGTCTTTTGTGAAGGTCTAAAACATAGAAACAGGAAAGAAAATAAAATTGCTTCTAGATAATATATTTTAAGCGCTTTGGATATTTCCCTTAAAGAGCTTCGGAGCAGTTATGGTTATTTGATTTTTCCTACACAATTTACATAAGTTATGGAAGATAAAAAGTTAAGTGTTTTATTTTATTTTGGTCTATGTATTTGTACTATTTCATTTATTGGGAAGATTTATATTTAACATCTTTTTCGAATGATGTATTATACTTATATCGACATCGGTCATCAAGCAACTCGGTTTTTCAAAGCATTTATTAATTTAACAAAATTTATATAATGCTTAAATACGAAATAAAAAAAATACTCCAGTGTAAAAAGCACAGCAATCTTAAGAGTCAACTTTCAAAATATTATACTTGAAAATCTGTACGCCGAGAAACATATTAATAATTAAATAAAAGAAATAACTTAATACTATTCATTGTTTGCTAAATTACTGTAAATGACCTTTTTGCATTATAAAGGTGTCTCAGCGCGGAATTTCAACTTAAATAATAATAAAAACACAATTATTATACTTATAATATTTTAATTACAGTTTCAGTGAACTAAAGTACATTTGTGAAAATTTTATATGCAGAATAGTATACCATCGAGATATCTCCCCTCATGGCGAACGTACTCCACAAAGCGTAAGTGCGAATTTGCAATGACGCGTCACAGAACGTCGACTGAGATGGCGCTCACTTCTTTCGTTATTTTTGTCTTCAGCTGCTCCAAATTCATAAGAGAGGATCAAACGCTCTTGCTTTGAGATAACCTCATAGAAAAAAGTCAACCGAGGTTAAGTCGGTAGATTTAGATGGCCAAATTATGTCTCCAAATTGGCTTATAACTTTTCCCGGAAGAAGCGCTTTAAGATCCTACCTGTGTAGGTCAGTGGCACCATCTTGCTGAAATCACACATCTGATACGACAACATTCTTCTCTCGTAGCAGCGGTACAAAAAAAATTGTTAATTCGAGATGCCGAGATATTTGGTATTATTTCAAGTTTCAGTGACATGAAGACGATATTATTGGTTAAATCCTTTAGACTCGTATAGAGAATGAAAGAAACAGGCACCGACTTTTATATGAATTCTATTTATGAGTTTTTCGTCATAAATGGAATTCATTCAGTAAGAGCACTCCAAGTTCTATTCGTGAAATTTCTATATTTTATTTGCTTTTTACTCGCTGAAACCTAGTTGCTAATTGAAGAGAATATTAATCTTCAACTCTTACTATAATCAAAAAGTTTTCAAGGAGATATTCATGAAGTTTTTAAAATATTTCAAAATCGGTGGAAAATAACGGGCGTTTATTAGTTAGGAAACTGGTAATATTTTTAATTGAATATAAAATGATAATAGAAAAGACACACGCGAATTTTATACTATTATAATTACGAAATATGAATATGTATGAAGATAAAGAAACCTTAATGTCAACATTCGGGTAAAAGTTCTTTTGAAGTAAAACTTCTTTACGCACGCTTGACTTGGGGAGTAATCTGGTGAATGCGTCACGAGAGCGTTACGAAAAGTGTGATCGGGCGAGGCGAATGGAAGTTGAGAGGGAGATATAAGTTACTGAAGACAGAAAGAGAGAGAGTTACGTTTCGTATTTTACTGTAGGGACAAGAGAGAGAGGTGCGAGTACACATTTTCTTTCTCTCTTTCTCTCATAGCCAGTTATGTTTCGTATATCTAAGACACAGTGCAAGCCTATTGTCTGTATCACACTGTAGGAGCAAGAGAGAGCAGTGCGCGCGCACATTTTCTTTCTCTCTTCCTCTCATAGCCAGTGCATGAAATATATATATATATATATATATATATATATATATATATATATATATATATATATATATATATATATATATATATATATATATATATATATATATATATATATATATATATATGCGAGTTAGCTAGTGTTACGCGAACGGTGATTTTTGAATTACTTGGTAATTTCATTTCGTTCTTGAACAATTTTATAATTTATTATTTTGTTCAATACATTAAATATTCTACGTTTAAGAGATTCTAAGTGAATAAAAGAGATTCTAAGTGAATAAATTCATTTTAAAGTTCATATTTTGTGAATTTTAAATTTTACTTCAGTTGTGTGGTCTAAAGCACACTCGTTTTTTCATTTTCTTTATATTTTACATCAGTGCTATCATAACTGTTTACGTCTCCTTCCATCTTATTCTACCTGTTCTATATACAGAAAAATTATAGAAGGGGATTCTAACCTTATATCATGATTAGAATCCACTTTATATATGAAATTACTATATATTATGGGGAAATTACTGAAACAACATACGATCTAATCTGAATGGCATATACAATTTTATTCAGATACACAATTACTTAAATACTTATGACTGCGCTGTTACCAAAATCAATATGAAATAATTACGATATGTCCGCTAAAATAAAGAGAAAATTTTAGTAAATTATTAACATTCTTTGCTAATAGCCCACCTGAAGATGTAATACAACGAAACCTAGGTCATGGTAAAGCACTTAAAGAAAGTAGATATAATACTACATCACGTAGTTTCATTTAATTGTGAATAATGAATTTCTACAAAATTAACGCAAAATATATTCAAAAGAGAAGGCGTTAAATCAAGCCGCGTAGCTAAGACTTTGTAAGCCGATATTAAACCACAGAACCGAGTAAAAGTAAGCAGACATTAATTATTTACTTACGCAAAATGAACGTCTTGGAATCGAAACTTTAGAGTCATTGACGTACTTATTTTCGTCGAAACCTATTTTTATTGAAAACTTATTTCATGCACATTTTTATCCTCTCTTCTCTGTTAACGTATATTTATGTATACTTATAAACTTACTGTTATAATCACAAGGTTAGTAACATTATCGTATTCTTTACAGTATTAAATATTCTTTATTATTTATAATAAATTGAATGAAAGTGATGAATGAAAAAGGAGCCAACTAATAACAGTTCTGTACGTTATAGACAACCATATAGAAATATTTTACAGAATATATTTTCTATAATTCTTTAATGAAATTTTTCCAAAATATATATATATATATATATATATATATATATATATATATATATATATATATATATATATATATATACTAGTTCATATATATACTAGTAGTTCTATGTATACTATTATTTATACTAGTTCAATTTGTATTTTTCTACATATAGAGAAATACAAATTGAACTAGTATAAACATGTAGAGTTTTCTAATGACCAATGGGTAAACATTTATATAATGATCATACAATAATAGCAAAGTCAATGTCAGTAATATGGTAATGTTATTTCGCTGCTCAAAATTAAACAAATATCCTTAAACTAAAGTTTGAAGAAAACGGTACTTTCCTTCTTTACATGTATAAACAAAAATAAAAAAAAACTTCCCAATTCACAAATAACATAAGTTATTAATTATACATGTGAGAATTAATAACGATTGATGCTGATATTATACAAAAAATGCTACCTCAAAATGTAAATGATCATTTGGTTAATAGTTTTGAAACCTGTGCAAAATACATTAAATTTTGATAATCAGAATTCAATATTTGCGTGATAAGATAAAAATTATTTCTAATTATCGGTTTTTATACTAATCACTGCAAGTAAGGAATATCGTTAATTATTTATGATCGTTATTTTATTAATGATTTTATTACGTCAATATTTTATTGAGATGATAATTAAAGAACAGGAAACTGATGAGGAATAAATCCGATTAAGCGATAAGCTTTCTTCGTTGTGATAATGGCAAGACTAAAGTTAGGCCAAAAGTTTGCTTATGATTTCATTTTAATAGACTTATTAATAAATAATTAGATTAAATTCAGTTTATTTTGGATGATTATTGGTCATAGAGGATGTTTTTAGGCGAATAATACTTTTCTGAATTTCCGCTACTTTTATTAATTGGGAAATGAATTCAATCATTTTATCTCCATGTTATGAACGATTTTGTATTGAACTGCTAATATAGTCCAATAAATAATTGACTACATGCAGCTAGTAATATATAATTAGTATGCTTATTTTTATTACCTAGGCAAAAAAAATCTGTAATATCTTAAAACCATGTACAAAAAATATCAATAAACTATTAGATTAACATTTTACATTACACTTTAAGAGGATATATTGGTCCCTTCCATATATTCACCTTAGGCGATCTCTTATATTTGATTTTGAAAAATTTAAAAAACCTTATTGAAATAACGATGTTCGTATTATCTGGCGGAGCAGCCCCAAACAATAACAAAAACGACTTCATTCTTTTGGGGCAGAATTGGACCCATTCTGTTTGGCTACCATGTACGTTTATTAGTTGCCAAAGAAATTAATTTTTCACAAATGCGTACACCTATAATATTATGAGATTATTATATTAAATTTAATTTGGTCCGAACGAAATAATTAAATATATAAATTTTAATATATCTTAAATTTCAACTGAATTTATGTACTTCCAAATTACATACTGTGAATCGAAATACTTTCGTGTTACATACTGTGAATCTATATTCTTTCAAATTACATACCGTGAATGAGTAAACTTAAAGTTTGCAAAGGTATCGGAAATATTTATGTAGGTGGTCTTTACACTTTGGCGGTCAAATAAATTTTACGTCACTTACGGACGGGGTGGGAAATTTACATTTAAAGCTAGTTTAACATGAAATAGAATTATTAGTAATGGAAGTATTGCGTTTGGTGAAAATTTTACAAAATTAAAGCTTCACATTACACATAATGTTAGTTAATATTTTGTTAAGGAAAGTTAATAAAACCTTAGTAGAACTCAAGCTATAAGAATATATTTCCATTAAACTATTAACAAATATATTAAATATATCTTCCACAGCATAAAAATTATAAAATCTGCGCTAATTACACCTTATAAAAATGATAAAATCTGGGATAATGCCATAGTTCTTAGGAATATTTTTTAAACAAGCAATCAAAATTATGAAAACAATTTTGTATTTCTCATAATACCGGCATATTTACGTATCTCTCATAATAGCCTTTTCAAATAATTATAATCTTTATTTACCGGCACTTATATTTTTAAATACACACTTTGCAAAAGTTAGTGTAATGTGGGTCAATTAGACGTATTACTGTAGTTGATTTCAAGTTTCTAGGTCGCATCGTTTTTGAGAAAATAGACTGTGACAACAGAAAAAACTTAAACGTATTTTGTATACAGGTAACATATACATACATATACATATACACGTACAAATACACATACATGTATAACACACACACACACACACACACACACACACACACACATATATATATATATATATATATATATATATATATATATACATATACACATTTATATGCATCTATGTATATTTTTTTAAATTAAGAACAACTTCAACCCGAGCGATATATTACTTTATATTGCGCCGTGAACGTCGATGTCCACGATCGAACCGCAAGGGCTGGCCACAAATCGCGAAGCGGGCTACCGCGCTTCCGTATCAAGTGACAATTACGACTATTGTGCTACGCAAAGCGGATATACGTGCGGTGACTTCGAACCTGAAATAGAACTTTTGATTCAACGGGCATTTAGTTTCGTTTTCTACTCTGTTCACATATGGATCACGCATATTTTCAATCGTAAAATTTAAAATGATACAGCTTTCCTGATCTCTATGGATAGGTTAATTTTAATTTCTTTGTTTTGATAAGTTTCTGTTAGGTTAATTACGTGTTTTTTTAGTCATCGTGACATAGACGCGTCGTTACGTTTCGTAAACCTTTTTCTAATAGATTGGATTTTCATCATACGGAAAAACATAAAGAAACAAATCTTCTCACTTTTTCAGTCAAAGCATAAAATGTAAGGCTGGAGCAAGCTAGCCACGTTACGCAAACGCACGTATATTTTTTTGTCTTATACCTTATGTAAACTGTAATAAACTACTAACACATATTTTGGTGTAAATAATTTATTTAAGGGAATTATAACTGTTTAATTTTTTGCTTAAAATATCACCGCAATATCTTTTTAATAATGTGTAAATATTAACAGAGTTACAATACACAGGTCAAACATTCTACATTTTTAATTTATGCTACTTTATGTGCAAGTCTACATAAATTGTCACTCTTTTATAAGTGGTCATTTTTCTAAAATTAAAACTATGATTTTGCAAGAAAATTATTCATTTTTATACCTGCTAAATAATTAATTTTATACTTGGTAAAATCTCACACTTCGTTTCTGATTACCTGTGTTCAAGTTTTACCGAAAAGGTACATGTATATAAATCTTTTATATGAGCAACAGTTTTGGACTTTAGGTCAAAAACCACAAGAGATCCTAATATAATAATGTTCATTCAAAACAACAGCGTTAAAAGGGACCTGTTTCTATTCGTGTGTCTAACTAAATGAAAAAAGCTCATATGTTTTCGTTGAGTATCCTTTCATATCACGTCTAAAATCAAACGCTAAACCTAAAACCGATTTGTTTAGCATTGGTTAGCGCTGCCGCATTAATAAATGTTTCGACTTAAAAGAGACTTAACCTGACTTGATCCTTGCTCATTATATTGCTTAAGTTCTTCATCTCGGTCGTAGGGAAAAGCTTAAATTAGTAGATATACCTTTATCGATTGTGGAATTCATTGTTAGATCATCGATTTGCACCAATACATATCTGCTAACAATAAATATTGTAGGTTAACTAAGATTAATTTTTTGCGTTGATAAACTAAAAAATATTTTTTGCGAAACAACTTTTTTCGGATCTGAGAAGGTAGAAGTATTGAAACTACATCTAGGAAATTTGTTTCTACGATTTTCAAGCTTTGGTTTTTTGGATAGAATTTGACTAACCTAGCCAAAGATAAATTCGATCAATTATCAATCCTTTAATGAGTGAATTATTTAAACCAATTTCTCGCATTACCCCTAAGACCTATATTCCAATTTGCAGAGTTCGTTTAATATCTAATTCCTGACAATGAATCAGAGGTTGAATATTCGATATAAAACATATACATTCCTCCTTAATTTCTTTTTTGTGCCAATTGAGCTCATTATGTGAAAAAATCATTTGCATCTGATTTTATTCGCGAAGCATATTTTTAACAATTAATATGCGGACTACTTATATTCATAAATTTATACGTAAGTTTGCATTTTTTCAAATATTCGTACATTTTATGTAATTAACAATTAATTGAATATATAAATACATTTCCATCAGTCAAGTACTCAACCCGAAAGTAATGCATATATTTCCGTAATAAAGTTAATACATGTGAATCCAGAAATACTGATTAATGTTATTTACATTAATACACGTGTACCTAATTCAATACACGTGTACCTAATAATACTCATTTACGCATTAGGGAAATGGCCAAATTAATTTCAATTCGTATAAAATAATTACAGCGGTACCAATAAAAATTCTTTACATTTTTATTACAACTTTTGTATACGTAAATAACATAATTTAAAAATGAGGAAGATTTGTAGTTGTTAAAAGGATTCCAAAAATGTAATATTCAATAAAATAAGTATAAACAGTACAATATTATGTACATTTCGTCTACCTCGAAAACATTTATTGTCTTTTTAAAAAACATGATAAACAAAGGAAAAGTAGATAGTTTATTTAATGAAAATAATGAGGTTATAAACATTCCTTAATAAAAGTGAGAGATAAATCTGACATTTTATCTTCTTCTAATTATGTCATATTTCCTTCTCAATCATGATAGAAAGATAATCTGTACAGCATCTCTCTATAAACAACTTCAAAAGTCTTCTTACTTTATCTCCATTCCAAAGGAACGAGAAATGTCTTCATGAATTGATATGAATTTTTAATTTTCTTTTTAAATTTGTATTATGGTAATGTACATTTTTTTAACTGAGAGTTATTTGAAATCCATATTTTGGTAGATTTTGATTAGTACTTGACACCGATACACAATGACGGACACATTAATATCATATGAAATATGTTTGTATTCAATAAACATGAAAAGTAGTAATTATGATGATTTATTTGAATCTTAAAAGCTGAAAGTTTATCAAGTAAAAAGTAATATGTTAAATTTATTAACAATTCGGCGTATAAAAGCATTAAAAAATTAATAGTGAAGAAAAGTTGAAAAAAATGTCAATAAATAAAACTAAACACACACACGAAACGTTGTGTTAAAGTTTTATCTTCTTATTTTGTACTTAATTAAAAATAAGTGCATTATTCAGGTAAAAATTCGTTCACATATTAAAAACCTACTTTCCTTTTTATCGACTTCAGTTATATTTCGATATATCACGCAGCCGACTAGTTTATTTCTATTACATCCATTGAAATATACAAAACAAAAATAAACCAAATACATCCGAATATATTTCCAAAGAAAACAGTTTCGTTTGCTTGTTTAAATAAAACCAGCCTATTTAATAAGAAAAAGTTATGAATAATAATATAAATTACTCATGTAAATATTCGGGAATTTCTAAAGTAAGTTGGCAATAAAATGATAATTTTATGTTTCGCACTTGAAGGATGAGTCCAAATAACACTGTTCCAAATAACACTGTTCATCAATAGACTAGAATTATTGCTTCAAATAACACTGTTCGTCACTAGATTCGATAGACTTATTGGAAAATCCCCTAGATGCCCCTTTAATAACTACGGCTCTATTCAGTGTGTTCACGAGGAAACATTATTATCTTTGTCGAACCTTCTTCATCTTTTATAACCTTCACAGCGATGCCACGTCAGGAAATATTTTCCTTAATATTATTGTAGTAACGAGATTAATTGGAACCCACGGTATTTTACATCTAGAAGAGAGCATTTTATTAGGAATCCATCAATTGCAGTTAAAGTATTCAAAATGTTGAACGTATAAAATATTTATCACAATTGCGAGTCAGAATGTAATAAGTTCCAATAAGATCCTTTTCTAATTAGGTATCAAAATTATGTTATGGATAATGGTGAGAATTTTCTTTGAAGCATGTTTAGATTCCTTTTCTGACTAGAAATGATAGAGTGAACAAAATATGCTACAAACCATGAAATATTTATACAGTAATTTAACTTTTAAAATTGTATGCTTTCACAATTGTCGATAACATAAATATAGAGGAAAATATGCAGGAATAAATCGATGCAAATAATTTTTGCATAACAGGTGCAAGTGGGATGAATTTAAAAAACTATTTTTGCCGAGTTTTGTAATTACGATTATCAACACATAATGTACTCGTAGCGTGGTCATTACCTAAAGTATATACGTATATGTAAACGTTTGCTACATATTACCCATGAAAATAGATACCTAGAGACAATATGAATATCGGATTTCAAAATTTTAAAGTTATGATAGCTCACTAACTAAACTTATTATTGACATTTCACGATATTATACTAACTTTAAAGATTGAAGAGGTTCCATAGATTCAAAAAAACTTTTGGGTTGTATTTCAAATATTTAAAGTTCACTTACCCATATATAACAGAATAAAATCAAAAGATAAGTAGATTAGTTGCATAAAGTGAAATTTTGAAGTTTTTTGTAAGAATATAAAGTAAACAACATTTACTTGATATTTAATTTTTTTATAATTTAAATATTTTAGGCAACATTTATTGCAATCGCTTTACCATTTAAGCGTATATGTACATGTACATGTACATGTACATGTACATATATATATATATATATATATATATATATATATATATATATATATATATATATTAGGTTGTCCCTTATTTTTCAAAGTTTTTGTTTTGTAACGCATACCTTCTAATTTTTTTCATTTGGCCATAAAACACTCGAAAATAAATATTTATCTTATTTGAAGCACCGCAACCCGTGCCTAGTTGAGCGCGAAACATGTTCATACAAGTAACGCGGATGACCGGCGCGGACTCGCTCTTGCAGTCATTTGTTTCCAAGTTTTCACCGGCGTATCGCTTAATTAACGTGCATAATAGTTTATTTTCAAGATGTCAGTGGGACTTAGAAGTAATAAGAAAAATATTTTCTTGGTTGGTGAGATAAATCACCAAATAACGGGTGCAAAGTTGCCGTCTAATCATCAAGTTCTCTCAGTTCTGTTTTTTAATATTCGCGAGGTAAAATTGACTGTTAATGAAAGTGCAAATCTTGTGATTCGTGAGTGCATCATATTTTGGGAAAAAGCCACCTCTGTCCACATAACAGACACCTCTATCCCACCTTCACGAACAGTCTACCAGTTCTGACGAAAGTTTGGAAGAAAATTTACCTTCCACCTCGCAATCGCAATTCGTGACTTCGCTATCTGCTACAAAAAGAGGAAGGACTTGTTTTATTACCCTTAAACTAGTTGCAGCTTCAGATAGATGTCAACTAAGTGTAAGGGATTCTGTTTACATACTTCAGGCTGTTGTAGAAGCACTTGGTCTCAGTTGTGAAGACTGTCCTATCAACAAGTCTTCTATTCAACGAATTCGGACCCAAATGAGAAAAGAGAGAGCAGAATCGATAAAAACTGATTTTCAGAACAACGTGCCTGAAATCATAACTATTCATTGGTATGGAAAGCTATTGCCCGGTTTAAATGTGACAGGTTCAAAAGAAGAACTCCTGCCAATTCTCATTTCATTTGGAGAAAAAG
Source organism: Druceiella hillmani (assembly GCA_039881145.1). Taxonomy (NCBI): domain Eukaryota; kingdom Metazoa; phylum Arthropoda; class Insecta; order Lepidoptera; family Hepialidae; genus Druceiella; species Druceiella hillmani. Next base: position 1,785,068 of record JAYKKI010000032.1, on the reverse strand, counting down.
ACCAACTTCTAGCAGTGCCAAAACTCGATAGTTCTACTGGCAAAGATCAAGCTGAAGCTGTTTTAAATGCCCTTTCTGGTTGGGATCTCAATGAAAAGGTACAGATTATGTGCTGCGACACAATGGCTTCTAATACAGGCTGCTTAAATGGGTCTTGTGTGCTCTTGGAGCAAAAATTAGAAAGGGAATTGTTACTTTTTGCTTGCCGTCATCATATGTATGAAGTAGTAATGAAATGTGTGTTTGAATCAAAGATCCATTAAGTTACTAGCAGTCCCGATATCCCGTTATTTAAAAAATTTAGAGACAATTGGAAGAACGTTAATGCAACTGCTACCGAAACATGTACTGATTTCGTAAAGAAATATTTTTTTGAAACGATGATTAACGAACTTATTAATTATTATAAAAAAGAACTACTGAAATCTATTATACGTGAAGAACTGTGTACAGTATTTTTGGGGGGATATAATGAAAAGAAATTTAAAATCAGACCACCTGGCGCCATGCATCAGGCAAGATGGATGGCAAGAGCTATTTACTCTTTAAAGATATGCTGCAATCACAGTTTAAAATGAGTGCTAAGGACAAACGAGCACTGCAAGATGTTTGCTTATTTATTGCAATGGCTTATGTAAAGCCCTGGCTTGAGTGCAATTTCGCGGTAAAAACCCCGAATCAAGATTTATGATTCTTAAAAACATTGAAAAACTACGAAAGAGTCGACCAAGTGATTTCTAAAGCAGCTCTGACCAAGTTCAGCTAACACTTGTGGTATTTATCAGAAGAAATAGTTTTATTTTCATTATTTTATGATGAAGTTGATACATAAAGTAAAGCTGATATCGTATCGAATTTACAAAGGGAAAGTTTGTATTATTTTGGGAAGAGGTATATTCCATCGAAGGAAGAAATATCTGCTTCTTTGTACGGTGAGTTGAATAAGTGTTTTTTTCATTTTATCATTAGGAAATGTGATAATTTTGTTAATATATTTCTTTTATTGTTTCAGGAAAACCTTTGAGTGATTTCGTGACCATCAAGAGCACAAATTTATTATCGCGGTTAAAAATTGATAACGCTTTTCTCCAAGAAGACATTTCTTCATGGGAACAAATCCCTTCCTTTCAGGAAGCTAAAAAAAAAGTTATGCACTTAAAGGCAGTCAATGACACAGCAGAGAGAGACGTGAAGCTCATGCAAGATTTTCATGGATTAATAACTGCTGCAGAAGAACAAAAACAGTTCTTGTTACGTTGTGTACAAGAACACAGAAAGTTGTACCCAGATTGCAAGAAAGATACTTTAAAAAAAAAGTATCCTGAACCCTGAATTATATATATTTTTCAATTTTATAAATAAATACATAACCTAAATTAATCTTCCAATGCTTTCTATTATAAAATATGTATTTTGATCATAATATAGCTTACATGCAACTAAGTCTTCTAAAACCGTTGTTTAGAAAAACAATGATGCCTTGTCGACACGGGTTGCCATTGTCACATGACGATAAAATTTTGCAATAAGGTAGCCTTTAGTACTATAAAAAGAATTAGAGGGTATGCGTTACAATATTTAAAAGAAAAAAAAATCGGTGATATAAGGGACACCCTTATATATATAAAGTGGCTTAAATGGTAAAGCGATTGCAATAAATGCACTCGTTAATAAGTTGTCCTTAGTCTGTTGATGTTTACACGAGTAATAATGGAAGTCTTGGCTTATTGTTCTTGAACGTCCTTTTCAGTTTAACACTACGAGCAGCCCATAACGTCGTTACGTTTTTATAAGAGAGGAATAGTAATGTATTTATAAATTGCTTATAATTAACATGAAACTTATTTCACGAGATTAAGATAATTATAATAATATTTAATCACACAAAAATACATGTAAAATTTAGGATGTGGTAATGATGCTGAAGCAGTGAAGGAAATAAATGGTATAAAAAATTATAATGAAAAGAGAAATTGAAGTGTATGACTTAGATCAAATTTCAATTTAAAATTTAAAAAGACTGTCAAGTGCCAGCAAGTTTGGGCCCTGAAAATAAGCAGGGCGCAAATTTGCTGGCACTTGACAGTCTTTCTTCTTTCCTACTTATTCCAAGAAAAAATTGATTCAATCATATGATGTTCGTAATGCTTAGTAAGTAGATACTTTATAAATTTACGAAGAAAGAAGATAGAAAAGAAAAAAAAACTGTTTAGTCACGTTATAATTTCACATAGAATTATAATGATTGATTTTCGAATTTTTCGTTACTTCTGTTATTAGATTTCTTTGGTACTAAATTTCAAGATTTTATGTCACCGGGATATCGTACTCTGACCCGCAAAATAAAATATATGACGATCCAGTTACTTCGATTGTTTGTGAGATTATGAGAATTTCGAGAAGTGAAATTCTCATAATGTAATAGTTAAAGCAACACTGAGCCAATAATGATAGGATTATATATAATTAACCTTATTATAATCGTTTCAGCGTTAATATTTATTTGGTAACTATCTATATGCGCATGTATGTTTAGTGTTATAATACAGAATAAGTATAATTTTGCCTAATGTTTTGTATAATCTTTTCACGCAATATCTTTCCTACTTATTCCAAGAAAAAATTGAATTAAAACCTATTTCAAACTTTTATTTAATTACCGCTCACATATATCCATATAGTAAAAATGTAATGAAGTGAATTTGTGCATGGAAAATATTTTAAAAACCGTGATGGATTTAACGTAGAAAATTACAGTGGAAGCCAGAAAACTGGTTTATAGAATTTTTGTTTTTTTCTTTAATCACGTTAAATATACTGCATGCATTTTGATAAAATTCGGATATAGTTTATCCCTTCCCTTCGTTGTAATAGTTTATACCTTCGAGCAACATATAGGGTATTTTTATCTGAATAATGCAGATATAAAAAACATCCTAGATTGGTGCATATTACGATATTGACATTATCAGCACCATCTATTGTCGTTTTTATTAACCGCATGCTTACACATTCTGAGAGAAAAAAAGAATAAATAATTCGTAATCACTTTTCTTACACCGAATTCTACGCGAAGGAAAACGCGTCGGTACAGCTAGTGCTTAAATAAAACTTCTTAAGAACGAATTGAACCGGCACCACGTTCTATTCCCCACACACTTAGGCACCTATAATTTAAATATACGTGGTGTTTCTCTTGCACTTGTTTCTCTTGAACTTTTCATAGGCGTAAAAATATGGTGAATTCTCAAAAATTATGAGATCTTAAGTGATTAATTAAATTGGCCGACTTTCACTAACTCTTTCTATTTATAATATTTAGTGTAGCACTTCTGGAATTAGAAGAATATGGAATAAGACTCTATAATATTCTCTTGATATGTAGTAATGTTTACTCTATTTAGTAGTATTTAAAATCCTTCATTTAATCATAAACCTTTTCCCAGAACAAAAAAGTAGAAAAAACATTAAGACTGAACGCATCTCGCAACACTACGTTATTCAATGTGAACGCATGGAAGACAGGAAACGCTGCAAGATATTTGTGCGCACCGTAAATTGGTAAAAACTGTCGAAATTAGAATAGAACATGAGGCGTAAAGGTTTTTTTTTCTATTCTTAAACAGCCAAACTTGGATTGGGAATGGAAATTGAGAAAACTGCTTACCGCAATGTTCACCCAAAAGCAGTGGTGCAAGGTTAGGTTACGTGGTGCAAGGTTAGGACACGACTCCCACCTGAAAAAGGCTTCTTTTGCTTAAAATTCGTACAATTAATTTTTTTTACTTTACGCCAACTATATGAGGAATTTATGCAAATTGCTCCACGGTATAGATTAATTACATGTTTATATCTTTGTCAATTGATAAAAGTTATACTCTTGATAAAATGAAGCTAAATTTACATACTTTCAATGGCAATTTTGGGAAGAGAATAGGAATAAAGGATATTTATACTTGTAAAATTTAGTTCGTTTGAATGTGATACTTCTTCATTATTATACCCCAAGATTAAGGAACTTATTGATATCTCTTACCGTTAATTACTTTGAAAAAGATATTATAACGGTTATTTTTGGCAGACATCTAGGGCAAATTTTCCACAGGTGAACCTTTTTTATACGGGTTCGTGTCTTTAAGGTCAATCCTATAGGAACATGCATACGATTTTTCGCGCGCAGCTGTCAGAGGCTGTCTTTATAATGTGAGGAAAATATTAGAGCCTTGCTATTGGCATCTACCCAAGCCACTGTTTAACTTTGTCAGTCACAATGAAATCTTTTTACTTTCTTCTGTCTAACCTTCTTCATTATTCGTAAACAGTAGAATGTGATTTAGGACTGAAACTAAAATATCCTCATGGTTACATATGTAGTAATATCAATTATAATTGAAATATATTCGTAAATAAAGAATTGATCAGTCAATATAAAAAGCTAATAACGCATAAAGAAAAGGTAAATATTTACAGAAACTACTTGTACATAAAAATACGTCCGTATATATGTAAAAGTTCGATCAATGGACAATGAGTACTTATGTCATTTATGTGACAAGTTCGATCAATGGACGATGACTACTTATGTCATTTATGTGACAAGTTCTATCAATGGACAATGAGTACTTATGTCATTTATGTGACAAGTTCGATCAATGGATGATGAGTACTTATGTCATTTATGTGACAAGTACGATCAATGGACGATGAGTACTTATGTTATTTATGTGACTGATAATTATAAACATTTTTTTCCTTTTACTTTATATTGCTTATTTATCATTCTCATACTTTTATCATTTCTTTTATTATTAATTACTTTCCTCTATTCTCTTACTTACTTATTCCATATTTATATTTTATTACCGAATATAGTTTACCAGATTTGCCGGAATTGTTCGAACTTGTACAACCTTCCTATCCGCTTACCTCCTTCCGAAAATGGGGCGGTGGCCGAAGAGAGGAAATATTGAAATTTTCGGGTAATCCTTTGAAAATTGTAGGACATTGCATTTTACATATGTGTATAGATAGATATAGTAGGTGCTTCGCAGATAATTTTTTTTAATTTCAAACGTCTTATTGTTACGCACAGGTAACTATTACTTATAAAAGTCGTATTTCTATCATTGTATATCATCCAAATTATAGAAACATTAGCTGTACCCGCGGATCCACACGCGTGGAATTCTTAAATATTAAATATATCTTTTAGTCATATTTTATTAATTTGTGAACTAAATTTAACATACAGATGTATGTCGTCGCCGACTTTTTACATGCCATTTTAAGCTCTACAACTTTTCTGTAGAAAACATTAATATATCTCTTACCGTTAAGGCAGCGTTCATAAGAAACGCATTCGTTCGACAGTTTTTTCGTTGACATAGTTGCAATATTGGTCTCCGCGAAAGCTCCTTTGTTTTAACAGGATGATATACAACCTATATTCACCCTGAAGGTTCATTCTAATTATCAGTGAAAGAGTTTTTGAAATCGCGTGAGTAATTTTCGAGATTACTTTCTACACCAAAACTTACAAACTTTACATGTTTATTATATTAGTGCAGACTGCGTTAGTATTCAGGAAAGAGTCGAATAAAATAAAAAAAATGATTTTTATAAAAGTGGTAGTAAAATAAGTATGAATCACATCGGAGTATGTCGCTCTGTATGCATGCATGAACGTGCGAACGTAATTACTACGGACTTTATCTGTTTTATATTGCTCAGTGAATTTGCAAGGCAGTATATACGCACATGAACATACGTGCACTTTGTGCGTTTTCAAAACTTTTCTAAATGTCGTAAATGTGTTTATATATGACGATGTACTTCAGACTATTCTCCAGATATAAACCCTTGAAATTTAAAAAATGTTATGTAATGATGCCTAGTGTTTTTGGTTTACATCAGAAAATAGCTTGTGAAAAACTGTAATTTTTAGTTTAAGAACCCAATAGGACGAGAAATAATGTAATAAATGTATAAAATTTCATGTCAATTATTTTATGTTACATTGTTTCATTTTGACAAGATTATTCTTTTGTGAGCTGTAAAGTGAAATTTGACGGAAATTATATTTGATAAGCTTTTCACCAAACCAAAGCTTTCGTCATTCTAACAGCAGACTTTGGTCTTGCCATTATCTACAAATTGATCCAAGGCGGTTTTTACCTACAACGTTGTTAAAATATAATAAAGCCCATAGTACTGCTATTTCTTCTATTTCCAAAATTAAATTGAAAAATTTTAATTCGGATATTTTTATTATTTAAGCATCTTGTACTTTAATCTTTATATCAAGTTTGTCTGTAATGTTATGAGAATAATATGACGCAGCCTATTTCATTACGCGCCATTCACGTATTCTTCATAACACATTCGAGCCGTGAATGTTGCATGCACAAAATGTACGTTATTTTACGACTAGACCTACGCTTACTACTTTTATGGCGCTTGAACATAATAAGCGCGCTTACGTGAAAAGCTGAGCAATGACATCAAACGTTTGAGTAAGAAATTATCCTGTTAACATATTCAAATTTTTGAAATAAATAAAGATTTTCATAACATCTGAGTTCTCGTACTATTGAAGTAGCTTAAAATATCTGATATTTTATTTTATCTAAATATATATATATATATATATATATATATATATATATATATATATATATATATATATATATATATATGTATATATATGTATATATATATATACATATATACATATATACATATATATATATGTTTGTGTGTGTATATACATGTATATATTTATATATATATATGTATATATATGTATCACGGATTCTTTACCTATTACTTTCATAAGATACAAAGTGTCTGTGAGCATCCTATAGTTTATTTATCCTTATATTCTTTTATTCACTAATGCGCAATTGATACATGAGAAAGATATAATAATATTAAATTTTGAAAAATATTTTTATTTATTATGTAATAAATATTAAAAGTTATTATTAAAATACAGGAAAAAATAATGGTCACAAAAATTTGGCTTTCCTCTTTTTCTTTTGTAACGTCCGCTAATGACTAAACCAATATTGTAACTATATGAAAGGGTTCATTTTGTTTCACAGTTTAGTAGTAAAATAACTATTGAAACTTAAATCAATATTAATTCACGATTTCTATAGAGTGACATATGATGGAAATTCTATCAAAAAAAAGAAGCGTGTATTTTGATTTGGAAATCACGAGTATATTTTCAAAAAATAGAAAAAGCTGATATGAAAGACGGCGATTATTATCAGTTAATGCAAGTAAAAATATAAGTGATAAAAGAAAAGTGAGTATTAAACCTTACTTTACAAAAATGTGTGCAGCCTATTAACAAAGGACCCGATTAGGAAAACTGCAAAATATTCACTTTGAAATGAATCACAAGCGATTTACAGAAACAATTAACTAAATCAAAACGAAAAAAATATTGTACAAAAGATGGTGCGAGGCAAGACAATATCAGGATTTTTTTTAAATAGGCAAACGTACTCGAAGGACTATATTTCAGTAGATGTAAGGAGAGAACTGAATCAGGACTACATTTTTATGACGTCGTATATTCAACTATAAGAAGTAATTTGATGATATAAATTGATTATGAATTTAGGTCAACGCAATAAGACATTTTATGGTAGCAATCACTGCAAGATCATGTCAATAAATTTAGTAAATCTCATATTAGTGACTGAGGCTGGGAAAAAATTATAAAAAAAATATTAATTGACAAAAATTCAGCCAGTGAATGTGATAACTAAACAATGCGAGCTAATTTTATAAAAAGTAGCAGATAGTTATTAATTTTGCATCGTATATAATTAAGGTAAACTCAAAACCAATAAAAGGTTATAAATAGGTTTTTCAACATGGGACGAAAGTTATTTTTATGTTGAGGAAATTTTTAATTTTAGAAAAGCCCGGATAGGTGAAAGAAAATCTTATCTAATCTCTTTCGTGGTGATATGCTGAGATGGCCACAAAATAATATGCGAAAATTGCAAACAAGGAATCTCTCCATCGCTTGCAGTATTTGTCTTTCATTTTCTTTATTGCAAATGTGATGTGTTAATCTTCCAATACTGGTTTTATAGTGCCACAGGAGATAATGAATTTTATGGATATTCAGCACAGGTGCCTTCAACAAAAAATTGCAATTGAATACTAAATAAGTAAGTAAACTAATATAATTTGTGATTTACCGTTATGTCGTTATATTGGTAAACATTCGTTTTAAACACGAGCTGAATTCTTACACAGGACTTTTTTGTTTAAACTTTGAGCCATATATTTGATAACTGAGAGTTGTAGCAAAATAAAATTTCAGAATCTCACCAATCACCTTCCTACTGAATTTCGATACGAATCAATTCAACTAGCATTAATTTAAATTTGAACAAGGTCTAAATTATAGCAAAATGCAAAATTTGACCCTTCGAGGACATTATTATACCGTCTTCCATAATTGTAATTTGCAAATTCCAAATTGATAATGATTAAAATATAATTGTCTCTTTATTTCCTAGTAAGTAAAATATTTAATTTCTTCAGTAAATTATAACAAGATCTGAATGGCTTATATAAAATCTATCGCATTCATATATTAAAATTGATGCGCAGTAGTGATGTTTGCTTAACTTTTATTTGAAAAAAAAATTGCAGCCATCTTAAATTCCAGACTTTATCCGAGGAACCTTTCTAGGAAAGTGATCGTCAGATTTTTTCAAATGGTTTCCTTGTTTCCATAGTTGCAAAGCAATTGCAAAGCAGCGAAAAGTAAAACTTTACAATAGTTTATATGTTATTACTGTTTTCCTATATTTTTACAAACAATTTATTCCATTGCAAAAACAAATTTTAAAAAGTTGGTGCCTTGCGGTTTACGCCAGTTTTAGCCGAAAAAGAATAGGTACGTTAGTTCCATGTATCTCTTATTTGGAATGCATAATGGTTAGGAAGGCGAGAGTTTGTGAAAAATTTTCAACGTTCCAGGACAATGCATAACTTTGTAAAAATTATGAAAGTTTCTAGAAAAAACTATAACTTTCTTAGCAAAGATTCCGTAACGTCACATTTTTTGCCACATACTCCTACGCATACCGCCGCTATCAATCCCTCTTAGCATCAATGATACACTAAGAGCCATAAACAACCGCGAGTAGAACGTTGTAGGTTGTTGTGGAGTAAACAAAATATACATATTAGTATATATAATATATATATATATATATATACATATATATATATATATATATATATATATATATATATATATATATATATATATATCGATTTAAATAGAAAATCAATGAATATTTCTCTTCTACCATATTTTGTAACAATTTATTTAATAATTATATTTACGTATATATTTTTCTTTCGGCGATACATTATATATCATCATTGTGAAACAAGCTTTACTTTAAAATAAATTTAATTTCAATAGAAATATATGCTTAATGATGCTCTACTCTCATGTTTGAATACGGTTTACTTATGGTTATGCTTTTCGTGTGTTTTCAAGGGGTTCAAAACCCTCGGTTTAGTTATCGCTCTCATTTCACATTATTGATACCTGCAAGTCTGCATTTAAGATACTCGGATTTTTTAAGAGGCATTCCAATGAATTTCATGAGTTCAACTGCAATAAATCTTCGTGCAACACTCTCGTGCGTAGCAAACTGGAAACGAATTCAGCTATTTGATCTCTATATGAGGTAAATTACGTCCTCGTGGTTATGTTATGTAAAATATTCATTCCATATATATATATTATAGAATTGATGGGTGTTATCATAACACGCATTTCCTTTTAAATTTTGAGAATGAATATATATTACTCTCTGCAGAGAATTCGATCTACCCCTGCGTTTATACAATATGTTAAAAGTTGCATTGATATCAATTTTTTAATATTTCCATTGGTATCCTTTTTCGTATCGTATTGCTATGCGCAGGTACGCTTGTGGTCCTCAATGATCCGCGTCCTTAATTTGACAATGGAAATATTACACGATCTCGATTTGTAATATTTCTCTGAATTATTATAAATCGAGATTGTGTAATTAACTGAATGTTGGATTCCTAAATTTAGGCTTAAGACAGTAAAGTATTAAGGTTCACTGACCACTCCGTATTTTATTTATCTATAATTTGTTATTTTAATGATTGTTTTTGTGTATTTGTGTTTTACGGTAAATATTTATTTTTCTGTTTTTTTTTTAACTCACGTAACGTATTAGCACTAAGACTAAGTGTGTAAGGTTTTTACTAACAAAAAAAGTTTCCCATTGGAAAATCACTTGAATATTAAGCGCAACGTGTAAATCAGCGCCAAGTGTTGAACTTTATGATAGTTTTAAAAGGAATTATTTTACACTTACATTAGTGCAGTAATCAAATTTTCTATGATGCAGACGTTTCATATCTTCGTATTTGGGATGACTCTATAGTACCATACATGATTCGAAATACGTTGATGATTGTTTGCCGTCGATTATGTGATATTAGGTAACGTATTCATTACCCGGAGCGGAAAAACTGAAACTAACGGATGATCGTACCATCACTTCATCGTTCATTTGAAAACGATACGAATTCGAAACGAATACAATTAAATATGGAGATGAGATCAATGCTTAGAGGGATATAATGAGACAGAAATATTCGATATCGGACTATCTTAATAACAGATATATTGAATCGTTATATTCAACGTTCCATTAATATATGTATTAATTTTAAAATGAATATGTCTAACTATGACTATTTCAGAAAACTAAAACCCATATTGTTTAATTTACTTCAGAATTTTTTTTTTATTTGTCGATCACTACGGTCTATATTTATAATTCCTTCAGATTCCCTATTAGCAAAAATAACATTGACTTATAAATTAGTTGATTGGTTATTTCTGAATGTTAAGAGGCGAATAAGATAACATATTATAACCACATGGATATAATATGTCATTTAGCACTAAGCAAAATATCACGTTAAATTTTTTAACTAATCTATTAATCAGTGCATTTATTGCAATCGCTTTACCATTTAAGATATATATATATATATATATATATATATATATATATATATATATATATATATATATATATATATATAAAAGTGGCCTAAATGGTAAAGCGATTGCAATAAATGCACTAGTTAATAGATTAGTTAAAAAATTTAACGTGATATTTTGCTTAGTGCTAAATGACATATATATATATATATAATATATATATATATATATATATATATATATATATATTGTATAAACGCAGGGGTAGATCGAATTCTCTGCAGAGAGTAATATATATTCATTCTCAAAATTTAAAAGGAAATGCGTGTTATGATAACACCCATCAATTCTATAATATATATATAAGGAATGAATATTTTACATAACATAACCACGAGGACGTAATTTACCTCATATAGAGATCAAATAGCTGAATTCGTTTCCAGTTTGCTACGCACGAGAGTGTTGCACGAAGATTTATTGCAGTTGAACTCATGAAATTCATTGGAATGCCTCTTAAAAAATCCGAGTATCTTAAATGCAGACTTGCAGGTATCAATAATGTGAAATGAGAGCGATAACTAAACCGAGGGTTTTGAACCCCTTGAAAACACACGAAAAGCATAACCATAAGTAAACCGTATTCAAACATGAGAGTAGAGCATCATTAAGCATATATTTCTATTGAAATTAAATTTATTTTAAAGTAAAGCTTGTTTCACAATGATGATATATAATGTATCGCCGAAAGAAAAATATATACGTAAATATAATTATTAAATAAATTGTTACAAAATATGGTAGAAGAGAAATATTCATTGATTTTCTGTTTAAATCGATATATATATATATATATATATATATATATATATATATATATATATATATATATATATATATATATATATATATACTAATATGTATATTTTGTTTACTCCACAACAACCTACAACGTTCTACTCGCGGTTCCTATGGTTTATGGCTCTTAGTGTATCATTGATGCTAAGAGGGATTGATAGCGGCGGTATGCGTAGGAGTATGTGGCAAAAAATGTGACGTTACGGAATCTTTGCTAAGAAAGTTATAGTTTTTTCTAGAAACTTTCATAATTTTTACAAAGTTATACATTGTCCTGGAACGTTGAAAATTTTTCACAAACTCCCACCTTCCTAACCATTATGCATTCCAAATAAGAGATACATGGAACTAACGTACCTATTCTTTTTCGGCTAAAACTGGCGTAAACCGCAAGGCACCAACTTTTTAAAATTTGTTTTTACAATGGAATAAATTGTTTGTAAAAATATAGGAAAACAGTAATAACATATAAACTATTGTAAAGTTTTACTTTTCGCTGCTTTGCAATTGCTTTGCAACTATGGAAACAAGGAAACCATTTGAAAAAATCTGACGATCACTTTCCTAGAAAGGTTCCTCGGATAAAGTCTGGAATTTAAGATGGCTGCAATTTTTTTTTCAAATAAAAGTTAAGCAAACATCACTACTGCGCATCAATTTTAATATATGAATGCGATAGATTTTATATAAGCCATTCAGATCTTGTTATAATTTACTGAAGAAATTAAATATTTTACTTACTAGGAAATAAAGAGACAATTATATTTTAATCATTATCAATTTGGAATTTGCAAATTACAATTATGGAAGACGGTATAATAATGTCCTCGAAGGGTCAAATTTTGCATTTTGCTATAATTTAGACCTTGTTCAAATTTAAATTAATGCTAGTTGAATTGATTCGTATCGAAATTCAGTAGGAAGGTGATTGGTGAGATTCTGAAATTTTATTTTGCTACAACTCTCAGTTATCAAATATATGGCTCAAAGTTTAAACAAAAAAGTCCTGTGTAAGAATTCAGCTCGTGTTTAAAACGAATGTTTACCAATATAACGACATAACGGTAAATCACAAATTATATTAGTTTACTTACTTATTTAGTATTCAATTGCAATTTTTTGTTGAAGGCACCTGTGCTGAATATCCATAAAATTCATTATCTCCTGTGGCACTATAAAACCAGTATTGGAAGATTAACACATCACATTTGCAATAAAGAAAATGAAAGACAAATACTGCAAGCGATGGAGAGATTCCTTGTTTGCAATTTTCGCATATTATTTTGTGGCCATCTCAGCATATCACCACGAAAGAGATTAGATAAGATTTTCTTTCACCTATCCGGGCTTTTCTAAAATTAAAAATTTCCTCAACATAAAAATAACTTTCGTCCCATGTTGAAAAACCTATTTATAACCTTTTATTGGTTTTGAGTTTACCTTAATTATATACGATGCAAAATTAATAACTATCTGCTACTTTTTATAAAATTAGCTCGCATTGTTTAGTTATCACATTCACTGGCTGAATTTTTGTCAATTAATATTTTTTTTATAATTTTTTCCCAGCCTCAGTCACTAATATGAGATTTACTAAATTTATTGACATGATCTTGCAGTGATTGCTACCATAAAATGTCTTATTGCGTTGACCTAAATTCATAATCAATTTATATCATCAAATTACTTCTTATAGTTGAATATACGACGTCATAAAAATGTAGTCCTGATTCAGTTCTCTCCTTACATCTACTGAAATATAGTCCTTCGAGTACGTTTGCCTATTTAAAAAAAATCCTGATATTGTCTTGCCTCGCACCATCTTTTGTACAATATTTTTTTCGTTTTGATTTAGTTAATTGTTTCTGTAAATCGCTTGTGATTCATTTCAAAGTGAATATTTTGCAGTTTTCCTAATCGGGTCCTTTGTTAATAGGCTGCACACATTTTTGTAAAGTAAGGTTTAATACTCACTTTTCTTTTATCACTTATATTTTTACTTGCATTAACTGATAATAATCGCCGTCTTTCATATCAGCTTTTTCTATTTTTTGAAAATATACTCGTGATTTCCAAATCAAAATACACGCTTCTTTTTTTTGATAGAATTTCCATCATATGTCACTCTATAGAAATCGTGAATTAATATTGATTTAAGTTTCAATAGTTATTTTACTACTAAACTGTGAAACAAAATGAACCCTTTCATATAGTTACAATATTGGTTTAGTCATTAGCGGACGTTACAAAAGAAAAAGAGGAAAGCCAAATTTTTGTGACCATTATTTTTTCCTGTATTTTAATAATAACTTTTAATATTTATTACATAATAAATAAAAATATTTTTCAAAATTTAATATTATTATATCTTTCTCATGTATCAATTGCGCATTAGTGAATAAAAGAATATAAGGATAAATAAACTATAGGATGCTCACAGACACTTTGTATCTTATGAAAGTAATAGGTAAAGAATCCGTGATACATATATATACATATATATACACATATATATTATATATATATATATATATATATATATATATATATATATATATATATATATATATATATATATATATATATATATATATATATATATACACATGTATATACACACACACACATATATATATATATATATATATATATATAATATATATATATATATATATATATATATATATTTAGATAAAATAAAATATCAGATATTTTAAGCTACTTCAATAGTACGAGAACTCAGATGTTATGAAAATCTTTATTTATTTCAAGAATTTGAATATGTTAACAGGATAATTTCTTACTCAAACGTTTGATGTCATTGCTCAGCTTTTCACGTAAGCGCGCTTATTATGTTCAAGCGCCATAAAAGTAGTAAGCGTAGGTCTAGTCGTAAAATAACGTACATTTTGTGCATGCAACATTCACGGCTCGAATGTGTTATGAAGAATACGTGAATGGCGCGTAATGAAATAGGCTGCGTCATATTATTCTCATAACATTACAGACAAACTTTATATAAAGATTAAAGTACAAAATGCTTAAATAATAAAAATATCCGAATTAAAATTTTTCAATTTAATTTTGGAAATAGAAGAAATAGCAGTACTATGGGCTTTATTATATTTTAACAACGTTGTAGGTAAAAACCGCCTTGGATCAATTTGTAGATAATGGCAAGACCAAAGTCTGCTGTTAGAATGACGAAAGCTTTGGTTGGTGAAAAGCTTATCAAATATAATTTCCGTCAAATTTCACTTTACAGCTCACAAAAGAATAATCTTGTCAAAATGAAACAATGTAACATAAAATAATTGACATGAAATTTTATACATTTATTACATTATTTCTCATCCTATTGGGTTCTTAAGCTAAAAATTACAGTTTTTCACAAGCTATTTTCTGATGTAAACCAAAAACACTAGGCATCATTACATAACATTTTTTAAATTTCAAGGGTTTATATCTGGAGAATAGTCTGAAGTACATCGTCATATATAAACACATTTACGACATTTAGAAAAGTTTTGAAAACGCACAAAGTGCACGTATGTACATGTGCGTACATACTGCCTTGCAAATTCACCGACTCCGATATGTTTATCCATTTTCATTTGATTTTAAAATAATTTCCTTTCCTGATTTTCATAAATGTTTCACTGTGCGGTAATGCAATATTTTCATATTTTTGGTGGAATTAAAAATTAATTTCAGTGATTTACAATTTTACGAAAGCCCGGCAATTTATAAATACATTACTTTTCCTCTCTTATAAAAACGTAACGACGTTATGGGCTGCTCGTAGTGTTAAACTGAAAAGGACTTTCAAGAACAATAAGCCAAGACTTCCATTATTACTCGTGTAAACATCAACAGACTAAGGACGTATCTCTTCATAAAATTTTTTCGACAATTGTTTTTGAAATATGCAAATAACTCGTAACACTTAATGAAGTTTGGGGGATGACTCGCGAAACATTTGAATTGCTATGGTCATTTCTATAAATATGAATTTTTCCAATTACACACATCATAATGCACTGTAAATTGATTTAAATACAATTTGTGAAGTCAAAGTGATATTTCAGTTGACAAATATAAAATGTTTATTCCGATTTTTACGACATTTAAAGAACGATGTGTCAGCAAAGAGCGTGCTTGTAGTGTTCATTATGATTTTTATTATTTAATTTACAACTCTAATTTATTTATGAAATTTTTATTATTTTTTCTTTGTCCTTTTCGATACATTTAATGTCATTTTGTCAAGCAGGTAAACAAAGGAATTTCAATTAAATTATTATTATAAAAATGGAGGTCTTGAATTAAAATTTAATTCAGAAAGATACAATTTTTTTTTATATTTTCAAAAATTAATATAAAAACTTATTGATAATCAATTCAGGTGATTGGGCTGTGGAATTTTTTAAGCGTACGTACAAGATGTCTAAATTTAAAAAGTAGATTCAATTTCTCTTAAATAATTAATTTTTAAAATTAATGGTTATATTAACAATACATATTCCACTTGCGGACATTATTTCACGTATCGTGAGGTGTAACGACATTAAATATGATCGTCACTTGAATATGTCTTTACTTAAAATTTGTTGTAGGAAAGTGAAATTTTTAGGTATTTAATTATGTTTGTGAATTCTATATGTCAATTGCGTATAATTACTTAAGTCGTGTATTTTTAGACACTTTGAATAAAAGTGAAAAATAAATATTTTACTAAAGATTGTCTTTAGTAATAATATTTGGGGCATATGTAGTAATTGATAGAAGCCTATCAATTACGTGAGCGGGTTGCTTAAGGAGACGAATATAAATATTCTTTGTCTTCAAAGAAAAAATGCCGACAAGTTCCATTGGTGAATACGCGATAATTTTATTCTCCTTTGCTTTACTACTTTCGTTATTAGTGAGCTCTACAGTGTCTCATGGGGCCGAGAAAAACTTATCCCCACGTATAGCAACTTACAAACTTCCTTGTATTTATTATTCGTAGGTCTATTGATATAAAATAAAGAACATGTAATTTGTAATTCCGTGCTATTGCAAACCAAAAACGGAATTAGAAATAATTCAGCAATTTTAGTTACAAATTTAAATTTGCAGATTTTGTTGTCGAATTGCTCAGTTGAAGTGATTAAACAAATATTAATAGATTTAACCTAAGCCTATTTTTGGCAGAGTAGAGGATAATTTGTCACGTTTAGAAAACGTAATATTTCTTTGAAATCAGGCTAATAGGCTTGACTTGTTGACCAGCGTAACATAAAATAAACTTTAGATTAATGCCTTTTTCTTTATACTTACTTTAAATAGTAAATTTATTGGTGATATAGAGTATAGATAATATAATTTTCATTCAACATAAGAACTGCTTTTAAATAGATGGCAAATTTACATATGTATTTCCAAATTTTTATTTTATATTCCGTGATCTTCATTTGTTTACTTTTACGATCTGAATTCCAATTCGATTCTTTTTTATGATGGCTTGTAGATGGATTGTAGATTTCCGGTAACGCTATTGGAAATATTAAGTTAAATTTGATTATTATAATAATAATTGTGTGTACTCACATGTAATATATTTAATACTAAGAACAAAGAGCAAAGAAAGTGATAGAAATAATTTTTGATGTTTAAAATTGTGTTTAAATAAAGAAAAATTTTCGGTTGTTTATGATCATAGATCGGGGTGGAACTGTGGTTAGTTGCTAGATATTTTAAATTCACTACCTTACTACCTTATTTATTTTCGCGACATAATAACGATTACAATAAAAAAATACAAACTCGTCGAAATTTAGATTTAAATTCCGAAAGGTTTTTCCGGAGTTAAAAAACTGTTTTTCTTTGTTATTACTTAATCACTTTTATTTTATGTTAGGCATTCCTAAATCACTCTAGTTCATAAACGTCATGAGAAGTTTGATTCAGCTGTGTATTGTATCATTATTTAGTAAATAAAAAATTTGTGGTTTTATCAAAACCACATTAACTAGTTTTGATATATTCAAACTCCACCTCGAAAGAAAAAGCCACCTCAAATTACCGAACCTACTGTTACCCTAGCTATTTTGGATGACCCTGTCATTCCACTCTATTCCATCCCGGCGTATAATACTATAATTAGCTAAAAGATATCCACCGAAAGTATCTAGTGGGTGGCTGAGAAAATCCATTAGTCCATTCTACCCAACCAAAAAATAAATAACATGCTAGAAAATATGCCTCGAAGTCAAAAGATGGAGACCTTAGTTCAACAAATAGGTTCTCTGCTTAGTCCAATTGCATTTGTTTTGTTTAATTTATAAAATGACTTCCGTACCTACAGTGCATGGAACGTCAACGGCTTTGCATCTAACACAAAAGTGCTACCTTTGTCCAACTCGTCTTAAACCGATTGCGATTAGACACCTTAACTTAAAACGTAAGTTTCTCATAGCCTTGATGTGCTACGAGAAACTTACATTTACTAATTTTTTGTCGCCCTTCAAGGAAAACACCCAATTACTCTTAACGAAACCTTTATACGTTTTTTCGTCTCCCCTTTCAAACAATAATCTTAAAAAATAAAGACCTGAAATACTTTTAGAAAAGAAATTAGTGCACAGAAAACCATTTCTGTATTGAAAAAAACTGCTTATGATGTGATCTGTTTAAGACAATATTATTAGGTAGCTTTAATGACTTACAAAGTTGAACTATTCATACCATGAAGCTGTCTAATTTAAATAATTAATACTTGTCTGTATTGTAAGAAAAACATTTAAGATACATATTTTTGAAGATATTTTGAGCTTTAACGACGAAAAAATTATTAAATTGGACGAGGATTTGCATCAAATAAATTGTAAAATCTGGCACTCAAAAAATATGACTACGAAGCAAATTATGTGCAGTAAGGAAATTTCTAAGGGAAGTAAATATAGTATGGTCTTTTGTATAATCAAAGAAATAAAGTGTATGATTCCAGAAACAAGTAATAATATTAATCTTCGTATATTTTTGATGCGCCAATTAAAAGAAAGTTAATGAAAAGGCGGGGCAAATATAAAATGCAAGGAGTGAAATTGCTATGCAAGGAATAAAATTGAATTATGAAAGTCGCAACACAGATAAGCAAAAATTTATTATTAATGACAAAACCAGACAACATTTCTCTCGACAAACGCACAAAAGTCGTTATAAAGTAAAGCATGGAAAAATGTGATTAGGAAGCGTAGAAATGGAACCTTAGTAAAATGAAATGTAAAGCTTTATAAAGTAAAATGGTATTGTCATAAGTATTTAGAATCGATCATAAGCAAATTCCTGGCGGTATAATTTGACTAAATATAATAGTTTAAGTGCAATTCATAAACCTTCATAAATATTTTACACATGTAAAAACAATAATATAGTCTAAAGATCAACATTTTAATGTGGTTAAAGGTCGGTTAAACGTTTGAAAATGTTTCTGGAATTTTACACACTTTGGAAAAATGTAAATTGCGTGAGCGATAAAGTACGGGAACGTTCACTTTTACGGCGGCAATTACATTATACCACGCGTCATAAATTGTAAGATCTTACTTTGTAAATTGATGGGTATTGATCCATAAACTTTGCCCTAAAGGTGCTAGGAAATTGTGTTTTTCAACAATATATTTAAAAAAAGAGATGTATTAAAAATATATAGAATTATATTGTAACTAATTTTGTAATATGCATATATATTTTATGTAATATCGTCCAGCGATCTTCCATAAAAATATCTGGGGTACTTTTATTTTTTTCTATGGTTGACAAACACTTAAGAAGAGACGAACACTTGAGATAACGTTAAAATTACAGTAGCACAATGCAAAATTTCTTATAGCATAGCTGCAGTAAACACTTCAAATTTTATGCGTTAACGAATGGGTAATGTTATATAAAATCGTTAAAAACAAAAAAAGCAAAGTCGTCACCTTTTTAATTTCGATGTTCGCTCTAACCCAGAAATTAGAAAAATAAGTTTGAAATAAAATTCACTAAGAAAATAAAATTTTAATCTTTGGAAGGATGATTTATAATTCTTGGCTTTAAAAAAGGCAGGAATATAAAAAAGGCAGGAATATCAAAAAACATCGATTACATTAAAACATGAAGATAATAAAAGCGATGAGTAAGGAAAAATAGATAATAAAATATAATTTTGTTAAATATTCGTATAATTTTTACAATGTCAATTACATTGTAAAAAAATAATATCGAAGTGGCGAGTGGTACCTCTTACATGTTAAGCGAGCGCTCTACCATTTAAGCTACGTTCGCAGGATATATAGATATGAAGATCATATAGTACTTATACCGTCTAACTATAATATAAGCATACGCATTTGAATGAAAGGAAAGATTTTTGACGCGTATACATAAATTTAATTATCTTTTATGGATTCTTGAAATAATTTAGTAATGGGCGAATTATATGGAAACACATGAATATTATGGACGAACAATATGAATATTATGGATGGTTACAGAATACGCATAGACTACACGAAAATAATAATTGATATTGTGAAACGTTTCTTTGATATAATTGCATTCAAACTTATTTTCATTCTCGAATGTCTTGTCCTTCCATGCCTTTCCTTGTCTTTTTTGATGTTTATTTCATTACATTCTTTTGAAATGAATGCATATTTTTAATATCTCACTCGAACGCACGCACGCTCACGCACGCACGCTCACTCACTCACGGTCACTCACTCACGCTCACTCACTCACGCTCACTCACGCTCCCTCACGCACAGTCACTCACTCATGCACAGTCACTCACTCATGCACAGTCACACTGTGTCACACTCACACACACACACACAAATTCACACACACACACACACACACACTCGCACTCGCACTCGCACACACACACACTCGCACTCGCACTCATACTCACACACTCACACACTCACACACACTCATACTCACACACTCACACACTCACACACACACACACACTCACACACTCACACACTCACACACTCACACACAAACTCACACACACTTACACTCACACACTCACACACTCTCGCACACACACACACACACACTCACACACACACTCTCACACACACACACACTCACACACTCTCTAATACACACACACACACACACACTCACACTCTCACACACACACACACACACTCACACACACACACACACACACACACGCTCACACGCTCACACTCTCACACACACACACTCTCACACTCTCACACACTCACGCTCACACACTCACACTCTCACACACACACAGTCACACACTCTCTCACACACACACACATACACACACTCTCTCTCTCACACTCTCACACACACACACACACACTCACACTCACACACACTCACACTCACACACACTCTCACACACACACACACACACACTCACACTCACACACTCACACACACACACGCTCACATGCTCACACACTCCCACACACACACTCACACACTCCCACACACACACACTCCCACACACATTCAAACACATTCACACTCACATATTCACACACACACGCACACACAGCACAGACACGGACACGGACACGGACACGGACACAGCAAACGCACAAAGACACAGTCGATCACACAAAGTCATAGACAATCACGCAAAGACATAGACACACAGACACACAGCACAGATGCACAGCCACAGATAAACACACACACGCACGCACGCGCACACACAGACACAACGAGTTTCATTTTATACCTTGGTCTTATATTCGGTGAAGATAATTCTTTAACTGTACTCATAAATGTGAACGTGAATATTTGACTGTGTCTAAAAATCCCCTATTATAGTTATTTTCTTTAGAAAATTGTCTTAAAATAGAAAATAAACATTAAAATCATTAATCGTTTTAAAATCTGGGTCCCATTGAATCTTACATTTAATCTACTTGGAAGGTTTTACCCATCTTACTGTAAAGATATTTTAAAAATGTCACTCCAACTATGCGACATATGCCAGAAGTAGCTTTTGAAATCGGGGCTAAATATATTTTCTTATAAATTTAAAAATTGTGTTCGTTTGTTTGGAAATTGCTAAATTTGGTTTAATTTGTCACTTTTTTGCGAAAGTAATTTCAAAAAATCACTAGTAAAATTAACCTCTTGACGATACTTTAAATCTTGTGATAAGTTATTAAATTTCGTTCATTATATTAAATCATGGTATATTACTATCATGGTATCCGCATTCGTTTTATAAAAGGAAGTCTTTTTTCTTAATTTCAGATACAATTTCAAATAAATAGCGCTATGAATTTGTATATTATCTGGAATATTTAAGGAATACATTTTAATATTAAAGGTAGTATATACTTAATATTCTATAAATTCACAAAAATAAAACATGCCTATGAACTTACACATGATTATTCAGATATGGAAATCCCTGAAAAATGATAATAGATCTTTGAAAAAAAAATATTTATATTTCTTCCATACTTTCATCGTCAACCGATAAAGTACGTGTTATAAATTTACCCATTATATGTGCAATTGCTTAATTTCAGCAATTGTTTAATAACAAAGATAAATACATAGATCCAAATTATTTGTTTCTTTCAAAATTTCTTGTTAACCCATTTTTAGAAGTTAAAAAAGAAGTTAAAATTCTAATTAGCTTAAAGAAAGAATACAATATTGTTTTTGATTGTTTAGATTAAAATATATATTTCTTCTAATATTTCACTTCCTTTTCAATGAACTGCTTAACAAGATTTTAATACTCACATATTTGTCACCGCGTTATTTTAAAAATAATATATTTCCAAATAACGACTCTTTACACGCAAGTTGCTGTGTATATACTCATTTAGCAAAATAATAACTTTGGAGTTGAAAATTTCTTTTTAGAAGCTTTCATTAGGTATTCCGTTTGTTGGCCTAGACATTTTTTGTGACGAAGTTGGCTGCTACAACGGTTTGAAAATGTTTACTTCAGACACGCACGCGTACTTATACACACTTTTTTAATTAATATAAAGCCATAAAATTTCTTGCAAAGAAACTAACTGGAATTTGCAAAAGCTATTTACAGTTACAAGCCCATAAATTCTAGAACTTATTAGCAATTGCTGATTCATCTCTGTGCACATCTTACATTAATGTAAGCATCAATATAGTAAAAATGTTTTGCCGAAAAATTCAATTAATTGCCTAACATTCATTTCGTAAAAAGTGATGACAACAAATAATTCTTTTTTTTAGCAATATCTTTTATTCTATTGAGTGACTCTGATCTAAAACCCAGTTCGCAATATACTCACTGATACCATTTCCCAAGTGTGTTTACATTACGTAAACAAAGATTAAATTTTTAACGAATATAATTATAACACTAATACAAATTTTCTAAACTCTTCTCTATATTCAGTAGAGTGGGCCTCGTTTACCATGTTTTTTCTATTTACCCTGTTTATTAAAAACTGCCAAGTTTCAATACTGCATGATGCGGTAAAGTCGTTTAAGCGATTCTCAAAACCTTTTTAAATTTTTCAAGCAGCGACTGTAGTGTAATACTTTCTTGATGTTCTGCTGCATATTTTAATTTTTTACTGTATTAAATTTAAAATTAAGCTTCCTTTTTTTGGCGACAATGGTGGCTGCTATGTTGACGACTTAGATAAATAAAACGATTACCTGAAAAAAATTATGTTAATGTGAAGAGAGACTAAACAGTTACCAATTTACTACGAATATTTCATTATTATGTCATACAAAATAAGTAAATATTTAAATTATATTTTTAACCAAATAAGAACTTTTTTGTTTCTGCTAAGAATATATACATGATCAGAATTGTCACTAGACGTCGTGACGTCATCCAGACACAACATATAATAAACACACGCTTACTAAGTACTATACAGACCCGACCTTTGCTAGCGCCGATCATGCACCGCGTTCCCACGGACTAATACTACAAAGGACATACCACGAAACACTACATAATTCGAACTTAGCCTCTTTTTTGATCCTCTGTATTTAAACCAACATTGGTTGGTACTTGACTTTCAGGCAAATCTAATAATTCAATTACTTTCGAAGGACTTTTAACCAAGATTCAAATTTTTTTAGATTAAATTCTTCATTTTGTATATCGTCTAACATAATGGATTAAATAATAAGTTGGATAAAAGTAATAAAAATGACAAAACGAACCAAAGTACTCGGTGACCAATCGCTTATATACAAAAGCATCACAAATGGTGTACTTGACACATCGCTACTCGATTTTGCTGAACACCAACTCAAATAAGCTTTCGATCATTATAAAAAGAAAATTTACAATTATATAAGTATTTAACAATAATAAATGTAAGTCATCAAGAATTAAGTAGAGTTAAACTAATATTTTGTGATTCTAGCTGTGCTAGTGACATCTAATCGAAAGTATTCATTGTCTCACGTATAGGTGAATTAATTACCTAATGCACACCAAATTAACAAGTGATAAAATGATCAAAAGATAACGTAATAAAAAATATGTGGGTTTAACTACAAAATAGTGACCTTGAATGTGAAGTAAAAATGTGCACCATTGTTATTTCTTGATAGGTACAATACATTCGCAGTGTGGAGTGTTTCTGGCCATAACGAACTTATGCAATCATCACTTTAGTTACTTACAAGTCTTATTATTAATATTATGTAAAAATAGGGTCAAAGTAAGATGTACGTAAATAATAAATGGATTTTATCATCGTGTTGATAGAATAAATTGAATTATAACGTAATGTGGGACTGTTTCTGTAAATTGAGGGCCTGACCTTAAATGTCGAGTCCGATCATAATGTTATTGATTAAACTACTGTTCGGCACCGCATGTCACACGACGATTTAACTACATGATCGGACATTATATTTGGAATAGAATACTAAGCGCAGAATTAAGGATTATATTTGAGATCTATATAGGACAAGGAAAATTAAGAACCAGACAATGAAACCGCCAAACTACAATATAAAAGGGACCTTAGTCATACGGAAAACACTCACTGGTTAATATATTGGTCATTTGTACAAGTAGTTGAAGTAAAATTAAATGGAAACCTAAATTAAACGAAATAAATAAATGAATAAAACATTAATACCATAAATCATTTAGATATTGAAAGTTCCATTATAAAATTTAACTTGTAGTCGCCTACGAACAAATAAATATATTACCGAATTATTTTTAAAAACAAAACCGGCCAGGCTAGCGTCGTAATTAGCACAGTCGGTTGGATACTTCGGACAAAATTGTGTCATTGGTTAGTCTTTAACGATTGACTACGCAGACTACAGCGAATCATCATTGACACAGAGAATCAGTCATACTCCAATAAACACCGAACGTCGCAGACCATCAATGAAGATGTCAGCGCAGTAAGAGTGTCTTTTATTTACTTATAGCAATTCATTTCATTTCAGTCGAATCCTTGTTCTACTTGTAACATCTAAAGCCGTGTTGTTGATTGTCGAATTTTAGTTTTATCCAATAATTAAATTTCACGTGAAACACAAATAAACACCGATACATAAATATGAAAATACTGTTACAAAATACAAATACATAAATAATTTTTTACCAAAATAACGGATACCGCATTATAAAATTCATCACTTAAATTGTCCCGCATTTTGACTGGAATCCAAATAAATTATATAGATAACTAGAAAAGCTATATTGGAACAATACCATAACCCCAAAGAACCATACTGCTTTCGAAATACGATTATTTTAAATGGAATTATTGGAAAATATAAGGGCAAAGCGAAGGAAATAGGTAATATTAATGGCGCCGAAACATGAGCTAAAATTAAATTAACTCTGGTTCAGAATATTGCTGGTCGGAAAGAGTATGTATTAACCCGAGCGTACTATGAAAGAGGTTCGAGCCTCTTAGCGCTTCACTAGGTTAAGGAGAAAGAAAATATTAATTACTCGCAGAGAAAATTAACTGATATTAAAAAAACCATTCTAATTTTATCAAAAACTATTCAAATGTCAATCACAAAAATAAAAATACTCCCAGAAACCGTTTCAACAAAAATCGTTTTCGCATACATTTAAACCTACTCAGCAACGAACTTCCGTCTGAAATAAATCTGAGCATAGCAATAAAAAAGTTGGAATATTGATGCCAAGGCAATAGAGACTCACTCCGATCAGCGGCTGTCTCATAGTTCATTTAATAGAATACCGCTAGAACAAGAGCCCACTTATTTTAATAATATAGGTCCCTCACCAAACCATAAGGTAGAAAAACTTCATCAGAACACGTTAGATTTTGACATAGATAAAATAATATATCCAAATCCCTCCGAAGATATCGAATATCCCTATTACCAACTAAATACCAAAATCGACTCAAAATATTGAGCAGTAACATTTTCCACCCGATACAGACTCTGAAGGGAACTTCTGATAGAAATCAGTACTCTTTTCTCTCACTCAGCAATTTTCTCATTATATATGATGCCTTCTTAATAATTAACTACCATTGTACGACAAGAATGAAATAATTTATTAAAATACCATCATTTGAATTATTTAATATAAGTTCCGTAATGTATTTGATGGCCTCATTGGACTAATTA
Organism: Druceiella hillmani; assembly: GCA_039881145.1. Lineage (NCBI taxonomy): Eukaryota > Metazoa > Arthropoda > Insecta > Lepidoptera > Hepialidae > Druceiella > Druceiella hillmani. The sequence continues at coordinate 1,758,529 of JAYKKI010000032.1, read as the reverse complement.
TACTAGAAAATTTAGAATCCATAGTAATAACTACTAACTCTAATATCCCAATTAAAATCTCAAAATGTAATAATAACAATCCATTTAAAAAATAATCTGTAACTATTAAAGGTGGAGATACCTATATCACTAAAACTAATACAAAACAATTTTATATACCGGATTTATTAACGACCACTAACCAAATTTTTTAATCATAAAAATCCACAATCGTACATATAATGACAATTTTAAGTCTATCTTCACTAATAAAGGTTCAGCCCCTTAAAAAGGACTCTAAACTACCATCCCGAACAACCAGTCAATAGAGATATTCTATTAAGAACATTCCATTTAAATCCCGATGAATTCAAAATCTGTAAAAAATACAAAGCCATATTACGAAAATACTCCCTTAACCTTTACCAATAAAAAAATAAATTTCGAGTATCAACTACGGACGAAATTTAAATCGTTGGTTAGACGTACAAGTATCCATATGATATTTTACAGAAATGAAATTCGTAGACAGATTTATATAGCCCTCCGACTCTCATCCTATGTGTAGATTGTAGGTAAAAAATTAGATCAACCAGAGAAAAAAGCGGTTATTCACAGATTACCAGATGTTAAATGAAAATAACTATAAGTGAAAAATATCCTATTCGAAATATTGCATATACTCGATAATTTAAGGAGATGAAATCACTTCGCATGCCATTCGACTTGAAAAACGCCCTATCAACTTTTAAAAGCGCAATGGAAATGTCCTTAGAGGACCCCAAAACTCAATTTGTCTCGTTTACCTCAATGTTAACATAGAAAACGTTTTCCAAAGATTAGAGAGTCCTATAAAATACAGTTAAATAAATCCGAATTTCTGAAAAAAAAACCTTTTATCTTGGTCACATTAATTCCGGTGGAATTCAATCCAATCCATATAAAGTCAATGCTATTCAAAAAATATCGGATCCCAAAAACAACTAAAGGAATCAAATTCTCCTTATGACTTGTGAGATACTACTAAAAGTTTATACCTAATTTTACAAATTTAACTAAACCTCAGATCTAAAAAAATAATTAAGTTTGAACTTACAGATAAATTTGTAAAAGTGTAAATTGTCGGGAATTTTGATACGACCCGATTCTCCAAACTTTTGGCGCAGTACTTTCACAAGGAAAAATAGATTCCAAGAAACTCATTGCATATGCTTCTCGCACATTGCCTCTCGTACTCTAGAGGAGGAAATTCTAGTCGTAATTTGGGCTACAAAATCTTTCAGGCAATATTTATAAGCAGAAAATTCAAAATAATAGACCTTAAGCTTTTAAAATGACATTACTCATTAAAAGAATCAAATTCTCGCTTACTTAGATGGTGACTAAGATTAGAAGAATTCGACAAAAAAGTCATATACAGAAAAGGAAAACAAAACGCTAACGCAGACGCCTTTCCAGAGTAGAAATAAATAATAACGATACTCCGCAAATTATTCCGATCTAACTACCTCAGACGAGAATACCACTGACAACATCATATCTCTTATAGCCAATATGTTTTATCTTCCAAACTTATCTGATCTTGAAGACTTATCCGATATTGAAGATATACTTCCAATCGATGGAAATCACTGTTTCAGAAAACACCATAAATCAATTCGAAAAACAGTTAAAAAATGATATTTGTATATCACTCTCCCAGAAATAAAAATTATAAATTCACTCCTTAATACAAAAACAATTTTTAACATTTAGCATCATTAATAATATTGAAAAAGAGATAATGAAATTATTTAAAGAAAACAGAACCATACACTAAATGCGCGATGTTATTATCCGATGAAAATGTGCACCTCAAATTATTCTATGCATATAAATTAACACTGTGAAACCGAACAAATAAACATGATTGACGAAGGTAATAATAACCACCGCAGAATTTCGAACTTTTTTCAAAAGATGAAACGAAATTACTATTTATTATAATATATATTTTTTTATACTATTATAGCCAAATATGCACAGGGAAATAACATAAACGTAATAAATATGAGAGAAATCCCAACAAGCAGGTAATACAACACGTTCCCACAAAATCATTTGAAATCATCTACATCAGTCAAGTTATCCACAGTCTCCTTAGGAAAAAACAATGTTTTACAGTTAAATTCACTCTACTAACTACTAAAATTCCATCGAAGTAATTAATGGTCATATAAATAATAGAAACCCTTGACTTGGATATAACAAAAATAGCATTTACAAAATTATACCGAGAATCATAAAAATTTAATGTAATTAATACCCACATACAGAGATTAATGAAAAAAATAACAGAAAATCAAATTTCCACTTTAACAAGCAAAACCGAAAATTGAGAACCAGAAGATGAAACCGCCAAACTCCAATATATACATTTGTCATATGAACAAGTAGAATTAAAGTAAAATTAATGAATTAAATGAAATTAGATAAATGAAATATTAATATTTTAAATCATTTAAATATTGAATATTCAACCGAGTAGCATTTAGTTTGAACCTAACCTAAGAACAGAAATTTATTCGCATGAAATACTATGTCTTTTATATGTTCGTTTATACTGGCTATCAAACGGATTTGTGTGCTTTGAACACTTTTGATCAATGCCAGTTACAATTGTATAATGTCATGAAATCGTTTGTCAACTAATTTGCTTGCAATCATATTTTTACAAGTGAGCACTTGGCTCCGGAATCAAAATAAAACGGGTATCTCTCACCATTTAGCGTTACATGACCGTGTGGAAAAATCATGCACATTAGGTTCATACGATATCATCTTATAGCCGCAGCGCCACTGGAGTGCACCGAGCCCTGCAACCACCCCACGAATATATTTACCGGTGAAGCGGTAAGTCACTCCGCAACGAAAGCAGACGACTTCTGAGCCACGGAGGAGCGCCGAGAGGCGACGCCGAACCTGCACCGCGCTCAATGTCAGCGACGCCGACCAACCCGTTGTGCATTTCCCTGCTAACGCACTGATCCAGATTCTCTCGCAAACGACGCAGCCTTTGGTTCCTTTGGAAGATGACCTCCACTTTAAATATTAGACGTAAAAGCCAAACGCCGGATGTGGCTACTATAAAATTCAGCCACGTACCCAATCACTGCGGACACTGATCACTAATATAATATATCTATTTTTTTAAACCTCACACGACGCACGCAGAAGTCTGATGATAGTACACGAGTATATTATACTTTAGAACTGTATTAAATTAAATCTCAAAGAATAGTGTCGAATAGGAGTAAACAACACGTCATTTTCTACTCATCTTATGCTCTACGTGAACAATTCGTATTTCGACGTGTAGAAAGTCCAGTGGCGCCATCTTATATTGTAAGATATAACTACATAATGCGAAGCAAAACGAAATGACATTTAAGATGACAGCTATTAAATGTCGAGCTCTCTTCAAGTAATTATTTAATACGATTACAATTGTATACCTCATTTTTGAGAAAGATTTCAATAAGTACACAATTCAAAATCATTCACCGAAAAATTATTGAAGCTTTCTTCATAATGGTGGCCGTGATTTTTCTACTTTATTATCCAGTTTATTTTATAAAGGAATTAATGGTTATGTAACGTTATCTACTCGTGTACCTCTTGTTACATCATTTTCTTTTTAAAGTGGGATAGTCATATAACATCAACACGTGTTTTGCTTGCCGGCTGAATTCATGACACCGCTCATCGGCGTAAGGTTTAAAAAATATATTTAAACATATTTTGTAATTAAAGAAATAAAGACAATTTGAAATTATTATAAATAAATTGTTATATGTGAAATCAACTGAATTTAATCAACGTAAAATTAAATTATTTGCGTAACCTTTTGACATTATAAAATTGTTCTATAACATTTTCCGGAAGCGGTGCAAAATTCTATCACTTTATTTTCCTTATAATGGTTTAACTATGAATTGAATATAAATTAGATGATATAAAAGTAAAATATATCTGTTATCAGTTACATTTATTTTCTAAGAATTTTATAATGATTAAATTATGGCAGATAATAGCAGAAAATAACAGCAATTTAACAGACTTGAATATGTCAATTTATCTTGGTCACTTTTTAATGAAATCAGCTAATTCATTCGTAACTTCGGTAAAGTGAAAAATTTTATTCGAAGATTTTTTAGTTTCAAATAAATGGGAATATTTTACTATAAGCAATTAGTAGAAGTATCTATTTGACAAATCGTGTGAGTATTAGATATTGCATAACAAGTAATTACCAATATCCAACGGATTTAACAATGATTTCATCTTATGTTTTTGTAATTAAAATGGATGTAAATAAACTTGCCCCCAAAAAAAAAATGAAGAAATGGTAGAGATGGTACATGTGAGAGTGAAATAATATATTCTTTGTGAATATGTGAGACATTTGACATTTGTAGTCTAGTGGGGTCCCTGCATTATATTTAAGACATGTTTCACATTGATTAGAAATTAGAAATTGAAAGCAAGCAATTATTAACAGTTGTAATAGGTTGAAATGATCTTCAAATATTTTTTTATGTAATGTCACTCCAGGATTATATGTGATGAAAGATTATAATTTATCTAATATGTCTACTTTCAACATGTTCTACGTTTTCTTCTGATTTTACTGCTTTTATATTACTTAACTTCAGTTTAGTGCTAACTAATAATTTACCATTGGATATAAGAAGAAAAAGTGAAAAAAACTGAGGTAAAATATAATATATGTCTAGATTTAATTAAATTTTGAAGACGCATTCACGTTGCTATTTTTTTTTCTCTTTATAAATATTTTAAATTACAGAAATTTACAACTATCATTCCATTCAGCAACTTTGAGTAAATTAATTCGCTTTATATATATACATATATATATATATATATATATATATATATATATATATATATATATATATATATTAAGAGGAAAATAGATGAAAACACATAGTTTTTAAAATTTTATATTGCCAAAATATTTTTTATGTACATACATTTAAAGTTCAAAATATGTTGGTATACTCGTCTATCATGTATTACTCTGCCAAATTTCAAGGTTCAACGTTGAACAATTTCTTGAGAAAATCGACCGTATCAGATAGATAGAGAAACACTTGAATGATCCTATAATCATTCCATTTTGCTATCCCAAAATGTTAGGATGACATATGAAAGAATATTATGCGCCATATCCAATACTCATAAATTTGGTTCAAGTCGATTCAAAAGTCGTGCCGAAGAGATAAACAAAGATTAACGGTAAAGTTTAATTTTATACCATGATATCGCAAGAGTGCAATGACTAATAGAAATGTTTATTAAAAGCGACAACGTCGGTTCTTCATTTTTATTAATATACACGCCTGTTCTTCATCACATTTCTAGAATTATGATACATAAATGTATAAAAAAGATAATATTGGGACCATTTTAATCATCCTTTATCATAAGACAATTAACTCCATCCAAAAATGTTGTCATAAATGTTCTTAGTGTTATATGCAGGTTGATAGTTTTTATTACTTTGTTAATTTTAAAATTATAAGGTTAAGCCATAACTTAGGTTCAGCTGTGATACGTGAGTGACATTATTACGATTCCATTTATTTTTTTACAAGATAGGGAACACTAGAAATAAGTCAACCTACTTGAATATAAACGAAAAATGTGACAAAGATATTGCCGCATAAAGCTTTCGTGTATTGAGGTAAATGTCTTTTCAGTATGGCATTGTCACTTTTAGGCGTCAAGGATATTTCTTTCATTTCTGAGTAACATGTTTTTTTTCTAATTGAGTTACTGTAAAGTAGAAGTAGTACTATCGGAATAATTGAAAAATATTTTATGCGACGAAACGTATTTTTTAAATACATTTTTTCATTTAACATATGATAGTTTCGCATTAAGATAACAAAGATCATGTGGGTGCAATTTTTTCCATTAACAAGTATATCAAAAATATTGTATGATTTTTTGACGGCACGGTGTCAAATACAATACGACGGGTGACGTTCAGATTTTCTCATATATTTTTTTAATTTTAGAGATACAAACGTGTATTAGCAAAATCCTTCTCTCGCCTATAATCAAGTTTAAGTGAGATGATTTAGTAAGACATACATAAAGATAATGTACAACAAGTTTATATTAAAAAAATTCGTGATCTTATCTTTCAATGCACGAAACCTGACTTATATATTATACATAGATAAAGCGTTTATGTCCACATACATTAAAAATATGATATTTTTACTAGATTAATCTCCATAATAAAGGGACGATTTCAATTTAGCCCAAATACAGAGACCAAATAGTATTAATAATACTATTTGCCTGATGTCGTTGCGCAAATTTTTCGTATTATTTCAACCATAAGACGAGAAAATATGGAAATTCATAGATATATTGATAATAAAAAATACACTACACTCATATATAATTTGTCTTATTTTGAATTTAAACTTTTTGAATTACAGAACGAAGTTTAAATTTGGTCAATATTTTTTATTGCAATTCAAGAAGTACACCTTTAAGTACAATTTTTAGTTTCATCTCCAATCTTAAGCATGTATTACATATTATTTTACATGAGCTAAACTAGCTCATTCGTGATGTGTTATATTTTTAGATAATAAAAAATGTTACCATCGTATTAAATTTTGTCTTACGATAATATCCGCAAAGTTTAATTATTAAGTTTTCGTTTGACTTGAGATGGAAAAACACTAGAGAACTTTGCAACCACTAACTTTACATTTGTAAAATTTTCTTGTTGCAGGAACATTGAGTATATTGATATATTTTTAATACTTAAATAATAAAAATATGTTACCAAACTGACTGAGAATTTTAGAAGAAGCGCGTACAACAATTATTTTATTACTAATTTTTTTTGTGGCCTACGCAATTTGTATATATTTATATGGTTTCTGTCATCTGTCACTTAACAAACTCAAATTCTAGGGCATTTAATTAAGCTTCACATAATACAAATAATTATAGTTACCTAGAGATTAAGTAGAAATATGTTTGTCGTTATTAAAAAAAGTATGAATTGTTTCTTTTAAATCGTTAGTAAACCGTAAATTTTCCACTCAAATGCTTAAATTATAGTATTAAAAAATAGATTCCAGGTTTTGATAAAATGAGTCACATGGTTTTTAAGTCCTTTATATGTCAATTTTCTATAAATGATACATATATAAATATATATATATATATATATATATATATATATATATATATATATATATATGCGTACAAAAAACCTCTGTGGTTCTAGATGTGGTGGTAATAACACCATTTTAATTCAGTTTTTACATCTTGCTTTACACGATTCGGGATTGTTCAATATTTACCTGAAATATAGTATACCTGTGGCAAATAATAACGAAACTATTGTTTTACATTTACCTAATTTCGGCAATGCAAGTTTACCATAAAATAATAAAAAAAACATTTTGCTGTCTGAAAAGATTTCGGTCCTAAAGCCAGTTTTACGTTAAATAATGAAATTATACAGATGACTGAATGGTATTTCGATTAATGAAATTAAGTAGCTCACTGAATGAACGTACGGGTGTTAAATGAAAAAAAAATCAATTCAGGTTTTTGGTCAAAATAAATTTTCTGGTTTGTACAAGTTAAAATTCAAAATTTGCTTTTATAATAAGCGTAACAAACTTCGGGAACTGTTCTGTTTCTGGATGTATGATAGTACACAATCGATTACAAGACTTGATGTCGGATATCGCACCTTTATCCGAAGTACTATACAATTTCTTAACTCAACCTAACTTTCCTACTAGCCCCAAGCAAATGCTGAAAATTTAAAGTTTTTGTTTATAATGGCTTGTAATAAATTTGCATCCAAATTCGTCAATACCGTCAAAACCTGTAGTTCTTTTTCAGAAAAGCTCTAACATTTTAATTTGATACGTATGTATATTAAAGATATCAGTGACGGAAGAAGTAAGAAATGGGGCAATTTTTGGCTAGAAATGTGCCTATATTAAAATTATAATCGAGGTTCTAGAAAATTTTAAGTAAGTATAAAAATAGATATTTCAATATCCTGGCTTAGAGATTTATTTAGTACTTTTACTCGATATGAAAAGCGCTGAATGGTTTTTTAAACCTGCTATGGTTTTGTCTTACCTTATTACATTTATGTGATATATTTATGTGCGTTAGTCGTCTTTTACCCACAGAGTTATATACTCGTAACTACAATATCAGTTCGATTTCAAAAGATAATATTTTGGCCATAAAATATGGATTTTCTTTCGTTAATGTTTGGAAAATTAATTATATTAACACAATTTTCGAAATACTTGCGATCCAAAATTATTTAGTGTCACACGCTTATTTATTTTAACTGATCAAAATTTTGTTTTAAAAAAAGTAATTCCTTAAATTATAAAAGTGAAGAAAAAACACCCACCTATTGTGGAGCATTTCATCGAGGGAAAAGTCGAGTGCCAACAATTAGACGTTAATCTTGATCAGCTATAGATTAACCACTCTCTAGGTGATGGTTCAGTTTTCTCTTAAATTATTTCTTATTCGGTGTACGTAAATATTGAGACTACATCTAGTGTTTGACTGGACGTAATGCCGCATGTAGTCATCACATTAAGCCTCAAAGTCGGTATCACAATGAATAGCTTCAGGTTTACACTTGTGACGAACGTGGTTATAAGTATTTAAACAGAATGAGAAACTGTGAATGGGTAATGAGACCGACTACTGTTAAATTTCAATATGCTGAAGAGCCCCAGGAAAAGAAAGGTAAAAAGTAATCGAAAAGTAAAGTGACCATCTGAATAAAATATCGGTATTTTACGGATATTTTAACATTTAACGATTAGAGCGAAGGAAAAGAAAAAAAAATGAGTGGTTTTATATACCTCATCTTCTAGCAATATAATAGGAAGATAAGTACTTATCGTGGTTAAGTTCAATATTATAATATATATAATATTCAATAAATCTAGAGGCAAACCTCCAACTGACTCCTATGAGCCTATACACTTCTTTAATCAAACTCTGAAAGAACTTCGTTGATTTTGTCTCGCTATGTTTGGAGCTAACATTTGAACAAAAATTTGTCCCTTTTCATAGTAATATTTATAATACAATATTTTAATGTCCAGTAACATCACTGTTAACTTGTGTAATTTTAATGTCCAATAATCTTACTCTTAACTGTCTGTAATAATTTTTCTTAAAAATTACATACATCAATGATTTAATACTTTCAAATATTGCTTTCAACTTTCATAATAATAACACAAAGTATGCAATAAATATTAACGAAATATATTGTGAGATATTACTAAGTGCAAATTTAGAACAAAAATAATTACATATGAAAGTAATGAAAATTTAGAGATATTTTATAAAAGGAAAGATGGGACGGAGATAATATAGCGTGAGTAGATTTGTAATTTTCCGTACAACACTAGGTTCTAATTTTTCTTGTTCAAAATAAAACTGTTTGTGTGTATCAGAATTATTATTTCTTCTATAATTTTAGAAGCCTACAATAATTTTACTTGAATTTGCACATGGAATAACTACATGTAAAATGTCGGTAAATAATTACGAATAATACTACTGGAATCATTCGATTGTAAAAATAACAAAAATGATCATTACGAAGTAAAGTATAAATACGAATATCTGAATGATAGCGTAGGTTTTACAAATTGCATCTTACCGAAATAAGCGACGAAAAGTGTGCGACACTGAATGACTGTGTGAGATAGAAAAAATTTTGTATTTTATTTTTCTACACATGCGCCTAGGCGTTACTTTACTACTTTGGATAAAATATTAAACTGTTCAGTTTGATTAAATTATTTCTTTTCTGATACTTAATTCATATTTGAAACGAGTTGCTAGAATTAGTAATTACCATTACTAATTATTTCAATATAAGGATAATTCAGTTACTAATTCTATGATTGATTATTAGAATATCTCATTAGTAATGCCAACTCCTTAGATCTGTTTGGATTAATATATATTATCGGAATGCCCCATTTAAATTTTCTATTTCAAACGGTTTTTCATAAAAACGACCGTGATAGGCGGACAAATGAATAAATGAACCGACACGTGAATTATTTTTTAAGGATTCCCTTTTTTCCTACTCAGTTACCCTACCCTAAAAACGAGATAATTTTTAGAACTGCGGAAAGGTTTGAAGTACTGAATAAGAAAATAATGGAGCGCACCTAAGCGGGATACCGTGGACATGATAGTTTTACGAAGTGGTCCGAAAAGGTTACAAAAATGGTTATTACCATATTTTGTCAATTTAGTGACCTTCAAATCATTCTACAACGACAAAATTGTTAAATGTTTTAGAAAATAAATGCCGAATGCATCCAACTCGCCCTGAAACTACACAAGCACTAACAGCATTTCTGTCAAAAATGTCAAAAAGATTATTCTAATGGTAATTTATCAGCTATAGTTAGTTTTATGTAGAGTATAGCGAAGAATTATAAATTTGTGTCGTATCATCATTTATTCCACAGTTTTCAGTGACCTTTTATTAAGTATGTTACAGTATATTAGTGAAAATGTAGTATTATTCAGAACAGCAGGAGAAAAGAGCCTACTACTACACAACTAATTATTGTAATAACATTTTAACTAAAGTGATCGGTAAATTTCACCTCATTCGTGAGCTTATGTCGATGAAGATCACCCTTTTTTGACCAGTCGTAAACCGCTGATAAATTTTATATCGATTTCTTGTAAACAAATCTTTGGTATACTGTTACCCTCATACGGATATTTTTACAGTTAATATTAAATCTAAGTTTAAAAGTTAAAATTGAATCGTTAAATTTTTGTAACAGTCGATGTTAACTAACCAATATTATGTGCTCAATTTTAAGTTGTTAATATGTGGTAAGCAATACATTTTTGCAAGATTTAACACCCATGTGTAGAAAATGAAATTGAGCTTCAAGTAACAATGATATATTTTTAAAAAATTTGTAACAAGAGCTACTATATCGAACATGTGGACAATAGTAAACATATTTCATTTAAGAAGACCTCATAATATCCCACATTATGGAATATGGAATGGTGACATTAAAGAACCACCAAAGCACGTAGAGGTAAAGATTTTTCTGCCCTAAAGGTGAAGACGGTAAAGGAAGGAAATCAAAACATCAAAAAAAACACGAACTACTTAAGTTACCCTTCAAATTACAAGTTTTTCTCATGTCTAAGTATTAATAGGGTATACCATTTTATGGTGGTCGCTCTAGAGCAAGTCGAAAAAATATAACTCATATTTTAGATTTTCTACGAATACTTTGTCAACAAAAATATCTTGTAATACTTTTTAGTATTTCACAAAAATGCTTTGTAGAAGTTGTAGACTTTCTTGTTTTTAATACCAAGAACATTAAAAGTTATAATGTTTCTTTTATCAAAACTAAGGGCACTTATTTAAAAATGGATTTAAATTATTTAAAGAGTGTGGTGTCATATATATATCCACTTATTGTTTAATATAGATATTGAACAATAAGTGGATATTTCATAAATTACTTAAGAAATTTGAAACTAAACTATAAATAAACTAATTTGCATATTTTCGTGAATGATTAATTTTTTTCAAGGTTTAGCTTTGGATAAATGCTAACGCTATAGAGAATCTCTTGAAATGAAGCAAGTACTTGCATGTACAACATTAATAAGGAAGGTGAAATGTGAATACAGCGACGTATAAAGTTAACGAATCTATTTGTGCCACATAAAACTACTATACAAAGTATTGTGACATTATAACTTCCATTAGTCACACCCCACTAGCACTCATGGCTGACACATTAGGTAATTTTAGGTGTAGTGGTTTAGTAAACAATGAACGGTAATTTGAAACCGCTGGGTTTTCCCACTAAGAAACTATTCACCATAAAAAGGAATTTTAGACATAAATTAATATCCTAAATTAATATTTGTATACATTTGTGGATAGTTTTAATAATTAAGGTTTATTATTATTTTACTTATTAATCATAAACCATTTAGATATGCTTTTATGAAAATAGGTATTGATAAAGAGTATTTTATGCAATTATTATATAAGAAATTATTTTACCTACAAACAAAAAAATTATTTTCCTGTAAAAGGAAGGAAATCTTTATTATTTTTAATACGTAACATAAAACACATTTTCACAAAAACGTTCATCGTTTAACCACTCTGTGAAATTATTCAGTATCAGATTTAGAATACTTTCCGGCCGCGGTTTCTTTTGATCATAAACATATTAGCATATCTAGTAGGTTTCTTAGATATTTTGGGAGACAAGTAAGTTTTGACTATTATAGGTCGAAATTAACCTAAAGCACTATCTGCTCAATGTACACATAGAAATTAAATTAATGTTATTCGGTTTTACATTTCGCGCAGTGGCTTCAGATGTTAATATGATAAAATTTACATGTGGTACGAACATTTGGACTATTCAGTCATTTTGAAAATCTCTTCACCAACCTAGTGTAGAATATATATTCGTAGAGAAATTGAGTATGAAAATAATTACCTATAGTATAAAACCATTATTTGTCTGCTTGTCTATTTGGGAAGTTGACAATATCCCTGTTATTGTCATAAAACTTTCATAGTCCATCTAAATTTTCTTGTCCGTAAGAAAATCTTCATTTAAATATTGTAAGTTAAATCGATAGATTTCTGCATTATGCTTTGATTCAAGTACACGACGTACCTTGCCAGACCATACGATAGTACTGGATATAGAAATGTTTAAGATGTGGTGTAGATTTTACAAAAGAAATTTGAAGTCCCCTACAGATCAAGAGAGATATGCCAAGAGAGCGTGGCACACGTCGCCTCAATATGCCTAAATCAGGCATACACGTGATTGTGCTTGGAACACTGCGGCTAGTCGTGTTTTGGTCACGGAGCGTCAATATCACTTCGAAACTGTCAAAATTTCAAGTTATTAGGTATTTTTATGCAGAAATAATAACATAAACAAAAATATTAAAAGAAGTGACATAAAATGTTACCGGTAAAGATAATATTTGAGAATATTATCTTATTTTGTTTACGACATGACGAACATTCGAATATTGTATTCAGTTTCCCAAATTATGCAATAAGGAATACGTGCAACAGAGAAGGTAAAATGGTTTTCTGCATGACGTAATATATCCAATTTGTAAAATTCATTACGAAGATAAGCGTTTCCAGCTTACGAATATAAATGGAGTTTATGCCTGGGTTGTCATAATATTATAGTTTAATATAATATTTGGTGCGAGTAATTTAATAGCAATTTAATATTCATCACGCGATTGATTCCAATGTTAATGTCACATGTGTACACCACGAAACAAATAGGTATTTAATTTTTTGATCCTTATTTTTCGTAGTAAAACTGTATATTTTAACAAAATGGAGTATCATAATAATTACTTCAAGTAATTGTTTTTCATTTTCTAATATTTCGTGGTGCATCAAAGACTAGACACTATTTTTTACATAGCCATATTATATTATCTGAAGACCTTAATATTTTTTGTAATTTATTTCATTTATTGCAGCCTAATTACAATTTATAACACCACAAATCCTTACATTCAACCTTTAAACTCTACTTCAAGAATATTAAATTATTTAGATTGGATATGAAATGCAAATGAAACACAGCGCTGAGAGAAGCGATAAATTTAGAATAACCAAGAGCCTGTCATCAAATATTGGTCTATGTGGGTTTTAATTCCCTTAAATTATTTTTGGAATAGATAGATCAAAATAGATAAAAAAATTTATACGCGAAATAAACAAAGGATTATTCAGGATAAGGAAATGATTACCTTAAAACTTTTGCCAATCTTGTTGTCCATTCGTTTACTAGATATGAATGAATTGCAAACACATACATTATCTAAAACAGTTCAGTATAACGAATTGAAATCATTTAATTATTCATAAATTATAAATATTTTTATGTTATATGGAAGGTCAATTCATAACAATTAACGTGCATTTAAAATGAGTTACTAAGACAAGCACTTAAATACTACTAGGTAAAATTAAATACGTTTTGTGATATGGAAGTCCAATAATTGAATAACTTTATTGCGCAACAATGCGCTCATTAAGAAAAAAAATTGACCCAAAATAGTTACGATAATAGGTAAAAATTGAGACAGACACAGGGATAGAGACCGATAGATGACGAAAGAGACAGAGCATACTCCATTAAAGTATATAAACATAATTGCGCCAAAAATGGTAGGTCCGTTTCGTCGCCGGTCATCAAGAGGAGTGCACATCCTGAGAGCTCCATGCCTACACGCTTCGCGACTGGATAGCAGAGAGTTATTGAAGGACGACGCTCGGAGATAGATAGCACACGCCGAGGGTCGACTGAATGGCGGCGCGCCATTTAAGCTGTCCGCCCGGGGATATGCTTTGGATAACGCGTCAAGACGGCTGATTGTTCATTAGAGAAATTGTCTTGTTTTTTTAGAACAATTTATTACCATTTGATTATGTGTTGGTAAGTTTGTGCAGCCGCATGCTCGACACGAATCTGTCTTTGAAGTCAATACGTAATGAGTTCTAACCTTCTTGACAATATGCTGCGATAATGTCGTCCTCTCGGAAAAATATAAGACGTGTATATGAAAAAGATGGTAAGAAGAAAGCATATATTAAAATTACTTAAATTTATATTTAAATATAAGCATGGTTTTAGTTTCAATTTAAAATTAAAGAACAACTTAATTTTCTAAAATAATACAGAAATTTATAATCGACAGAATAATAAAAAGGAAGATATTCCGGTTACTTAAAAATTTGGCGGAATTATGTTATGCTTAAAATTGAGGGTTAGAATTTGATATCTTATTGTAATACCAATTATACTACTATATGTAATACCAATTATCCTGCTTAAACCAAAATTTTTGTAAGAATAAAACGTGTTTTTCTTCAGTGCTATCTAATCATTTTTTAAATTAATAATTTATTCGTTAGCCAACGCATCATTATATTAAAATTACCAAAGCATTGTGATACGAGAAACGTCTGACGTAAACTAAGCATGTCAACTCATAAAACTATCGGTTACTTATTTGTAAATATAAATATTTTGAACAAATATTATTTTAAAAAAATGCTCATTTATTTACCAAGATTTTGCGATAAATGGTTGTGAAAATAACAATTTCTAGAATATGTGAAACAAAATGTGTTTACAAAAAAAAAAGCACGGATTTTATATTCAAGCTTGCATCGACGACACACGTAAAAATATATCACTGTGAAGCTTGGAAATTTTACAAGCGTATTGTAGGATAGCGTTGTTGAAAATAGAGAAAATGTTCACTTTAAAACTTTGAAACGTAAGATGAATTTTTATTTAGTAAATTAATTTGTCCTCTTTTTTTGGGTGTAGGTTTTTAGCTTTAAAAATATTAATAAAAATTTCAAGAGGTGTTGTCTCATATAAACATAATGAGTAATATGATTAAAAAAAATGTTTAGTCAGGTGGGTTTTAATATGAAGCAGAAAGAAATTTGAAATTAATATTTTACTGAAAAACAAAAGAAAAACTAATATTTTGGTGAATAATGATATATATGTTTGCTAAGAAACATAAATTATCAAGCTAAAAACTGTTCTCACCTAAGAATATTCTAAATATAAATAATTAATTTATGTTCAATTTACACTGATATCTAATTACTCCTTATCTCTAAGTGGCTATATATATATATACACGTATACATCTTCTTTTAAACTATCGCACAAGTCAATAATAAACATTCTTTACCTTATATTGGTAAAAGATTACAGAAATTACGGATATTTCAATAGAAAAAAGGAATAAATTTAATCTTCAATCGAAAGTGGAAAAGCATCTCCATTCAATATTATAATCATTTTCGATCAGTTGTTTCAGGGATAATCACCATTTTATCTAAATATATTCGTAACAACCAGTTGTTTCAGGAATAATCATCATTATATCTAAATAAATCCATAATAACCAGTTGTTTCAGTGATAATCACCGCTACATCTAAATATATTCGTAATGTCAATAATAATATAATTTATGGAAACTGCATATATATGAAACTGAGTCACGTGTATAGTTTAAAGGTTATCTAGCTATATACCTAAATGTCGTAAATAGTAGTAACAGTATATATGAGTGTAAATAGTCAAGCTTCGTTAATTATTATGTCAGCATACATAATTTTGAGTAAAATTTAATAAAATTAGGATTATTTATAACTAGTTCGTAGTTTTATCAAAATGAAATTAGCATACAATAAAAGGTTTAGAACTACCTGTCCCAAACTTTGCTTAATATTTAATTTCAAGAGATTTTAATAAAGTAACAAAAATGAACGATTGGAGTTAAGGTACCAATTATTTGATTTCAAATTATATCATTATATAATATTTATCTTTATTGTAATCACGTTTGTACACGTGTATGTGTAGCATTAATGGTAATACGATATACACGTAACCCAGAATGCAATTTAACTCTACACCGAAATTTAACTGATTTATTAATAAAAAAAGCAGTTTGCAAAAATAACTTATGCCTTCCTTATCGTTATTTGTTTTAAATTATTAACCATATTCTCAGGACTTTGGTGAAGTGAAATATTTAGTCACGATCCCTGAAAATCCTAAATATTCTTTCTTTAGCGTGGCAGTAAAGTTCCTCTTTCATTTAGTTCCATATTGACGTCGATCAATAATATAGTGGAAGCGTAGTGAAGAAAATTGGGTAGAAACTTTGATATAATTTGAAAAGATGATTACAAAATTACACAATTTTAACTCAAAGCTTTAGGTTGAAAATTCTTGTTTTGTTAGATGCAAGCCTTATATCTTTACACTCTCGCAAGATCGGTGCTTGCTCCTTTTAATATTTTCTGTCAACAAATGAGGGATGGAAATAGAACGTGATATATTGTATTTACGCAATATCTCTTTTTTTTTATTTCCTCTGTAATCTACTCCAGCAAAAATTAACAAAAGTAATTTCCTTATTTATAAAACCTTCTTTATATAAATATAAATGAAAACCGTATTGAAGAACCTTTAATGAAGCATTGCTTTACCTAATTCCTTATATTTACTTCATCACAAATTCTACTAAATATATTTATAAGAATGTAAGAGTAATGTTTTGTCTTTTTATACTTCAAGATGTTTAATTTTTAAAACAAGATTTGCATTTTAATTTAAAGGAAAAATGTCACACATAAGGGTACTTTAGCAATCTACACGGTCAAAATTATTTCTTAAATTTTGACTGTTCAAAATAGTATTTTATACGTATTTGTCGTATGTTGCGGTATGTAAGAAATACAGTTACATTCTGGAATAAAAGTTATATTCTGGTTTTGTGTGATAATATCATATTATCAAAGTCTGTACAATTACATAAAATAAAAGAAAATATAGTGTTTTGGTCACGACGAGTGTCATGGTTCTTCATAGTAATCATCTTCCGCTTTCTCTAAAAACTCATTAAAGTCTGAGTCATCACTCTTATTATTGGGTTTTGCTGGAATTGCCACGTTTTCTTTTTAAAAAGGCTCAGCGTTTTTTTTTGTTTTGACCATAAGTAAGATTATCAGGAGATCCTACTGTTTGATTTTAATAATAGAATATTGTTGCGTACTGTTTGATTTTAATAATGTAATATTGTTGCGGGTAGCAATAGCGGGTAGCAATAGAATTGAAAATATGAATAAATAGATCAGAATATATTCATTGCGAATCCTGTGCATGGATATATAGGTAAACATTGAATGTCTAGGTATATACTGAATTTAATTAGTGTCAATTATCAGTTTGTAATTTAATATCGGATCTACGGTCTATTAATGTTTTTTTTTACATATATGAAATCAAATTTAATATACTCATAAGGTTTATCAACATGTAAATTTCGTTCTGAACCATGTAACGCTAACATTTAGGAGTCTTCTCCTCGTTGAAAATGAAAAAAAAATTGTCTACTCAAGTCTGACCTAGTGGAAAGACATATCCAGGATATAAAATCTGATTATGGAACGTACTTTAAATGCTAATGATAAAAAACGTGTTTATGATAACCAATGTCAGGAATTGTTTTGAATAGTTTCCATGTTTATATTTTTATGTTTTATATGTTATATTTTTATGAAATATATTCTAAGGCACATCGACACATAAACTCTATTTAAATGAGAGACATTAAACCAATATTACACATTAAAAAAATTGTCTTACATAGCGGCAAAACTGAAAAGTGCATATATAAAACAGGCTAGAAGACGGAAAATAAAAAGTAATACCACAGATAAACCAAGAGGCTCAAGTGAACATCGGCGAAAATCCTCAGTAATTCCTTTACCCTATATAATAAAGCAGGGTCAGCTTTATATGAAGGAAAAGATCCCGTGTCCCTGAATAATGAACACCATATAATATAAATAATGGAACATTTTTCGCTGAAAACTGATAAATGAAGCGTTAAAATTTTATGCTAGGAAAAATATGACGCTTCCTGAAGTTTGCAAAATAAATTGTTTTAGTCAATAGAATCGACTTATAATGCAATAAATTCTTATTCAATTTTGACGAGGGGCTTTTAATTTTATTGAAACTAGGTTTAGATTTGTGATAGAAATCTTTATTTTTTTTAAGAATTGAGTTTATTTTAAATAACACAAAATTTACTATGAGTAATATTTTGGAAACGAAATATACGAAAAGTAATGAGTTATCGATTAAAAAATTAATCGCCGAATAAAAATGACGGCTAAACATTTATAAATCGTGCTTTCACTTTTTATACAACTACAAAACAACTAAATAAACAAAATTATTGTTCCAAAATAAAAACTTTGACTGCGTAAAGAAAAAATGGAAAATAAAAGGTATAAAATTTGTTAAGACACTTGATATAAATTACGTAAATTATACTTTAAAATTATGAGATTTTTCAATTTAGTCTTCGATGTAAAAATTTATAATCGAAACCTAGTAAATATTTTATAACACAGTTTCAAGAAATGATCTAATAAAAAGCTGTCAGTATTGCTTTCAGCAATGTTTAGCAAGCAAAATCTGACGATTAAGTGTCGAGTTTTTACTTATAATCGATATGATTATAAAAAGTAGATCGACTCGGAAAAACTCTGAGAATTATTTTGAAAAAAAAAATTAATGAAAAAACATTCATGACTTGTTTAACGATTTGAAATTTCTGTAATAAATTTTTAGATATATTATTCTGCGCTCGGTTCATGACGGGTAGTGCCAAGCATTTAAGTACATGGCACTAAAGTAAATCATTTTAAATTGACATCAAGTACAGATTCATTTATTATATATGATTTGCCTAGATCCCGATATGAAGATCACAAATAATATATGCAGGGTATATCGGGCGAGCCAACGTTATTTCTAAATACTGAGATATTTGATATAATGATATACATATTTTAAAGAGATTTTTGACTGAAAATTGGTTAGTTAGAAACTGAATAAATTAGGAAAATTCCATATCATATCTTTTTCAGTACAGAATTTACATTTGTCAACATTTATAAATATTAAATAGTAACTTTTCTTTACTGAAGTTATTAGTGACTGGGACGAAAAGTGGCTTACGTAAGTTCATTTTTTAAGCAAATGATGAGAGCATACAATACGACAAATAAGAGTTTCAGTATTCAAACCTGATATGAATATCAGAAAGAGGATATAGAGGTGCTAGTGAAATATAATGGCAAGATTCATTGGGAGTTTCCTGCGGTAGAACCTCAGGTGAATGCAGAGGTTAGCTATCAGCCATTTGGTCGATTATCTAATAAAGGAAGTAGTCAACCGATTTGAGTTCATTTTTCCCATGACATCGACAGGATGTATCAAAAACTATACTCGACAAAATGAAAGGATTTATGATGGGTTCTCCTTCATCATCTTATTCACCCGATATGTCACCTGATTACCAATTATTCAGAGCCTTAAGCAATTATTAATTAAAATTTTAAAAAATCAGCATAAAGGAAGATCTTTAAAAAGACCTACAAAGTTTTTAATCAAAGTCCGAAAATTTTGTATAGTGAAGGTATTTCTTCATTGACTACCAAACGACTTCAAGTAATTTATAACATGGATAAAGACAGTGCTTATTTAGTTCGATTTTTGTGACATTTAAAAATATATATTTTTTTAAGAACTGTTTGAATTCAAAAATTTCCTTTATAAGAGATAAGAACTTAATATAGATCAACCCAATATTTTAATAAAAGTTATGTATTTACAGTTTTTTGCGCAACCAAATTTTGTCTTTTAAAAATATTATTTGTTCTAAAATTATAAGTAAAGTTAATTCTTTAAATACCAACTCAAACTTGAGGAACTAATATTTATATATTATTATGTTGCACACGTTAGTACCAAGGCTGATACGTGTATGCTGAATTGAGTACATCATTTAGAAGAAGAATTAAAAAAAAAGAACTAGGGAAAATATTCGTAGTTATTGGTAATTCCAGTAGAAATATATATTACTAAGACTTATTAAGTTTCAAAAGTGGCAAAAATTATATGTAAAATTTAACGTGATATTTTTGAGCGTCACGCAAAAACAATTAAATTGATTTAAATTAAACTTTTTAAGAGAAAATTTTTGACAAACAAATTTAAATATAAAGAATTTTTGAACAACATATTCGTATATTTAAAGCACTTTAAATTTAATTATTAACACTTGGATAAGCCGGTAAAAATTAGTATTTCATTGATTAAAGTTTTACGCATGTTGTACCAAATATGTGACATTTAAACAGACTTCATCTCACCGGGTGCAGGAATAAATTGAGTAGTCCAATCTCCGTAGTAATCACTTCATACTATAGAATGATGCTTCAAGTGATTCACTTGGGATAAAACAAAAGATGGCATTTAAAAGAGAACTCGAATCTGGCAACGGACTGTTGGTCTCGTATTGAGATACAATGAGAGTCGAGGGCGAAATCCATGTTGTTTAAAGTGCCGCTTTTCGAATATTATCCAAAGTGGAATTATTTCTGCCCACGGAAAATCCTTTTGACATTTTTTATTTCATCGAATTATAATTTATCTGTATATTTATTTTTATTGGTATAATCAAGAAGAGTACAAAAGAGAATTGGCACGCAACTAATTTTTGATCTAAATATTCGTGATTTTGCTAAATCCGAATTTCATGTAATTTTATGTCTTAAGTCATTATAACATAATTATGTTTTTAATCTTTATTTTATTTATACACCGATGATTTATACCACAATTCAATATTTGATCTGTATATAATTATAACGGAATTAGGATGCCCTTAAAAAACATATTCGCTGTGTTTTGGTTAATTATTCTTATGAAATATTGTAGTTCATGTCGGAATTCGGTGCGTTGTATTATTGCACATTTGTATGGTAACAATAAATTGTTAAGTGAGAAAACACTGAAATTGATTTCATTTTTCTAATTATTATTTTTGTCACTATTCGAATTTTTATTTGGAGAGAAAAATTGTTTGAAGTGTTTTTTCCAATACGCTCAAAATAGATACAGCTTTACCGATTTACAAGACATTGTGATAATCATCTTATCTTAAAAGTAGAATTGCAAAAATTTGCACACCTGAAAAAGAAAGAGATATTAGCTGATGCTTGTTTGATTTAATACAATTGACAGAATATTTTACAAACTGATAGGAAACAGCTTGAAATAATTTAAACCATATTAAATAATGCTCAAGTTTTAAACAAAACTATTCGTGTTTGAGAGACGTTACTTATGGCCATCGATATAGATATAATGCATTGATTATATTGTACTTTATATAACAATATTTTAAACTTTAATGCATTTATTTGCAACCACTAATATATTTAAGCACTAAAAGGGATTATAATTCAAATTTTTGCTTCATCCATATGTTTACTTTTACTTTTTATAATAGTTTTGTCAGATTTAGCATTTTTCGAATTTGTTTTTCTAACGTCGTCGTGGTTAATTCCTTTTACTCTTACTGAAATATTCTCAGAAAGTCCTACCATAGAATAATATTTTAATGTGTTACGAAAATTGTTTTCAAAGTTTCAAAATTTTTGAAGAAAAATTCATTGACAACAGTGATTTAAATATATTCATTCCAAAAGCAAGTCTAAGTATTCCAATGCCGATAGTTAAAAGTGTTGAAATTTCAAATTAACTAAAATAATAAATATTATTAATTACTGGACGTCGTAAAGGAGTTGACTAACTTATTGCATATAGGTACGTACTGAAGTAGCAATCCCCATAAGTAACTTACTCGAAAGAAAATAAGAATCTATTTTCGCGGTCCATGATAATGCACCGTTCAATGAATAATTTAAATTTAGACTATCTGGCCTTACGTCGGGCACTGACCTGTAAAAAATACTGGATGGCTACACAAAGTGTCACCCGGTGCAAAGCTGAGTAATTATCAATTTCCTGCCAGCAAGCAAAATACGATAATTGTACATAATTCCCTTGATTACCACAGGTGCAAGCTTCTCTAGTCAACCATAATAATATGTAATAAAGATTATTTGTTTGGTAGACTGTTCAAAAATGTTACGTTTTAAAATAATAAAACAAATATTAGATAAAAGAGTATACGGGATCTTTGAAAACATCGAAGGACATTTTTTTTATGTCAGGATAGAGTTTTGACTGATTTTGTATGATGGAAGAAGTTATTTTAGAAGAAGTTAAAAGAAGAAGTTATTGAAACACAATATATTTTTATCATTATGATTGAGTGTTTACAGCTTTATCATAACATCTCGCTTCAAATTCGAATGTAACTATGTCTCAGTAAATACGAAATATTTACTAGGCTAATAGATGGGAAAATGCGTGATTGAGGCATGTAACTGTATTAATGTTATACGCTTTATCTTGGCAAAGAGTCACAATTGTCCCAAGTATAAAACAAATTTTTCACTGAGCTTCTTTGCGGCATCTAGTTCAATGTTAAAACCGATTACAATATTGTCCTCAGAATGAAAAACAATGTCCAAAAATTGGAGGATAACGTATTTTTCTCAATCTGTACGTAACACTTTTCTGTCTTTTATTTATATAGAATAATATCATAAAAACAAATTGCTAATGAAAAACATTCAACTGATTCAAAATAAAGTGTAAAAAGAAGATTGAGATTATGATACATAGCTATTTTATTGGTGCACATAATTTTTTTTGATACTGAGGCACTTAACTTTACAAATTTTGTTGCATTGATTTCATATCTCCTGTTATTTTTTTTTCATCGAATCTAGGTTTTCACAATTCATTTCTAATAAATTATTTGAAAAATCCAGCTATTGACATAGAAAAAAATAACTTTATTAACACAGGATTCAAAATTCAAACCTGTTCTAACCACCATCCCCAAAAAATGTAAATCAATTTCAGAATTGAAACTTGTTCTAACTACTATCCCAAATTAATGTAAACATTAAAAAAATACTACCCACAATTAGTTAATTCTGGTGTTATACTATCCTATTCATACGTTGTCCCCTACGTTGACAACCATTATACAATTCACAGACTCGTAAAACCTTTTATCTTATTTAATGAACTGTTATCTAATGCCATGACAAAAAAATTATCCCCTTTGTTGAATGCGTTTAGGTTTTTTCAGACAAAGATAATTTTAAGTAATTATTTTAAAGCACTCGTTAAGACGACGAACAGACATCAAACACGAAATCTGCAAAAGAATAAGTATTATATGTTTAATGTATGTATTACTCTAAACCCTTTTATCATTTTATACTGCGCTGTGTTAAACAAAACACATACTTTATAATCGATAAATATTATTTCTATCCCAAACTTAATCAGATCATCATTTAATATCTGCAATTTCTTTGTTGTCCATCGATATTCCAAGAGATCTTAATTAATTATGCTATTCGTCAGACTCGTCGACAACAAAAATGCGCAGTCATTAAATTCTATGTATCTCGTAAAGTTTATTGTGATCTTATAGGTCATAATCCCGGCCGTTAGTCGCTTTGGAATTTTGGCGATAGAGTAATTTGAAGAAATTAATAATTCTCTAAGGCCTGAGGTAAGATTAATACAAACAAATTACCATAAACTTTAAACTATTTGAACGAAATATGTTTTACTGGGAAAGTTTGATAAGTTTTACAAAACAATTATGACCAACCAAATGTGATTCTAAAGACTCTGAAAATCTGAATTTTTTTAAAGTTATTATTAACCTGTTAACGTATTGAACGGTAAAACGTAAAAGTAATTAATAAAGTACATTTCTACAACAATGAAAATTCACAGGAATGTTTAGTGCGGATCATCACGAAATATCTTTTTATTTATCTTGTTTAAATATGTTTTCTAAAGTCGTCAATAATATCGACGGCTTTAGAATATATATTTAAATATTTAGAGCAGAAAGAAGCCTATGGCAAGCGCTAGTTGGGAAGCTGAATTTCATATAATTTTTTATTATCAATTGTATAAAATATACGATAAAATTAAATAATGATCCAAAGTGTAAAAAAATTGGGTTATTTTATTATATTAATTTATAAACAAATTTTTTATTTTTTATATATTTTATTTTAAAATAATTTCTATCTGTTACTTTGGAGGAGTTTCAGACGAAATAATAGTAGGAAATAATTCAATTTTTTTTCCAAATTTAAAACATTGCATGGAGTTTCATAATTTATTCATAAAATCCGTTAATTGGGTCTTCAGGTGCAAGCAATTTCCTGTAATTTCTTATCTTGAAAACTTTTCTACAATTCTGTTCATAACCGAGTTTTTCGTTGCCAAGAAAATACATTTTCGAATTTTATCGCTATTCACGACTCGTGAATAAATTATAATCTTATAATTATATTGAAATCCGCATTTTCGCATTTTTAAAAAAATATGAGGCCCTTTTTTAAGAAATAATTTAATTAACTAAGTCTACATATTTTTTTAACTCTGAAGTAAACTCAATCAGCATACATAAAGATATGTTGCCTAATTTACAATTATTTAGGAAAGAAAAAACAGGTTTTACCGCTTTTCAAATCTTGACGTCATGACTTTATAACTAAAAAATGTACTTAGTTTTAAATTGTTGGACAGGAAAATACTAAAATTTTTAACGTATTAAGGGGAACCATGACAAGTTTTTATTTATTTTCACTCATTACTGCAGATTTCACAAGTGGGACACACCAAAAAATGTGGACTGTCGACCGTTTTGCACAATGATTTGAGGTATATTTGATCTAAAGAAAAAACCCTGGAAGTTTTGTTAATAAATAACGTTTTAAAAAGTGACCTCATATTTACTGAGAAATGTGATGGATGCTGGTTTTTATATAAATTAACAATAGAATAAAAAATGCACGACGAGCTCTTTTCACGTTCACCTGTACGAATACCTACAAATCCAGCAGCACCAGAGGTTGATGCTTCCACTATGGGATAATAGATCGCAGGGCGGTATATTGTCGCTGAAAAACACGAGAATACGGGTGAAGCATCAACGCATCCCCAGCGGCTCAGAAATCATCTGTTTTGAAGTGACAATTTGCCGGCAGATGCCCTCTTGGAGTGGCTGCGGGACTTGGTGCGGCGGCGTCGGCGACTGACTTTGGTGGCCAAGGAACGGTATCGGACGGAACGGAATGGGACGGAAATAATCCATTCGGTGGTGAGATCTAACCATTATTTCTTTATTTCTTATGTTGACCCTTATTTGCATAATATTGATGATTGTTGATAGAAAGTAAATCGTACCAAGACTTTAAAAGTAACTAAAGTCGTTAAATATAGTTAAAGTATTAGGTATTGTTGTCTAGACAATTTTTTTAGATAACCGAGCTATGAAACAAAAGTAACATTTTTTCTCATCCATTATATTAATAACAATTTTCATAAACATTTCTCACATGACGAATGTTTTGGTGCAAAAGACTTGAATTATCCACAGACTATGAACATTATTTTACCGGTACAATTTTTAGTTAGAAGAGACTATCTACCAATTACTTCACACCGACATGTTCTGATACAATGTAATAATGTTTGCTCATTTATTTGCAGCTCTTTTCATTTCATTGTTTGCAGAGTATGTGGTTTATTATACTCATTTTTGTCTAAGAATATAACATAAATTATGCTTGTAAAAGTAAAATGTAAATTATGCTCTCAAGTAGATATTATTGGCCTTGTTTTTCACATTTTCGTGGGATGTGGGGAATCTATTGATAATATCTTAGTTAACCATTTGTTAGTAATTTCAGTAGCTATAAGTCCTTTGAATCAGCAACTGGAGATAGTTGTTCTGATAATTGCATTACGAAATAAAGATGTCTAGAAAGACTCTATGCTTTTTAATATTATGTACTGCAAATGAACTACGTATTTGATACTTTGTAATTTTAAAGTGTCCATAATAACAACAAGATTTAATTGAATATTTGTTTAGGCTTTAAAAACTTTAAAATAGGGTATTGTTAGGCTTTAAAAATAGGGTATTGATCGATAAATTTCTCGTGATTTTCCAAAGTTACGTGGAATTTAGAGAGGAAAATTTGTAATTTAATAGGAAAATTTGTAAAATCTTGCTCATTATGCAGAAATTTCATAGTTTTTTTTTGATAATGTCACCAATACGTTTTTGAAAGAAATATAAAATAATTCCAGTATTTAATAATTACTTAATACTCTGTATATTTGAATTATTTTAGACCTAAAATGTTAATAATAGAGGTTACCCGGAAGTCATGGATCAACCGAAAAGGCAGTATACATAAATACTTTTTTTTCAATTTTTGTAAATCACTGCTCTGGGTCGATCTTTCGGGAGTCACGACTACAAATTAAATCTTATTGATAATTTTTTGTAGTTAAGTATAATGAGTAATAACCTTTTTGAATCAATTGTAATATTTTACAACAGCTAATACGATTCTTTCAAAAATAATATTAAATATTTACTTTCCAGGATTTCATAAATTTCGTCACCATTTGTTTGACTCTTTGTGCTGAAAAAAATATACTACTCAGAACTGACAAATTTACACATGTAATTCAAAAATGACTATATCTAAATCTTACTGCCTTATACAATAATAAAAAGATAATTATATTTAGACACAGAAGGCACCCATTATGAGTAATTATCTTATGTTTGAATTTTTACGTTAATGTATTTTTCTTTAAAATTCTTTTGCATGGATACTATTAAATTCTTGTAAAAAAACAATAAATGTAAAACTTAATGTTAAACAATTTTAACAGTTCCTTCAAAAAATAAAGTTTTTAATTTTCGTTATAACAAATGTTGAAATAAGTAATTAAAAATTATCAATTAGACTTAATTTATAGTAAGAATATTTTCACGAATTTTAGAAAAAAGTGTCTTAATCTCTACAATTAAGAGATTTTTACTAAAGTCAAATTTTGTCAGTAACCTAGTCATGGCTTGGCATATTTTTACATTTCAGTTGGTTCTTGACTTCCCGGACATGATGAGTAACCAAATTAACGCTAACATGTATTTTACAGAAATGTATAATTGTTGACATAAAGGGAAGATTAAATTAAGGAATGTGTGAAATTGTCACTGAACTATTGTCTCTTTTGCACCACAGTGGACGCCTTGAAAACATTATTATTCAGGTCAGGTGCAGTGAGTATTTAAAACATCATTATCTATCTAATCTACAGTATCTTGCAGCGCTAGTGAATTACGGCAATTAATTCTCACAAATGTTCTATATATTAAACGAAATATCAATAGAAACACCCAACAATATCTATAATAACTTAAGGTGAAGACATAAAATAATTCGAGAATAATAATCACACCAACAACACTAAAGGTTAAAGTACTATAACATATTACCCTAACTAGCACATTATTTTAAATTGCAATGAAACGCTGTTACTTATAGTATTGTAACGCGTCATTTCGGAAACATATTTGTCGCTGGCCTAAGGCAGCACGTCTTACGCATTTTGTGTTAATACTAAATAAATTAATATCATCGTGTAAGACGTTCTTTAAACTTTGTCTTTTAAAGTTAGGAAATTTTAATATTGTGAATCACATAATGAATATATAATACACAATAAATGAAACTACGTGATGTAGCTTTATTTCTACTTTCTTTAAATTCTTTACCACGACCTAGGTTTCGTTGTGTTGCGACATCTTCAGGTGGGCTGTTAGCAAAGATTGCAAACTTTGTTATGATAACAGCCTTTCAGACTTTTGGCTATGCACTTGGCAATAAAATATAACATTTATTTAGGTGGAAAGCTATAACTTTCCGAGAAACTTCTTAATTTTTCCGAAGTAGTCTTCTCAAGAAAATGTTATGGGGTGCTTTTCACATTAAATCTTATTCCAGCGAAGTATGCGTTTACCGTTATTTGAAAATAGGTTCACACATTTTTCCGCCTAAACAAGATATATCCGTAGACACACGCCCATTTTTATTGTCTCCCTTCCATTTCCAGCGCATTGTTTCAAATGTCCTATTGTATAATTTACACACAACTTTATTGGTTCTTAACATTTTATTTTACCAATTAAAATTTTGTGCCGGCCAAATGTTCCATTTCACGAAATTACTCGGCATTCTTTTTATTTTCGTTACAACAATTTGTGATACTTTTATATGTTTATTTCAAGTTTATCACAGTTTATGTACACGGTGATAAAAGCACATTTGTTTATCTTTTTTGGCTTTTTCCGTTTTATATCTAGACTTCAGCAGATTTATTTCACGAATGATAAGATTATGCTTTTAACAATAATATTGGTATTGTGTTAATACGCCTTTTAGTTTAGTAAAATAACTATAAAACTATCGGAGGTATTTTGTAACGAAACTATAAAAAAAATTTGTTAAAGTAAAATATTCAAATTTATATGTGATGAAAATTTTGAATTCTCGGTACAATTTCTTTAAGAGTTTTAGCAAAGTAATTAATTATTCTTTAAGTATTTCTACTTCATAAATTTACTATTTTGTAAGTATATTAATGATAAAATTAACATCATTCTAATTTCCTATAAAATCCTAATTTATTGCGTGCTTCGTTTCCTTTGTGAACGTGGCTGGTTTCTTTATGAAAAGATTCTTTATTTTAAATCCAGGTTGTTAATTAATTGGTTAAGTAAGATTTTTTCGAATTCTACTCGAAAACATAAAATGAAATTAATCTATATTTTTTGTTTATTTGAGCTTCCCTTATAGACGGATAATTTTTTAATAAAACTTTGGAACTTTCAATACAGTGCCAATACGTTGAGTGATTTAATTAGAAATATGTGTGTATTTATATATACATATATATATATATATATATATATATATATATATATATAAAAGTAAATATATATATATATGTATATATATATAAATATATATATATGTATATATACATATATATATATATATATATGGGGTAAATGCACCATACAATGAGGATATACTGATTAAAGATCTTTAAAATAATGTATCGACCATGGAACATTGGGTGTTCCATTTTTTTAACTCCAAAGTAACAAATCGAACAGAAGAACGAGCAGAGATTGAGAAACGCTTTTAAGCAAATTGAGCATGTGGATAATCGGGAATCGTAAGCGAATATTGGCATGTGCATGCTGGATTTAAAAAAGCAGGTGAGTTCGTACTCGCCCATAACAGTCCGTTATAAAATTATAATACTGAAGTATTTTAATTCATCCTATTAACACTTTGGATAAATGGAAGACTTGATGATAAAAATAGATGAAAGGATCAATAGAGACATTATTAATTAGTAAAAGTATTTCCGTGCGCTACCCTTGCAATGTTATATGTAATAATGCATAAATTTTCTGGAGTTCCCACTTTGATATCAAAACTAAGCATAAAAAAGTTTTCTCGGAATCATAAATCTCGAATATGATTGCCGGTGAGATCGCCAGGGTACGATATTCGAATGAGGACAGAGTAAGGGCAGACAGCTGGGACGATTAATTTTTTAATGATATTGTAATGGGTTTTAATATGAATAATTGGATAGATTTAAAATGACGATCGTACTTTTATATATTTATATTTATTTAAGTTATATATGTGTCGTATTTTTATGACCGTACACAACAACCGCGAGTGATCAGGACCGGCAGTGCTGGATAACGTCTACTCAGCAGAGAACCGTAGCCTGTCGGCTGTTGGGGATTTAACTAGTGACTGATTGAGTCTCGAGAGAATATGCTTCTAATAGCGAATAGTTCCTATTATATAATAAACACTTTCTTTGTTCCTGTTAACTGCGATAATTAACATAACCACGAACTTTGACTAATTGACAACAATGTCATTAGGACACACAGAAGATTGTTACTAGGGTGGTCGAAGATATTTTAAGCAAACAGTATTATGGAACATTCCTACTAATTGTGTACGATTGTACAGTCATATACACAGTAAACGTTGTGTACAGCCATTTACATTACACCTCCCTTATATAAGAGAAAATTATACATTAATTTTCTACAACAATATCAAATCATAGTTTTGGTTATTACTATACAATACATGTTATTACTATACAATACACGTTATTAATATACAATACACTACTTATTTTTCAATTGTGCTGTTCTCTGGCTCCTTCTTAATGGAACTGCTTCTTCGCTTTCATTATTACCTTCAGTATTCATTTCAGTTAATTCAATTTCCCTTTCTACATTCTCATTATTCCTGTTACGGTTTAAATTTAAAGTTAGACAATTAGTTATTCGGTTGCAACAATACTAACATTCTGTCATTTCTATTACAAAATAATTTTCTTAATAACAAATATTTAACAAGTCAATATATTATACAAAACAATATTATTTTCAAGAAAGAACAAAATATATATACAAAGTAATTGTTATTTACAATTCTATTAAACAGCTAGTCAACTTCTAAATTATTTAGGATTTTTTCAAAATTATTTAACTTATGACTTGCTAAATTCAATCCTTCTAAATCTAATGTTGGTGAATTCAAGGGTAAAAATTCTACCTTAGTTATGTTTTTCTTATTAATCTTTTACAACAATTATCTTCCAAGATTTTGATATCAGGTAAATATGAAGTGTATTTAATTTCATATGGTCTATTTTATGTTTGGATAACGATAATAGGTGTATATAATTTACAATTAGTATTTAAACTTATTATGCCTGTACTGTACTGTTAACTGGTTAATTCAATATCTTGAGGATCACAATTTTACAATTTAGCATAGCAGTTACAATATTATTTATCACATATAACCAATTGTTCTCTAAATATAGTTCATACCATAATTCATTTCCAACTTGAATAATTCTAGTATCACATTCTGTGGGTATATAATTATTATTAGATATTAATTTTGTAAAATGGTTCTTCGAATTTACATAAATAATGAAATTTATCTAAAATCATTTTACATTTGTCAATATTATTTAAATGAGTATAATGCATTTTGTTAATAGAGCTCATAAAAAAATCAGTTCTAGGTAAAATAAATACATAAGCACTATTGTTATATGATAACCGTATCGGTACTACTTTATACAATTCAGAATACGAATTTTTTTTTGTTTGAATAATAAAAGGAGTTGAAATTACAAAACAAGTTTCTTATTCATATAATATGACGTTAAAGTTATTAATGATAGTAATTCTGATACATTTCCAACTTCTAGTTCAAAGGGGTATTTTGTTAACGCTGGTAGATACGTAATGGTTTTCCGTAAATTTTTAATATATTGTTCTGGTGTCATAATTATCGGATTTAACGCGTTATTCTTACCAAATAAAATAGCATTGTGATAAAATATGCTTACTATCTTGGCCACCACTGGAGGATTGTGTAGGAAATTTGTCAAATACGGACGCCATTTTGTTTGACAACTGTCAATGAGGACTCCATTTTGTTAATAGATTTTCCACAGATCAGAACTGAATTGGTCACAACTTTTATACAATATTAATCAAATATCATTAATTACAGTCGTAAATTAATTATGCACTTCCGTTGTCATTATTGTTAGTAACGATAAATGTTTTTCTAAACTTTGCTTTAAATTGATATCGAATATTTTTCTATTGACTTCCTGCTTTTAGCCCTTGAATCTTCGATATCTGCAATTTCTTGTATTATTTCAAATTCTGTTCCCAAAAACTTAGTAAAATTATTTTGATAATCAATGACTGCTCTCGTACAGCGTAAAAAATCATTGCCCATCACGCCATCGCTTTCTATAGGAAAGTCGTCCGGTATCAAAAATACCACATGACGTACTTTGTTAGTGCCTATTTTAAAAACGATTTCTGTAAACCCTAAGGTTTCTATTGGTTCCGCGTTTTTATCTAAGCCTCTTAATTAATATTTTTATTTATATTAACAAAATTATCTTTTGCAATTTTACTCTTCTTTATTAATGTTATTTCCGCACCAGTATCTGTTAAAAACTCAAGCACTCAATATTTTTATCAGTGGCTTGAATCCACAATTACATATACTACTCAAATCACAAAAACCTCAGTCATTTGAACAAGCAGCTGTTTCTATCGCTATCTCTGAAGAACAAGAGATAAAGTCTAAATTAGAAATGGCAAGTAATTTATAAGCCACGTAATGGTAATTATGAATACAAAAAATGTTTTAATTGTAATAAGATAGGACACTTAGCATCTAACTGTAGATCACAACCCGTTATAAGACGCTTGCAGACGGAGTTTAATTGCTATAATTGTGGAAGAAAGGGGCACTTTTCTAAAGATTGTCGAAATAGAAAAAACCCTAAATAATTTAGAAGTTGACTCACTGTTTAATAGAATTATAAATAACAGTTATTTTGTATATATATTTTGTTCTTTCTTGAAAGTAATATTGTTTTATATAATATATAGACATGTTAAATATTTGTTATTAAGAAAATTATTCTGTAGCAGAAATGATAGAATGTTAGCCTTAAAATATGGTAGAGATTATTATAACCGAATAACTAATTGTATAACTTTAAATTTAAACCGTAACAAGAATAATGAGAATGTAGAAATGGAAATTGAATTAACTGAAATGAATACTGAAGGTAATAATGAAAGCGAAGAAGCAGTTCCTTTAAGAAGGAGCCAAAGAATAGCATAATTGAAAAATAAGTAGTGTATTATATAGTAATAACGTGTATTCTATAGTAATAACATGTATTGTATAGTAATAACCAAAACTATGATTTGATATTGTTGTAGAAAAGTATACCTTAATTTTTCCATTATTTCCTTTCTATATTTTCAATATTCCTGTTCTAGTTTAAATTTAAAGTTATACAATTAGTTATTCGGTTGCAACAATTTCTACCATCTTCTAAGGATAACATTCTATCATTTCTATTACAAAATAATTTTCTGAAACACAAATATTTAACAAGTCTATATATTATATAAAACAATATTACTTTCAAGAAAGAACAATATATATGTACAAAATAACTATTATTTATAATTCTATTAAACAGTGAGCCAACTTCTAAATTATTTAGGATTTTTTTCATAATGCAATGTTAGCTTCTCTAGCTTCTTTTGATAAGTTACTATTTAGGCATTTTATTAATTTAATGAAGCAATTTTAAATTTTATTTGCATAATTAATTACGGGGTCTTTCAATTGTTTACACGAATTTAATTCAAGTTGCCATTGTGCAAATGTTCTATTTTCTGAATAGTTTTCTAAGAGATGATTTTTTAATTCTAACCAATTCTAAAAATTTCTGTTTAATAAAGTAGATCTGCAATTACCCCCAATTTTAGATAGAACGACTGGTATAAACGTTTTTTTTATAAATTGGTTTAATCAATTCATACGCATCATTACAATTATCAAAGAAAATGTGAAGTGAAGACTTATCACCATCATATCTATTGATTATTCTCTCTGCCAACGCAATGTCAATATAGCCCTCCATATTCTCTATTGTATCAATTTTATTTTCAATATTATTGCCCTGAATTTATTTTTTCTATTTTCTCTCTACGCAAAGTGTCAAGATTCTCTATTTAAAAATATCTATTTTTTTTGTTAATATTGACAACATGTAAAAATGATTAAAGATTTACAGTATATGCATGTTGTTACAATTTGCTCTCTTCAGTTGTTTATCTGGTTGTGTATCCCAATGTGTGATAATTTGGCTCCCTTCTCCTAGTCCTCTAGTCCTCCTTCTGATCCTCGCACGGTTATTGTATATTGCTAATAACCAAACTGATTTGCTCTGATTGTAGTCGAATATTCTGGCACAAACCTTCTTGAGTGATTTAAAATACTCAGGTAACTGTGACAGTTAAATTTTTTGGCGAATCGAAGGGTCTCAGGCGGAAGTGTTGAATTTCAATAAATCAATCAATCCAATCAATTAATCTATATTCCACCGCTGCACCAATTTTATGTAATGGGTTTTAAAATGGATAATTGAATATATTTAAAACGACGATCGTACTTTTATATATTTATATTTATTTAACTTAAATATGTGTCGTAATTTTATGACTGTACACAACAACCACGAGTGATCAGGACCGGCAGTGCTGGATAACGCCTACTCAGCAGAGAACCATAGCCTGTCGACTGTTGGGGATTCAACCAGTGACTGATTGAGTCTCGAGAGAATCTCCTTCTAATAGCGAATAGTTCCTATTATATAATAAACACTTTCTTTGTTCTTGTTAACTGCGATAATTAACATAACCACGAACTTTGACTAATTGACAATAATGTCATTAGGACACACAAAAGATTGTTACTAGGGTAGTCGAAGATATCTTAAGTAAACAGTATCATGGAAAATTCCTACTAATTGTGTACGATTGTACAGTCATATACTTTGTAAACGTTGTGTACAGCCATATACATTACAATATAACTGAAGAGTTCTTTTAATTTGCATAACCAATTTCGCCCTAAACATATGATTTCTGAGATGCGTGATGTGTCTCTTTAAAAATTACCAGTAAAATTATAAAAGTTAACGAAATTTTTTGAAATACTTCATTTTTCTCCAAATGTTAAATTATTTCAGCTTCCTTTACGAGACCCCATTATATAGAGCCGGGTAAAATGTTATCTAAGTTAACAAGTGGGGTAGTACGTTTCCACCAATGAAAAAATTTCAAATCTTTGAGTAGTTTTTAATTTATTTCGGATGTATATATATTCCATAGCCCATTTGCAATTGACTTAACATTTATGAAGAAAATAAATAATCTCGACATTGCAAAAATTTTTAAAAAAAATTATGGAATTGGTTTTTCCTCAAATTTTTTCCGTCAACGCATATTACACTCTTGATTGTTAATAAAAAATACATTTTACCCTTTTCAAACCCTTAATCTAACAATTTGTTCCAAACTTCTCCATTAAAATGATTAATATTTTTGAAAAACTTAAAAATTTTTAAAAACGAAAAATAGGATTCGTTATGTGAAAGTCAGAAACTATTTTTGGTTATAATTTTTAGCCTTAGGTAATTAAAAAAAATAATTTCACTTTTGCTGCTACTCTTTTCACGACATCGATTGCTCAGAAGTATTATTAGACATACTTGCAATTTTAATATTATAAAATTATCGAGTAGGAAATATGGAGTTACTTTCGTAATATTATAGATCCTTAAATCCATCATAGTATCGTTGTTTTCACCGAGTATAATAATTTTTTAAAACCAAGTTGGAAAATCATGATTCCAAAATTAAACACAAAACCAAAAATAAGAATCAATTGCGGGGCAAAATCGTAATCTGATTTTTTTCATTTACTTTGCTAGAAGAAAACATCATTATTTTTGTGATAGGCCTAATACGACCATCTTACTTTATA
This sequence comes from Druceiella hillmani, assembly GCA_039881145.1. NCBI lineage: Eukaryota > Metazoa > Arthropoda > Insecta > Lepidoptera > Hepialidae > Druceiella > Druceiella hillmani. The sequence goes on along the minus strand of JAYKKI010000032.1, from coordinate 1,722,506 downwards.
CGCCTCTGAAAATTATTAATTTATTGAGATATATACAATATTTCAAACCTATTAGTCAGATTAATTTCCTAGAAAAAAGATCAAACTCTTTGAACATATCTTTGTGAAGTTACGGAAATAGAAATAGGGGATTGAAAATCATTATGTTCACCCAATACCAACAAGGAAGGTTTTTTTTATTATGGGCATTTTATTATTCATATTTCATAAATTTTAATTTTACTTACGAAAGGAAACGTTACCTACCCTTACTATTGTGGAAAAGATTAGGACCAAGTTTCCTATTTTTACATAACAAAAACTGTATTTTTAATAATATAAGAGAAACCAAAGAACCGTACCTCAGATAACATTTTTCGGGCTAGATACGATAAGGTAAAGTAAAAATAATTAACTCCTACGCTTATTTTTATGAGTTTTGTCATATTACCTTTTCGAATCATCATAGCAAAGAATATGTTCATTTATCATCAATTTATACTTTTCGATGCGAAAGGGGAAGATTAATTTTAATATTATTTTTAAATAACCAGGGTCTCTTTACATGCTACGCGATGAAATGTATAGATTACGGTAAATAGCTGGTAAATTATACATTTCATATAAAGGTATTCGTGACATTCTGTTCAGTTAACAAGAACTGAAAATAAAGAAAATAGATGGATGTCTAGATTACATAAACTGTATAAGAACAGGAAAATAATTTAGTTGGAGTTTCAATTAAACGAAAAAAATAGTTAATTGCTTTATATTTTATCTTTATTTGCCTGATTTAATTGAAAACCATCAAATATTGCTATTCAAATAGAACAATCAAGAAACTTTCACTTCTTGTCAATTTAAAATGATGTGGTATAGGTGAAATCGAGAAGAAATCGCTAAACAGAAGAAAATTAGCAAAAGTTTAAGGTAATGGTGGGCTAAAATATATAAAAATTAAACCACGGATAATGAAATTATGTCTTTCGGATGAATGAATCCATATTTCAGACATTCAGGCCTAACAAAATAAAATGTGAGCTATAATGAAGTATCATTTCCCCGATAAAGCATTATTGCCCAGGTTTTCCAAATTTATATATATTTTATGCCTTTGGTAATTTACTCGTTTAAAAGCTTTGTTTATGAAATATTTATCTTCCTTCACTGAATTTTATAAAGCTTAAATTGAGAAAAATCTGAAATAATCCCATTATTTGATTAAAATTTTTAAACAAAATGTGATTAAGGTAGTCAAACTCTAAATTTCTAACTTATTTTAAAATTTAAAAATTATATCCCGTTTATTTTTGGTAAAACCGTAAGCAGTTGTTTCACTATACTCTTGACTTTATTTAAAAAAAAAACCGTCGAGTGATTTGTCTAAAAAAATTTATAACAATTTTTGGATTTTACAGTCACGCGACAATTATCTTAACTAGTATCACGAAATTCAAGAGAAACAGCTGTCAAATAGGTATCGTTGGCTGTTTCGACACTCGATTGATTTCAAGTTTTTTGTTCAATTTGTTTGAAAATTTTCAACCATTTTAAACTATTCAACGGTAGCTATAAAAATATTTTCATCGGAATTTACTTATTAGTAAAGATTAGTTATTATTAATGCAATAGTAGAAGATCTTTACATTTCTAACTTTAAAGGGCGTGAAACCAAATTACACCTTATGACTGATATTATAAACGAAAACACTGCGTTTCAAGATTATATAATTAAATAGTATGATTATTAGAATAATTCTTGGTTAACTTAAAGAATTTACTAAGCAATTAAATATTCATAGAGAATATTACCGAGATAATAAATTCAATTTTGAAATGAAAAGCATATTAAAAATTTATATAGCGTAAATCTATTTATTAATTTACAACTAGTGTATGTAAGAGATTTTTTGCTATTATTGTCAAACTACAATATACATTTCACTAAAACCTTATGGTGTCAAAGAATTTAAAAATAATGTTTACTAATTCATTAAAAAAACTTATATCCTTTTTATTTCGGAAATATTATTAGCGATTTTTATCGATAAAAACACAATATCGTGCTTTTATAAGCATTATATTTGCTTTTATAAAGAAAAAATTAAGATTTGTAGCCATTACCACACGTGAGGCCACACGTGAGTGGTCGTGAGTGTGTGGCTATAAAAATGAACTCAGACAATTTATTTTGTTTCAGATTATTCCTTAGACATTGGAAAGTATTTTATTGATTGTTTAATTAGCGTCTTTCACAAGCTCAAAGGATAGTTAAAAACGTTTTCGGTAATTTGTCTGCCATTTTAGAGTACTGGGACGCTGTCAGTTTTTTTGTGTATAAATAAACAATGGAGCTGATACCCTAATAATCTGTGCTTTATCCTTTTTAATTCTAGATCAATATACACTCCTGTTGGTTCTTTCATTTAGAAAAAGAAAATGTCATGATTCAGCCAGGTTCTTGATATAATGATCAAAAGGAAACGGAACGAATCTTTGCAGCTAGCTGCTAAATTTACCAATAAGAATACCTCTATTTGACCAGGACATAAGATAATCTTATGCTAAATTCTTTCTACTAGTACTACCGAAGATTTTATTTATGTAAAGTCCGCAAGTGAAAAAAGTTTACCACTGATTGAAGTGCTGTATATACTTTATGAAAAAAAACAATAATGAGATATTCTAAGTAAGTTTGGTTCTAGCACGCTATTTTGTGTAAGTTTGTTATATTAGTTCGTTACTATTACACGTATGTTTAGTTACTGTTCGTTACTCTTACATACGTATGTTCGTTACTATTACACGTATGTTAGTCACATTACACGTATGTTTGTATCTAGCTATGATTAACCGTAAGATCATGGAAAATAAATAAAAGAAAATGAAGTTTTTTAATAAACCAAAATAATTAAAAAGGCAGTAACATAAAATAGTATTATTGGAAAACCAAAAAAATTATACAAAAAACATTCCTCATTTAGTAATATAATTCTAACAAGTGATAATATAGTTAGGATTTTTATCCTACGTTGTAAATACTAATTAAATTTTTAATGAAATGTAATTAGCAACGTTTGAAGATCTTTAAATTCGGTAATTCGCTTTAAGTAAAAAGTTATTTAATATCAATTTAACATAAAAAATGTGAAGTTCTTTTCATTTGTGTTTGCATAAAAATATATTAAAATAGAAATAGATAATTTTATAAACCGAGAGTGTATACCTATCAAATTTCACACATGCGTATTATATTTTGTAATTAAATCTGTGCTTGTCACACTATTTGTACAATTATATCATAATTTTATTAAATAAATTAACCATATATTTACATGTACCATATTCAGGATTGTAGATTCGTTTATTAAGAAAACAAGATATATATATATATATATATATATATATATATATATATATATATATATATCGCCTGTTAAGTAAGAATTGGCTTGCTTGATTCATATATGAATAAATGTAGTCCCCAATAAAATTCCGGCGTAATCCGCTAGAAGCCCTTGAAATTCAGTAATCGGGTCATATTCAGTCGGATGGTAATCCTCGTTGCGATTCATTAGCGTCCAACGGTTTGTGGTACTGGCGACGGCTTGTAAGTGCTTAGAAATCCTAACTGCTAAATGTTTTAGTTGCCAAAGTAAAATTTACGTATTTTTTTTTAAATTAATAGTTTATTTATTATAATGAAGAAAAGAAATCAGGATGAGGATTTTTATGTAGAAGATTTTGGACATTATGAACAAATTAGAATTTTTAATTTTAACAAAAAAAATTGAAAGAGGTATTCCGCTATAGAAATTATGCGTTCGTGTTTACATTCGTACGTGTGTGCGTGCGTGAGTACGCGCGTGCGTCCGTGAGTGGGCGTGTGAGTGCCTGCGACACCTTTTTTAAATTATACAAAACAAATGGACAAAGCGTAAAACGATGTTGTCAATTTGAAGATCAATAAGTGTTATTGAATTCGTAACAAACTCCATGCGAAAAACAACGTAATTTTATGCAAACCAACGCGTCAGGTAAATATAAATGCGCCTTATAGATTTATTAGAAAAATTTTCTTCCCGAAGGAATCTTGCAGAAATTACATTACCACATAATTTTAAACAAAATCATGAAAATATTGGATAGTGGTCACGTAAAGTGCAATCTTTTCATTCACAGTTCTAATGTGATATCCATTTTATTGATTTTATTTGGAAATAGACCGTTTTCTAAAAATTGTTCCCGAGTGATGTATAAATATATAATTAGCTTTGAAATGTTATGTTTATTAAATAGCAATAGAATAATTTACTCGTGTTTTTAAATGTTGAGCGACAGAAATATGTATAAAGTAAATCCAAGAGCGAATGTGATACTTTTTCTTTTACTTGATACATCGTAACATATTTTAATTAAAATATATGCGATTCCTTTTCGGTGCTACATTAAAACGAAAGGAGAAAATAAGACAAAAGTGAAAAAATCTGGATATAGAGCGGTGCCACTAATTTCCGAGCGGAACCAACGGACATGAAATCCTATACTGGAAACGCTTTGCAGCTATTTTGGCTATTTTTACGTTGTAAGTAAATATTTGACATAAACAAATCGTTAATTCGTAACTCATACATTCACTTGTGCGCTAACATATCAGATAAGAAACACATCAAAGGAAAAATCATGAAATTATTGACTAGAAAGTGAAATAAAGTCTATGTCAATATACCTATCAGATTTCACACATGCGTATTAGATTTTGTAATTAAAGCTGTGCTTGTCACACTATTTGTGCAATTATATCATAATTTTAATAAATAAATTAACCATATATTTACGTTTACATATTCAGGATTGTAGATTCGTTTATTACTCACATGGTTATGTGGATAGTTTTGTTTTATTTTAAATAAGCTATTTCTTTATGTTTTTTGAGTTCAAAAACTATGTTATTGAATTTTGAAAAACGGATTTTTCTTGTAAGTAATTTGAAAATGCATATTATATGTTCTGGTTTAAAGCACCCAAAATCATTAGTTCCTTTGAAAGAAATTTTGTCCTTTAGAGAGCAATTGCTTAATTTTTTATAATATATTTAGGTACCTGCTATTGAGTGTTATCTAGAAGAAGAAATCGAATTTTCACACGTTGATATTAGCCAGTGGTGTACGCACAATATTGTGTCTTATTCTATTTAGAGGAATATTGAGCACACTTTTGGAGTCAGTTCAAACGTAGTTTAGTATCAAGTAGACCATTGGGAAGTACTATCAATTTATATCCGGAATGAAACCCGTCAAAAGCTAGTATCGAAGTGTATAGTCATGTTATGCTCCAAATATATAATTGTGGGTCGGTATGTGAATTGATCATACGCGTTTGAATTACATGAGTATCGTACATTAAGAAAATAATCTGATGGTGATCTGGTCGTTTTACGAGACGTGTGCCTTTTTGGTGGGTGATATCAGGATGTATTATGATTTTATATAGTTGTTTGGAATTATATTATTTTTAGTGCCGATGCAAGAAACTTTGCGGGAAAATATTAAATAGACTAAATAATAATATAAATATTCAATAGGCCAAGGGCAATAAAAAGGCTAGAAAAGTAATTATTATATTTAACGTTTATTTGGTACACGAATTGATACCTGTTAACACCAAGTCCGAGATTATCAATAGAGCATACATACATTTAACACAATATGGTTTATGTGTGACACACGGTATAACTATAGTTATACAAAAGCGCCAGAATTTATAATAAAAAAATTTTGTAATTGATATTGGATCTGTTGTTTTCTTGGTTGACCAAACTTAAGTCGTATTATCTAGAGGCGTTTGATGGTGTCCATTTTATTAAGTTGAAAAAACCGGCCATTTTTTAATACCAGAAGGATCTAAGGACGGCGACTGCCCTCTACGGAATTTAAAATTGTAACTCGCGATGTTTCAAAAAACTAAAATTGTCTAAACACATAAATTATTTCATAAATTTTACGACTATGCACGGATTTAAAAAAGAACGAAAATCAGTGATAATTGGAAAAATATATTAATTTAATTCACAATTAATTAACATAACTTATGATAAAATTAATAAAACATTAAGGAATTAATCTAGATCAACTAAATACCGAAGCCGTTAAAAGTTTCATAAACTCATTTACAAGTCTCCATTAAATATTTTTATTATAAAAGTTTCTCTATCAGTAACTATTCTTTAAAAAGGTCACGTTTAATGTACTTGTAATTTTACTGGTTTTTCAAAAGTTAAGTTTTCAAAACATATTGCAATTATGTTAGGTCAATACTTCTTAGATTCCACAACCCTTTTATAAGAACGGACAAAACATTATTATCGACATGTTATATCAAGTGCACATACCTAGAACAGTAACAATTTTATGGCTAGAAAATTTTAAATTTAATTAGCTAACTACCGAGATGCAATACTTTCTCCTATAAATTGTATAGATAAATAATGGGATCCTATAAGATCATGAAAATTCTAACTGGAAAATGCATCTACTTGTGGGATTAGGAAATATTCCTTATGTCAATTGTTACTTCTTGTTCTATCTATATGATAAGTCTTATATAAAAAAGCTTCTAAAGCCTACTTAACTTTTACTTCAGTAACTGAAAAATTTTGACCTTAGAAAATTATCAATAATTCATAAATTTATTCACATGTACAATCTAAATTCAAGAATATAGTACACAGCTTTGAATTCAATGCTAAAAATATGGAACCGTCAGTAGTTCAAAAAGTTGTATTCATTCAATATTATGAAACAAAATAAAAATAAATATACAAGGTGCGCCCTCAGTCACAACGGTAGCTACTCGGAAATGGTCGTATGAGTAGCACAGATGAACGCTTGAAAACCATTATACGGGAATTGATTGAAATTGCTGTTCACAGAAGATATCGCCTTCAGCGTTCACGCGAGAATAGTTGGATTTTACGATTTATTGTAGAAAATTGCTATTTTACCTTCCACTTTATATGTATGGAATAGCTAATAGTAATTCTTAGAAAGAGAAAAGTATTTCTGTCTAGAAAATAATGTTTTAATATTTTATTTTGAATCATAAATTATATTTAACCTCGCTTTTTCTGGTTGATATTTGAAACGTTATTTTCCGGAATATTTGTGACTCTTAATTTAATCTGTCATTTGACTTCGCCCTGGACTCATTTACTTATCGTCAACCAACCAAAGTAATTTAGTTCTCTTAACCTATTTTATGTATATTGTTGACGTGATAAATTATATGGAAAAATTATTAGGTGTAACTTCATTAGTAGGTGTAACTTCATTGGAAATATTTCGATTAAAATTAAAATCGCAGCCAAAAATGCCGTTTGAAAACTAAAGTTTTATACTTTTAAAAGTATTCATTACGTTTTTTGTCTTACTACTTTGATCGACTTAAATTAAAATGTTTAATTTAATTTGGTGTTTTATTATTTATTCTAGTTAATCTGCAACTTGTCAAATAAACGATTCAGTTTTCAATTTGATGACTTGTTAACAAATCACACGATAGTCGGTGAAACAACAATCAAAATAGTCCCAACCGCTGGTGTGTCCCACATTTTGCCATCGATCGCCGCAGGATAAAAATAAGGAACTCTTCGTGCGCCATGCTGAGTGATGGTTCGCTCGCTCGGACCGAAGCGTAGTGATGCGCGGGCTGCATGCTTCCCACTTCAACGCAGAAGGTGCTACGCAGGATAATGGTTTCACTGTTCGCTCCGTGGAATTGCGATGCGCGGGTTGCAGACATTGTTTACCGCGTACTGGCTATAATTTGGAAATGTCATGTTTAATTATTTGTCATCCTCTTTCACTTTCAATGTGTGGTTGTCGCCTTTTGGTAGATGCGGTAAGAGCAGCTATAAGTTTATAATACATTCAATAGTTAAATTAAATTGACGTTTGAATGTAAAATATCTGTAAATACTTCCTGGAAGTAGAATTTGCAATAGTGAATTAATTGAAGTGTTATTATTATGGAATTTTCATAGTAATTTATATCTAGTCACATATACTAATACCATATGTTTATCACTCGAGTTTTTTCGGTTAGTCTAATAAGTGTTTTCACAAATTATTGTTAACATTTCTTCAATTCCTCAATGATGATTTTATTTTAGAAATACTTTGAAATAATTTTCCTTTTATTATTCTTTACATGTAATTTACCTATGCTGTTTTTTCAAGATATTCTATAAAACCGATCACATCATTAGAAAAAAAAACGATTATCTTCCTTTTAAAATACAGCAAATATTAATCACTTGGAGGTAAGACGACCTTATAACGAGCCTTTATTGTCTCTCTGTCATTGCTGTTTTATTGTAAAAATGTCACACTCTACAGAATATGCATTACTTTTGAAAAAATGGAGGTTACGAAAATTAGCTTGCCTGTTACTGGTTGTTTTTGGGAAACCTATAAGTGATATATTCAAGATCCTGGTGTTATTGATTTATTCAAGATCTGACCTAAATGATATATTTTAATTCTTAAACAGTAATTATCGCCAATAATATATTTAAAAATAAGGCAAAAACTCTTATAAATACTTTTCCCACCACAGTGTTTTAATCAAATGTTAAATTATGTTTAAATTTTACAATTGAGTTCACTGTTAGTAACAAAACGTAACAAATTACATTGTAAATTGAATTTCATTTCATTCATTAAAGCAAACTTTGCCACGCCCAAAACACGTCGATCTAAGCGACACAGCCTACCCCTATCTAAAATGTTTACTTCTCTTTCTATCCACATTAAATTTGGTGTAATTGAAATACATTTCGGTGTAGAATTTGCTTTTTTGCTTCTATTTCAAGTAAAATAATTTTGTAAATATTTTTGCATTGAAGAAAAATGTAGTCAGAAACGAGTAACCGAATTAATTTTATACAGGAAAATTGCAACAATTTTATGTGTGCACTGGGAATTTACCCAAATTTACATCACGCCGGGCACGCCGGAGGCCATATTTGATATTCGATCGAGGTGAAACTTGGCGCAGTATCTCAGTATAAATATATATATTATGCGTAGAATATATCGAAATGGCTCAATAGTTCTATAATGGCAGAAATCAAGGTATAAGAACTCTAAACAAATTCACAATCCATTTTCCTTACACTTATTGGAAACACATTTATCATAAAAAACCTCTAGATTTAATGTCGTTTTATTTTAGTAAATATTTCCTTCAGAAAAGCTGCAGCCAAAAAATATATCTTTATGAACATTCCTTTCTGTCGTGATTTTTATTGTTTTGTCTAAGCTTAATCGAAACTATTGTTATACGCTGGATATATGACTGTCATAGACATGCGATTTTTTGATAAACATACATGCATTCAGTAACTTTATTATTTTTTTGTTTACTTCTGAAAATAACAAGGGAGGAGTGCACTGGTGTTATTTTCAAAACCTAATAAGATAAGATAAAAAACGTATTTAACCTATTCCGATATTCATTTATTAAGCCTTTATAAAAACAAAAACACATTTTCATACTCGTTTCGACATTTTCCTATTTTATAAACATCAAAACAATAATTTCGTTTGCCGATAATTCAAAACCGTGTAAAAACGCATAATTTAAACTTAAATTCTGCAACTAGGGTACTATTAATATATTTATAAGAAATTTCATATAGAAATATTAATTGTACGAATATTATTTAATTATTACTTTTGTACATAATCAATCTTACGATATCACAATGCATAAGAAGTTATTAAACGTTGATATAACTGACCTAGTTCCGAAATTTAATCATCACAATTTATTTCATTGCCTTACGGTTTTTAGACGTATATTTTTTTCATAAATATATTGCTTAGCCCATATCAAATGTTCCATGAGAGAAAAAATTTGCAAATGCAATGCAAATGAGCTTTTTCTCCATCCCCCGGGGAAATAATGGCTTTAAATTCATGAGTTAAGGTTTGTGTTTAATATTTCTTATATTTCCTTGTGTATAATATTTCGTATACTTAAAGACAAGTAGCAATTTATCCCTTGAAGAACAAAATTGATTTATTGCGAATAAGTTAGAAGAAATAGACTATATGCGAATAAGATAGAAGAAGGAAAAACGTCATTTCTAAATTTTATTTTAATGAAAATCAACTATTTTTCAGTCAAGGAATAACGTCTTTCTTTGTCCGACACTTATTCCCGGACACCGTGTATATATTTTACACGATACATTGATATCATTTGATGATTTATGACTCACAAAATGACTAATATGACACAACAAATAAATAAGCCCATGACCTCATTTGCGTTTAGTCATATTTTGCAACTATATTCGTTTCTATAAAGCAAATTTTATTGCAAAATGAATATTCCCAAAAAGTCTTACACTAATTTAATTATGTAATTTTATGTAAATATTTTAGAATTTCATTTGAAGTAAACTATTTGTTTGCCCTCTTTTTGAGATAGGATACGATTTACAGGTAAAATTTAATTTTCATAATAAAGGAAAATTATCTTCATAATATGTTCAAAGGTGGTTTTTAAAAGTTTTTTTTTTATTTAACGGCAACTGAAAATTATTTAGAACTTAATTGGATAATACACATTTTTTAAATAAAAAATAATTCTAACTAAAGGCATCTCAGATCTGCACAATGTATTTCGTTTATAAATTTAATAAGTTTCTGAAGACGACAGACCTTTATAATAACTAACGTCGCAGCATGTGATGAAAGTTATTGATTTTCTAGTAAAGTTATTGTAATGTCAAGTTTTAGATTGCTAACATTTTAAAATTAAAGTCAATTTTCATACTGAAAGTAAACAAGATCAAGTTTGATAAGATTTTCATTAAAATATAAATGGTTGGAACAATGGTGACTGCAGTTAAATTTGCGCTAGACGACGTCAAATTCAAGTTTTCTAGAACGAATGCATGAACATATATATGTGTGTATATATGTATATATATATATATATATATATATATATATATATATATATATATATATATATATATATATATATATATATATATATATATATATATATATTACAGTGAGAACCTAATTTAAAGAATACTAGCTACGAATTTATTGTAAATTACATTAAAGGCGAAATACATGAATATTTGCTGAGAATTTAACAAAATTGTCAGCAAATATTCATTATTTATATTTCTGATTTGAGCATTTTGATTTTTAATGAATCAAAAAACGAGTGACGAAAAACAATAGCTTAATTTCGATCGTGTTTTAAATTTTGCCACTGAACGTTATAATTAAATATTAAAAAAAATAAGCAGGTAAATGTGGATTTAAAAAAATTCTAATTTGACGAATGAAGTTTCGAGAAATTTACATGATTGGAACATGTAACATACTATGTATCAATTATATGTATCACAAAAAAAGCAAAGAACGCAAAATATCAAAATACAAAAATTCAGTGATTCGTAAGCGGCAAATACATATGGTGGCTATGAAAATTGTTACAATTTGCAATTTTAATGGCCGTCCTATGCCTAAGATACCCTTGAAGTCTATCCTCATGAAAATAAGTTTTCTCCTCAAGTAAATATCTTTTAAATGTAAAAAACGTGCAAAGTTCCAAATGGTTCAAAATTGGCTCCAAACATTTTGTTTAAATAGTGTGTGGTGGAAGGCTTTGTGATAAAATAGCATGCGCGCTGCGGTGCATTTTGATGGCTTCATTTAAATGTATAATGATTGGTTGCAAGCATAAAAATAGCTTAAAAAAAATTTGTTCCATTTTTCTTAAGTGCAATAATCATCAAAATTAGAAGAAGGTAGTTGGCTAATGCGGATGCTAAATGAAAAATTGAGTATATAAGAAAGTTTTCTTAATGTCAAGTTCTCCATATTAAGGAAGAACAAAATATTAGTGTTTAGGAAAATGATATATTAGCTCGTTTCAGTATTTGCAAGTACGTCATTTTGCTTTTGTCATCAAATTTTTTATTCCAAAAAAAGATTTAATATTTGGTTCTGATGATTTTTATCATATAAGGAAATGTTATGTTATGAATATCTAATTATTAAGATATTTACTTGTATTCATATTTTGTTTTTCCAGATACTTTTGTTCCCATTAAGGCTGAAAAGTGTGTAATTAGGATCATTACCAGGAAATATTGATAGGTTCGATTAAAAGGATACATTGGTCCAAAAAATTCTATCATTGTGCCAATCTAGACGAGTTTTACTTAAATCACCAAAACTTTTTCCAGCTATAAAATATTATATGTAATATTTATTACCTTATCTTATGTAATCAAATATAAGTCGAGATGATCATATTGTTTCTACTAAGGTGTTATAACGACACATGTAAACCGCATGAAACATATTTGTCATGTAAGAAATATTCATTATTCCAAGCTCCTTCTGAATTATATATATTAGCTTCTTTGCAGATTAACGCAACAGACAAAATTAATTTGCTAAGAAATAATAATGAGAAGATCAGGCGTACTTTTTCGTTTCATTCGCTACTTAGTCCCTTTTTACTTCAAGAATTTTATAAAATGTACATAATAGTGTAATAAGATATATAAATTAATATACCCTATAACCCATGTTCATAAATGACACTCTTACAAATCCCTTGTTAATGTATTTTTATATCATACCGCATAACACGGAACAAACAAACATATTAATGCGTCCTTTCTTTAACGTATATTTGATTTCTCAAAGGCAACACCGTCGATCAGCGTTTACGCTGGTTGGCAGTGTAATATTTTAGCGTCGAGGGTTTTGTAATAATATTTCGGAATATTGAAAAGGTTTTATGATGTTTCTATTTATGAAGTTTTATTCAATATATTTGAAGCATGTTTAAAAAAGTTGAAATATTTTCCGTTGAAATTATAATAATTAATTTTGACGGTGATTTTTTCAGAAATGGTTGATAATTTTCCCTAGGTGCTTTAACATTTTCCACTCGGTTTGATCCAGAGAATATAAATATACGTATAAATAATAGAAATATTCTTTGCAACATCTTGTGATTTTAAATAAAATTTGAGTAATGTACACATACATACATGCACACGCGTACGCGCACGCACGCACGCACGCATACACATAATTTCATTTCAGATTACGGAAAGAAAAGTTACTATTTATTTGAAATTGTCGCTTTTACTTCTGTAATTAAATAAAGGATACAATGTTATTAAGCTTCGTGTCTTTTTATTTACCTTGATGTTATGTTCTTATCTTACTTTTTTTAGTTTATTTGTTGTTCAAATTAAATGTTCCTAGTAGCAAATTTTGAGTAATATAATTATCAGATTTTGGGCAAATATATTTCCTATTCAGTCCAGAAGTAATTTGTAACAAACGATCCTTTGAATTTAACTGAAAATTTAGTGAAATATAACAAGTAACAAAACCATTTTGTCATTACTTTAAGGCCCATACTGCATCTTGCATTATTGATAGATATATAGATTGAACAAAATACTTTATAATATTCTCTGCAATGTTACAGTAAATATTTGTTTAAATTATATCTTTTAAACAGAAAAATTTACTAAACACGGTAAATACTTACTCTTGTCTTATTTAAAAATAGACAAAATTAACACTTTATATGAGCATGTGGCATAGATTATGAAAGAAAATAAAGTAAAAATAATAATAAATAATAATTTGAGGTAAAATACGTCGAAAACTCTGGAAATAAATGACTAAAATATGCCTAAAATAATTTTAAAATATTGAAAAAACTGAAAGTGATTTACTCACGATAAAATCAACGGTAATTCAATTTTAAACTAAAATTGAAAACTGTGACATATATAAATAAGCAGGTGCCCGATCATATACATGCAAAGAAGGGAATGATGAAAAACTGGAAAACCAAATTACATACGAATGAAACATTTAACTGCTTGACTATGGGACTAATCCCTTAGTAACTTGATGATGCCATTAATTAATTTTTTTTCTGTAGGATTAATTTATTAAGATTTTAGGCTTGCATACAAAATAATTACGCCTTAGAGCCGGTTTGTCAGTCAGGTAGAAATTTTTATGTACTAAGTGCGTAATCTGCAGAGGTGCGTGGATCCTTTATTAATTTTCACGCTTAATTGTGGTAAAGATTAATAACATTTTTAATAAAACGCAAATCAATTTCAAGTCGCTAATAATTGTAACTAAAAATAAACTGTTGTAAAACTGACAGAAGTACCCCACACACTACAAAAAGGTGATGAGGGCAGTGTAGTCGCTAAACATTGCAATTTACCCTCCCTTGGTGAAGGACAAATTAGAGGTATTAAAAATAAAAAATAATATTATATTACAAATAACAGCTGAATTAAAAGATTAATCGCATTTTTCATAAGCAAATCTTTAGTTGTACAGATTTTACGAAAGCATTTTTAACGGTAATTTTTTTTGTGAGAACCTAAAATAATCAACGTAAAGTTTCAAACAATATTAGAAGCTTATCTTTCAATACAAATGAAGAAGCTTAGAATAAACATAAAATCGCTAATTACAAACCTGCTATATGATTAATCTACTTTTATATCAAATTTCATGTGATTTAGTGGAATAGCTTTCGCAGAAAAGTAATTTGTGTGCCTAGAGTAAACTATTGATTTTCATGGAAATAAAGTTTTATTTTCAACTGACTTATGACGATGTCCTCTACCTAAAAAGATTTTGGACTATTGTAAATGGGCTACTCCGTATATATATATATATATATATATATATATATATATATATATATATATGTATATATATATATATATATATATATATATATATATATATATATATATATATATATATATATATATATATATATATATATATATATATATGAATTCTATGTACTTAACTAATCGTCAACATACCGTGCGAAATGTTTTCATTCATACGTGATACGCAAAGCTTGTCAAATTACGTTGAAATAAAATGTAAACAGTCGGCGGAAATGCCACTTTGATGATTAATATAAAAGAGGCTATACACGGAGTGGAGTCATGTGTGTCTTTCAGTGTATCATACAAACGACTTATTCGTGCCGTAAGTTAGTTACTAAAGCACATATATCTTGCTTTTGGGCAAAGAGCCCGAGGTATTGAACGCCGCTCTAAAAGCTTTCTTCATGATTAATTCGTTTTATTCAACATCCACATAAAAAGATTTTACAGTGCTTGTGGGTGAACTGTTTTTTTTTCTATAAGATAGAAGCTATTATTTCGCAATGATAATATAGAGTCACCTGAATGAAGAAAAAAAAAACATATAATCAACATCAGTCCTATAATTAATTGATTTGAAAGGTCTCTCAAAACGTAATGGACTTTACTAGATTGAATTCGACCTCCAGAAGTTGCTTTGAAAATAGCATGTTTTAATCATTTTAAAAGCATCTGCAGCAGGTTTTATTGAGTTTCATTTAATTCCATTGGATAAAATATTAAATTCATTGTTTTTATTTGAAATTCATTCGAAAAAAGTTTAACCTTCTTATATACGCGCATTGTTGTTCTGTGGGACCGACGAAACACTTTTTCGTTTTATTTGTTTTCTCGGAAATTCTGGGAAATCAAGTTTTTTGCCCTGTATCGGATTTGTTGCTAGCTTAACTTTAGTACACACCGCGCGTTCTTACACGTGTAGTCGCACTTAGCATTAATTGGTCCGCGAGACCAACGCGGTTATAGGTTCTACTTTTTATGTAAGTATAAAATTACTATAATAATTTCGTTTTAGTGTATTTTTGCGTTATTTGCTATGTGTATATGTAAGTTTTGACCAATTTTATTATTTTTTAGGTTATATTTTACATCAAGATAGATGACGATCGTATCAGATTGCTGTTGGAGGAAGAAAGTTCTGGTTCTGACGACGAAGACGAAAATGACAGTAAGGTGAAAGATTTCGTCGTGATATAAGAAGAAATATACGATATTGAAAAAAAAAGATGACGATGAAGAGGTGGGTGAGTTAGAGGATATTCTGTTTTAAGTTAGTGTTGTCGTTTTTTGCTACTAAACTCGCGGTTCTAACCTCTTAGTCTCCACGCTGTGGTGTTAATCTTTGCTAATAGCCCACCAGAAGATGTTGTAGTACGACAAAACCTGTCATGGTAAAGAATTTATAGAAAGTATAAATAATACTACATCACGTAGTTTCATTTAATTGTAAATAATAAGACTTGAGGATCTGCTATTTCTAAAATGGTGTTTTGAGTCTCAAGCAGACACAGTTGTTGAACTCTGAGTTCCAACTCCTCGACCCTTGATTGATTCAGGGGTACTACCTTCCTAAATTGCGTAATAAAAGAATCTGCTGTGTTTAAATTGGTATTGTGGGTCTCAAACAAAAACTCCGATAATGAGTTGCAACTTCTCAGTCTTGATGATCCAGGGATACTGCTTATTTAAGCCGCGCCTCTTAAGTATCCTCAGACGTGATACTATAGGGATAATATCTGCTTAAACCGTAAGACTTTGCTATTTCAAATTAGTATATAGGCTCTCAAGTAGAGACTTTGTATTCAAATTTCAAATTCTTACCCCTCACCCTGCCTGTTTAAATAATGAGACTTGAAGACTTGCTGTTTTAAATTAGTATTGACTCCATTATTGACTTTACCAATGAACTCCAGATTCCAATTTCTCAGGCTGATGATGCAGTGGTACGGCCTGCCTTACATCTGTAAACTTATACCTTTAACATTAATTTGAATGATTCTTTTTTTTAATGTTTCTACTGCAGTATTATTAAACAAAATGTTTGGAATTTGACCATGAAAAGTAAAGGTATACCACAGAATTACTCAATAATCTACAGTACAGGTGCCAAGTTCAAAATTGAATGAAATAATTGTAATTATAATCTAAAGTAATAAAGTATCTATAATTTTGGTACTACTAAGTTTGACATAAATGCGTCCTTTAGCAAAATCTGGGTGCAATAATGTAGAAGGACGGTGGTTACAGAAACTTTTCACTGATAAGGAATAAACTCATCGAGTTTCACCAAGCAACAAAATAAAGAAAATAAATAAGTGGATACGTATATGCAAGTACATACAAAGGAACGAAGTAAGTAATGCATTAATCGTTAGTTAGATACGTAAATAATTACTAGTATAAAAACCTGGACGAATTTACTTATCTTAAGTATGTAGATGAACTAAATTTGAACTAAATTTCTCAACAATGTACGACCCAGGTTTATGGTATATAAAGGTATATGAAGGCTTGAATACTGACTAAAGTAAAGCCAAAAGAGAAAATCTGATTTAGATTGTATGTATCAGTGTATCCATGAATATATTTAGATTTATTAAATGCCGCAAAAGTTTGTTAAAATGTCAATAAATGAGATATTGTTGACATTGAATTCATCGTAAGTGCATGACATACTGGTTAATATAGGATATAGAAGCCATTAAAAATGAAAAAATAAAATATTTTTGCAAACGAATTGAACGACTTTTCAATAACTGCCGATTAAAAATCATACTAAATAGTATAAAATAATAATACATTTTCAGCGTTCCAATTCTTAATAAAGTATAATCCATTTGCGACTATGTACATATTATGTACGTTACCAACAAATAAATAATAGAAAATCAATTTTCCTTTTTATTATTTGTTTAGTATATGAGATACAGTATCGTTAGTTTTTAATCCCCAATACAATTAGACACATACTTTTGTCGATTTTCAACGATTATGGAATTTGAAGAACGACTGTAATTTAGAATGAGTAAAGTTATAATTGAGTCGGTCAAGTTAAATGTTCTGAATTTAATAATTATAGTACTTTATTATTGTTGGTTGTGATTGCTTTAAGTTAAATTAGGAAATAATTTTTTATGAGTATTATTGCATGATTTTTGTATTTATTTTATTGCTTGCATGAAAATACAACGATAATAATACCAGAGCAAATGCAGTTCAAAATAGCATATCTAAAAAATTCGGAAATATGGTAAAATAGATGTTTTAATATGTGTTGTAATTTACATATGTAGTTTAAAAATACTTTAGTTAATAATTGTTTTGATTTTCTTTAGTATAATCGATAAAAGAAAATTAAACAATTTCTATTTCGCTTATAATATCAAATATATTCCGTAATAAGTGCTTCACAATGCTTCAACATCATCTATGCATCACATCATGTTTTGTGTTTGATAAGCTATATACGTTTGCTTTCTGTAATTATACAGTTTATATAACTAAACTAGTTTTCAAAAACATGCGCGCGACTACGATTCGTACCCTGATGGTTCTATACCTTTATATCATATTATTGTAAAATATAAAAATCCAAAAACTAAAAAAATAATCTCTCTTACGTAATAATTCCAAGTAGAATTATAAATTAATAATTTTTTATTATATTTTACTTATTCTGTGAGATTATGATTTTCTTTTGTACCAATTTTTTAAAATTATAAGTCAACATGAAGTACGATTAATATTTTTTATGTGCGAGAATATATTAGGAAACGTGTTAATTATAACGATTGATTTTTTTTAAATATTAATTTTATCTAGTTGATAAAATGACTGACGGAATGGAGCTGACGGACTTTAGAGATTTCAGCTGATTTTTTAAGTTGATTTACCTGGCTGATCTTGAGTCCATTGGGACCATCGTGACCTTCTTGAGAAGAAGGTCCCAATGAACAGAGAGGCAGACAGGCAACAGGATGATCCTATAAGGGCAGCGTTTTTATTTCTTTTTAAGCTACGGATCCTTCAAAAGAAAAATGTAAATTTTTTCTGATTCAGACAAGGACCCTTAAATATAAGCATTTGAATAAACACAACGCTTATTAAGCAACCAAAATATTTCTACAAAAATATTTTACCAGACATTACGTCGCTATTTGTTTATAGTACTGAATAAAACCAATAAAATAACTATTCCGAAATATATAGCTTGCTATTATTAAAATAAATTGCGCCGAAAATATTACAGAGAAAAATATTTCAATTAAAGGATATTCAATTAACGTACACTGAAAAATTACTTCAGTTTAATGTTTTATTAGCCTTAAATATGGAATATTAAACGTCTTATTGTAAATACAATAGCACTCTCCTAATTATTGAGTTAATCACTTTATCATTCATTTTAATATTTTTGTTAATCGTAATAACATTTTGCTTAGTAAAGTAAAGATAAATACAACAAAATTAAAGTCTGCACTATAAAACGAGTTAAAAACATTTATCTCCAATTAACTTCTCGCCTATACATGGTAAACCATAACATTGATAAAACAATAATTCAAATTCATTTAAATAGTATGACAGAGGAAGGTATTAGATTTCCATATTTTAGATCTGTACTCTATTTTACTAATTAAATGGTTTTTGTACGTCAAGTGTGAGACCACACATATATTTTCAGAAATGGTCTGCATCCTTACTGAAAGTTTAAGAAGTGGCGTAATACAAAAGGCGAGGCATTATAATACCGTTAACGACTCCTATTAGCTTATAGCCCACGTGGACTAGAGTGGATTGGCTTAGGTTTAGAAAAGATGCCTTTTCCCACAAGCAAAGCCAACATGTATAACTAGATGTTCCAAAACTGCGTTACGTTATTTAATTTTTTATTAACAGTTCGGGTTATGAGTATTGTATATAGATACCTTAGATAGGATAAAATAAGCATATGTGCATAAGGGATTTCTTATATATACCAATGATTATTCAAGATTTGGAAGGAATTCTGCAAAGAAAAGATTTAGAAACGGAATGTAGCATTAAATGTTATAGAAAACAATAGTAAGAATCTGTCTTCATACTGTGCAACATTTAGTTCCTAAAATTACAGAAGTATCTCGTCGATTTCAAGAAAGAACATAAAGTTTTTATATTTGTTTTGTTTTTGTCTTTGCTAATAGAAACATTTTTTGCTAATCAAAATTGTAATATAATTATATGTCGGTTTTTGGATCATATGTTAATTTAAACGTGTATTGAATTATTTTTATTTTACTTTGGCAGCAATTCTTTTGATTTACTAAGAGGATACGCGGCAGTGGCAGCCTAAAAATTTCGTAAAATATATATTTTTTTCTTAAACAGGGGTTTAGTATTATATTCTATATCTATTTATACCTGACTGACTACAGTGATATAATATTTCTTAAAAATATTTAATTTAATAAAAAATAAACGCAATGGATATTCTACAATTAGCGTAACAAATAACTGCTGAATGTACTTGGATAAAACAAAGTTCTAGCTACAAATTTAGCGATTCATGTAACAAAATAATGAACAATGTAAGCCATTTTTACTCACCCATTTTTATGCTCCGTGCCACGAAAAAAATCAAAACCAAAAAGATGAGTAAAAAGCCTTGTGACCTTTTTACTATACTATAAAATTAAAATTATATCTTATTTAATTTAACGTTAACAACTTTAAAGAAATTAAGGCTTAATTAATAAGTTTATTTTTTCTTGTTATTACCTGTTAATATTCAATTTTGTAACACTTCATAAATAAAAATTGTAATAAACGAATGTTTTGTATGCAAGTCCAATTTTTGGATAGATTATGACCCCTTTAATAATCTCCCCTTTAATGACCCCCAGGGTCGTGTTTATTATTAAAGGGGTCATAGATGGATGGGATGAGAAAGGATTATGTTTGTTGCTGATATTAGTTTTATTACTTTTTGAACAACAATCAAACGCCGTGCTTTGAATGTATCCTATCGTTTTTACATTTAACGAGATTCGATTTTATGGAGTATTAGCGTTTGTTTTTGTTAATTATTATTTTGGTAATTCCTCAACATTTATTCGACATATTTTATAGTCAGATGAAAGCCCATTTACGTGGCATGAAATATTTAATGTGCATAATGAACACTACTGGAGCCATACGAATCCACATTTAAAACGACCGGGAAGTTTTTAGCACTATTTAAATGCACGGGGAGGTATTTTGCGTAATCAGCTTGTTGGTCCGTTTTTCCTACCTACCAGAATGACATCGGATAATTATTTGTATTTTTTACCTAAGGAAGTGGTAGTCGGAGATATGTAGTGGCAGTACGATAGAGCGCCCCTAACTTCGGTATGCGGGTATGTGAGTATTTAGTCGAGGAAAATAGTCGTCACTGAATAGGGCGCATTAAACCTGTACCCTAGCCTCCGAGATCTCCAGATTTAACACCACTCAATTATTTTCTTTTTAGTAGCATCAAATCCGATGTATTTTCAACTATATGCTCGGACGAACAAACTTTATGAGAAAGGATTACCGACAGTTTTAATAAAATTAAGAGAATGTATATCCGGTTACTAATTCAATTATAAAGAAGGCGCAGTTGTGTGTAAAATAAAACGGAAACAATTTTGAACATCTCCTTTAAGACTTCTTTAGCAAATAATTGAAATAATTTTATATTATATTAACAATTTATTTTGTAAAATAATTGTTCCCACAATGACTTTTCTGTGTAATACTTTATAAACGAGAAAAAAGCTGTGGATTGAGTGATTTCCATGGAACGATAAAATGAATGATGAATGAATATGTTAATGAATGAGTATATTATTAATTTTATTTATTAAGTTTTTATTACTTATGTTTCATGTTATTTAACCAATCAATTAAACGATATACTCACTACGTATAAATTATTTTATATACAATGTCTTGCCGCCATGCTTCGCGGTCATTAACCCGAGCGGTACCCAGTGATGTACGTTAGTATCGTGTGTATGAAAAAAATGACAAATGATTATGAATATTATTTTAATTTTCTGAAAAAAGTCATGTGTTCAATTTTATTTTATATGTATATATAATATACCTGCAAAATGACCAGTAATTATACAAATGTTTAGTGTGCTATGCAATCGATATATATGTATTTTAAGTCTTGCAATAAAGTTTTTCAACCGGATATACATTGGAACATGGCCAGAGTTGAAGTACAGAAGTATACTTATAAAAAAGGGCCTCTGTATATTTTTCCGTAGACTGCGAGTACATAGCTAGTTACGAAATAAATCATTTAAGTCATTAGTATTTCAGTATTAAAGTTGTAAAAGATAAGAGACCATTCTTCAAAATAAAGCTAAAAAATATTATATTGACATTAATTTACATAATTTATGGTGGAGAATCAAGATAAAGTATTATTTAAATTCTCTTCAGATTGATGTTAAAGCTAACCTCGGGCCAAGTAAATAAGATAAACGAGAAACTTCAAAGCAGGTTTACATACTGTTGTTGTTTACGTGGAAATTAGTTAAACAAATAATAAAGTGAAAAATATTTTACCCAGTCTTTGTTAATTACGTATATAATTTATCTCATCAGCCTTTATGGGAAAAGAGAAACTTTTGTCACTATAACATCAATGGTAACGCAGATGAGTTTATTTTCAACTACCATCTTACATTATTTATTAATAAATGCAATATTTAGAGAGATGATATGGTAAAATTTCGTGAGAGATCTCTGTCCTTTCCAGTATATGGGGCGTATCCGGGGAACTTTCCTTTTTACCAAATATATTTAGGTTTTATTACTTATAACATTTGACTGTTTCATATTCATCCTATTGAATTTATTACTTAAATATAGGATATAGGAAAAACTTAAGCCGAATTACAGCTCCCGATATATTGAGTTTTTTCTTAAGATAGAATTGATAGGAATTTTGGTGATCCACGAAATAGTCGTTTGTTAATTTTAGTTCTCTATTTAAAGTTCATGTATACATAATATCTAAGATGCTTAGGACGAATGAAAAATTACATACTCAATCTCTAGCCTTAATTTAACGAATTCTTCCCAAAACATTGTTATATTTCGGGAGGCACCGTGAAATCATTCGTAATGTAATTTCTAGATTTGGACCTAGAAATGATATGTCATGTATTAATTGCGAGTCCATATAAAAATTTGTGACTTACCTACAGAAAGACGAAAATACGGGGGGAGAAATGATGTTTCCGCAATAACTCAATTCAGATCGAACTCCTGAAAAGAAACTAAAAAATTGATAGTAAAGCAAAATACCTTGTTTTAATACTTTCCAATACACATTATTATCGCTGTTGCTTTCGCTCTATTAATTAGGAAATGAATTACACTCACAGTTATCTTAATACTACAGCCATAAATTTTTACATTGAATACAATACTACAAAACACATGGTTCGTCAGAAATAGGAACACACGTATCATGAACTTATTAAAAAAAACTGTAAATGCGAGAAGAACTTGTCCTATAAGGCTTTCGTACACACTAAAGCATATATAAACATTTAAGGTTAAGATATTAAACTAAACTATTTACAATCAAAATGAACATTTATTAAAAAGATATTTATTCCATGAGTAAACGCAATAACAAATTAAAAACTGAACTTGAACTGACTTGAAAGACCCTTCAGATAAATATATAAATATATATATATATATATATATATATATATATATATATATATATGTATATATATATATATATATATATACATATAATATATATATTTGTACATATACACATATATAAATTTCGTATGAATACATTGAACATAAACAAAAATTTAAGTTAAGTCATTCATCTGAATCTACTCCGAAGGTTAATCAAATTAATCGTTTAAACAAATTGGGAAATACCTATATGTTAAATGTAAAAAGTTATGTAATTAGAACAGGTGACTAAATTTGGTGTTAAATTTAATTTCTAAACATCTGAGTTACCGTAGTTGGGTTTTTCCTATTAAGGACAATAGCTTTAATTCTCATTTTGACTTCAACGCTTTCTAGAATAGAAGAAGGAAAACGTATTTAGTGGACATGTTTGACACAATATTATCTAGAAATATTTTACATATAAGTCGAAATAGAATACTTGCTTTTTCATTTATTCATATACGACGTGTGAAAGAATGGACATAATTACATGGAAACTTACTTCACGTCTATTAATAATGTGATATATACCAATGGAAAGATCTCTTTAAGAAAAACAATTGTTATTAATGGATGTGATCTGGATGTAAATATGTTTTCTACCATTTATGAACGAAAAAATTACGGTTAGATTATTCCCAAATATTCCTCTTGGAATTTGTTAGTTCCTCCGCAATACCTCGTCTCTTGTTACATGGTTAAAACCCAGGTGAGTAGGTACGTATTTATTTATTAAAGCATTTTTAGTTTCATCTCCAGTCATCATCCCGACATATCGCTAGTATTTCAATTAGATTAACTGTTCTCAATTTTGGTAAATATAAGACCAGAGCTGTTCTCTGATTCTATTATCAAATCAAAATCATCTTCATTGCCGCCAGTTCAAAAGTGCATTTCATCGTTATTTACAGCACCTCTTATTTCCCAGTTTAAGCTAGTATCAGGATGAATAGTTGCCATTAAGATATTACATATGACGATAAAATTATCAAAAAAAATCGTGGGAAATATTACAAAATTTAAGTAGTGTATCCCATCATTCCCTTCCAAACGTCCCTAATAACCCCATTGGCCTCGGAAATATACAGGTTGCATTCACATGTCTCAGACATTTGGCGATAAGTTCAGTTCTGACTTTTGTGGAAAATACGATATAATCAAAACATTTTATGTAAAAATGTTGTCAAGATTCACTATATTTAACTCCTTAAAAGTTATGAGATCTCATGTAGAGGAAAGCCCCAAGTAAATCTATATTTTGGTTAATGCAAATTATAAGGCTTGGCTGTGTCGCAGAACACAGGCAAATTAGTATAACGTCTGCACTTAATTTCTTCACAGTTCATTCTATAAACGATAAGCAATTATTACGCGTTGTGCTACTGATGATTTAAGAAATTGAAGTTATACTAAAATTGCATATATTTACAAAAAAATTAATTTCTAAACGATTACGAAATGTTTTATATAATGTAAAGGTACCATTTTCTTCAAAAAACTAGATCATGCGATGTTTTTCATGAGTAAATATGTTACTTATTATTGTTGCGACAGATTTTGTGGCCTATTTTGTCTAAGGCCTATTTTGTCTATGGCCTATTTTGTCTAAGGCCCTAGCACATCTATATTTGTCTGCGCAAATGACGAAAAATACTTTAAGTAGATTTGGAGTTTATAATGAAATTAATCCTTTTATACATCAATGTGCGAAGTACGAATGAAGGAAAAAGCAAGTGTTTCTTTATATCTACAAAATATATTTATCTGTTGCTATTCCCGCAATCGATCAAGTAATAATTAAGAATTAAGTTATTACTTTTAACAGGAAAAAGCCCAACTACTGTAATAAAGAAGTTTGAAAGATAATTTTGTCAACTGTCCTAATTACAAAACTTTTTGCAGTTTATGTATAGGTATGCTGCAGTTTCTTTTTTAAAATGATTAATTGGTTTACCCATCATAGTGTATTCACATAAATTATTAACTTAAATTTTTGCTGGTATTCGATATTTTCACACAAGGGTTATATTTCTCGGAAGTATTTTTTCAAAATTTTTTTGTTTCTGGATGAGAATGTTTGTGGAAATTTATTAGTATAAAAAGTAAATATAAATATACGACAAGAAAGTTAAGGAAATTAATTATAATGTAACTACTTCTACAATAAATACTCGTAAATGAGTAAATGAAACTTGTCAGGAACGGGCAAGGTTATCCTCCAAGAAATTTTTTTTTCGAAAATGTATAAAAAAATATTTAAGCATATTAAATTTCTATGCAAAGTTAATAAGTCATAAATCAAAGAATATATAAAAATATGTTAGTAAATATAAAATTGATTTCATAAAATTACAAGATTGATAGTTATTTAAACTGTTTAAGTGAATCATAAATTCGAAGCAGCAACAAATATTTTGATTGAAACCATGTTTAAAGCTTTAACCTTTCGACCGAAATAATAATTGCTACTTGAGACGTTCGTTATTGCTTGTGAAACTTTTTACTTTCTCATTAAAATTGTTTCGACTTGGTGAAAATAATAAGTCGTAAATTTTCACGTTCCAATATAAAGTTGGAAAATTATGTCATTTGTTGCTACGTGATTATTTTTTGAGAATTGGAAAGTGACATTATCATTGTGTTTAAGAATCTCTTTTTTACTACAGGTAACATATTTTACAAACACAAGTCTAGTTAGAAAGACGGAATCCCTTTACAAATTTATGTCAGTAATTTCGGTGTAATAATTTATCTATCAGCCAAAAGGGGTAGGTAAAAAAGGACATCGGCGTCTGTCTATTGTTGTCATATAATTCTGTCAAGTGTTTAGAAAACATTTGACTTTCTGAAATCATTCTTCTTAACGGGTTTTGAATTTTATCCAAATTAGATCACCGTAATTTGGATAAATACATAATCTCAAATTATGTATGTATATGTGTAACAATTATTTGATAAACATTTATTTCAAAGAAATTCTCTTAAATTTTTTTAATCGTGTTTTAGATTAGAAGGTAAGAAGGGAAGATTTTTAGGTTAAAGACGTTTAGTTGTCAAAAAAAAAACACTTGTGATATTATCAGGCATTGACAAAGTGATAATTTATTAATGTGATTGCCGAGATAAATACAGATAATTTATTAGTATAAATACTGATATTGATAAACAAAATTGGTTTTTCTTTTTTTATGTATTTTTATTTATTATTTATCATGAAATTTACGAATTAAATCTGTTAACTATAATATTTATGTTTTAATTTTATGTAAATTTCACTGTGGAACTACAAGGAGAAGTCTCTGAATTGTACTTAAAATTGTGCTTTTATATTAAAACTAGTTGCACTCCATTGGGATTTCTTAATATTGATTTCATCATTGGGTAACCATTGGGTGATGCATTGTCCACTAAACGAACATCGTCTAATTTTATTACCACTTCTTTCGCGTAAACATTTTTAATCAACGGTTATGAATGAAGACACTAACGAAAATGATACCCGAAATCAAGGATATTGGTTGCTGCCATTTTTCAATAGAATAGAGTTATATCGCATAAAGTACCGATGACAAAAAAAACGGTAAGTGAAACTTGAATGTCATCGTTTATACAATTATATTAATAATTATAACATGAATTAATATATTGTTGTATAAGTTTATACAATTCATACTTAAAATATCACCTTTCAAACGCAAAGAATACGTTCTACCTGCTATGTACACATATGCTTACTTACATTACTTCAACATGACACAGTCACATTGACGGTGACTGTGTCATGTTGAAGTGAGCCAGAAGCAAACATTTTGTTGGGATATGAAAGACCTCCAGTAGCATTCCCTTCGCTCACTCGATTTGTGCGGCGTTCAGTTTATCTGCAGTAGACGTCGTGTCGTTTACGAAATGTTGGTCTTCGGTACGTGACGCGTATGCCCCAATTCGCTGAAATCTTATTTCATCACTTAATTTAGACAATCTTTTCTCATTTACTCTGGACGGCTTTCATCGAGATTTTCTAAAGAAGTGTAACTAAAAAGTTGGTGATAAGTTTTGTGAAGATTTGAGTGAAGTATATCTTCAGTATTTTTTTTCTGACAAATCTAATGTAACATGATAACATGGATATGATAAAGCAAAACGAAATAACAGAAATATATATAGTAAATCGAACTACTAAAAATATTCCAAATTTGTGGTGACTTGATTTATTTGAAGATTTACCTACCAGAGAATATGAACGTTATATTCTCGGGAGTACTTTGTATAAATCAATTTTTAATGTTAGGTTACTTTAACTCTGGTTCGTTATTTAATATTTAGTTATTAAGTCCTCGCTGCATAAATTTGTCCCGACTTACCCTTAATTAAATCTGCATGACAAAAGGTGTAGTAAATTTTAAAGGGAACCTATTTTATTGGACCGTTGTCAATATTAATTTTAATAGTTACTACGGGCGTCTCAGTAATTTCAAATGACCCTGTTATTTAGAGCATGTTAATAAATATTCTACGAGAGAAAATGGCTCATTGGAAAATTTGCATACACTTCAATAACAGTCATTGTCTTGGTTTTCATGGTCTTACCACAAACGATTTTCAAACAATTATTTAAAAATTTGTTTTATTATATCAGCCCCAGTTGCCAGGAATTATTATTGGCATCGCAAAGTTCTAGTATTTAGAAAAGATTGTAATCCTCTTTCTTAAGCTAAAATATTTTGGTTTTACATAGAAAAGTCAATGTTAAAATAATACGATTATTAAACGATATAATGGCATCAAGAGGAAATATTAGAAAAATCCCTTATTTAAAATCTCTATTTGAACCATGAAAGTACTGTGTAAACAAAACTTAAAAAAAATAGCTTAAAAACAAATACGTACCACCTACACTTCTTTACCATTAATGTTTTGAGATATGACCAGGGCCCTTACGAACATAGATATGACCAGGATTGTTTTTCTTACATTTTATTTTGTTTTAGTAGTTTAGTTCTTCTAGTCAGTAATTTTATCCTTCTTGCAATTCCAATTATTTGGAGTACTGAAGAATACAATATTGGAGAGACGAGGGAGAAATCTCGATATGTGACAGCGACTAATATAACGAATGAATATCTGGCATTCTGGGTCGAAATCGACCCAGAATTGGACAGGAGTTGGTACTGAAAAAATGTACGTGTAATGAATAGGATTACTCGCACCAACGCTTACGACGCATAAAGTTACTGACATCGCTACACTGCCCTTTGTATGAGACAGTCAGACTATTGAAATGAAAAAAATCACGTCACTTCTCCGGGTTTCTCTTAAAAGTCAATTCTATTTCCCTAAAACCGAACGTGTTGAATATTAATTTTATGGCTACTCGATCCTCTCGATCTCAAAATTAAAAAATCGGTATATATACCTTTTTTTTACTTTGGTTAAATTAAAATTGATAACACATAAATCGTCGAAATCTACTTAATATTTGATATCATCATTTTCAAAATGTTTAATTCAAAGATTAATAATGTTAAAAGGTTATGATCGTATTTTTACCTTATCTTCGGTTTTTCAAACGAATCGTTATTTTATTTTTATGTAATATTCTTTATTTTTGTGTATAAATGGGAGCTGCATATTTAATTGTTTGTGCATATGCCTTCCTTCATAAAGTATAAAATATTGGAGCTAGTTTCATAGGATAAAAGCTGAAATGTTTCTATCTCATCTCGAAATAAGACGGGAAAAAATATACACACGTTAATAAAATAGTAATTCCTTTATTTTATTTCATTTTTTTCTACTTACGTAAAGCATTACAGTATATATTTCAAAAACAATATTCATTATTGGATGTTTTGTAGTTTGCAAATGATTTATTATTGTATCCAATTGTATTATGTAATTTTAATTTAGGTATAAAAAAATGTTGGTAGGGTTTAGTTACCCAAGTTCTTGAAAAAAAATCACCAAATATTTTACTTTTTATTTTTATGTAGATTTCAGTTTATTTAACTATTAAATACAAATAAATATTCATAAAACTATCTAATAATCGAAATCATTCACTCAAAATTTCATAAATCATTATCAAAATTTTATATAAAGTATCAGAGGGTTACCCTCTGATAATTCATATAAAATTTTGTCGGAAATATAATAATTTTGTCTGTTATACCGAATCGCATGTAAATAGCAGAACGTCATAAGAAAAATAAAAATTCTCAAAATTTCAAATCTAATAGAATTCGGATCATACGGGAATAACGGAACGGTGAATTATATTATCAAATTAAATTATGAAACAAAAATATTTTAACAAATTAATCTTTTTAATGTTTAACAATTAAATTAAGTTTTAAATGAAATAATGAATCTTGATTGATTACTGTTATACGACAAAATAAATTCGCCATCTGTACGAAAAATTGGCATTCACTGACCTTAACGGAACAAAAAAATATTGTTGGTTCTCAAAGTCCTTTGCTACTCTATAAGATAGTCCCATGAAGATGGTGATGCAAAATCTCGACTCAAAGCTGGTCGTTGTTGATCCGCAGAATAATTCACGATGTGATTTAAATATGTCTGCCGAATAAAAAAATCAGGACCAGTTTCATTATTTATTTTTATAATACACAACTCATTAATCTTCTTATACTCATGCTTTAAATTAGGAGATAGAACTTTCTCGAATTAATGTTCCATAGCACAGTCCGATTTAAAATTGAAATTTTTCCAAGGCATTGCGGCTAAGATGTGTAGATTGTTCACGCACTCTAAAAGTTCAAAGAAACTGATATTTTGCTGCTACGGTATAGAGTAATTACCCTAGCCTTTTACTAGTTTAAAAGTAACTGATTACATGATTTTACTGCTTGGATGTACAATTAAAGATCCTCACATTTTATGGTTTAAAAGTAACTTTGCGGCTAGGATATATAGTTATTATCCATGCCTGTTGAAAACTTGAATACAACAGAAAAACTATTATTATATGTACTTGTAGAAGGTTTCGAAAAGACAATGGAAAATTTTACTAAAAGAACGCGTAAAAACAAAGGACAATTTTGTTATTTAAAAAAAGAATGCAACAGAAATTCCTTCAAGAATGTTCTACACCTTACAAAAATTATACCATATATAAAAAAATCAATACTGGCTTAAACATTAGAAAGCCATACAGAAGAAAAAAAAACATTGGCAGTATTAATCATTTGACAAAACGTCAAGTCGCAAGTGTCCTTACTCACACAGGTGGCGATGAAATTAAGTTTAACAAATTTAATTGATATCTGAAATAAATTATTCTCATGCAATAATTATAAAAAAATTAAAATAAATATTATCATTTTGAATTATTATAATTCTCAACCAATTTTAATTCGTAACCTTGTTAAGGAAACTTTCAAAAGTATTCTAAGCCATTAAACCCTTTTTTAAACTAATATTGATTTTTTTTCTGTTTCTCTTTTCTGGATTTTCACGTAGTTATTTAAATAACCATTTAAATAACCCGTTTACCCACTTAAATAACTACGTGACCCAAACATTTACTGAACAAATTGAAACTCGCATGGAACAATTTTATTTTTAAACAAGTTGTTTTTAGCAATAAGCACATTCCAATAAGTTTCCATTTAATGGGCCGCATGCCCATCTAAATAACAACGTGACCTAAACGTTTACTGAACAAATTTAAATTTACATGGACCAATTTAATTTTCAAACAAGTTGCCTTTTAAAATAAACATATTCCAATAAGTTTCCATTTAAACAGATCGAATAACAAATCGTCTTACGACAAATCCCATATTTTTCTTGATGAAAGAAAAAACAAAATTTATATAATCTGGTTTAAACATATTGTAACACTAGTTGCGCTCACGACTTTGCATGGACCTTTAGAAATTATTATTAACAAGATTAATACACCTAACACTGTCCTACTGTAATAACTATTAAATAATCATTTTGAAATATGTGTGCTTCATATTTACACGTCGAATTGCCTTATCTTTTCTTTTAACGGTTGTTTGGGATAAAACATATTTCATATATTACCAAAGACAGCAAAATCTACATTGAAATCCTTTTATATATAACTTACATATAGTATATTTTCTTTAATTAAGATCGCGAAAGTAATAAAAATAATGTACTAATATTGTTATATATTTTATTGTACAGATAGATAACATATTAAATCAAAATGGCCAGTCATAACATTTTTCACTATGCTCAAGTTTGACAAACTGTTTCAGGTTCTCAAGGTCGTTATCCTTGTGCAACTCTTGTGGTCTTTCTTCACTATACAAAAAATGTAGCGTTTCTTTTTGTATTTTATCTTAAATATGTCTAATATAGAAGACATTGAGGTTCAACTGCATTGGAAATGTAATTCCAGGGAATTACTTCCTCAATTTAGCAACGAACAACTGCCCCATATTTCAATGCATTAACATCACTATAGAGCTATCATGTTTAAAGTATAAAAGAGCATTGTTTGGTTCCTGTTCTTAATTAAAATATTTAAATTGTTTAATACTTTGAGTCCATTGCAACTTCCATTGAGTTTTATGTCATCAAAATACATTTTTATTTGAGGGCACATTAATATTAATCCTCACGTGTTGTTATATGTGCTGTAAGTTTATTTTTGGAAATACACAATGCTGTTTATGGGTTATATTAATTACCGAATGAAATTTTAAGAACGTATGACCCAAAAAAGAACCCAGAAATAAAGTAAAACCTTTAGATTTTATAGGTACTTTCAAGTTTTGAGGCAAAAAAATTATGAAAATAATGAAATAAATATATTCTAATAAAGGTTTAAAAATTAATTATATTTTATTTGAGCTTCAAAAGCCCCGCACGAAAACAAAAGCTTTTTTTACCTTATCTTTGAAGTTTGAATAATATGGTAG
The DNA here is from genome assembly GCA_039881145.1 of Druceiella hillmani. Classification (NCBI taxonomy): domain Eukaryota; kingdom Metazoa; phylum Arthropoda; class Insecta; order Lepidoptera; family Hepialidae; genus Druceiella; species Druceiella hillmani. The sequence continues at coordinate 1,690,100 of JAYKKI010000032.1, read as the reverse complement.
TTTTTTGTAGTATGTGTTAGTACACTTTCCAACGAATTAGTAATGTTACAAATGCAAAATACGTCGGAGTTCATAGAAAAGTAAATAAATAATCAAAAGCGTTAAATTTCTCACTTTTTTCTACTTTTTTACTGAAAAACGATTACTGTTAATTACACTCTACTCCTTATGAACTTTAGTGAGCATATGTATGAAAATCTAATCGCTGTTTTCACAAACTCTGTTAATAGTTCAAATTAAACGAATAAATCTTTCTTTTTGGAAATCTCATTCCTCCGGGAAAGTTCTTATTTGAAGCAAATACTACACAATCAAAATAACGAAGCAAAATCGCAACGGAGTCACAGATAGACGTTAGTTTTTGAAATCCAATATAAATTAACAACATAATCACTCCCTTTAATTCATAATTTAGAGGAAATATGTTTGTTTTCATTGTCATTTGTGATATAAAGGTATGAAAATAAACACGTAGCATTTAATTTAATTTTATCATTGATGGACAAAAAAAATGCCATTGATGAACTATCATCAATGGCGATGAAATATATGTAAGTTAAGATGTAAACATATATTTGTGAAAAACATATGGGCGCTTATATGTTATCTCAAACCCAACAGAATGCGTCTCACAGGCAAACGGATAGATATCAAAAATTAAAGTTTTCGTGATCTTTTACTTTTGATATGTTACCATAAATCAGTTTTTTCAAGTACCTTTAATACACAGATTGGTCAACACTACTAATAATCTACAATTGTACTATCTATATAAATAATAAAGTACCCAACTCCCAAATTTGTATAATCTAACACTGAATCTATTAAAGTAAGTAAATAACAAAAATTGACAACAGATATAAACGTTAAACAAATTAAGGAAAAAATAAATATGAAAAATCATTGACAAATGTTAAGTGCATAAAAGGACCAAGTAGTGCGATTTAAATAGTATTATTTATTTGTGTACATATATTATATCTTTGTATAATTACTACGCATCGAGTCTCTAATCACTTCTTTGTTATTGTTTTAATACAATGTAAATCTACTTCAAAAAATTGAAGCTTATCTGAGTTATCTCACTGAATCTTATCTCACTGAATTCTATCTGACTGAAGCTTTTTTATATAAGAAATTAGTCATTTTGTGATACTTATTCATACAGATAGAGAAGAATTCCTAACAGTTCGTTTCAATTGAACAGTCAAATAAATGAAATATTTAAACGAAAAGGCCGAAAAAAATTAGCGAAATAGATTAAAGAAAGTTACATAACGTTTAAAATACATAAAGTTTATCATTTTGGAATGTTTCTTTCTACCAAAATATTATAAGGCGGTTATTCATAATATTTGAAATATTATGGAAATTTACAGTTGAATTGAATACTTGATAAATGCAAATGAAATTGTATTAGTAGCTATTAATCGGAAAAGCTTTCAAAACCTTATCACAAAATTTTCACTTACTACGAAAATATACTCAAATCGAATTATAATAAAAATTTGTTTAAAATATTTTTGAGAATAGAACATTTCAAGTTAATGTGGAAATATAATATATAGAAGAAAAGTGAATAGAAAAGGAAAGTTCTTGAACTCTCGTTCTTTCCTATAAAGCTTAAAATAAAAATTATTTGACATGAGTAAGCCGTACTAATACTGACAGTTATACAGGTGATTGGATTTATATTAAGTAATAATATTGTATTAAAAGTCAGTTCAATGAAAATGAAATCATAAAGAAGGATGAAAAGAGAGTGAATAGGTAGAGTGACCTTAAAATTTATGGAACATTTCATAGTATAATTTAGCCCATTGGTCCCCAAAGTGATCTATATCGACTCCCAATATTTCCTGTCATAAAATATATTGTTAAAAATGGAATTGAATATAAATATTTTAAAATTAATGATAATTTTATAAACTTTTTCGTTATACTAAATCGTCATACTCCGAGACAATAAATATTATTCCTCATCTCCCGATATTAGAAGTTTCACTTCTAAATCTGTTACAATTTAAGACAAACACTAATTTTTGATAAATGTAAACCTGTAAACTTAAAACTAAGTAACATAGCAGCAAAATTAACATTAAACAAAATGACATTTTGAAATGAAGAAGTGGATTCGAACCATTTACAAACAATATTAAAGCTCCTGTTCCGATACATGAATACTTAATTCTTCACGACTGTACAATTATTAAAATTCCGCTCAAATAAACTCAATACCGCCGTTAATATTAAGAGAAACATTTTATTAAGTATTAAGATTCATGTCCGTATTAAAACACCAAATTGATGCTTTTTTAAAATTAATATTATAATACTTTTTGACAAAAGAGAGTTGAGTAGAGGTCAAGTCAAACTTAAAAAAACTTGAAAAGCCGACATTAAAAAATCGACCCGCTTTGATGTAACCCGACATTTATTATTTATTTACGCAAAATACTCTGAAAAATAAAATAGTCTTCTTGTCTGTAAATTAAGTATTAAATTTGAACCGTTTATCACAAAAGTGGGTGTAATTATTTTCGTGGAAATTTTATATTTTCGTTGTATTTGTATTTTGTATACGTTTTCATCCCGTTCTTACCGTTAAAAACATCTAAGTAAACTTATAAATTCAGGTTTCTGGAGTTGTATATATATAAAATGACTGTATATAAAATATGATTATTATAAAACGTCGTGATATAATATAGAGTAACCTCATGACAAAGAGGGCAGCAGTATTGATTTCAAGAGTTTATGATTATCAAATATTGTAACAACTTTTCAAGTAATATATGGCATACATAATACCCGCTTATAATGTCACGAAATGAATGCTACGAGTATGTAGATATTGTGGCTAAGAGAGAAGATATAAATTTAATAGGCTTTATTTGTAGTAATTTATTTATTCATGAATGATAACATTAACACAAAAAATCATAATTAGCTTTGATGAGTGGAAAGGTAGAATTGTAGATGTTAGGATAATTAATAGTATTAATATATCTATTATAAATACTTATATAAAAAAAGAAATGATTAGTTTGTAAAGGTTTGTAAAAATATAATATTTGGAATAGTACTTTGAAAAGTATTGAGAAAGAGAGAACATTTAAACTTATTTTTATCTACTTTGTTTTCAGCATTAAATTTTGGTATATAAAACCAAAATTTCGCCATTAATTCACAATTAATTGTACTTCTTTATGGGCAAGTTTGGTTAAACCAAATTATGTGATTCTTAGCAACCAAAATGTCACGAAAATTATAGTGTGAACTATATAGAGAAATGACATTTTACTTTATTTTGAAACAAAATAAAGCTCGTGTACATTTTTCATTCGATTGCATTAAGCCCAAAAATTGTAATCATATATTAGATATATGTTGGCTTTTTAAAATGTTACTTCAAAACTAATATATTTCCTGCCTATTTTAACCAAAAACGTGCCAATAAATTGCTTAATTTTCATTGCAACACTATTAATAAAACATTGATAACGACCTCATAACTTTGCTTCGAATTTTCGGCTATTTATCAACAACGTCGAGAAACTTCAAACAAGAATTTAGTCAATTTATAATAGTTTGCTTAACTTTTTGTGCTTTTTTTGTACAGTACTGGGTTAAAAGTATTTATATCTGACATTTTCCTTTGCTAATTAGTTTTAACTGCGATTTTGGGATTTTTATGCAAAAGTTAATAGAAAGGTCTAGAATATTTTATTATAAAGTATACATTTACTAAAGTGCGCTCTATTAATGACAGCAATAAATGTCTGAGTGTTATTGCCTTAAAGGAAACGTATTTAAATACACAAATTCAGTTAATAATTGTTAACAAAAATTAATGTTAAAATAAACGACGATAACATTATCTGACTCAAACAACTGATGATTAGAAGTAGGTTGCTTAGATTAATCGTGTACAAATAAAAGACAATGACTTAGTCCAGGACAGACAGAAAGCATTATTTATTGGGAGTTGCTTCCAAAGGGATATACAGCGAATGCAGATTTTATGAATTTAGATCAACTAGTTAATGGCAACTTGGCAACATGGCCGATCATGAATGGAGCATAACGCCACCTGCAAAATATTTTTGCCGTGGAATTACTGATGATCCGGATATGGCTCGTTACGGTTTTAACCGGTAACCGAATAGTATAGTAGGCGTTAATTGATAGTAATTCTACACAGAGTATTTTTTTTGCATGTGTTGATATAATTACGTTCATATTATGAAACGTTTTAGTAGACAGAATTCTTTATTTCAATTGTATTTTTTCTACTAGAACCCATATATTTAGTAGTTCTTATCAACTTCATTTTTATAAAACTCACGTATGATCTAAGAAAATACATCAAACTCATTTTCCAAATTTTTTTTATATTCTCATTTATAATAATACGAAAATCTTTAAAAACATTGTATAACAATTACGTAAATTTACATCATCTACATGTATAGAACGTATATCAAAGTTATTGCTATCAGCTACTATCGAAGGCTTATAAATTTCATCAAGTAGCAATAGGTATATACAAAAGCGAAATAATATAACCCGCGTATAGTAAAAGCATTTAAAAGTATAGTAGTTTAAATTTGACAAGCTTATTAAAACATGGCTGTCATTCCCCAAAAGCTGCATGTAATTAATAGTTAAGTTCAACTTAAATCTTCATTAATACCGACTTAGAAGGCTTAAAACTTTAAGTATAGTTATGAAACTGCGATTTTTGAACGAAGGGAAGCGATAAGCGACAGTGTTAAATGTTGGTTAAAGCTTATTGCTATGAAAGTTGTTAAATTAATTTGTGCAGGAAATTTACTGTTTTGGACGTTTATGTTTGTTATAAATATCTGTATTACTCAAGAGCTATTTTGTTCAAATTAAACGTATGTTCAAAGGTTTCGCCAATTATTTAACAGTGCTTCGTAAAATATTTACTTAAGTGAATATAAAGCTTCGTGCATTTATTATATGAAGTGAATTAAGTAGCAATTAAATAACGTCATATGCAGTCATCTCAAAAAGATTCCGATTTATTAAGTGTAAGTTATTTTTTTTATTGCCAACATCATAAGTTAGTGATATGAAAATTTTAGCTGTTATATTTATTGTCAATCACGTACATATGTAAAGAGTTTTACTTGAATAAAAGAGTGATGGATGCAAGAGAGCTGCTTAAATTCGCTCTATGTCAAAATTAGTAGTATCGTACCATATCGTTTTGAAAAATCAGAGAACATTTTTAATAAAAAATATTTATTTTTTTTAAAAGGTAGATCATAAATATTTACCTTTTTTATTTGATAATTATATATGTTTTGTGATCATCATAATGTTTGGTCATCATAATGAAATTTTATAAAATACCTTGCAGTGCAAGTCTTATAAATTTTAAATGCTTTCATATTATATTTAGCGTAAAGTGAGCATAAGATGTTTTAAATGAAGAAACAATGACTTTGTTTAAGCCTGTATCCCTAGCTACACATTGGTTTCTACGGATTTTCATAAGGAAACGGGGTATCTTTTTATAAATCTGTAAACCTAGTTCATAACAGCAAGTTCCGTTTCTCTATTAAAGAATTTCTTTCTGTCAACTGGTAAGCCAAACTCCTGAATTTTGGTTTAGTTAAGCCTAACCTAACCTAACAGAAGATTCTCTAATTCTAATTTTGGATTAATTAGCTTATGCGAAATCGATCTTTGAGTGGGAATTTAGGGACGGTGTAAGTGGTTTCCGTGAGTAAATATCAGATTCACCCTTTCAGCACACAATTAATTACCAGTAACATATTCGATTCTGTAAACAACAGTTTTTTTGTATTATTTTATATATTTCCTTGACACTCTGGCTACCTGAAAAAGTGAAAGAATCTACATTACTTCATCTAATATATCAAAGTCTTTATGCAGGATATTTTCTGATATCCGAGTTCACATCATAAAATCACCAATCAAGCTGGTAATATTAATAAAACGTGTGTAGTAAATACATTTTTTATATTTTTTTAGATGTTCTTTTCATTCAAACTTTACTTATAGGTACGTAATCAGAAACACATAAAATATTTGACAATGCGTTGGTTTTTGTTTTTTTTGGACAAACATTGTAAATATAACGACCGTCATTTGCAATCACATTGAGCGTTATTTGTAGATATTCTCCACTTAGTGAAAAAGAGATAGTAATAGCAGAAACGATAAAACGGTAGCTGTTTGATTTTTGCCCGTATCTGGTAAACATATCCGATTCTGACAACTTCACACTTGGCTACTTAAAATGTAAGAAACTACGTTATTCTATCTAATGTATCAAAGAAAATAATCTGAGTATTGAGATATAATACCGAAATTAACCTCTTCCGATTAACCCTTTAATTACCTATTGATATCATATATAATAATTTGAATAACTAGTAGTTATTAGTTGTTAATAATCATATTCCTGAAGTGATCAATGGAATAGAAAAAATATCAAAATATATGATCATGAATGTTTTATTTATGGTCATCTGTATGCGGAGAACTTTTGCAATAAATGAATATCTTAAAAAAATAATTACGAATTTCGAAACAGACTTCGTTGTTATAATTGTAAAAGGTTTGGTAATATAAGTAGAGAGTGAAAGTCAAAATCAAAGGAGAAGAGCAACTCAAGAAAGCTGAAACTATGCTGTCGCGTTTACCACCAGGCTGAACAACAGCAATGTTTGGTAAATAAACTCATTCGCATTTCCATCCAGATGACCAAACATGTCATTCATTGTTAAAGAGATAAAGAATCATCACGTGTACTCCGCAAATTATTATTAATGCAATCTATGTTCAGATCGAAGATGAATGGAATTAGTTGAATAATTTGAAAATGATTTCGAATAAAAAAAAACTTTATTCAAAATCAAATTTTATTTAAAAAGTACCCGATCACCATAAGATAAATCAAAATCTGGTGCTCGGTGCTGTCACTGTGGCTGTCATTACTGTACATGAATTATACACAAGGGTTAATATGGATGTGTATAGCTATAAATTAAGGGTATCATCATAAATATGAAAAAAGAACTAACATGGAAAAGTAAATTCAGTAGACAAAATAAGAAACTTTAATTTAGATGAATTTCATTTGTTATCCACATTTTTCATGATATGAATGAATAAAATCCACTGAAGAATGAGTAATAGAGACATTAAAAGAAAAAAAAAATAGAAATGAGGATACCAAAGATGCGGCAACTGCGATCATTTAAATGACTCCTGAGAAACAATATTTAGAGATCGACGAATTGTATGCCGTTATATCTATTGGACTTGGAAATAAATAATAAAAAAGAATGCAAAAAATATATTGGTTTCGTTTTAAAAATTGCTGAAAATATCAACTTTAGTATATTTGTTAATTAACCAGTGAATATAAGAAAAATTATGTTATTAGGACTTCGTCGAAATGCAAATGATTATTACATGGTACCAAATAAGTTTATTTGACACACAAGTTCAAAATTTTCAAGAATATTATCCTCACTTTGAAACATATTTCATGCAACTTTTCTATAAGGGTATAAAATAAAATATAAATATTTCTATTTAACCATCCAAACAAGATTTGACTTAAAATTATAATTTCAAGTGAAGTGAATGCGAGTTTAGCTAAACGTTTTTCTCATGTGATTGAAAATGTATTTCTGAAATAATTTGGAAATGTGCCTCAGAGAAACACACTTTAAATATATTTGAATTAAAAGTAAATCCCATTTAAAGATTGATGACTCCTCAGTTCATTATATTATATGGAGTATCTAAACTTAAGTTAATCTATGTAAAATTGCTGCGTATGTAGATCATTGTAAATACTATTTTCCCCGTGTCATTATGGATACTGTCAATATTCTCGTGAAGTTTATCTAATATTTCATTATTAAGATGATAAAGCTAAATAGTAGTAGTATCTATATTTGGAGGCAAATAGGTAACAAAATCGAATTTCTTATGATATGCTAGAGTTTTTTATGGAAATGAAAGGATTTAACTGATGTTAACATTTAATTACTTCATAGTTTTTTTATTGCTTAATTTAATTTTTTTGCATTGCGTTGAACATTTAGAGACTATAAGTATTCTTCATCTTATGTTTTATATGAAAGTAATACGAGCTGTCACACTTAATTACACCGCAAACGAGGCCAGAATTATTAATTTCTCTTATTTTGAAGGAAAATGAAATTAACTGAAAAACGAAAAATGTTTAGATGGCTATGTTTGAATAAAATATATGTCATTAAAATGTTTAGGATGCAATTTATTCCATTGCATTAAAACTTCAGCTCTTATAATGAAAATATGATTTGGTGAACTTCAATATTTCTAGAATCCTGTATGGCGAACATATACACTGATTTTTGTTTGTTTGTGCAGTGTATTTTAATTTAGGATCTAAATACGAGATAATACCAAAACACGTGTATGCGTGCGTACGTATGCGTGTGGCCTGTGTGGTGTGTGTGTGTTTACTTGCGTTTGTGCGCATGCGCGTGCGTTCGCGCGTGTGAGCACGAAAATCACTCAGAAGTGTAAAATAAAAAAAAACTATATGATTTGATACCAAGATTTGATCACGTAATTTTAGTAACCAATTAAATATAAATATTAGTTATTATTCCATATATAATCTCACATATTTATTTTTTAGTTATAAAATGAAAAGACTAAACTTTACGTAACCTTGAAATAAAATCAAGTAATTTCAACTCAAATCCATTTAATTCCGAAATTATTTTTCTTTTCAGCTCTATTCTAATATTATCATTTTTATTTGTATTACGAGGCCAATTAGTTTTACGTAATAAAGAAAATGCAAGCATCATGTTCTCGATACTTATTTACTTTGACCCACTATGCCAATTGTAATTTTTCTCCTAGTCTGAAAAATAAACCCAAATTTTATACTCCATCATGGTGCAATTTTGATCATCCTTAATCAAATTATTAGCACCGAAAGCACAGGCCATTTAATTTTAAGTGTATCTTGTACACACTCCAAGTTAACAAGGCGATAGTTAACTAAATCACAACCTCTGAATAATTAAGATTCGATAGGATATCACTCCATATACCAAAGAACCTATGGATTCTTCGTGTGCCTCTTCCATTTTCCCATTTTTAATATTATTTCCATACAATATAAGGATTAACTCTCACGTTCTTCTCACTTAGAGAGTTCCTAAAATTTCACTAATTAATTATTCCTTTTCTATGTAATAGAATCATGGATTTTTGTTTTTTAAGCTTTCCATTGTAAGAAATATTTACTCAACAATCTTAAAAAGTTACATCAATCCTATTGAAACTAAAAATCTTCAACCGCGCCAAAAACCAAACAATTAATAAAAAACAATAATTTTTAATTTACAGACATTAACTAAAGTCCTGTCAATAATAACTACTACGAAGAAGTCAAAATTACTACGAAGAATTGCAAGTCATTTGGCTCTAGATAACAAAAACCTTTTATACTTTTCACGTCCCTTGTCAATTTTTTAAGAATCCGACAGATTAACGGCTTAGTCTAACTCGACATAAACGTAATTAAACAACAGCAACAAATTAATCGAAGTTTATTTTAAAATTGTGAAATGGGATAAACTTTAAGCTAGCCCAGTCTCAATAGGGAAAACATTTATTAACAAAAACGGACAAAAGAAAAAACAACGGTCGTTTGCTGACACCTTTGAAACGAGTGTTATTTCATTTTTAATTTTGTGTTTTGCCTACTAAATTTTAAAATATTCTTCATAGCATTAATAAGCTGTTGATTAAATTGTCAGTATACAATAATAAATATCAATTTCCACTTAATATACATAAAAATAAATATATTTGATAAAGTAAATAGGAATTCCCTTTACAAATTCACGAACAAAAATAAGTTAGCCAGTATCGAAATAAAAACAGTAATTTATATTTTAAAATCTAATAAGTAGATGAGATACTAACATATTGGGTGGTATACTATTATGGCCTTATTGTTTTGTATATAAAAAGGAAAAATAAAATTCTTATAGGATTACTCACGTATCTGACCATGTGCCTAGAGGAGTTTTTTTTAGATATTATATGAAATAGAAACTTGAAATTTGGTTTAGTGATAAGGCATATTAACACCCATATAGCTTCTAATACTTATCAAACAACAACATTTTTATGCAAATTTCACAGGGGGCAATTGAAAAAATTCTCTTTTTTAATCACTCCAAAACGATTTTGTTGAAAATGTTTAAAATGTTCACACCTTTTTTCGCAGAATATGTTTAGTGTAGAAACACGAAATTCCAGAGCATTATAATACTATATATATTATTAAGAACCCGCGTATATTTCGACAACAATACTGAAAAATATTTATAAATAAATTTTAAATGTTACGAATGAAGCAATTGATTTCTTTTTTTTTTAAATCGCTTTTGGCGTAAGCATTTTAAAAAGTATCAATTTAAAAAGCAAAGAATGATTACTCGAAAACAATTTTTTATTAAATATAGTCTTAGAGATAAAGTCCATAAAATATGTTTTTACACATCGCTATCTTCGCAACTACCAAAGTGAAGAATATGAAACATATAACGCTAATAGAAGTTTACCTGAAATTAATCGGGAAACTATAGCAATTATTCGAAGTGATTTTTTTTGTTGATAAATCCGCAATATATTTTACCTGTAAAAATATAAAAGGCAATGTAATGATATGGTAAAAATTAAATTAATATTTTCAAATATATTGAGAGAAATACCATGTATCCTCGTATTTTTGTCTGTCTAAGTATATACGGGACTCTTCCAGTGCCTTTTCTGGTCGTATTTAACAAGTTTTTTATCATACAACCACGTACTTAATAAGTCAGTTTTTATTCATTGCTTCGTTGTCTTCTCTAAAGTTTACAAAATTAATTGTGTAATATCAGAAAATTTTATTGCATTTGTTACTAATACGACGCACATAACTTTGTGGGCCAACATAATAATTTATCAAAAGTATTGAATTTTATCATATTTGGGCAGATATCATAAAGAAACAAAAGCAATTGATCGCTCGCTTCCCCAATCCCATTCTCGTCCAATTTAAAAGAAAGCTCCAATAATTCGGAACACGCGAACTTAACAACTTTTGTTCGAATGACTGTTTACTTTTTATTGTCATTTAATTGGAAGATTTCGTCGTTTCAATTTAACAAGGCTTTACGTAGTGTTAACATTTATTTTGTTTTTCACAAGCGCCCATTTTTCCTCTTAAAGTTATTTTTAACTTTTCATGAAGAAAGTTAAGAATAAAAATAAACTTTTGCAATTTTGTGACTTTTCACTGATATTTAACTATCTTTGCCTTCCTTCCACAGCGACAAGGTTGCCCAGACACAGTAATGTAGATAAAGGGAATGGTGTCCTACTTAAAATAAGTGTAATGTAAATTTATCTCCTCTAGGGTCCTGACTACATTTTAAAAAGTAACTTCTTCAACTGATATAGAAATATAATTATCATTATCAAAAGAAAATAAATGACACTGGTTTAAATTCAACCTAATGATTTAATCACATTAATCATACCAAAAATGGACTTGGCATTTGGCTTTCATACATCTTTAAAAAAAAACATTTTTATTACGTGTAATCAATGCATTTTTGAGCAAGTATACCACATTCTTATTAATAGAGTGGTTCACATTTTCAAACCTTTTTGAATGGTATCGCCAAAAAGTGTACGATAAATTAAATATTCTATCTACTCTAAGCGACGAAGTTCGCAATTGGCATTAAATTGTTACGACTATATATCATTGGGTAATTATCCTCAAATCTGGTTGAGCCTTACTTGATACTAGTATACATGAATAAATAATTAAACATTAAATTTGGCAGCGTTATCAGACGTACTTAAGTATTGTTTAGATAGACGTACTTAAGATCGTTTAGTTTAATATTCAGTTTATTCCTCTGACATTGTTACCTTGTTTCTAAAGGATAGTAGTGTATGTAGGAGGTCTTATATTTACCCAAGAGATTCTTAAAAACAAGAAAAAAAGAGGTTCATAAAACAACCCAAAAGTTATAAAAAATTAATGTTATAATCAAATTCGTCTCTTTTGACAAATAGATAATTAACTACGTAACCAAAGTTAAAAATGTTATTTTGTGGTTTAGAGTGATAAAAACACTAAGTAGATGTGAAAACGAGTGCGCGAAGTCTCTAAAAATGTTGTTGTGAATGATTTTAATTATAAATTTCATGTTTTTTAAAAATAAAAATAGTATATTTTAAATATACTATTATTTCTGAAAAATGGCTCTAAAATTTCGATGGTTATTTTGCTGAATTTTTTTTTATAATAATTTTGATTTTTTAAAATATTTTTAATATTCGTTGAAATTTGTGTTCATGATGGGATATTACTTACCAGTATTTAGAAATAGAGAAGCGTAAATTATATCGTGTATTTATTCGTTGTGAAAATGTAATTTGGATAACATAATTTTGTGACGTAAAATTGATCAAAAAGTAAAACCCTTTTCGACTTTTGTCACCCGAGACAAAGTAGAATAGAGTTTTTTAAGTAAATTAAAGAAAACTTTGAAAACGATGCTATAATGTGATACTACACCACACTTTGACAAATTTAAAATCAGTGTAATGAATATATGCGTGGTACACATTTTACTACTGTACCTTTATATTTTCCTACTACATTTAAACCCTCACTATTTTATAATCCGGAAAAATTTGCAAAAAAAATCCATTACACATTTTAATCCCTTAGCTAGATCAAATGGTGCAGTATAATTTATTAATAAACTGCACGTTATTCAAAATAAGTAAATAATAATTTAGCTTCAAATATATTTGCATAACTAGTCATCATTACAAAGCGAACCTACTAAAATGTTACGAAGCGTAACTTGCTGTAGGTTAACTAAATATTTTCGAATTCATTTAGGTTCGTAAGAGAATCACAACTGTATGTGAAGTTATCGGTGTTACTTGCTTAAATATAGTCAAGTTATTCTAAAAGCCCGGATGTGTATATTTCTGAGTAAAAGGCATTGAAATATTTGGGAGTGTGAGGAATTATTACTACTATACGGAGCCACCATATAGTTGTATACTAAACGGAGCCACCTTTATATCATATGTCCATTTCGATCGCATTATGGAAATTTGACCTGAATTCCGGTTAATATATTTGGTATTATATATTATTAAAAGTAATATAAATATGTAGATTACATTATTTTACTATAATTAATGTGACTGCAACGAGATATTGCCAAAATTGTTGTATTCTTTTTTTTTATTTTCGTGTTTCTGGTGACGAAACAAGGAGGGCAGCTTCCTCACACTTGACTTGGCTGGTTCCTTTTTATACGAATTATTATGTTAGAGAGTAAATTTGCATAATTGATAATCATTTTGAGACTTAATTTTTTTACCATATTTGTTATAAATATAATGTGAATATACATACATACATTTGCTTTACGACGTTATATATTACAAATTTCCACAACCGGATAATGGGAACTGGATCTTAAATAAAATATTACGAGTATACTTTTTATTTTATTTGCAATTGAAAGATACAAATCCCAAGATAAGGAAAACTCAGGAAACATTTTATTATACGATACACATACTGACTTCAAATAAAATCGAATGCTTTAGTTTTAAGTAACGAACTATAAACATAGAAAAATATAAAGTTGAACACGCAGTCTTGTGGATCAAAAGAAAAGCAATTTTTAAAAATGAAATTTTACATTGTTTTATATAAATATATTATAAAAATATTTTATATAATCATCTTCTGCGTAAACGGTCTTTGTATAAAAGTTTTCATTCTTTTTTTCATCTACGGTCCCATGACCAGAAATATAGCATATAAGTTTAAAAAAATTATATTGGAGCGCACACAACTGATCACGTCGATATCTAAGAATGACCCCGAATTAAAAAATTTACAGAAATCACTGAAATACTGTATTCGGTGTCGTTACGGGTAATAAAAACTGGATATATTATTACATACTTGACACTGTTTCCTTTCAGAGGAAGTATTTCCTCAGAAAAGTTGCCTACAAGGCGAAAAAAGGACGAAATGTTGGAAAAAGATGGTCGTCTCTTACTATGGTCAAATGGTTTATTATACAACGATTTTTCTTTAAAATAAAGAAATAACCACTGCACACGAAAAATCACATAGTAATGTGATTTTAATTTTTTCTCCAGGATAATATATACAGGAATGAAAGAATAAATATATGAGAATAGAAGAAATTGTGAGGAATACTGAATGGCAATGAAGCAGTGATTGTGTCCGAAAAAAACCGAAAGAAGACTTCTGTGGAAGGGTGGGCTGACTGCTCTGAGTATCGTTACCGTGGAATAAAATGATGTATAAATTGCCATGGAAACTATTTTTCAAAACAATAAATAAATTACAAATTTGCTACTTAGTTCTATTTTTGTAAAATCGAAAACTTTCAAAAAGTGTTAAAATTTCTTTCTTAATTAGTAACAGCAATATGTATTAATTAATGAGAGCTAGGGAAAAGTTGTTTCGTACCGGCCAGCGTCCAGTAACGGCTAGTTCCTAATTAAAACATTGTATAACAGATGGCGCTGAGAACGTTAGCGCCCTTTAAGCAACAAGCTCCCACAAGTATATGCCTGGCACGACGGCGATCTATCGCGATAAGTTTTACGTGAGTGCCAAGTTTGTATTGCAAAGCTTGTTTGAATAGCATGGTGAACGTATAATATACGACCAAAGTTCTGTGGATGATTGTTGGAGTTTAGAGGACGAGTTCAAAAAAGTGAAATATGATATATATTGATTATTTATGTACTATTACAATATATGTTTTAATTCCTTTCCGTGGTCGAATATAATATTTTGTTCCATTCTTACTGCGCCGGTCACAAAAATGTCGCTCAGTATCGGCCCATATTTAAGACAAAAATTATTTATACGAAAATTCCAAAAATAAAAGTGATGGAGAAGCTAAGAAAAAGAATTGCACCTGGGATCTTTGCAATATGCATAAAACCGTGAATAAGGTACTGAGTAAAGTGGGTATAAGCCAGGTCTCATATTGTTATTAGTTACGAAAAACTACATTAAATAGCAAAATTGGTGCTGTTAAAAATAGAAGATAACTCTGAAACCAATTATGGGACATTTTCATTAAATTTTTTTACACCTGAATCCGAAGATTCTTAGCAGAACATGTTAAAGACTTGGAAAATATGCTAAAGCCTTTAAACAAAGAGGGATATATTTTCTTACTCTTCATCTAGCAGTAAAGTTAAAAGTACCGCAAGAATACAATAAATGAAATATACTTAGAATGAAGAACTACTATTAAGATTATTATATCCTATATACAATTAAGAACTACTTTTATGAAAATATGTAGCGACTTATCATTGCGGACCGCTGAATCGATAAGTTTAATGAGTGCTGTAGGATTTAATAAACCTCATGTAGAATGGTTCCTTAAAAGTGTTGAGAGTTTAATGCAAACACTAATTTCACTTCCTGGAATATGGAACTGCGATAAGACTAGCGCTAGTATTATTTAAAAAAATTCTTAAGTTTTTGAAACTAAAAATTAAAGACAAGTTAGAAAACATATTTCTGTAGACCGAGGAAAAAATGTGACTGTGCTTCTTGCAATGGGTGCTGGTGGCAAGTTTGTGTAACCGTCCTCCATATTTCGATTATCCCGAATATTAATGCACGAGATGAAAGTATAGTTGTAGTACCTATATACCCATGTAGGTGTAGACTCATATTTAATGCACGAGATGAAAGTATAGGTGTAGCTCAGTCAAATGGCTGGATAAATGCTGAATTATTTTTGAAATGCATGTCACTTCAGAAAATTAATCCTATGGAATAGAACCCAGTTCTATTCTAAATGCACGAGATAAAAGTACAGGTGTAGTACCTTTACCCTCATGTAGGTGTAGACTCATATTTAATGCACGAGATGAGAGTATAGGTGTAGCTCAGTTAATTGGCTGGATAAATGCTGAATTATTTTTGAAACGTATGTCATTTCAGAAAATTAATCCTATGTAACAGAACTCAGTTCTTTTCATTGTTGATGGTCATGTCAGTCATAAAGACTTGGATGTCACTGAATTTGCTTGAAAGCATGATTGTTGTTGAGCACTCCATCTTATAGGACCCACGAGCAAGAACTGCTTGGCCGAAATTATATGAAGCCATTTAAATCTGTCTACAATGATGCATGTGACTTGTGGTGTAAGAATCAGATAATACGGACTTACAGGATTTCTTGCTTCTGCTTTTAATTTAGTTTTTTTAATATATATTGGTGTTAATGGCTTTCGCTCCACAAACATTCACCTAGTTTAATAGGAATGTCTTTAGTGATTTAAATTTTATTACTTTGGATATGACCAACGTTGTAGAAAGCCATCAGTTAGTATCAGAATAGTCGCTTTCAATTTCTCAATATTGTCTTTCAAGCGTCAGAACTGACACCTTCAGCGTCTGAATAGACAGAAAACAGAACCGACAAACTTAAGTTCTCTGCAGATAGTAATGATACTTTTGGCGTATTGAAAACTGGTATTTTAAAATGCTTCTTCAGACTCCGAATCTCACATTGCCTCTTCTTCAATTCATTGTCAATTTTAAAGCAATAGTTACAGAATTGTCACTGATTCTTCGATAAGAAAAGCTAAGAAAAGTGAAATTTACACAAGTTCTCTATAAAAAACGACGCTGGAAGAGGAAATAGTATATAGAAAAGCGCTAAAGCAAGAAAGAGTTTGCTTTTGCAAAAAGATGTCAAGAAGAAAGACAAAAATTTGGCTTCAGAACAAGAAAAAACAAAAAAGAAAGAGACAAAAAAGAAGACCGACTACTCCAGAGTGCGATTCGGAAAGAGATAATATGTGCATTTTGCTATAAATCTCACGAAGAAGACTGGATACAATGTGGAAAATGTAAAATTTGGTTTTATGAGGCTTATCCAAATATATTAGAGCTATCAAGTAAATATAATTGCAGTTATTCCATTATACAAATATTCACAAATTTGTTGGCCGCTACTGCGAATCGGTTGCTTTAAGATTGATGTTTTTAGTTTTGAAATGTTAATAATTTAGTTGATATTTCTAAATATATTGATATGTTAATATTTTCCTTTTTAGCGCAAGACTTGTTTTAAGGTTATCAGTGCAACATAAGATATTTGGATTTTATTCGAAGTAATCTTTAGTGTGGTGGTACTGGCTGGCTCTCCCTTATATCGGTATGAAGACATTTATTTCGTCAAGTAGTTCGAAAATGTTGGGTCGCATTTTAGTATTGGATATTTAAATTTATCTACGTACTGATCTTAATCTGTTTTAAGCCAGCCTATAAGCAAGCGATTGTTTATATTTAGGCCAGATGTATTTTTAAAGTGTATGTGGATCCTTAGAAGATTAATGAACTTAAATACAAGATTAATACATGTAACGTAAGCGTGTTTTGTATAGAAATTAATCGGTCAATTGCGATATAATATATCTAGTATTTTGCCCGAAATACGACAGAATCCACCAATAAAAATTTATCAAAATTGATATAGCTATTCTTGCAAGATACGTAAACAGATTGCATGACACGTAAACAGATTGCATGACACGTAAACAGATTGCATGACACGTAAACAGATTGCATGACACGTAAACAGATTGCATGACACATAAACAGATTGCATGACACGTAAACAGATTGCATGACACGTAAACAGATTGCATGACACGTAAACAGATTGCATGACACGTAAACAGATTGCATGACACGTAAACAGTTTGTGTTATTTACTTGTGTTATATTCCTCTTAAATAATTTTTTGAACGTATTTTTTATGTACACACAGGCCAGTTCTGGAGTTTTGTATATATACATGCAGATATAGGGAATAATGTAAGTAACAACCGAACTAACACAATCTAATAATAATCCCGCAAAAGTAATAAAACAGTGCAAAAACAAACAACAAAACGTCAAATTTAATTTTTAACAAATCAAGAAACCGGGTTTTTATTTCGGGAAAATAAACTTATATATT
The DNA here is from genome assembly GCA_039881145.1 of Druceiella hillmani. Lineage (NCBI taxonomy): Eukaryota > Metazoa > Arthropoda > Insecta > Lepidoptera > Hepialidae > Druceiella > Druceiella hillmani. The sequence continues at coordinate 1,671,942 of JAYKKI010000032.1, read as the reverse complement.
TATTTATTCTATCTTGAACGTAAATTTAAAAAAAAAAGTATATAAGCGATCGACACTGTGAATGGTCAGATTAAATTACAATATTTTCCCCTGTTTTATTATCTTTTAAATTTGCAGATCGTGCCCCCATAAATTGCCTTAATGTGCTATAGAGAACATTGGTCATTATTAATAATATATTATATTAATTAGCAATATATTATATTAGTATATTATATTAATTATAAATAATATATTATATTAATTTTATTTGAGGTTATATATAGTCTAATAATACCGCTATGCAGCACATAATTTACGGTTGGTTTATTCGACAGTATTTATTTTCCTTCTTAACAATTAATATAAAACAATGGCTTAAATATTTATTAGACTTATGAAAGAAACGTCAATAAATAAAATTTATAAATAAACGTAATAATTACGAATATTAATTTTAATAAACTGGTATCAAATTAGCAATATATTGGAAATAGGATTTACTGAAAGCAAAATATGGCATAAAAACCATTTACTAATTCATAACGCATGTACAAAAAGTATGATTTTCAACTGCATGATTTAACTTTAAAGGTACCTGTATTTCACAAAGCGACACTTTAATCTCAATACCCATCTTTGTAAAACGTAATCGATAAAAAACCATTGAGTATACAAATTGACCAATACTTACCAATATTGAGAAAAAAATAACAAAATCAATAAAATAATTACCGTTTTTTTTAATAAAAGGAATGTTTGTAGTGAAATAATTATAAGATCAAATTAGTTCGCTGTAGGAAAACAGACTATCAGTCACCGACAAATAGCTTGGGATGAATTAACAATATCTACATTGAATTTCTCAGTTTTGCACAGACGGCTTTATTTAATATGATTATGAAAAGGCCATATGTCTTTGCGAGGCTAAATTCTCGAGTTCCTCCAGTTCCTCGAGAGTTTTGAGTCCTTGACGTTGGAAAAATAGAAAGTAAAAACTTATCTACCAGATTATAAAAGAAAACATGGAGACCTATTGACTATTAATAAAACTCGCCCTGCGAGGGTTTCGTTCACTCTTAAATATATGCCTATAAAAATTTAAAGGTGAAGTTTAATTCAGTTGCACGTGTTCCAAATTCAAATCAAAGCTAACAAAGAATTGGACGAAATAATTCAAATGCTTCCTAAGAGAATACTTACTAAAATAATTGACTAGACTGAATAAGTGAAATGGATTATATAGTTCAAAAAATGTAATGAAATTGAAACGAATGATAATAAAGCTGAAAGATTATTAATTATTATTTGATTATGAATATACCGCTAGAATCACTATGGCAGAGAAACTTTAAAATTATAACATGTACACGTATTCACATAAAATTCATAAAATCAGTGGAGGACGAGTGCAACACGCGTTATGAGGAATCTGTTCGCATTTGGACAGTTATAAACATTCAATCAAACTCTTTATATAAACACATTCAGTAGTTTCATAAACAAGGGCTCTCCCCTTGTTAATACTTAATTTTTGCATATTTAATAAGCAAATAGTACCCATAAGATATATAACTTTAAAAAAAATTAAAGCCTTTATTTATCTCATCTTTAAATTTTGTATTCAATAATTCATAAAAGTGATTAAAAAAGAATAATATACTATAATAATAATAATAAGATGTATTACCATATCAACTTAAAGATTCTACGTCGCATGGTTTCTGGGAATATCGTTTGAGAATGTAGAAAAACGTAAATATATTGCCTATTACAAGTGGACAGACGTAAAAAGGCAATGTTTATTTAGAAAATGAGACATCAGATTCAACGCTTTAGTTTTCATACAGCCTTTGCACGGGCTTCGAAAAACCCCAATTTTTCATAGCTTTTCTTCAGTAGTCTTGGAATTGGAATCCGTTATTTTCAGTATATTTCTTTTTGTATTTTTCAGAATATCTGCAGATATTATACGTAGTCCTTTTAAATGATATCCCACTCTATGTACGGAACCGTACGTAATTTCAATATGAATATTTTTCAATGTAATTCACTGGAGTATGTGCGAGTTAATTTGTTTTACTACCATGCTAAATTTCGAGACTACGTCAAGCGGTTTCCGGGAAAAATGCCTGTAACGGACAAGCAAACGTACACGTATAATCGTTTCCTTCCGGTTTTGCTTTATCAGTGTTTTAATGACGTGTGATAATTCACGTGCACGCGACACACATACACACACACACATACACACATACAGATGTAGTTTATAACATAAGCATATTCAACTGTCAAATAAAAAATTTAAAGTAATAGATATTTTGAAATAAAATATTTAAATAAGCTGACACTTTTTCATCCCGGCTATGTAAAATCAATTCCACTACTATTACGCCAATAGTGTAGTAATATATCGCGTATATTTTTATTCAAAGCGGTTAGACGCGCCCGCCTTTGGGCACATCTCAGGGCGTGACATCTTCATCTCCATCTTCATCTTGGGACGTTACAAAATGCATGGCAGAAATTTTGTTAACTAAATATTTGTTTTTCTCTTTTACGTCAATTTAAATGATTTTATAAACAAATTAAAAGATTGGATAGGCATATTATTGTTTTTTTCGCATTTCAAATTAATTTATAATCGTTTAGAATTAATCCATTAAACTTGCTTCTCTTTTGCGATCTTGGTAGAAATAAGTTGCAAAACGCTGATTTTGAAGAAATAAATGTATGAAAGCAATCAAAAGTGATCAAATTAAATTATAGAGGAAGGTTTGATCTATTATGCTATTTATGAAATTATCATACCACATGATCCCAACGTTTTGAGAAAACATGACAAAAATACGGTTTTTCCTCAAAAATGTAAAAAAGCCTCTTAAGGAACTTAAATAACTTCATCTGTTATGTAATCGGTATCCAACACCAAAAATAATATAAAACAAAACAAGTGCACACTTTCATTTCTTAGAGCGCTCCGTGCAGGTCATGGTTATGAGAAAGTTACATATTAAAATTTATATAATATTTTTTTGCGTGCAATACAGTCTTTTTTGTAATCCAAATAAACAATTATTAAAATATATAACAATTAAGACTTGGGCTCCCAATATCTATAATTATTTATATAGAACTATAATATAAGCACTTATTGTTTTTAGTAAAACATATTTTGTTATTTCCGCCGGACCAAGAAAATTTAGTAATTTTCTTGAAAATGATTTACGTTACCTTGCTCAATAATTTATACCTTTTGAGGAAGTAAGCTAATCCAGTAATTTGAATTTTACATGGCATCAAAATCATTACTTGTATTTCCAGTATGTACATACTTATTTAATAAAAGGGATATCAAGCCCGACTTTCATCACGATATGCGTCAGGTTACAAAATATTCTGTGATAGATATGCAATAATAAATGTGTTAAATGACAATAACAATTTATTTAAATATTGGTTACAATCAGAGAAACAACTGTAAGAAGATCCTTCGATGTCAGGTTTCACCGGTTATTCCATAAAAGTTCCACCACCGTCTGAATAAAATTTTAAAAGAAGAATTTACATCAAAAATACTCCGACTCGTAAACATTTATTGACAGAATGAAATTTGAAATATATACACAGTATTTGTTTTAACAAAGTGTAATAAAAAAAACAATGAAAACTTTTTAACCACGATTTGAATAAAAAACTGAGGGACGTAACTCCAGAAATTACTTTATCTAAAAACTTAGCCTTAGAAGTACATTTTTGACTAATAATCTTCGAACGATTGGAGTTATTTTCACTTATCTTTCATTGTACTAAATTATTTTTTGTTTATGGTTCATTGATTCATTATGTTTAATTTCTCCATTTTCGTGTATTAAATGGCTAAATTATTTCCAGGCTAGATTATTTATTAAGTGAAAATTTAATATTTAGGTTATAAAAATCTTAAAAACATAAAACAGTGGAACAAATTCAACAAGAAGTATTTATCGGAATTATCACGGTTCCGCCAATAATGGTCCATGATAAGCGCGTATGTATAGCAATTATAATGCATTTTAAGTGATATCTACGAGCAAGGCGAGCTTACCCGACTGATTTAGAGACCATCGGTTTCATACCGCATTTGCTTTATTACGCACTTAGTGATTATTAGGTTCAAGGTTTCAAAGTATATTATTTTAATAGGCACGTCTTAAAATACAACATTTTTCTGAAAGAAAGGTTATGATATAATATACAAACTAAAAACAGGGCAAGTCTAAAAATTATTACATGTGCTTATAGGATTTGAAACTTCCTAATAATATATAGCTGATTTATCAGCTATTAAATTCAATTATAAAAATAATTTGAAAATAATACCCGCATTATTTTGACAGTCATTTGGTCATAAAATCTGTATTAGACTTTTCCAGGACTGCTAATTAATCTTTAGCCCAAATTGTTAATTAGAGTTGACCTTATGGATTTAGAGGTGATATATTCCTTCATTTATTCGTTAATCGTTTCGTCCGTATAATTATTCCAAAAAGTGTTTCCATTAGGAATATTATTTGACATAGGTTAACTGAAAACATCAATACGTGTCCTGTGTCATAAGGATTATCCTGCCGATCGTATTAAATTTGTTATTAAGCCTTATTATTTACTTCAATGGATATATAGTTTATAATTTTTTGAAATGTTCTAGAGGGAATTCGGATATATTATTATATAAGCAATTCGATGAACGGTGGGTACTAAGAGGGTCAGGTTTCTAATAATTCTTCACTGAAGTTCATAACTGCTACTTTTTGTAACTTAAGGGATCTTTGAGTAGTATACATCATTAAAGTTATCAGTAAGCATGAAATGTCAAGTTGAATTAAAAGACTTGCTTAAAGACTTACAATATGTAAAACTAACTTCGTTCGCATGTAAACCTTTAGAAAATATGAGAAAATATGATTAAATTAACTGTAAAATTAATAAACTTAAGATAAGCTATCATAAAAATTATAAAAGTAACTATACTTTGTATTGAAACGTAAAATTTTTCTATCTTATTCGTGTCATCGATTTAGTTTCGTTGCTATATAACATAGCTTATATATTAGCAAGGATTCAATTTAATTCACTATTAAAAACTTCATCCAAATAATGTTGGTTGCTCTTTTAAGACATGTGAACAAATTAATGAGTCCACAGACAATACATAAAATATAAACATTATTTTTGTGAGAAAATGATAAAAGATTATATTTACATCAGGCTAAATTAAAATAAATTTAAAAAAAGGAAGGATTTACAACAAAACGGAAAACGATTTCTGCCTTCATGTGTCTGGTCGCATTCTCGTCGCTTACTCAAGCATCTACCCTGTTCGCATCAGTTCAAATTTTACTTCTTACCAGGCTCCTTTCGCTAATATATGTCCGGGTAGATTACACTCTATGTTATTCACATGTCTGCTACAATACCATTCTTATAGGTTAAATTTTAGTTCGATCTCTTTTGTATGATAGATTCCAAGATGGTAGAATTCAAGTAACGAGGTCGAAAAGGTTAATTATTATAATATAATTATAATTTTATTTAATTGCGTGTATTATATTTATTGCTATAAATTGAGTGACACAGATTACTTTTATACCATCTAGAAATATTTTAGTGTGAAGAAAAACTTACAATTGTACTGAAAAGTTTACAAATTAGTCTCATTTTTAAAGAAATTAAAATAATAATTTGAGTGCCGTATCATGTTGTGTAGTATGCAAACAATCAGAAGACAAAAAAGGAACCTGTTGAAATTTACACTTAAAATTTAGCAAGTTTTGCCTATTTCTTATGACGTGTCACCGTTTTACGAGTATATGCCATGATACAAACTGTGAAAGGATAAATTAGTAATTGAAGCCGCACTGACTATTTTTTTTATGAACCCTTCCTTTTTTTTTAATTTATTTTAATTTAGACCGATGTAAATATAATCAGAATCTGATGATGGACTATGGGGATATTTTAATAAACTCCCTGCCCGAATAAAGGGACTCCTGCATCGCCAAGGAACAAATGCATGGAGCAAAGACGACATTAGTACGTAGGTAGATATGTAGCTAAATTAGTACGTTGTAAAACAAAATTATTATTTTTTTAACTATGTACCAGATTTTACTTTCAACCGGATTTACTTTCTAATAAACTTGATCCCTATCAAGTTTGTTAGAAAGTAAATCCGGTCCTATATATAATAATATGATAAAATTGCTTTAATAACTAAAAATTTGCAATAACTCAAAAATGACGTTGGCTGACTAAAAAACTAGATGTTTACATTACTAGTGATAAATGATAATTTCAAAGGAAACAACGCGTTTACTTTAACTCAACAATATAAGAATTTTAATGATGAAGAAACGAAAAAATCAGATAAGAATTCTTATAATATAAATTTTAAAGTTTCGGTATGACCAAGAAAGCAACTTATACTTAGTGATAGAATTTCCTTGGAAAATCACATTTAACCATAATTGGATCAAAATGTACATTAATGTTGCAACTTAGTATTGTAAGCTTCTTTATAAACGAATAAAGGAAGGGTTCCAGCAACAAGTATGAAAAAGCACTTTAACTTTCGTGTAACCTTAACGCGTAAATAAAACTGTATTAATGAAAAGGCACAACAGATCCAAAAATTGAAAGGCCGTGGAGCGAATAATATTATATTATCAAAGTGTCATCGTAATTGAAACTTCATTTGGAAACTTTATTTTTATTCGTATACAGTAGCAAAGCCTCGTTATGGTTTCCCAGATAACATTCTGCAAAATAATATATTTGTTTCAAGTTCAAAGTGAAGAAAATAATGGTGTAATATACATGGCATCTATATTCATTTAAAAATATCTACATAATTCATAAATCTATGTCAGACGTAAAATGATTTAATTAACACAACGTGAGAAAAGAACACAAGTAAAATAAAATATGAAGTTTTAAAAGGAAAATCGCGCTAGTTTACATTGACACCACACAAATTCAGGCAGTATGACTTGGCTAAACGTGAAAGTTCAAGGAAATTTAAAAACGCTCAAAAATATTTTAAGCCTGTCAAGAAACAGCGACAGTTTAAGCGCCGAAATCCGGTAACGACAATAAATTTTAACCAAAAGCTCAACATTTTTACGTTTTAAAATATCGGTTTAACATTTCAAAACGTTACGGGAATTTTACCTTAGGCCGTGACATATTTGGGAAAATGGAAATCGGGTTAGCGACAAAGTACAAGAACGTTCACTCATTTAACGGCTGCAATTATACGATATCACGTGTCACGTTTTACTCGTAATGATTAAATTAATTATCTTTTTAATAATGTCTCCTCATGCAAGCGATGAACATTTATCAAAGAAAATGTTTTCTAGCAACAATTTTTATCTGACCTCTATTAGTTGTAAGATTGTACTTAATCTGTAAATCGCTAAATATTGGATAATATATTCCGTCTGGAAATTTAAAGGACTACACGAATACGTGTGCAGAATAGCGTGTTTTCTAACAACATAGTATATATTTTACTAAAGTGACAGATAAAAACATACGGAGTAATTTTATTGTTAATGCTGCAACATTATTTTATTTCAACTTAAACTGTGGCACATAGATGAAACAATGAATATGTGAATGATATTATAAAAATTCCGCTTCTGATTCGGTTTTTTTCTTTTGAGATACGAAATAGTGAAAATACATGGACTTCTCGGTTTACTTTTTAAAAGTTTGACGATTATCACCTATTGATTGACATCTGTTTTGTATTTGCATTTATCCTGATAATGGTTATACATGTACAATATTGATAAACACAATGCTAATTTAATATCAGCGTTTCCCAATGTGATAGTAAATTTAGAATTAAAAGTTTAAACTAATACAAGTTTGAATTTATTTATTTTCGACGATATCAATTATATTACAATATTCTATAAATGTACTATGAAAATACCAATATTATCGTTCTATATTAGTATACAATAAAAAATATTCATGAAACTTTTGAAGACACAATATTGTTATGGCGGTAACGCCAAATACTTAATATAAAAATATTCAGTTCTGTGGAGCCTTTATAAACAAACATTCGACGTAATCTGGGAATTCCAATGTTAGATATTTATTAAAATTTTAGGTTTCTAATTTTTTTGTTTTAGAAAATACTTTCACCATTTTTTATACCATTATTATTATTTTATTTTTTACTCAAAATAAAATAATAATAATGATATTAGGACTTTTTCTTATCTTGCAAAAGTTAAAGGAATTGCCTTAAATGATATGTCACGATAAGTCATCATCACTCATCACGATATGTCATCTGGAATAATGCGGGAAAAGTAATATCAATATGTAGTTTTTAATTTTTATTACCGAAAAAGGTAAGTAAAGCCCTCCTTTTTTCGTTATCATAAAAATTCAAACTACTTGAATTTTAATAGTTTTTGAGGTAAATAATTTTATATACAGATACGGAAGAAGAAAAAACATGGCGAACATCGATTAAGCGTTAGGTAAAGAAAATTAAATGAACTGATCATGATCTAAATTAACTACACAGAGATAAGAACACGTATGCATTGCATTCAATAGAAAAACTTTTTAAAATAATCATATAAATACTAAATCATCTTATCTATAATTTCAAATATATGTTTGTTTTAAATAAATAATCAAAAGTTTATCCTGTAAAAATAAAACATGAACTCCAACCGAGGACTAGGTTGTACTGAAGGTCAGAAGAAGAAGAGAAAGAATGTCTATAGCTACAGTTGTGTTAATGTTATGTGACAAGTATACAGAACATTTTTGTTTATTTTCACTGAATCTCTTTGCCTTATAAGTAATTAAATTAATTCAATCGTGCATTTATTGCCATAGATTTTGTACATGTAATTGTTGTCGATAATATTAAATAAATTATTTCAGTAGTTTAGATAATGGTTTAAAATCGGACAATAATATTAGGATGTAGATATATTATCTACCACCTATGCCTTTTAATTAAATTGAAAGAATTGTTTGTTTAACTAATGTATTTTTGTAAAAAAAATAATGAGCAATATCAATTTCTGCCATCATTTCACGGCAAACCTTATTTTATTTAATATTACCGCTTTGACTTAGATAATAAACTATATATATATAGAGAATAAACTATACACCATGGCTGGTACATTCGATAGGATTGGTTTTTCCTTTGTTTGATTAATATTAAACAGATAAGAAATTGTTAACTGGATTAAGTGAGGGAGGGATTCAATATAACATTTTTATTACTAAGGTTAAGTTTCATTAAAATTTCTTAACTTCAAAGACTTAGGAGAATTATTTTTGTACTTTATGATTTATTTTGTCTTTTGCACATATTTTTATATACCGTATAACATCGTTACTGCATTGATGATTACAGCGGTTTGGAAGCGACGATGAAGCAATATATTGCATGTTCTCGCCAATACATGATATACATTAAGAGTGGTTATTTCAATAAGCACAATTTACATTAAATAGGTATTACAACCCATATAATTATGGCTGTAGTTTAGTGGTTGATAAAATTAGAATTTCACGTAGCATCTTGACGACAAAATGATTCATAATTAAAATATATCTATAATGGCTCGTCTAAATAAATCCCTAAACTATTTTAAATTCAGTGTGTAGATAGGTTTAGACCCCTGATAGTGAGATTCATTTTTATTGAAAAATTAATACTTCTATCCCATTTACATTTTTAGCAACTCAAAAACTAATTTAAATGTAAACAATCAAAATGAAAACAGATACAACATTTTATATTTCACGTAAAACAGATAAATATTTTCCGTAACACAATTTTAGATTTATTATATCATTGGTTTCGTTGTGGATGAAAACAATAAAATTATGTTGAAGAAATGCGATTAAGGATGTCCATTATTCGATTTGCTGTAGAAAAATTATTGTAAAATATCTACGACAAAAGTTTACAAAGTTAAACGGAATTCAAACCATCAGGGAACCTTTTTATCTTTATGTTGGCAATAATTCTTCTTCCGCTTTTGAAATTATACTTGACATTTTGAGATCTTTTCTAAAATAATTTTTGTTTTTTCACACCAAAAACTCTCCTAATAATAAATATGCCAAGTTTTGGTCAGACTATATACATTTTTATACGAGTTGTTTCGATGGAGTTCCACACTATTTTAGGTTAAATTAAAGCTTTATTTTCCAGAAACTTTGTTGTTATTATTGTATGTAAACTTATCTATCTTTTTTCGAGTAATTTTTTGCAATAATGATCCATTTGGTATTAATACCATGGCAATATATGTATGTGTAGCCCACTCTATTCCTACAATTTTTTTGAACTTATATTAAATAAATGTTTGCGAGGCAGGTCGCTAAATGAAATTGAGTTTAATGCATTTAACTATCGTGTTTTATTTTTTTTCCGTCAATTAACCAATATTTTACGACCATAGTTTATTTCGTTTAAAACAAATGAGAAGAAAGTTATCAATGTTGTGTATGTTCATATAAACTCTTGTTAGCTAATAATTTTTGTTATAAACTTTTGTAGATAATAGGATGTTATTATATATCTGTGAGTTAGTCAGTGTCAAAATCAATTATTTTTAAAATCTATTTATCAAAAACCCGATAAAAGCGGAGACACAACAATAGTGATCTATATCCAGGAAATAGATATCTTGGTACACAAAAAAATCAAACATTACCTCTGGATTTTTAGCAATGCTTATATTTACAGGAGTGTCAATTCTGGATATAAATAGATTCTGTAAATTGTATACGATATACGCTCGGGGGGGTTTTACTAGAATTTGCCCTTTGCGTGCGTTATCGGCGGAATCTTTCACTTCTCGTTAGTTTGAATCCCATTTATCCTCTTGTTCAAAGTATATTGCTGAAGATTTTTCTTTTCAACTTCTCACTAATTCGTGAATTTGGTTCTTCATATATGTGAACTCATTTAATCATTGTTAAATATGTACGCATATTAATATGTATTTGAAAAAACCATTGAGTAATATAAAATGTAAATACCAGTGTATAGTTTTCATTAGAATTATAGTAGATTTGGCAGCTGTGGAGGTCGAGTATTACGTATTATGGTAATTACAAATACTTGTGAAATAATTTTCGTCCTTAAACATGAAACAGTTCTAATGGCTGGTTTCTAAAAACTTTTTCGTGGAATGGTTATCTATTTTATAACTTTTTTGTATGTAATTTTTTAAACAAAGTCATGAAATAGATATTTATTTCATAAAAATTACCCAGAAACCAGCCATAAGTCGTGCAAAATCGATATTCTATCTATTCATAAACGTAAATAGTTATTTAAGATGATAAACATTTTTTTTATCTATCCCTACTTGGCTTCCAACAAATGTTTTGATATTTTGAAGTATTGACAGTCGTAGATGACTTTCTATTCGTGCCCACTTTGTCGATCAATGCATTCCGTTAAAACATACTGAAAATTCATCATTAAATATATATGCTCACCAAATATATAAATGGAAATTAAACAAAGATTTTCTTATTTCGACGCGTATATAACGCTTCGATATAATTTAAATATTTCGTGAATGTATCAGAACCAAGAATAACCTAGGTTAATTAAAAGCAATTAAAGTTTTGCGCAGCTATAAAACACAGTTCGCCTCTGCTTTCCGTTGTGTCAAAAGTGTCAGATCGGAAAAAAGCTAGTTTTAGTTAAATAATATACTGTTTCAACGAAGTAAATATTTGACACAACTACCATTAATAAAAAAACATGAATTTAAAATTCGGTTCACTGAGCTCGCACATGTAATTTACTCGATGTTTTTATGTTCGCCGGACCCCTATTACTTTCATTACTGGAATTGTCATCCCTGTCTTATGACGATCGAAAAATACCTAAAATCTGATGACTAGAGGATGACATCATTCTAATAATTTTTAACAATACTTTTACTATAAATCTGGATAGTATTACATAAAATAGACCTTGAAAATGAGAAAAAAGTTGCTTACTCTTTTTAACCTGACCTATCGAAAGATAACTGTCAAAAGGTTATTGGGAAGCAACATCCGTCATTTCTATAGATTTCATAGCCAGTATCGATCGCGTGCAAAGATAGTAATTTATATTTGTTGATATCCAAAATATACTGCCAGTTAGAATTTCTATCCATAGTAACAAAAAAGCGAGAATAGATAAAAAAGGTTTTGAGCATAATTAATTTTGGTTCAGGTGTAACACAAATTTCCTTCCGATTATTTATCGAATATTATTTAAATGTGTTTATTTTAAACTTTTAATACAAACATTTTTTGACTAATAATAAATATTCAATTTGAAACAAAAGAAAAATTAAAATCTTCGACATTTTTTATATTGGCAAGATTTTAAGTATAAAATAATCAATAGCAATATTTTTAGTTGGATCATTTAATAAAAATTTAAAAATTTGTCTTTTAATTAAAGGTAGATCAAAAAACATATAAAATGGCATTCTTTTGTCGGTTTTCAAACTTTGAAGAATCTAAATTGCGTGTGTCTGATCAGTTTTTTTCTCGAGTTAGTATCGTCCAAAGATACACTGTAGCAGGTTTTTGCTCAGTTTAGTATCGACGAAAGATATACGGTAGAGGATGATAGCATAGTATGATGATTACACGCCGATCGATACTAATTATAGGCCATAGTTGGATTAAAGTGATATCTTTACACATATTTAAATGGTAACTCGGTTTTATCTGTGAAATACTCGCTAGATGGAATTTATATTATACTTGATAAATATTATTAATTTAATAACGCATTTATATTTACCTATTAATAACTGTAGTATAACAGCTCGGATACTTGGCTGCATACCAAGGACAGATTTTAAATGAGTTACAATTCGTTTTGCTGTTTGTGCGTGATGGCCCTAGAGACTCAGCCTCTTTGTCGTTTTATTACAAATTATTATTTTTACTATATCAACTATTCTCTGGGGCTATGTTTTATTATGATGAGGGATTTTATATCAAGCGTTTGGACATTTGAAGCTCATCTATTAAAGTGATCGCTCTGTGGATCAGGGTAGTGTCACCAATGATAAATAAATTCCTTCCACAAATGTTCTTTTAATATTAGTGACATGATTGACAGTCGGTAAACCTAAGTTTAAGAGCTTATAATCCTTGGCTAATCGAGTCAGGGCCTCGTATAAGCATATTACTCATGCTTTTTTGAAATTTTAGTAATCAGCTTATGGTTTTGTTTTCTCAGTTTTCTCAGTTGTTGATATGATTATTTATATTGCTAAATTAGGATGTTTTTCAGATTATTCGGCAGGAATACACCAGCATTTGCACTGTAAATATGTCTCCACATATAGTACATAGTATTTCCCCATAGGTGGAGAGATTTTTTTTGTTATGTAATAGAGACATGTGACAGTTTTTCATCTAGATTTATGACTGGAGCGACGTGGAGTGGAGATCAGGTCTAACAGTGTTATAGTTTTACTTTATCTTGTGCACATTTTTATTTTACACATTTTACTTATGCCCGGTTTTCTTATAAAAATTAAGCACTGCTCGCGGTTCTTTTAAACACTGTCAATCAATTAACCATCTTTTTAACAATATTGGGGTTACGCCTTAAAATTATATAAAAATCCAGAGGTAATATACTATTTTGTATATTGCTTGATTTTTCATGTCGAGGAAAACATCTAATTAATGTGGAAAAAACTTCCCGAGGCTAGGTGACTAGGGTTCATGGTCACGGCACAAATATTATTTTAAGAAATTTTTTTTTCGAAATAATTTAATTAATTGCTATTATTATTAGGTTCTCCATATATATATATATATATATATATATATATATATATATATATATATATATATATAAATAAAACCAGTTTAACCCTTGATGAAAGTAATTATAAAAACGTTCATAAAATGAAGGATATTCGTATGTAATTTATGAATTGTGGTTGACCATCTGAACACTATCTAATATTAATTTTAAAAGCATTAATCTCAAACAAAAAATGAGTCAATGTGTTGTTCAGCATCGTGCATTTAATACAGACAGTGCATGAACCATCAGCGATTTCACCTACTTATAGTTATATATGAGTATAAGTAGGTAAAATCGCTGATAGTTTTTGTGTTACAAGAAATAGGTAATTGTGATATAAGTTCCGCATAAGAGAAATGATGATAGCTTGTGACTTACTTCAGTTAACCAAAAGACCCATTTCACGGGCCCACTGTCCAATTGAAGCGAGATCTCGATTAAGGATGTCAATGGTTTTTGATAAGGAATGGAGGTTCGAATGCCAATAGATTTGTAGGCCATCAGCATAGAGATGATAATTGCTAGAAATATTTTTATCAAAATTATCAATAAATATTGAGAAAGGAGAGGAGGTAGAACTCCACCTTAAGGTACAGCAGCTGTAAGATCAGTCCACTCAGAATACGTATTTGACGACTTAACACATTGCCTGTGTCCATGGAGATATGAACTAAATCACTCAAGTGAATGTTGGGATATATTAAGATATTTCAAGCGGACAAGAAGAATATATCTATATGGGTTAATATATTTTACCACTGTGTCAAATTTCAAGTTTCTCCTTTATTTTTATGGGAACTGCGGTTTATGGTCAATTCGCCATTGGTATAGAGATGGATATATACGTGAATGATCTTATGCGGATATTGTTTTTTCTTTTCGAGGTACAAATCTAAAGCCATAATGTGGTACCATCTGGAATATTAGTATGTCATATAATTATTCCATTTTAAACTTAAAACTATAGTTATTGTTAATATTTTCATGATCCAAAATATTAGAGGACGCTTCGTGCACTCAATCCAATTTTTTTAAATTATATTCGCGAAGAACAGTAGAATTATTATATACAAAGAATTCTAGCTTTTTAAAAGCTTATTAATATTATAAGGAATAGTTTCATAAGTAAGTCGAAAAGTGCACAAAATTTGACAATAAAAAGATCGAATGACAATGGTTTTAAAACATTAAGCAAACGTTTCTCCACTTCTTTTTCTCTCATTACTAAATGCGAAAATTTATTAAGAACGGTGTTGCTAAAAATAATTCTCATTTTCGACAATTTGAATTTTTATAAATAAAAGGAAACTCCATTTATTTTTTTAGACGTTTGTGTCGAGTTGGACTGAACCGTTAATTTGGTGGGCTATTAAAATAGGAAAGATATATAAAAAATCATGAAACGTTTCATCTTATCACAAGGTTAACGAGTTGTGGTTCTTTGTGGTAATTTTTAAATTTGTTTAGATAACTTTAATGAAAGTTTGGAGGCAACAATATATAATATATTTGCAATATTTAATTTTTTACGTTAATAGTATTAGAATTTATATTTTGTTCTAAGTAAAGCTTTTATGAATATGCCTGCGTATTGATTGTATGTGCCAGCATGATTCAAATCTGAAGTATTTTCATGAAATTTTTCTCTCACACATTTAATGTTCATATTTTTGCACCTTTTGTGAAACTTACTATTTTTTATAACGCTTATAGCACTTCTACTTTTTTATATTTACATGCACAGCCTTTTTATTAAACTTACTAACATTATTACTTAGAATATACATACATTATCTCCCATAATTTTCCTGGTACCTATTATCGGTCCATTTATTTCTTGGCACCGAGAGCATCATTTTAAAAAGTGTCTGACTCTTCATTTTCATATTTCGTGAATTTTCATGGTGAAATTTCATGGTCCGACGTAACGAGGACTCGTTTAAAGATTTATTTCCTTAACATACTAGCAATATATAACTGAAATTTCCACTTTAAAGTATTTTTGGAGCCTCCTGAAGCGCAAGATATATCTGACACGCATTATGACTTAACGAGATTCATTGACACTTGATTTCTTTTAAAGGTGAGTAGAGGTAGAGGTAACCTTCGTAGCTCTGGGTTCCCATTTTCTTACCTTTTCTTTTATAATTATTTCACACCTAAATACTCCCCGATGACTGATGTCTGGTTTATTCGTAACCGCACATTTTCTAGGGTTCTACATTCCAGAGTTCATGTTGGAACCCAATTAATAAGATAAGTGGTTGTACACACTATTTCAGGTCAATACTTCTTTTGGAGATTGGATTCGAACAGTAAACATTTTGAAGTTTTGACAAGTGTTCTGTTCATTCGTTTGACTACTCTGTCTTTTCGAATATATACGGGTGGTTGTTTAATATTTAATCTTAGTAATATTTATGAACTCAGAGAATTTGTTATTTCTGTATTTGATTTTGTTATCTGAGCGAAGATATTCAATGCTGCGATTGAATTGATTTTCAACTGGTTCTTGATTTCTTTAAATTATACTTATGGATCCCTCCACTTTGTTATTAATCTTCACTTGACCGTCGTTCTAGGTTAACAAAATATAAGTTTGTTTGTTATTTAGTAGCAAATATAATAACTTTTTAAGTATCATTTTATTACAATGGCTTTTTTACATACGTCAATGCTCACTTGACTAGAGCCATTTAACGAAAGTGGTTTGTCATGTGCCACTTTCATCATCTTAATAGGAGACGCCTTCACTATAGCTAAGCTCCGATGACGTATCCACATTGAAGAGATAACCCTACTTTGTCATATGCATGGGGGAAACCAACCTACATACCATGTCTCCCTATCATTGGAGGCGGAAAAAGCAGGAGCATAACTTGAGTCCTCTAAATTTGTTTATGCTCGAATTTGAATTATTTTCTTATATAACCGAACTAGTTACAATTAAGGCAACGGAATCCTTTCTGAGAACCGTTATTGTATTATTTCCCTTTAAAATTCCTGTTTGTAGCGAACGCCTTGCTGTCACTGTCGACTGTACTGACATGTTGTAAAATCTTAGCTTGACCGAATCTGCTTAATACTTATTATCAAACTCCTGCGTTAGATCTCTGTGATAACTGACTTGTATGATTCTGAGAGTAGACACGAGAGTGACATTATCATAAGCGATTCGTCGTACAAAGTAAACTCGATACTTCAAAGTTTATATGCACTGGTCATTATTATGTTGACATACAAGTGAGATATTTTTGAGCAATTAAACGGTTCAAATAGCCCAGAGTCATCGTATGACCATTTGAGCATCTTAAATGCAAATGTAAAAGATGCGTTAATTAAAAAAATAATTTTTGATCCTGCCCTTACATCATATTTCAAATCAGTTTTTTCATTAATTTTAATACAGATTCACAATTCTTTATGTTGAACGCAGGTTTTTACGGCGAATCACTATGTTTAATAATCATCATGACCAGTTAACTTTTCAATCAATATTAGTGAATTATGTGAAGGTATTATTCTCTTGTTTCGTTGTTAATAGTTTCAAAATTAACAGGTTCCTAAAATAAATACTAGTTTGATAGCTTACTGGATTTATAAAAATTTAACTATTTCAAAACTACAGCTACTGGGCTCACAATCTCTTGAATAAATGTTGATTTTATGAAATCGTACGATGATTGTTCAGCAAAATATGTAAGAAAGGATGTGCGGTGACGTAGTAATGGTTTAAATATCCTCCACTTACTTCATAAAGGTTAGACAGGAAGGGGAGGCTTTGCTATAGACTAAATAGTTTAAAAATTTTTGACTGTCAAAAATACATGTCAACGCGGTATTAATTTTTAGAGCAAAAATTACAATATTTAATCTCCCATATGTGATAGCTACAGGATAGGTAAGTAAAGTTAAATACACAGCAATAGTTAATATTTAGAGTCTATCGAGTGCCTTTTTGTAGCATTTTTTAACAAGAAGAAAAATATATTATTTTATTATTATTTTCTTAGATAATTTTGAATATATTTATATACTCATTTTTGCTTGCGCTTTGACCTCCTAAGTAATTTATTTCACTGCCACTGCATTTACGAAACTCATAGCAGATGGAACTTATCCATAAGCAAAATAACCTCTACTCATGTCAAATTTATAGATTCATGGGTAGTGATAAGTTAGGATTTTTCTCTGTAAATTTACAGTAAAAGTGTTTACCAGCTCCCCTAATTTCGTTGTCTAAGTGGTTTTGTACTTGATACCGCTAAATTGGTTTTGTTTTTGTGTACCTGACAATCATAGCTTAAAAATAATTTATTTTTCCCATTTTATAAAGGTAATTTTAGCATGAAAATACTTTTAAACACGCCACAATTTATTTGAAGAAAATCTTTTCATGGATAATTTTTGGATTTTTGATGAATGTCACTTTGTCGGGAGCTAGTATTGAGTTACTCTCCTCTTATGATCCTTTTTTCTTTATGAAAAACACATTGCAAAATCAAAAATATTACTGTCCGACCATAAGAGAAAGGTTTTGCTTCACAATAAGAGACGAGAGACTAGTTGGTATTCAAGCAAAAAATAAAATACACAAAATGAATCCTCGATATCTGTAGATCGTACCTATTTATTAGTGAGCACACAAACGAAACTATTTATTATCCGCCAGAATAAACGTATTCACCGTAGATTTATGCACATAATTAATATCTATATGAAGAACACATTATCATTTATTTACTGTCCGAGACTTAAAAATTAAATTACGCACACAATTTTTATTAAATATTTAAATTAAGTATATTGACATGTAATTATATTTTACCATATTCGAAATTATGTAAATAATTTCGTAATTTAAGGAGCAATATTCCAACTCTGTTTATTCATTTCAACAACCAACATTAGCTTTTTAGTCATGTCTGCGATGCAATTAACTGCTGGTTTTTTAAATTTTCCTCATTTCATTTTCGTATATACGTAGCAAACGTTTCTGCCGTGGAAACTCCATTTGCTTGTTTGCGTAAAATTTCTGCTAAGCAAATATTTTGTTGTTTTTACGTAGTTACGAAAGTGTGGATGCATTATTAAAGTTAAAAGAACTGTTTTGAGAAAAAATGATATTATATATTTATTGATTTTTTAAAATTAGTGACGGGTTTGGTCGAAAACACACCTGTGTTTATGGATTTTGATGAACCTCGCCGTGTTTTGGATACTGCGTCAGAACAGAAGTGCATTCATTATGTTATTATATATTATATTCACAAAAGTTATATGGAAAATTTTTTATCAATACGTTGTACGTTACTTTTAATATTGACTTGTCATTCTGTTTACTTAATAATATCAGAAATATGATAACTGATTTAAAACAGCAGAGTTTTACTTTTGAAGCTAGTAATTTAGTTCGCCGGGTTAACGATTTTTATTTCACTGTTTGTCGAAAGTTTAGCTGTATAATTAAAACAATAAGTGTCATCACTGGAGCTGCTTTAGGGAGTCAGTATTGATAATTTATTTATTTGGACTTAACTTTTTGTTTCGAGAAAGAATTTGAAATTAAAATATTTCGTTTAAAACTCAATCATTCAAATAAAACGGTAAAAAAGCGGCAAGCTATTGGTTTTAGGTAAGCAAAATATTTTTTATGTGTAGGGGATTGGTTGGGAATATAAAATCTAATTTTTGGAGTGCTAACTTACCATTTGATGGCTATTTTAAAAAAGGTGTGCACTTTTTTTCGTAATGTCTCGATTATCGTCTGTCTGGAAACTATTCTAAATCACATTTTATTATTTGCAACTATTCCTTGAAACATGCCAAATCAGTTATTAAATTTTTTTTACTTGGTGGATACAAAAAATTATGGTAGAAGAATTTTGGAAAATAATTGAAATATAAAACATATATATACATATATACATATATATATATATATATATATATATATATATATATATATATATATATATATGTATATATATACATATACATATATATATATATATATATATATATATATATATATATATATATATATATATGTATATATATACATATACATATATATATATATATATATATATATATACACATAATACTGACTTACTTATTTTATACCTCATCTGCACATATTTTTATACATTTCACAGTCTTTTGTGGAAGAGAAAATCAAAGATAAATAAAGTGGTGTTGTCGTTGCCACCAAATAGTAGTGGTGCTAATTTATTTTGTTTAAAACGTATATTTCTACCACCATAATTTTGGATATAAAATTTTGCTTGCTTTGGGGATATGGGGATCCAGTTGCAGTTATTTATTTCTGATTTAATATAGTTTTTAGATCAAAGGTTTAACCATTAATATGAATTTTTTAATATATTAAGGAAACCATAATCAGGTACCAGTATTATCTAAAAAAATATTGCCTACAACTCATATATTGTGATATTTGCATGATTTTATTGTCAATCATTAGTTTTATGAAATACTTACAGTTTCAATATTGCTAACATTACAGAAATATGCGAAAATGGACGTTACAGAAATAGAGTATAAAATTCTGGTATATTTTATAACACAAACAATCTATCAATTTACCATTAACAAAGAGCCAAAGTTTAATGCAATTGGCAACCGTAATTCAACGGAATACATATATATATATATATATATATACATATATATATATATATATATATATATATATATATATATATATACATGGTATGATTTTTCTTAAAATGGTACAAGTTTTGTCGTATGTCTGACTAAAATGTCGATTTAAATAACATTTTTAAGGATTAAATTTTTTTATTTTCTCTTTTTAAGAATGTAATTTTCATTCTTGTAACATTTGAACCTTGAACCATATTTAACAATTCAGAAAATGACTTTAGTTAAGTGATGCTTAAAAATTGATTGAAAATAAAGGCATGTCGAAAATATCTTTTGAATAATATAACTTATTTTACGTTAGCAAAACTATAGTGATAATATAAATGTAATTTAAGTGAACACAATTGGTAAATATTTATTATTTCTGGGTTAAAAAAGTAACCTTCTACACAAAACAAAAAATAATAAAAAAATCAGGTTTTAATTAAGGAAAATATATTTTACGTCATAATTACACGTACCAAATAGGTCCATTAACTTTAAATGGCGGTGAAATATGTTTGTGCTGTGCTTTACCTAAATAACAACAGACGAATTATTAAACAAAATATCAAATAATATAAATATAAATATGCAATATTTAATACATTTTGCTCTTGCAGATATTAAAATTGTTTATTGACACTAGTGTAATATTTTTCATCATAAAGATGAAACATTTTATAGGCAAAACCCATTTTAAATTGAATTTATTTCATTGTCAATCGCTTTGATTAAATTATGTGAGAAAATATCCTGGGAATCGCAATTATTACAAAACATGGATCTATTTATCGATACATTTTCTCCAAAATTACAATGAAATTCATAATTTTGAAAGGCAAATGATTCCCAACGTAAATAATTAATTTATAAAACCAGAAGTCTTTTATGCCATACTTTGCAATAAGACCATAATTACTGAAATTCATTTTAAAATTAAATAAGATCCAATTTTTGGTTACCTATCTGTATTTAATTTTTAATACCAGAAGTCTTTTATGCCATACTTTGCAATAAGACCATAATTACTGAAATTCATTTTAAAATTAAATAAGATCCAATTTTTGGTTACCTATCTGTATTTAATTTTTAATACCAGAAGTCTTTTATGCCATACTTTGCAATAAGACCATAATTACTGAAATTCATTTTAAAATTAAATAAGATCCAATTTTTGGTTACCTATCTGTATTTAATTTTTAATACCAGAAGTCTTTTATGCCATACTTTGCAATAAGACCATAATTACTGAAATTAATTTTAAAATTAAATAAGATCCAATTTTTGGTTACCTATCTGTATTTAATTTTTAATACCAGAAGTCTTTTATGCCATACTTTGCAATAAGACCATAATTACTGAAATTCATTTTAAAATTAAATAAGATCCAATTTTTGGTTACCTATCTGTATTTAATTTTTAATACCAGAAGTCTTTTATGCCATACTTTGCAATAAGACCATAATTACTGAAATTCATTTTAAAATTAAATAAGATCCAATTTTTGGTTACCTATCTGTATTTAATTTTTAATACCAGAAGTCTTTTATGCCATACTTTGCAATAAGACCATAATTACTGAAATTCATTTTAAAATTAAATAAGATCCAATTTTTGGTTACCTATCTGTATTTAATTTTTAATACCAGAAGTCTTTTATGCCATACTTTGCAATAAGACCATAATTACTGAAATTCATTTTAAAATTTCAGTAAGATCCAATTTTTGGTTACCTATCTGTATTTAATTTTTAATACCAGAAGTCTTTTATGCCATACTTTGCAATAAGACCATAATTACTGAAATTCATTTTAAAATTTCAGTAAGATCCAATTTTTGGTTACCTATCTGTCAATCAAAATCGATACTAATATTTACAATATATAATCGATAATCTTTTGTTTTAGATTGTTTTAAGGGAATATTTAATATCCGTCACTTTCATTGTAACCAGGAAATCCCATTATTAGTAGTCAGATTCGATATTGGGACGATCATTTATGGATGTGGTTCTCATTATCCCCCTTAATAAAGGACGAAAATATTACGACAACTTCTCTACCGGTTGATCGCAAGCTACGACCTTATTCGTCCTGTCACCAGGGAATACTTTCATTTCCTCGACAGTGTTTCCTTCTTGTTTGCCGATCTTATAATATCGCATCGAAGTCAGGCTGCGTATTTCACCCTTGTCTTACTTAATAGCCGTAATAACTTGTTGGGTATTATAAATGACACTGCCAGTATTTCGTGGTGTTTATGTCTATAAATTCTAAAACTAAATTAATATAAATCCATACACAAATGCCAGCTTATTGATCCACGCAAAGTTTGAAAAAAATCTAATAATGTTAAGAAATGAGTGGTAAATTAAATTTTCTTATTAAAGTGATACTTATATTTGTTAGATACTGTTGGAAAGGATATCAAAAATAGGGTTTCTACTGCCACATGTTACGAAATGTATTTACTTAAATCCTTCAATTGTTTAAGCTAGTAACAATTTTGAAATATATTAGTCGTTGTTAACTGTCAACTTACGTGTTTCATTAGAGGTTATAGGCCTCACCCACATCATACTTAAAATATAAAGCATATTATCGAGTATCGGGTATCTTAAAAATGTTCCGAAGCTAAAAACAGGGTGAATTTTGATGATTAGGCATTCGTAATGGAAAACTTACTAGTTATGGAAAGCGCGGATAAATATCTAAAGGAAAAAGGAACCGAGGCTTCAGCAGTAAATGTAAAAGTACGAGAGAAATTGATTTACACGATTAACTCATCGTTATTTGTGTACATGAAAGAAACTAAAACCACAAAGATTGCGCGTTTTGTTCGACAATGCAGGATTTTTGCAGAGATTTATGCCTATGTTTATGACTATAGGATATTCCGGAAATCAAAAAAGATAAAATTACTTGATATAGAATCAATAAACACAAATGAAACGGAACCTAATCCAGGATGCAGCGGATGGAGGTGGCAGCACTAGTAAATTTGAAAGACAGACTTCGAATCGTGTTTTTATATTCCCTATTATCAAAAATAGCTTTGTGCTGCAGGTTAGTTAATTCGTTATTAAGTTTCAAAACACGAATGACTAACATTTTATTACAGCATAAAATTAATTTAGATATGAGATAGAGTACTAAGCAAAATATCACATTACTTTTGTAACTAACCTATTATAGTGTTTTAATTGTATTTCATAACAAAGAAATTCATCTAGTGCGCATTAGATTTTTATGGTTTTTGGACAAAACTTCCAGATTTTACGATCACTGAAACTTGTACATTCAAAAGAGCAAACGATTCCTTGAATCGATAGGATTCCAAAAAAAATTAAAATTAATGATATCATCGGCTATTAAAAATAAATTTTATTCACAACATTTATGCTATAAACCGTAAAAGAGCTATAGTAGCTACATTATTTTTCATATCTACTAAGAAAAGGAAGTCGAACATATTTTTAAAAAAATCCTTATAAATTTCATTATCGTAATTTATATTGCCAATTAAAGAAGGATCTTATTGAAATTCGTTACGAGCCAACTCGCAAATTTTATAAACATTTAACCACCAACCAATATCGGTACCATATACTTCTTTCCAATTATTTTTTTTATTACAATAATATGAAGAAAAATACGAGTATCTTTATGCTGGCATTGCTATGAAGATCACGAACGATGAAGAAGGTTTGACAGAGGATAAAAATATTTCCTCACGATGGGCTGAGTAGGGTGTTAGTTATTAGGTGAGCGTTCAGGGGATCTTCGAACAAGTCTCTCGAATTTACTGACGAACACTAGTAATTGCCTTGCTTCAAATGGGATAAATAAGGTAATAATTTCATTGTAAATTCATTTCTGAAGGTTACGACCAATTTGCAATAAACACGTATTGGTATTATTCATAACCTTTTTTTTATATTTATGTAGACTAGTTTCATTCGACTAAGTAAACGAAGGCGTGGAAAACTAATCTTGGCATGAATAATGTATCAAAAGTGCATATGCGGTGAAATTAATAATAAAAATAAAGAGATAAAATTCTAATAACATATTTTCTGGGAGTGATTTCTACAGATGTAAGTGTATTTATATTTTTTTAAATATTGTAATCATAATGCCTTGCCCGTAAAAATAACATCACCAGAATAATAGTATATTTCACGCCATTATATAAATTTCATGCATTTATTTTCAATTTATAACATCAATTCTTTTAAATATTGGCAAGAAAACATGAATAATAATTTTACATTCGTGTCCAAAGAAACAATGGTAGGTATCAGATAGACAGGTAGATTAGTCACTCGAATATTTATAAATGTTCATATCTTCTTTTTTTATTAAAATGGTTGCCTATTTTCCATTTTCTCTGTTGTGTTTTTGAAAAGTCAAAGTAATTGAACCAAGCTAATTTCATCTAATTTAGTTTTTTAAGTTTTTATTTAGTTAATTTTTTCAGTTTTGAAGGTTCCTCATTTTAAATCACTTTATTCATATATACAAACATTGCAATGAAACTAAAATAAAATTGTTCAGTACGAAAGTAATTACTATGTAAGTATTACTATTGGTTTAACTTCACTACTGAAGCAGATATTCATATCAAAGAAGTTTTGCAAAAAGGTCAAGGATAAGTAAGTAGGTAAGAAACTGCACTTTATTGAAGGAAGCTTTCTGATTAATGAATGAAATTTGAATATTATAAACAAAACCTGTATTAATGTAGCATATAAGTAAGGAAAGGAAAGTGTATGTGATTTTTTACAGTCACCAGAAACTGTAATTTTCGAAGGCAACGGTTAAAATAAATTATCTAATACTTTGTTTGTGATAACTAGAAAAGTTTATTATTTATCCGATTTAACCACTTATCCAGCCACTGTTTGCGAACGCATAAATAATTATAGGTACTCTAATATATAACAAAATAATTTTTATTTCCTGCAATGAATAAGTTTCTACCTCATTTTCAGGTAATTAATTTTCTCGTATGTGATTTTCTTTATAGGCTTACTAGAAATGTATCGAGGCTCCGAATAGAGAATATTCCGTAAATTTCTAAACTAACTAATAGATTAAAAAAAAATTTAAAATATTTTATATTATGAAAATTAAGTTTTAAAAGACTTTCCTTCAGGTTTCTGTACCTCAAAAGACAAAATGAATGGCTCATAAAATCACTCACATGAAGTACCTGAAAACCACTTTTTAGATTACATACATATATTTGAAAGTACTGACATGAAGTAATTTTTAATAATATGATTTTTTGCTTCTGGGTCTTCTATTTTCCCCCTACATTGATATGGAAATACATGTATTTGAATGAATTTACCCTTAGCATAATCTCTCTCAGTCTCTGCTGTTTTACTCTCACTCTATTCTTTATCGTCAGTATTATTTTTATGTTATTGGACAATCAAACTTGACTGATGCTGGCATTATTCAATAGGTCCATAATCATAGGTCCATCGCCTAAACAAGGCGTTGATGGTTCAAATAAATTTATTTTCTCTTTTCTAAACTGGGTCACTTGAAATATCCGTTTATTTCATTAATTAATTTCTGTGTCTTTTTAGTTAAGTATTTATTGAAACGGTCACAAATTCAAATAAATCATCGATTAGTATCCTCAAATGATTTATTATTAATACGAGAAAGGAAATATTTCATCATTTGTAACGAAGAAAACTTATAAATTTTCTTGGGATCAGGTTCCTTTCTTTATGAAAGAGTACATTTTGAATCAGCTGTGCAATACATTTTTCTTATTTTACTTGTTAATTCACATATCTGAAACGATTACTTTACTAACCTAAATTAGTTAAATAAAGACTGTTGAAAGCCTTAGTATTACTCAGGGTAATTTTTTCTCCCATAAAATATATTCTTTTATGTGTATATATATAAATATATATATATATATATATATATATATATATATATATATATATATATATATATATATATATATATATATATTTATATACATATATATATATATATATATATATATATATACATATACATATACGTATATGAACGTATATATGCACGTATATGTAAAATCTATTAATATAATAAACTTGTGACGGAGTTAATTTCGTACATGGAAAATATTTCAAAAAGAGTGATTGATTTAGCACATGAAATGATAAACGAAGCCGGAAAACTTTTTTTTAGAATGTTTGTCGGTGTATTATTTTGTGCTTCAATCACGCATTATTTATTGAATGGATTTTAATAAAATTTGGTATATTAATTGTTTATAACCAAAACCAACAAATGACAGAATAAATGTTTCCTATTCGGAGTTTCACGCGAGTGAAATCGTGTATATATATATAATATATATTGATATATATATATATAATATATAGAAGATAAATATAGTATATGAATATACTTTTTTCCTATTTTTTCTTTATATAATGTAATGCTTTAAATTGTGGAAAACCTGAAAATTATTACTCTCACGTACCGGAAAAATAATTTAAAAATCTAATATGTTTGAAATATTCTATTAACAAATCTTATATAACAAGATACAGAGCACATTTAAATTTAAGCAAATAATGTATTTATGAAATTAAACCGATTTATGGCTTCATTTAAATACGTAAATACGAATTTATAAAATGACTGTAGAGCTTTTAATTTACATATTGATCATTTTACAAGCGTCAAACATTTCCTGTTTTATCATTAATTGAGTTTTTAATGTATTGATAAGGTTAGACTAATTGATTAGGTTAGGCTACTCATTAAACTTTCAAATTTTAAATCGAAATCCTTCACACAATTAAGATTTTTAGTGTCTATACAACAAAATAGACATCTATTTAAAATTTACAATTTCTTCCTGTTAATTAAGGAGAAATCGAATATAGTTTATGGGTGGATGACTTCGTTTACGTAATCCGGCATTAAACCTTTATTTAGGCTAAATTAAGTTTGTAGCACGACGAAAAGTGTGGATTTTGTTATGGTAAAATTTAAGCTAAAATGAACTCTTGTTATTGCGAATAAAAATTATACATTAATGTTATCTTATTCAGTTACACTTGTATATATAGTCATACTCAAACTCCTTAAAGTTGCATTAGTAACCATGACCGTGACTGTTTAAATCATTAACACTGTTAACACACTGTTTCATGGATTGTGTACAGATATTATGATGGAATGAAATAAGTTTTTAAAATATAATACTGGAATTCCATACACACCTTTTAATGAAACAATTATTTAGTTATATTAATTTAATAGTAAGTACGATTTAAAATATTTATTTTTTGCCGTCATACAGGGAACTTATTGAAACAGATCAGCAAAATCGGAAGTGAACTGAAATGACTAGGATAATAGATTTCCAAAAAAAAAATAAGTTTAGAGAAAATTGGTTTCTTATTTAGGGTGACGTTAAAATTTAAACAAATTTCGAATCCTGTAACCAAATGCAGGGTAATGTGTAAACTTTAAGAAAATACGTTTCTTAAAATTTAACGAACTTAATATTTTATTTCACTTCACGAATGTTCTTACCATTTCTCCACAACTGACAAAAGCTAACTCCTTCACGTTGGACACGCGAGCGCACATTTCTGATGTTTTCTTCCGTCTTTCTCTCACGAATGTGAGATTCGTTTATCTCAGAAAATATTTGACTTAAAAATTTGATAAAATATTATTATATGAAATGTTGTGATGAGTGAAAATATGAAATATTATGTGAAGATTGAATAAGGATTACAAGGATCATAAAAATACTCTTTCAGGATTTTACGTATGATCGTTCTAGAAATATTGGTAAAAATATTAAACGTCCACAAAAAGTCAAATGGAAAGTAAATCAACACTAATAAAATTTAATTAAAATTTGGTAATGTCAAAATTATGAGAAAAAAATATATTACTAGAAATTTACTTAAATTTTACCGGTTAACTACAGCAGCAATGATTCTAAATTTCATAAAACTCACGATGTTTTTAGGACACAAGACACAACAGTTAATATACACATAAGGTGAAAAATAATATCAAATATATTCAAATAGTTTAAGAGAAATAATTTCCCTTGTACCTAATTATTTTCATACAAGTAAAATGTTTCGTTCATAATATATTTTATTAAATAGTAGTCCAATAATTGTCCTTCCTTAAAATACATACATATAAATTTGGTCTTTATTGCAGCAACTTATTTTCGCATTATTAGAATATAAAACGTAAAATTAAATATATTTAAACTAATTGTTTGTAAAAAGTGTAAAGAAGAGTTGAAAATAAATTTAACGAAAATAATTAACTCATTAACTACACTATTATATTACTTATTAAACAAAAAGTCTGAAATAAAATTAAAGCATGATGTCATAAACCTATGTCATAAATCATCTGAAAAAAATTTAAGCATGATGTCATAAACCTCTTTTCGATAATTTTTCTCATTTCGAAATACTATTTGTTTGTAAATACTATTGTATGAATTCGAATTCGTACCTGACAAGATCTAAAAAACGAAAACTTAAAATAAAAAGTACTTAACACCGACAATGTAATTTCAATTACAAGAAATTTATTATGATAAATTTCGCAACCAAATAATTCCTCCAAAATTTATAAATTACTCTCAATTTGCGATTACAAACGTAACATTTTCTGGTAATAACTAGATATTCTATGCTCATTATTTGCTAATAAGATCAAACGAGACTATTTCATGAAACATTTTCTCTCGAAAATTTTCCCCCGTTAACTTAATTTATTACGTTTGGAAACCTCGACCGCTGTGAGATTTATTGTAGTGCATCAGCTGCCATGCTACGTTAGGTTTTATATATTACGTGTCACTTAGCGCCACTATTACTTACAGGAAAAGGAAATTTGTAGATTCTGTTTACACATATAAGTACAAAAAATATAAATTTTTGTGTTTTTTTACATTTGTGTATACATCCATATTTGTATATGAATATATTTATGTGTTGATGCTACACTTTCTTTTCCGTTTTTTTTAAATGTTTATTCGCATTATTTGACTTGATTTATTGGGTAATTAATATACTCGTATGCATTTTTCTATATACATATATTTATATATATATATATATATATATATATATATATATATATATATAAATATATATATATATATATATATATATATATAAATATAAATATATATATATATATATATATATATATATATATATATATATATACAAACACACAAATACTTTGAAGCTATTTTAATACTATTACCTTCATAACAACCGAACCTCAGAAACCGCGGACCATTATATAAAGATCGTAGTAGTGTACTAGATGCCAAAGTCTGAGATTTTGTCAAAATTTATTTGTTTTACGTTTAGAAAGTGACGAATTATTTAAAGTGTACAATTATTTTTGAGCAAAAATTATTGCTGACTACTTTTATGTCAAACGTTTAATATGTCCTGCAAATTCTACACATTTTCCCGCATAAATGTATAATTCGGCACCATACACAATGTCTACATTAATTCATAATGGATGCCGGTATTTCATCTTATAGCAGAGACATTTTTAAAAAGGTATTCAGAATTATAATATGAACTCGTGCTTGTTGGGTACTTGTTCGAGATACATTTATTTTTATATTTTAATTATCGGTATGTCACAATTTTGTCCATGGTATTTATTTTATCCTTCATATTTCTAACATTGTTTTGAAATTGACAAAAGAAGAAATATATTAAAGAAAATTATATATTTTTAACACCATATTAAATCATGTGACATTTTTGTGATAGATCGAAAACTGGTTGTATTGACATAACAATTAATTTTATAAAAAGATATAATTAAAACCAAACATTGTCACTAATAATTGCCTTTTATTAAAACGTCGTAATTTCGTGATATCTGTTAAACTTTAACCTGGTGCACACTATTATTAATGGAGATTTAAGTTGCAGATCAACATCAATTTCTGTTTTTTGGAGTCAATGCTAGTTGTGATGAATTATTTGACATGACAACGCTGTACTTTCAAATATTAGGTATACTAATTTACATGAAATTTTAACAGTATATGGTAATTGTTGTCTTTTTAATAAGGCATTCGTGTTAATTTTGTAACCGTAAATAATTATCGGTTTTGCAAGTAAAATATCTTTCCATGTTCTTCATAGAGCTAATAAATGCTTTTATTTTAGAGAGTAAAATATAAATTTTAAATATATTAATTTTGAACAATGAAAAAACAAATTTAAAAATATATGTGTGTTTAATGATATGATACGTTAGATAACAAAATATTGTCAAATTAAAATATAAGTTTATTCACAACTTTAGTTCACTCATGAAAATATTTATTAGTAATAATATAAGTTATTATTAAGACAAAGAAGATTTTGTCATCTCTCAAAAATGACTTTAATACTAAAAAGAATTTAATAAACAAAATTGAAAAAAAAACCTTGACTGCAAAACACCGTAAAAAATAAACAACTGAAAAGGGAAAAACAATATTATAATTTTTTTCAATTGCTCAAGCTAAATTATACGCTCTATAAGTTAGCTTGAGCAATTGAAAATAGATCGTACAAAGTAATGTATTCTATATTATAAATATTATTTAAATATCATAAATTATTACAGGAGGGTACAAAAAAAATTACGAAACATTGTTTTTGTAAACATAAAAATAGACCACCCCAAAACACGTTGTGGTTACGGATCTATTTTTATGTCAGATTCGTAAAAAAGAAGAAAAAATTTTATACCACTAGGTTTAGTTTTATCACTTGATTAACGACGGTCTCTGAAACAAGCCCATTAGTCAAACGATTTAATTTATGCTGTCGATAGCATATCGTACCATGCCATATGAATGTGAATGCTATAACATGTTTGACATATCAATTTACTGCCCTTTCGTATTTTCAATTATTTTAAATAACAAAGAAAACCTGTTTGACGTGAACTGAAAATATTTATTTAATGAATATGTCAAACTCGGCAAATTTTGACAGACTGTTTCACCGTGGATATAAAAAAGTAGTTGCCTTTTTTAAATATCATTTTGTAGACTACTGTGGGATACTTTATGTTTAAAACGGTACATTTGAAACATCGATATGCTATTCCAGATTTGAAACCTCATTTATTAATGTTAAATTATTACTTTCCAAAATTTGTAATTATCCAGATTTGAAACCTCATTTATTAATTTTAAATGATTACTTTCCAAAATTTGTTATTACATATACGCTACGGTATTGGACGAAAAACCTCTATTTTCGTAAAGTTTATTCTAAACAATGGGTGTATGTAGTATGACGACTTTAATGTGAGGTCACACTTTCATCTATAATTCAAGCATATTACTTTTATTGACTTCCTATATGTATTGTATGAAAATCGGTCTTTTACAAGTTTCTCCTCACCAAAATTGTAGTAGTAGTATTTTCTTTAATTGTATAAATAATAATTATAATTAAATTAACTACTATCCGCAGGGAAAAAACTTTTTTTAATTGAAATTTTTACCTATGAATATCATTGCCTTCACTTATAATGACTATCATTTGTCTTCATCATCTAATTATTGGAATACTCGATAAACTTCATAAGCATAATAGGAACTTTTCGAACATCGAGAGAGGTATTAGTAATTGTAATTATCTTCATACCCGACAAATTACCATAGATTAGTTTAAGTTTAGAGGCACATATTACATTAAACTGAGGAGTTATCAGAATGTACGTAAAATTAATTTTTTGATTATAAACTTTTAAAAAAAATTATTATTATATAAGACCCGTTTATTGTTTTTGAAATACGGCTTACGTTGCGTAAGAAAATCGTTTAAATAAATTCGCCTTCACTTAAAATGTAGAAAATTAAATAGAAATATTTGTATTTTATATAATATTCTAGAAATTCTTGATGAAATAATGTTCAAAAGTGAAGGTGATATTCTAGGAAATATCTTGCTTTTATTTGAATTAAATTTGTAACCTACTTAAGTTTTGTATACAGTGTATTTAAAATATATATGTGCGTTTAAAATTTCAACCAATTCATCATGTAATATTTTGTATGTTTTCATTGATGCAATATGTTTTTCTTATATTTACTAATTTATTTGAAAAATTTATTAAAATGACCTACGAGTATATTCAACAATTTAATTTAGAAAATTAAATTTAATGAATATTAAATTTAGTCAATTTAATGTGTTTTATTCTATACATTATACATATTTGTTCAGGCTAATAACACAGTATCCCGAAATCGTAGTTTGGTGATATGGATGAATGCTGCTTTTTAATGATGATAATTTATCCACGAGAACGCAATAATACAAGTCTAATTTCAAAGTAATGTAACCTATATACGTGCTATTGAATAATTTGAACAAAAATTAAGTAAACAGATACTGATGGTAGCAGTGGTCTTGTGATGTTCAAGCCAAACACTCGACGTCGTGTTACTATATTAATAAAATGCCAACCTATGCGATAACCAGGAGAAAAACAGATTTAGATATATGCTATGCGATAATCGATAATCAAGTGAAATACAGATTTAGATATTTGCTATGCGATAATCGATAATCGGGAGAAAGACAGATTTAGATATTTGCTATGCGATAATCGATAATCAGGAGAAAAACAGATTTAGATATATGCTATGCGATAATCGATAATCAAGTGAAATACAGATTTAGATATTTGCTATGCGATAATCGATAATCGGGAGAAAGACAGATTTAGATATTTGCTATGCGATATTCGATAATCAGGAGAAAAACAGATTTAGATATTTGCTATGCGATAATCGATAAACGGGAGAAAAACAGATTTAGATATTTGCTATGCGATAATCGATAATCGGGACAAAAACACATTTAGATATTTGCTATGCGATAATCGATAATCAGGGGAAAAACAAATTTAGATATTTGCTATACGATAATCAATAACAAGGAGAAAAACAGATTTAGATATTTGCTATGCGATAATCGATAATCAGGAGAAAAACGGATTTAAAAGTTTCTAGATATTTGCTAAATCCACAAATGTCCTATATTAATTAAATATTACCAACTTCACAGTTAAATCAGTTCCCTAACCTAACTCACCGATCGACAACAGATGTAACTTTTAAAAATTGTGATAATCAATTGAAATAACAAACATTCAATAATGTCTCATTTCATAGCATATATGTAATGAGTATGTGTATATTATTAACATGTAATTCCAATAATCTGTCATTTATTACCGCTAGGGTATGATGTCTTGAGAGAAAGCATTGTATGTTATTTCAGATAAAAGTACTGTACTCTTATTTTTAATAAAGGACGGTAAAATACTTAATTTACATACATTCATTAATTAACCTTGTATTCAATCATTATTGGAAGTTGGCCGCGTTGGTTTGGATGGAATACATTAATGATGAGTTAAAAAAGATGCTCAAAATGGGTATATCGCAAAAGAAAGAAAGATATTGTGCATATTTCGCTCATATTGAAAAAATACTTTAAAAAATTCGATTATTTTGGTGTTATTTTGGTTACTTTTATTCAGTGATACGATTCCGATTTATATATTGTTATAATGAAACAAAATGACTGTAAAGTGCATTAACTCTTTATTGTTGCAACAGAAAGGCGATTATTGGGTGTTTATACAATGATACTTATTTGTCATCACCCACCATTTTATTTCTGTCATAATCGCAGTATACATAGTACTAGTGAACGTAAAATAATCTAATGTATTCGGTGATACGATTCCGATTTATATATTGTTATAATGAAACAAAATGACTGTAAAGTATATCAACTCTATGTAATGCCCCTTTGTGAACTTAACCTAATCGAGATACAATGTAACTAGACTATTTGAATGATATTTTTATTTATAGGTAATGTTAGAATAAGTAACATTGTTTATTCTTGAGTATTTTTTATCCCATAAACTTTTTTTTCATCCCAAAGTATATTGGCGCTTTTTAGTTTCAAAACAGATGGCAACTGTAGTTACAGTTCTAAAGTCTTGTAAACATGATTTTTATCCCAAAAAAAGCATAGGTATGCCATTTATGATGTTTTATTATCAATTTTTAAAAATTTTCTTTCGATCATGTCAAATATTCTTGGTAAGTACAAGAAAAGTCAGCTAATAATTAGTTGTAATTAGTTTTCTGACATTATGTTGTCTAGATAAATAATATATTTACCTAACCTAACCTAACCTAACCTAAGCTAAGCTAACCTAACCTAATCTAACCTAACCTAACCTAACCTAACCTAACCTAACCTAACCTAACCTAACCTAACCTAACCTAACCCAACCTAACCAAACCTAACCTAACCTAAATTAACCTAACCTAACCTAACCTAACCAATCCTAACCTAACCTAACCTAACCCAACCTAACCCAACCTAACCTAACCTAACCCAACCTAACCTAACCTAACCTAACCTAACCTAACCTAACCTAACCCAACCTAACCAAACCTAACCTAACCTAAATTAACCTAACCTAACCTAACCTAACCAATCCTAACCTAACCTAACCTAACCCAACCTAACCCAACCTAACCTAACCTAACCCAACCTAACTCAATCCAACCCAACCTAACTCAACCTAACCCAACCTAACCCAACCTAACCTAACCTAACCCAACCTAACCTAACCTAACCCAACCCAACCTAACCTAACCTAACCTAACCTAACCTAACATGACCTAACCTAACCTAACCTAACCTAACCTAACCTAACCTAACCTCACCTAACCTAACCTAACCTAACCTAACCTAACCCAACCCAACCCAACCTAACCTAACCTAACCTAACCTAACCTAACCTAACCTAACCTAACCTAACCTAACCTAACCTAACCTAACCTAACCTAACCTAACCTAACCTAACCTAACCTAACCTAACCTAACCTAACCTAACCTAACCTAACCTAACCTAACCTAACCTAACCTAACCTAACCTAACCTAACCTAACCTAACCTAACCTAACCTAACCTAACCTAACCTAACCTAACCTAACCTAACCTAACCTAACCTAACCTAACCTAACCTAACCTAACCTAACCTAACCTAACCTAACCTAACCTAACCTAACCTAACCTAACCTAACCTAACCTAACCTAACCTAACCTAACCTAACCTAACCTAACCTAACCTAACCTAACCTAACCTAACCTAACCTAACCTAACCTAACCTAACCTAACCTAACCTAACCTAACCTAACCTAACCTAACCTAACCTAACCTAACCTAACCTAACCTAACCTAACCTAACCTAACCTAACCTAACCTAACCTAACCTAACCTAACCTAACCTAACCTAACCTAACCTAACCTAACCTAACCTAACCTAACCTAACCTAACCTAACCTAACCTAACCTAACCTAACCTAACCTAACCTAACCTAACCTAACCTAACCTAACCTAACCTAACCTAACCTAACCTAACCTAACCTAACCTAACCTAACCTAACCTAACCTAACCTAACCTAACCTAACCTAACCTAACCTAACCTAACCTAACCTAACCTAACCTAACCTAACCTAACCTAACCTAACCTAACCTAACCTAACCTAACCTAACCTAACCTAACCTAACCTAACCTAACCTAACCTAACCTAACCTAACCTAACCTAACCTAACCTAACCTAACCTAACCTAACCTAACCTAACCTAACCTAACCTAACCTAACCTAACCTAACCTAACCTAACCTAACCTAACCTAACCTAACCTAACCTAACCTAACCTAACCTAACCTAACCTAACCTAACCTAACCTAACCTAACCTAACCTAACCTAACCTAACCTAACCTAACCTAACCTAACCTAACCTAACCTAACCTAACCGAACCGAACCGAACCGAACCGAACCGAACCGAACCGAACCGAACCGAACCGAACCGAACCGAACCGAACCTGACCTGACCTGACCTGACCAGACCAGACCTGACCTGACCTGACCTGACCTGACCTGACCTGACCTGACCTGACCTGACCTGACCTGACCTGACCTGACCTGACCTGACCTGACCTGACCTGACCTGACCTGACCTGACCTGACCTGACCTGACCTGACCTGACCTGACCTGACCTGACCTGACCTGACCTGACCTGACCTGACCTGACCTGACCTGACCTGACCTGACCTGACCTGACCTGACCTGACCTGACCTGACCTGACCTGACCTGACCTGACCTGACCTGACCTGACCTGACCTGACCTGACCTGACCTGACCTGACCTGACCTGACCTGACCTGACCTGACCTGACCTGACCTGACCTGACCTGACCTGACCTGACCTGACCTGACCTGACCTGACCTGACCTGACCTGACCTGACCTGACCTGACCTGACCTGACCTGACCTGACCTGACCTGACCTGACCTGACCTGACCTGACCTGACCTGACCTGACCTGACCTGACCTGACCTGACCTGACCTGACCTGACCTGACCTGACCTGACCTGACCTGACCTGACCTGACCTGACCTGACCTGACCTGACCTGACCTGACCTGACCTGACCTGACCTGACCTGACCTGACCTGACCTGACCTGACCTGACCTGACCTGACCTGACCTGACCTGACCTGACCTGACCTGACCTGACCTGACCTGACCTGACCTGACCTGACCTGACCTGACCTGACCTGACCTGACCTGACCTGACCTGACCTGACCTGACCTGACCTGACCTGACCTGACCTGACCTGACCTGACCTGACCTGACCTGACCTGACCTGACCTGACCTGACCTGACCTGACCTGACCTGACCTGACCTGACCTGACCTGACCTGACCTGACCTGACCTGACCTGACCTGACCTGACCTGACCTGACCTGACCTGACCTGACCTGACCTGACCTGACCTGACCTGACCTGACCTGACCTGACCTGACCTGACCTGACCTGACCTGACCTGACCTGACCTGACCTGACCTGACCTGACCTGACCTGACCTGACCTGACCTGACCTGACCTGACCTGACCTGACCTGACCTGACCTGACCTGACCTGACCTGACCTGACCTGACCTGACCTGACCTGACCTGACCTGACCTGACCTGACCTGACCTGACCTGACCTGACCTGACCTGACCTGACCTGACCTGACCTGACCTGACCTGACCTGACCTGACCTGACCTGACCTGACCTGACCTGACCTGACCTGACCTGACCTGACCTGACCTGACCTGACCTGACCTGACCTGACCTGACCTGACCTGACCTGACCTGACCTGACCTGACCTGACCTGACCTGACCTGACCTGACCTGACCTGACCTGACCTGACCTGACCTGACCTGACCTGACCTGACCTGACCTGACCTGACCTGACCTGACCTGACCTGACCTGACCTGACCTGACCTGACCTGACCTGACCTGACCTGACCTGACCTGACCTGACCTGACCTGACCTGACCTGACCTGACCTGACCTGACCTGACCTGACCTGACCTGACCTGACCTGACCTGACCTGACCTGACCTGACCTGACCTGACCTGACCTGACCTGACCTGACCTGACCTGACCTGACCTGACCTGACCTGACCTGACCTGACCTGACCTGACCTGACCTGACCTGACCTGACCTGACCTGACCTGACCTGACCTGACCTGACCTGACCTGACCTGACCTGACCTGACCTGACCTGACCTGACCTGACCTGACCTGACCTGACCTGACCTGACCTGACCTGACCTGACCTGACCTGACCTGACCTGACCTGACCTGACCTGACCTGACCTGACCTGACCTGACCTGACCTGACCTGACCTGGCCTGCTTGTCGGTATAAATTATCACTTTTGCTTGTCATAGCAGATGAAAAGTAAAAGGAAGAATAATTTTCTAAAATGAACCCACAACGAATCGATAATAATATACTCAAAGAAACATTTGAAACAACACTGTAAATTCTCGAAAACCATAACAAGAATCATATTTCCTTTTTTTCCATATAGATTTCTGAGGATTTCAAATTCAAAAATTATGTTTATAATGATAGTAAATGATTTTTTTTATAATTTTAATTATATTTAGAAACATTTTTAAGTTTCCCTGAGTAGATTTTGAGAGATTTCTCTTGTAACACAAATAGGTACAAAAATTATGAAAGTCTCTCTTTTAGGGTAGCGCAGTGTATTATACAAGTGATTTTCTTGACGTATTGCGGAAGTTTTCCCTCTATATTTTTGAACACAATTGTCTCATTTCCATAGAATTATAGTATTTAATCCGTAATGAAGTTGCCATAAAATAACTAATATTTGTTATTAAAATTATTGCAGGGACCATGAAATTTTTTTTTAAAATCATAATCGGAATATATAACCCTGAAAATTTGGATGAATTTAAATCTATACCATAGAAAAATTAAAGCATTTTCAATTTTTGGCGTAGAAAGTTGATAATTT
The DNA here is from genome assembly GCA_039881145.1 of Druceiella hillmani. Taxonomy (NCBI): domain Eukaryota; kingdom Metazoa; phylum Arthropoda; class Insecta; order Lepidoptera; family Hepialidae; genus Druceiella; species Druceiella hillmani. The sequence continues at coordinate 1,632,917 of JAYKKI010000032.1, read as the reverse complement.
ATCTATAAATACAATAGTATTTTAATGAAACACCAATTTTAAATCTCTGGATGTCTAGTAAAAATATGCAATAGAAATAAACACGCTATTTCTCACGTGGAATGAAAATTTATTTTGCTTAAAGTTTAAAAGAATTAGTAAAAAGCATTAGTGTACATTTACATGCAGTTTTCATAGGTAACGAAATAAAACTGAGCCACTAAAATTTAGTCTTCACAAAAATTATTAATGAGAAAGTAATGAATGATAAACGGGGTATGTTAGTTAGTCTCACAAATTAACCTTTTTATTGATCAAGTTTATTTCTTACGTAACATTAGTTAAAGTGGTCTCATTAGAGAACCCGTGGAAAAAATATGATTCAAATCCTTTGCAGCTACACTATATTTTTTTACAACTATCGTTAAGTATTTCTGTAGTATGAAAATGTAATTTAATAAAATATATTCTATGGAAGGTACACTTGAAAAATAAATAAAACGACACTTGTTTGTCCTATTTAAAGTCTTTTTGCACTACCGAAATATTTAAAATATAGCAATCATTTAAAGTAAACCATTTAATTAAATGGAAAAATTATATTTTCATAACAGCATCTACTTACCCCTAACTTTGATTTTCAATGTCTATAACTTTTTTTCCTGTATAGTTCACGAGCCCACGGCTTTGGATACACGTATTTTTGTATTTATTTATTATACATTTATGGATATATCACAAGTAACCTATTTGTAACTATCAAAAATAAAACCTCTTTTTACCTTACAAAATTTAAATTTATACAAAGAAAAAATGATTCAATAGATCAAAGAGAAAAGCAAAACGGTATAATCAGATCTAAACATGAACAATGAACCGATTTAGCTTTAGGCTTTTTTCAAACCATTTGGAATATCTATAAACAGTCTTTTTTGATATAGTTGTAGGATGGTAGCTAACTAAACTGTTGTTAAAAACATTCAATATTCAACTGGAAAGGTTATTCATAAAAACATTTGTACTAAAATTGGCTGTTTATTAAGATGCACACGAAACCATTTGCTGAGAACTGACACAGAAAGAGAGTGTTAATTAGAAGTGTCATATCTGAATGGATTCTATAAAAAATTATAAGTATTTTCATATAAATTATTTTAATTATATGGTACACATTTACACCAATGTCAGTAGAAAGGGGTGAAACCAAACTCTCAACATTAGGGACGAAGACAACGAGAAAAGAAACAGTGGCTATTGGAAGTGATGAATGACAAATTAAGCAGGAGTTTAAGCAGTATCTTCAAGGATTTTTAAATGTATTTCAAAGCATTACTTAAAGGCTTTTGCTAACAATAAACTTATTACATATGCAGTTTTATTGTATGAGTTCAACCACAGAATTTTGAAGCGAGCAGATGTTAACAAATATTTTGCAATGTTTAATGAAAAGCAGTCTAATAGAATAACATATTATCTATAGAAAATTATTTAGGTCGCATCCCTTTAACATTTGAAATATAACTTTTCTATGTAATATCTTTAATGGTTTTACCAGTTTGACTATGAATGAAATGATATTACTTGTAGGTGGGATATATCAAACTAAAGGCTTCAGTTCCTGCCGCAGGAAATAAATAAGAGCCAAAAGTATACGCTAATAAAGTGTTTACACGTAAAATCAAAAAAACATTTCGTAAAGTAAGCTGGCATGCACCCTACATAACACTTCGTAAAGAGAGAAAACCGTCAACCTTCATTCATGATTAATATATAGCTAAGTGAGAATTGAAGAAAACATATAGACTCCTACAAATTTCCTAAATGTTATTTTAATGAAAACAATTATGAAATATAGAATATAAATATTACCCATTTAGTTTTTTAAAGAGGAAAAACGATGTTTTGGTTTTAACTCAGTTTTTTGTTGTCACATAATATAAATATTTATTTGAAAACCATACCTTTTAAAAAACCAACATAATATATTCAATAAAGGAATATTTTTCAATATCAATATGTAACCCTTATAATAGCTTTTTGGCCTTTTTAATTAATTTTTTGCATATACTACACATGAACAAAGTTAAAACATGACATATTTAAATTACTTGACTATCCACCTCTGGGTATGAGTTACCAGGCACCATGGGTATACCACTTTAAGGTATTTTATATTGTTCTAAATTAAATTTTCTAATGTAACGGTTATTCGATAAATGACAATGTAATTTACCTAAATCCATCGAGTAATTATATAATTATTCGATGGATTTAGAATTATAAAAGCTTTGAATATTTCTAAATCCATGTAAAAGCGTTGAATTTAAAAAGTAGATAAAAGTAAAATATAAGTACGCATCGCACCAGAAAATATATGTTCATTGCTGAGATTGCAATAAGCATTAAAGCATTCACTCTTTGTTTTTTTCATGAAAGACGTCCCTCTTTTGACACAGGCACGTTACACTTTTCAAAAAGATTTTTCGTTTGAAGTTACCTTTTGCTACAAGGCGTTGTTCTCACTCTTTGTCCGTTACTTTTTTTTCCGTTCTTTTGTTACGTCACGTTCACCTTGTTTCGAATTTTATTACCAATGCTATTTTATTCGAGATAAATATCGTACTAAAAATACAAATAAAAAACGGTTGTAAAGTTATTTGCAAATGGTAATATGATAATTAGGTTGAATATTTTGTGCCACGTGATTTTTTTATGTACTACTTTTAATAGAATTTATTGATAATGACCGAACGTATAAACTAAAATAGGAATATTCGTTTTATTATCTAAGTAAACGTCAATTATCAAATCGAATTATTTAACACAATGGCTGTTATAGATTTGCAATGAAAAGAAAATATAAAAATGACATTTTCTCATAATGAAGACATATATTTCTACGAAAAAAAAAGAAACAAAGAAACAGGTAATCTCAAAGTTAATACCCAATTTAAGTCAATATGTATTACCGTTTAAGAAAAAGTAGTACTAATAACAAAGATCTAAAAACTTTTGTCATTCGTCCCTCTGATACCTTTTTAAAATCAAATGATATCTGTATTTATTTTGGGATTAGATTTTTTTCATGATTTTAGATAACCTACTCAGTTAAGCGCATTATTTTGGGTTAATTGTGTAAATGAGAAATTAATGCTCAAAATTTTATATTTTGTATGATCACATAATTGTAAATATCAACTTTGGTGTCATAGATTTTATGATCTGTGTTCAATTTAAAGACATGTTTATTCTTTAATTTCTTTACCACGACCTAGGTTTCGTTGTATTACAACATCTTCAGGTGGGCTATTAGCAAAGATCTTTGCTAATATCTTTTCTAGTCTTTTTCAGTAGACACTTCAAATATTTCATTCAATATTATATAGCAAATTAATGCCTAAATTTTGTGGTGTAGTTTTGATATGAACGCAATTATCTACAAATCAAACACTGTGTTATTATTAAAATTAAAAAAAAGATTTCGAATGCCCTAAAGAATAAACTAAATTATTACAATGTCAAATGGAACTAAATTTATTTAATAATTGCTTATTACTAATTAATAGCCGAACGAATTTGCCAAGGTGACAAAACTGTGAGCAATGTTTATTTGGGAACGTAGTTCGTTCTAATAAAATAATAATGAATTCAATTTATGTGCGAATGCCACTTTTGAAATAGGTGACAAACTTGGAGTCTCGGTGTAGCCTTACGATTATTACAACGAAGAAAATTAATTGAATATTTCCATAATTGGGTTTGAGTTAACAGTCTTATTTGAAACGCCTGTGTAAGATGTACGAGAAAAGATATTTGAAACTGTTTTTCTTGTAAATGGTTCAAAGAAAAGAATATGTTTCATTAAAGGTTTATTTGTATCGAAGAGAATAAGAAATTACTGTAGAAAGAGTTCTACTTATATTAAATAATTTTTCATGTTTAGAAAACTTTCTCTAATATATTTTTCTATAATATAACAACGTGTACAATTCCGATTTGGTTGAACATCAAAAGGAAACTTCTTTTATTTCTAAAGTAATGCAAAAATTGTAGCATAAAGGTAAACAGTATAGAATTTTAAAACATTAGCTAATATATGAAGTTTATAAAATTTTTATTATCATTACACATTGGATTATTTAACTCAAATATAATCCAGGATATTTAACATACTCCTTTAAAGAGGAAATAACGACTTTAGATACGGTATTGAACTTTGTCTGATAGTATAAAATACTCGTGTTACAAAGTAATGAACAATTACCAAAGAAGAACAACGTAGTATGTAATTTTTAAGGAAATGTTTAAGGAACAAACGAAATTATACATCCGATGAAGTGAGAAATTGAATTAAACCGAACTGAGTATTTTTTAAAAATATCTGTTCAACCATATATATATTATATATATATATATATATATTCCACTCAATTTCTTGACTGTGGTATTTTACATTATTTTTATTCGTGTAGACTAACCGAGCTGACGAATGAAGTACGATTTATCTTTCATGAATTATCGTCAATTTGTTAAAGTTAGCAATATTAAAATAGAATTCTTATATTAATTACTACTATTAATAATTACATTAATTACAGTACCCTGTATTTGTAAAATATATAGTTAAACTTTGGCAATTGCTTAGACTGCTACCAATACATGTACATGTACCAATGGTAATACTATATAATTACTGAATAATGTAATGTAACTTTTACACCCATTTTTTTAATGTTTATTGAGAATTTTTGTAAATATCGCGCAATCAATTTGCCAAGGGGTAGTGTACTGTGTCAAAATTGATAAATATGGGACACGTATTTGATCATCATGGTGTTTATTTTCCCATCAGCCATTTACTATTTAAACGGTTTAACACAGGTTTAAAATTTCAGAAATGTTTTTAATGTGAAACGTTCTGGGTTAATTTGTGAATAAAATTGTTTATGAAGCAGTTAAATTGTACATTTATATATATATACATATATATATATATATATATATATATATATATATATATATATATATATATATATATATATATCACGTTTCTTTAATGCTGCCTCAATCTTTTTCTCTATATACGACTGAAACGTTCTTTAAGCGGGTTTCGTGCAAACTTAAGTGTATACGACAATTGACATATTTGATGATACATAATTTTCGTTCAAATATTTACGAATGTCAATACAATTTTTCACTACATACCTAAATACATCGGTGAAAAAAATGTATTATTTACATTGCTCATAATTTCCATATTATACATTCGACAGTTAATAGTACTTATTGTTCATTTATTTAATATATTTAAAAATAAGTTTAAATTGACTTCTTTGACAATCTTCTACCATGCCATAAAGCTGCCTAGGAAGGCTTTGGCCAACACTCCTGCCCTCTATCCACCTTTTGAACATAATTTTGGAGGACCCGCTTAAATTGGTATTATAAATAATAATAAAAAATAAAAATAAAATTTTGTATTTGTATATGACATATATCCTGAATAAATTTCAAGTCACTTGCTCACTCCCGTTGTCTGAGATGGAGATCTTTGAAAAATAAACGCACGGATGAATGGAGAGATGGAATTGTCATAACAATGGATACATAACTCAAAATTTTAAAAAAAAATATAGCAATTGTCATTATTGAGAAAAAAAAATTGGTCTAAACACTCAAATATTTTCTGATTCCATTCATTCCAAAAAAACCGAAACTATTCAAAAATTTTGCTGTAACTTTTTGCAGTGTCTTAGTGATATAAAAATACATAAATTTAGACAAAATTTAATACAGAAAAACCCAACAATATTGATAAATTATTATATTTAAGTAATTTTAAATACTATTCAGTTCCATTCACGCATAATTTTAAACCCAACCGTTTTAAACCTAGAAACCATGGAGGCCACTTATTAAAATTTCAGTTAATGTCTCCGTATTATTGTATTCTTAAACGTGTCTTTAAATTTCATCGAAAGTCCGATCAAAATAGGTATTTTTCTAATGGAGTTTAAAAATGTAGATAAGTTTAAAATTAACTCGGTCAAAATTAAAAATTTATTCCGGAAATTTATAGTACTGTAATAATTTAGACAACAATGCATAGTATAAAACAGGATATTTGAAGCGACATGTTGCATAAGTATTCCAAAAAATTTAAAAAATTAATGAATAAGAGTACAATACCGCAACTAAATATAAACAACCAATTTTTACAAACTAATATGAAATTGTTCTACTAAAGACTCTTGTCGGCGAAATCAATGAATATTTTTAATATAAAGCAACATCTATCGAAAAAAAATAGAAATAAATTAAATTATTGTTAAAAAGTGGTGCATAGACAATCAAAATTATTAGTCCACGAGCCAACAGCATTGCTATATTATATTAAAAGTAGAAGGGCGAAGAAGGATAATTAAGAAATTGCAACAAAAAATAAACCAACAAGCGAATAATTTGCGAGATAAAAAAGGAAACATACAAAAAGAAAAGAAAAAAGTTTATTAATATGTAAATTTAAATTTATGAGTTAAAAAAGACAGTGAAGGAATAAGGAAGAGAATACCGCGTATTGAAATGAAGACAATTAAATAAGCAATTACAAAAGGAATATATGTATTTTACAGACCCTATATTAAGCCCATCTCTAGTTTTTTTTATATTTTAACGACCAAATATATTTTATTTTTGAAATTTTTGCATTAATTAATATATTATACTTATTTTTTTTGAGGTATGTTGTTATATTTATTATTTGAAAGTGATTTAATATATTATAAATTTTTGCTCTATTTTGTATCGACATATAAGGTATTCGAAAAAGTTCAGGCGGCCATTAAGTATATATATCACGTGAAGATCCATAATTATATTTTCAACCATTAGTATTCTTTTATTTTCCCCTGTAGTTTAAAAAATATAATAAAAAATACAAAAAAATCATCTCGAAATGACGGAAGTGGGCTAAATAAATGCAGCATGCACGAAAATTTGACGAGGTAATGATAACAAATACTCATCCAACAATTGGAAAATGTGTTTCTCGTAGAATTCATGGAATAATCCTAAAACAAAAGAAGATGTGTTTCTCGTAGAGTTCAATGAAAAATTGTTTTTAGAAAATAAAACAAGCTCGTAGTAACAGGAAAAAATTGAATTATTTTGAAACATTGAAAGATTAAAGTAAAAAAAAAATTATCTTAGTTACTTGGTAATTCCCGAGATCCCAATAATCCATGTGATTAACCACCATAATAATAAATTAAACTTAATTGAGACGCCTAACTCAAGCTGAATGGTTTATGTGGGTAGTAAATATCAAGATCTTCTACAAAAGTTGTTATTTTTGTGTAAATTTCGAGATTGTCTTTATGAAATGAAAAATTGTTAGAGCGAGCAAAAATATTTTATAACCACGTTGTTGGGTGAAGGTATAGATCCAAAAATAAAATAGTTTTGTAACGGGCTACAAGACGCGTATAAACATAGGGGAAAGTAAATTCCCAATCGGTAATTTCGGTGCCCAAATTGCTCAACGAAAACCATGAGAAGGAAAAGTGTTAGGTGCTTACTCTTAAAGGAAAAGAAATTAAATAAACACGCTCTAAAAAACAACTTTTTAAGAAATTAGTCAATATATTCCCCCCTGATTATAAACTTCTAAGAGTTAAAATAAATAAAAAGAGTTAAAATAGTTCTAAAAACTATAAAAAGAAATAAAAAGTGTATAGATTGAAGTTATAGGGAAATTAATCAATGTGAAGGAATTAATTTAATTTATTATAGATATTAGATTACATTTAATTTATTACTTTAAAAATTGAATTCCGAATTTAGAATTCAATTTTAACCATCAAACATCAAACATCAGGTTAAATATTATAAGCATAGCGATTGAATTCTATAAATTATTATAATTTCGGCAGGTTAGTGAAAAAAAAAACAAATATATTCTTTCCAATGTAATAGAAAATAATTAAAAAAAATAGAAAAAATCGAACCATCCAATATCTTTAAAATATAAATAAATTGAAAAGTAAAAAAAGGAACAAGTCCAGATAATATACCACATTAATCCATAAAAATTGGAAAATTTATTCAACAAAATCAATTTGTTTAAAAAAAAAATAAATGAAAGATAAATACCGGAATGGATAAGACGTCCATTATTCTCATTTATAAAAAGGGAGATCCAACCAATATTAGAAACTATCGTTTATAATCAAATCTCTACAAATAATCTTCGTGTCTTGAATATCGACTTAAAAATTATATAGAAAAACATTAGTCAGTAGACCCAGCTGGATTTGATAGACTTTTAACAATAAATCAACAAACCAATTTATCCAATTATTAGGCTCATTAGACCAAGATATAGAAAAATATAAAAAAAAATTGAATTGAAAATTGATTGTTTTCTTTTGTAAATAAAAGTTAAAGTTTGTGAATTTAAAACAAATAGAATATTTGTTTTAATAGTAATGCCCAGCTTTTATTACAAAATTTTAGAATTTAAATTTCACAGAAAAAAAGTTAAATTGTAGAGTGTAATAATTTACTAAGATTGGCACACTGCGAAATTTTATTTTATTTAAAAATTACAAAAAGTATTAAAAAATTTAGCAAAAAAATTTGCTAATATAGTTCTTTGAGATGCTGCTTGATAACGTCAATTGATATTATAATTTTAATTATTTTAATCACAATAAATAAAGACAGAATATTAATAAATTAAGAGAGCATAAATTAAAAGAATATAATAATAGGTATATGTAACATGTAAGTAAATATATTTTGTGCATATTTTAATGATATAATATCTTTAAGAACATTTTTAACGTAATTAATTCAAGTAACGGTTTACCTATTTATATAAATTAATAATTTTTCTAATCAATAAGTCTTTGATCTCGAAAATCTATCAATCTTAATGTACAGGATTTCTCGTCATGTACCTGATGATTTTTGACATTTAAATAAATATACTTGCAAATATATCTCAGAGTGGAACAGTTTTCTTTTTCTTACTTTACAAAATTATCAAACATTTTCTTTATTACAATATTAAGTAATAAAGAGAAATGGAATTTTGTTGTTCTCCTTATTAAGTAAATCTCTTTGTTTTTCTCTCTCTTCTTATATTTCACTAGTGAACATTTCTTGATTTTTCAACAAATTTTGCGACCAAAACACGTAAACAGTAACAAATATTTATGAAATTAAGTTAACCCTGAATGGTTATTTTCGTAAAAAACCGTATCTGCAAAATTTAATAACTGTGTCGTTGCGAGATTTCTTCAAAAATCGCAAAATAGCTGGCTGTAATTTTATTTCGATATTCCCCATGTTTTTATTAAACGAGATTGTTCGAGGAGGCACTCGGTCGAGTTTTAAAAATGAAAGAGGAAATCCAATTTATTAATTCCTGGAATAATTATCTGGAAAATTGTGTGCGGTTATTTTATTTTCTTGAAAGGTAGACAAAGTTCAATAATATCGTGCTTTAGATATTTTTTACATTCAACATTTGTAAGTAAACCTTTTAAATACACGTAGAAATGGCATTGCAAAGATTTTGTGAATATTTACGTGCAAAAAAGTTTAAAGAATAAAGGTACATAGTGCTTTTATTAATTTATGAAATATTTTCACTGGGTAAAAATATCGTGAATTTCTAAAACATCATTTATAAAAAAATAATTTATTATTATATCAATAATCATGTTAAGTTCTTTATAGTATTCATCATTCAAATACAGAATATGGCAATTTAGGCTGCAATTACTGTTTTCTACGGTATTTTTATATAGACCTATTAAGGATACGATTCTGAAAATAAAAGATTAGGTAGCCCATTTGAGTCATTACGAAAAAAAAATTTATATAAGGATAAACAAAGAACTTTTATCGCTAGTTTATATAGTGAAAAAGCTTTTCAGCTTGCCTATATTTGTGTGAAAAGCTAGATGTATATTTTCAAATAATTTTAAATTTTAACAATTTTACGTAATAATCTTTAGTTTTGAGCGAATAATATACATACTAAAGAGGAATTTCAAGTTTCTATCTTATTTAGTTTAGAAGTCTCTAGTAGTCTAACAGACTGACGGCCAAACAAAAGTCGACAGCGGAACGAAGATCGAACAATATCTTAATTAGATATTAAGTATCCTAAAAATATCAGCAAAAATACAAAATTAAATCACGAAAATTATGTAAATGCATGCTTCGTGTCACTGGCAAATACGTCATATATTTATTATTACAAAGATAAATTATGAACCTTTTCAGTGTAGCACATAAATTATAATTATTTATTTATACTATTTGATTGAATGGTTTTCCAAAAAAAGAATAAACAAGAAAATAACATAAAAAGTGAATGGTTGCGAAAATTGTTAAATTAATTTTTGAATGTCTTCGGGCGGAATTAATTTACGGTGAAAAAAACAGCAAAAAAAAGCTGTAATTACTACTTCTGTCTTTACAATATTGCGACATCATCAAATAGTACAATTAGTAAATTAATAAACCTGGATTTATATCATGCATTTACGTCTGTAGACTAGCGTAGAAAGGTTATAAAAAATCAAGCGACCAATATTAAATTTCTGACTTTATTGGTAATTCTATTTCTTATCATATTCTTTAATTTTATGAAAAAAATATAAAGCCTGTCGGTTAAATTTGGTGCCAAAAAAATTTTAATTTGTTCTTTTCTCCATTTAAACATTTTGTTAATGCAGCTAGTAAAGGCATAAAAATAATAACGGCAGACATAATAATAATTCTTATTATGTCTGCCGTTATTATTAATGTATATGTATATATATATATATATATATATATATATATATATATATATATATATATATATATATACACACACACATATATATATATATATATATATATATATATATATATATATATATATATATATATATTACATTAACGCGGTATTTTATTATTTTATGAGTATAACATTTAAGCAAAAAGTTTATTTAAGTCTTATTGATATTCCTGAGAAGTAAGCGCCCCAATTACTTACACTACCAATACTTACTAGTCTTACACAAGAGGAGACTCTTCAACTTACTTTGCTCTGTATGTAAAATATGAAACTAAAACTTTCTTTATTAAATGGTTCCTAACTTCTTTTATTTGACATGATAAATTAAAACCTTGTACAGAAAAGAACGTATTAAATTTATATACGAGCAATTCAAGTACGCTCATTCACGCTTGCTGGTTTTAAATTTTCATCGGAAAATCGTTTTTCAAAATTTTCAAACCTATTTATTAAAACCTGGTTAAAGTCGTTTTTTAACGAATGTTTTAAATTTTGGCCACATATTTGCTACTAATTAATTACCTCGTAAGTTACAGCTTTATGAAGCAAGATACCTTTATAATAATAGACTTTCTGCCTGTGTTCTGCATAAAACTGCTTAAATGATGTCTGATTTATTAGTTTCTCGAGCAAATATTGTTATATAATAAAAAATATTTCTTATTTTCGCGATAAAATAACTGGAGAGTATTTCGTATTGAATTGAGAATATTGAAAGCTTTCAACTTGATTATTTCTTTATGTTTAACGTCTTTATAATAGTAATTTATTTTTTTTGGCACTGACTGACAGAAAAAAACCAGTAATTTCGACTATGTTAACTTATGTTTTTTTATTTAATTTTCATTTCATTTTGAAGTGTATTCTGTCACAGTATTTTTGGAACAGGCTAATAGAATTAGTTTAAAGTCGTGCAGATTGCTTTGAAAGTAGAAGAATTTTTAATATTTTTGGAAATATCGGTCGATTTAGTTCCAAAACATGGTTTTATTTTAGTAAATGTCTTTCATTACGTGATATATCTTTCGTAATTTGGCTTTTGAATTCCAACTTAATAACCTTCAATACATTTTATATTTGGAATTAAAGTATACACTTTAGCTTTGTATAGAAAGTTGTTAATGCAATATGAGGAGAAGTAGCCGGAAACATAATAAAATATATGGCGTGTTTTTGTGGTAGTTATATTGCTTTGAATATATAATTGTTGACATTATAATTGCTTGGTTTTTATTGAAATGATACATTTTCTGAATAACAAACTGCATATTACATTGCAAAAATTTTAAAATATTATAAACACAAAAACATTATTTTAATAGATTTGAATTTTGAATATATTTGGCCTTAATTTTGTAGAAACTCATTATTCACAATTAAATGAAACTACGTGATGTAGTATTATTTCTACTTTCTTTAATTTCTTTACCACGACCTAGGTTTAGCTTTTTTTTTGCTAATATCCCACCTGAAGATGTTGTAATACAACGAAACCTAGGTCGTGGTAAAGAAATTAAAGAAAGTAGAAATAATACTACATCACGTAGTTTCATTTAATTGTGAGATTTGAATTTGTAAAAGGCTAACATGGGTCTAGATATGATTTAATTTATATAGATTTGTATGTGCTATTTATAGTAATATTTCTAATTTATTTGAAATTTGCTTGATAATCAGAGTAAACACATTATGAAAATCGTTTGATTCATAATTCGATTATTAGTAGGAAATAATAGTGAATGTAAAAGATTAAAAAACAATTATGTGATACCATTTCCTTCTCGAAAAATTACAAAAATTATAAAAAATTAAACTTTGTGATCGAGAAAATGTACGAAAACCCTATACCTAAAATTTCGCTTTTTATACGTCTGTAAGTATAAACAGTAATTGAATATGCTTTACTTAAGTTTGCATTTTTTTGTGTTAAGTGTTATGCTTAATAAGTATATATATATATATATATATATATATATATATATATATATATATATATATATATATATATATATATATATATATATATATATATATATATATATATATGTATGTATTACAGTAGGCTTGCACAATTCATTTTACAAAACCATTCGATACTTGTGAAATTATTACCCAAATACGCGGGCATCATATATTTTATTTTAGAATCTTGGAGAATAGATATGCAAAATATACTAATTGTATCTATTTTTTTAAAATGAAATAATAATTTTACTTAATTGTTCTAAACTTTAATTTGCACATAAAATTCGTATCCGAAATGTGCATGCATATTTTGGATTTATTGCTACATGGGATATCTCTTCTAATCAAGCATACTATAAAAAATTGAAGAATAGTCATTTTACTAGACCTGTAAGTACTATTAGAAGAAAAGACATTTTAAGCTCTCTGCTCAAATTTGCACGGAAAAAATTATAATTTTTTATAAAATATTTTATTGCTTTTCGTTTCATATTCAGGACCATGTGTCCGATACACTTAACAAGGTAAAATGAACATTTTTATTGGTTCACAAGAGCTGAAACATATATTTTATTTATTCTGTAATAGTACTAACATTACTAACTAGGTTTTCCGCGTACCGATCGACAAGTTGGGAACTGTAACTGTGTTTTGAGCTGAAAATCGATCAAAAATTGACAATTTCGTACATCAAACTTAACAGATTTTGCCACATTTTGTATATTGTTATAAATTCTATATCTTAAACTAGTATGCCGAATATGTGATACGCACCGAAACCAAATGAGGAAGTACTACAAAATGTTCGTAGACGATACTATTTATATATTAAATCTATTGCTTAGATCTTTCGAAAGACCAAAATTTGCAAATAAATTCCATCGTTTTAATCGAAAATCTGCTCAGGTAAATATGAAGATAAAAACTAGTACGCTGTCACGAAAACAATTCAAATGCATGTAGTACAATCCATGTTGACTAAGTGCACGAATATGCATAGGTATGTATTTATATTCAAACAAGTGATGAATTGCATGTAACTATACAATTGAGATCAACTTCACACTAGCGTCTAGAGTTGTATTGCAACAATAACTAACCAATTGCTAGTAGGAATGAGCGATGTGCATTGATGTTCATGCAACATCGACAATGAATAACCAAACACCGATAATGAAGCATGTGAGATATCGGAAAGTTGCTAACAGTAAAATGTATAACGTTCAATAATGTTAAGATTTAATTTAAACAATGATATAAATACTTTCCAAATGCAAGGATTTCTGAACCTCTTTAATATTAACATTACATGAAATTTTTTATTACAAAATCTTATAGGGAAAGATGTCATCATCGTTTCTTTCATAGAGTCTTCTACTTTTAATATAGGCCGCCATAATATCCCAATTTATTGTCTTTTCTGTATTATAAAAAATCATTGGTATTTAAGAACATCAATATTTTGAGTTCGATAATAATTTTTTCGATTATAATTCATCATTTCACATATTTTTTCGCGAAATGTAATCCTGTGTATAAGCACATAAGTGTTTCTTTTTTAATATTTAATCTTGTTCTTTGACTTCGAAAGTATTTGTTTTGTCGGGTTTATAAATTATGGCAGAGCCTGCAACCCTGTTATGGTTTACCCTCACTGTGCAACGTCATCCAAGTTTTGTACGAGAGGTATATTAATAGGTTTTTTTCTCAGACAAACTAGTTGTGACTAACAAGTTGTTTGAATTCTAAAGAACCAACAATATAAAACGTAAATGAAAATTGTTGTATGGATTTTCGTTATTGTTGTATGGAATTGGTTATTAGTGAAAAACTTCAAAATTTAAATTATTACACAAAAAAAGACACAATATATTTCATAAAAATAGGCCAATTGTTGTAAATAAAAATAAGAAAAAATATGGGATTATTATATTTAAAGAGTAATTAAATATTTTATTATATTTTGTAATCAGACAAAGATCAAATCATACTGGTTAAATTATATTATTAGGGCACATTCAAAACTAATATTTCCTTTTAGTATTACTTACATGTATCGCGATGAATGATTCTGTGAAAATTTGTGGTTTCCTTATCACATAGAGCAAAGTGGGTATTGGAGGGCGAATGCTTTATTTACGTCTATGAATATTTTTGTAAAAGTTATGATGGTGGGGGATAGTTTTAGTTAAATTAACTTTAACCTTCGTCGATATAATATCGTAGATATTATTGATAAGTAACAAGGAAAGAAGCGAAATAAAATGAACCATAATATTCGTGTTAAAAAGACTCCTCTGATTAAGATTTCGGATCGTACGTCGATGCGACTTATATTAAAATTTTTTTATTTAACCCTATATTATTCCGTAAAAAATATTTTGTGGGTGACCTCTCGTTATATAAAATCAGTTCTTCCTGATAGAGACATGTCTTCTCCGTCCGAGCGGCTTGCTTCATCTCCAGATTAATTTTTTTCTATTTGTTTGATATCTGATAGGTCATCTGAATCTTCTGAACAAGGGTCAGTGAGTATTGATTCACTCCTTCGATCTTCGTCAAGAAGTGTTTGCGCTATAGCATTATCGCTAATATATCTACAAGCTATCGGTTATAATAATAAACACGATATACGAATATGCGTAACCGATGCCTGAAACAACACTGAACAAAAACTGTCCTTTTACCTGTTATAAGCTATTATAGACGGAGAATACTTATAATAGAAAAGTATGAAGTTTGCCAAGAGCAGTCAATTCGAAGCCACGCAACCGCTTGAAGATCAAAAAGAAATGACTGAAGTTTGAAAGAACATGATATGGTCTTTTAAGAAAAAAAGGTTTGGTGGTTTAAATAACATTTAATCTTTATGATAAACGTAAAATTACGCTGTATTTTTAAAACCATAAAAATTCTATATTTCAAATTCGTTAACTTAAAATTTTATGAACAAAAATGACGAATAGCTATAAAAAACCAGAAATATACGTAAGACAAATATATTTCACAAGACGTTGTTCTATACGTGATAATATTTAATAGCAATAAAGAAGGCAATAAACTGTTAATAATCATCGTCCATTTACATGAAAAAATCTTTCCGTTCCTAATATTATTGCATTCATCTATCTTTTTATACTTACCTGTATTATTATGTCATTTACCTGGATAGATTATTGAAAAATAAAGCACATTCCATCCCCTTATGTTTTAAGTACCGTCCGTCCCGTTATGTGTAAGTGGGAAAAAATGTGGAATGCAAGGGAAATGATATAATAAAATGAATTTTCTTTAGTTTATTAAGCTTGTCGCCACACCTTTTCTCCTGTTTGGCATAAACTTTTCCTTTTTAACCCGTAAGGTTTAACATCTGGTTTTATGACATGCACAGTGGCACTAGATCCAAATGATGTTCGTTTTAATACATGCAGTTTTAATATATACATATAATTTAGTAATTTTAGGAGCTCTTTTATTAATAATTTAAAGCTTAGAAATAATATAGCAATTCCACAATATTCAACTGCATTTTAAGCAAATAATATTTTTGTTATGATATAATAATTCACTCTTTATTTTAACGTGAGATTTTATAAGGCATAAAATTATTTATTTTCCTATAATTGTTATAGCTGCCAGAAAATATTATCTCTTAACTTTAGAAACAGACATTCAATATATAGTTAGTAGACATTCAATTTTTTTAACAAAATCATCTCGAAATTTTATACATTTCTAGAAGTATAGTTTGAAGTATTAATTATTCATCGAGAAAATGTTTACTTTATTTTTTTTTTAAATTACCAAGAATAAATTTAGAATATTCTCAAAAAATCAGAGATCGAATTTCATATTGGCGGTGTAATAAGTCCTTGTATATTTTCATACAATACTCCACTGGCTTGTCCGTGGAGTATTGTATGTACGGGGAAAACGATCATCATTCCCTAAATCCTTCCAGTTCTCATCGGTTGTTATATTCTTCCAGAAAATAATGCTTTTTAACGACAAATATCCTAGAACTCACTAACTAGCCTGTCACTGCCTCTTCTCTTCTCACATGTATTAAATAGTCAAATCTTAAATTCTAAAAAAAATTAAAACTTCTTGCCTTGACAGGGTAACTATATATTGTATATTTGACCTAGTATTATTGGTAGTTTGCAAATCTTTCATATTTAAATGAGTTCTATGAAGTCTAAATGCTAGTAACAAAGACTACGTGGAGCTTTTATTTCCACTAAACTTATTGGCCCGGACTTTCTTTCTTTCTCTATTTGGTGACTTTTCCTTAGTTTCTAATTTTCTGATAGAGGTGTCAGGGGAGATAATACTACAGCAGTCAAGGGCATGTCAACGTCATAACCGTTATTCACTGTTCCCCGAGATTGACATTTAAAATTATGTTTATTTGTTTTGTATTTTATGAAGGTCCCGTAATATACAAGTACGTAACGTTTTCTTTCTCAATGCATTGCCTCTGACGTTTAACTACAGTTAGTGGAACGTCATTCGTATCTGGGTTTTTTACGATGTATCACAAGATACTGGTACTGCAGTAGAATACACAATAATAGAAAGTTAACTATCACCATTTTCGTCTGAATACTTTCACGTTCATCATATTAGAGGTAATTTTCGGACTCAGTGACAATTTCTGCGTCAGTTTCATCGCTGACGAAGAATTCCTGAATTTATGAATTCACGAAGATAATCGAATTCAGGTATGAAACATATACACCAAGTAGTTTCCATGGATATTACGTGTCATACATTACACAAGTTTCAATTTGTTAAGGTTTTGTGATAATAGATAGACTACATGGTATTTAAACAGTTAGGATGACTTTTAATTGATGTGTTGTAATATATTGGAACTTTTTATTAATATATTCTTTAATTTAAGTTAAATTAAAGTTAATGGCTTTTTTAATAGTTCCAGGTAACCAATTAGTTTTTTTTTACATTAAGCACAATATTTTATTAATTCTAAGTTATAACCGTGGAATTTAATTTCTAACAGGGTTTTCATACTTATTACGCTGTCATAATTAATATGCTAACTACGCTAAATTTCATACTGCATTAGAGCCAATTCAGTACTATAACTATATACAGCACAGTACTCAAATTATTGAAAATTTCGATTTGATATTTTTAAGAAGATGTATTTGTCATAGCTGATCTATGTAAAATCGTTAGACATGTTTGTTTTTTCCGTTATTATTTATATAAATTTTACGAGGAATTGACCTAAAAAGAAAATGAAGTAATGATAAAGTTTATAACTTAGACGTAATAGTAATTTTTGGTAAATATTAATTGCAATCTCCGTATGAAACACATTATTAAACATTTTCATGTATATACGTTTAAATTTATACTAACTGTGCCCACATGGTCATAGTTTATACAAGAAGTAATAGACAGACGACAAAAATAGAGATTAATTTTCAACTTTCGTTCGAGTCTCATAATGGATGACTTGACATTTTCTGTTCATATGAGAACAACGTGTGTGAAAAATAAACAGTTTTATAAATAAGTATGAAACAACTATTATTCTTATTTAAAAAAATATTTGAATGTTTATACGTTATCAAAATTACAATTTTGTGACCGATGAAATTACATTAAATACTCATTTTTCCATCTCGCGTTATATATTTTTAATTTTTTTTATCTCTACATTTTAATAAAATCTATTGTGAATTCTTTAATTCATTGCACTGACCGAAGTATTACCCAGTTTATATCCAAAAACCTATAAATCAACTAAAATAAATGATATGAGGCTGACCGCATACCAGATTTACGAAAAGACCAACGTTACTTTGCTTTGTTTACTTCTGCTACTTCTCTCGATCCAAGCTTTTCGCATTTTTCTACGTCCGGTAATATTCAACTCTCAGTGGATCCAATTTTCAACTCTTTAGCTTGAATTGCAAAAGTTTCGCGAGGGAGTATTAGTATGCATCAGTATTCATGACAGATCTTCTGTGTTTCTTTTTTTTTCCTTTCGTTACATAAGAATTACCCTTCTTTAAGATAGAGTGAAATAAAAATCGTAGAAGAAATATTATGTTTAAATTTACATTAAAATTAAAACTATTCCAAATAATTTTAATAATGCATACGATGAAGACCTTAAATACACTTTACGTTACACGGCAGCGAAAAATTAGGGCTGAAGTAAGAAAACCTGTCAAGTACGAGTAAAACTAGTATTACGTATTTACATTTAGATGTACGTAAGCATTTAAGGGCACTTATTATTATTGTTAAAAAATTCATAAATATTAATAACTTTTTATCAAATATCTAAATAATAATAAACATTATGTGTAGAAAGTAGGATATTTATATTACATATCTAGAAGGAATTCGCAATGAAATTTCTCCACTAGCATACTAATCTGTCAGATATCGTTTAACTGTTTTGAACAGAGATATTAAAAGTTCGAAATATTAAAATGTCATTATTTTAAGTTATGTTAATGAATATCCTCAGAGCGTCTCCAAGGTGTTTCGCATAAGATAAGAATAATATCTCACCATTATCTCACCATTATTACTAATTATTCTATGTCATAAGCATCTACTTACCTTTGGCTATATTTTTTATGATACGTGTACAAAGCAATCTTCCATATTTTGATAGAAATATAATAAAATTTGCAAATCACAGCGAATAAAATATATAATTTACTCAAATATAGAGAAAATTTCGTCAAAAAATTGTGGCTTCTTCCTTGAATTTCATTACCATATAGATTTCGTTTTTCTTTTAAATTTTGTTTCTAAGATCTTTGATATTTAACCTTAGGACCTAATATGTTTATGCACAGAAAAAAAAACAATACAGAAGTGGCATATTCGTTGAGATATATGAAAACACATACTCGTATGGCTACGTCAAAACAAATGAATTTTAAACGAGCCAATCACAATTTAGGGCACAAACAACATTCAAAAAATGTTTTAAAATGTTTCAAAAATGCGCATCTATTGAATATTTAGCATTTTGTTAATTATATATTAAGGTGTTTTATTAAATAATATAAATTAATATCATTATATTTCTCCACTACGGCTTTCAATAAATCAGTTACATGAGTATTTGAAGGAAAATCTCCATACTGATGGAAAGTAATGGACTCAAATACCTCTGTGGATATAAAATAATTTAAATCGTTTATTACAACTTTCACCGTGTTGAATTTAAAACTATCACGTTAGACTATCAATTTCAATGAGATGAATTTTTATAATTTTTTCTGTTAACTTAGAAATTTTAATTATGTCACTGGACGGATACATTAAACTCCTATTTTGAAATTCAATAAATTTACGTAGAAAAATTTTCTCATTATTTTTTTCAAATTTTCTCAATGCACCAACACATATGTCACATTGTGTGTTATTTAAAACTATGTACAACAAACTTTGCGATGTACGTAATTACTTGAATGGTAAATTCGGAGAACTCTTCAAAAAGAAAGATGTCGTCTTCTTCCTCGCCGTTTTTCCGAATTTTTTACCGGTTGTATAAATAATTCTAGCGACGACAGACGAGCAATGAAGAATTGATATATTCTATAACGATGTGTAATTTCCATTACCGAAGTCGTTTATGTCGATGTGTACAAAAAGTTTCTTATAAATGAATTTAAACTGTGTCGATGTTGGATTATTGTTAGACTCACCGTGTGATCGGATATTATATTGAATCAGTCGCACTAAAAACAAATAATTGGCTGGCTAACTTCACCTCCATTGTTTGATTTTGGAAAAATATATGTTTGCGCCTAAGTTTGTTAGCCAAGTGAAAATTCTCTTTTCTTGAATTTGGTAAGTTGGATGAAATAAATGCAACTTATTTATTTTCTTCGGCGTCAACAATTATTTGGTACATTTGAAAAGCGCTTCTTGTGAGGTTCAACATATGTACAGGTTCCAGCATGACAGTGACTGCCATTTTAATTAATGGATGGAGAAAGGTCATTTTAGAATTTTCTATTGAACATCTCAACTGGGTTACCATTGAGAAATTAGCTACGCAGCCATCGAAAGTTATGGAAATTATTTTGATTCTCGTATTGTTTCACTAACTTTAATCTCTGCTGCACGATCGACTATAAACTAACTTACTGGAACCTTTTAGTTTCAGTTAATGGCTGTGTCTAGAAATACAAAAGCCTCTTTAGCTTCTGCTAGAAGTATTAACCACGAAACTGTTTACCGTCCCACTCGATGCGACGACGTATTGCCATTTCATCCATGATAAAGTTAGTTGAAATTTTGTAATTCGTACTTTTGGCTTTATACTTTAACGCTATAAAATACTCCTTAGTGAACCTGGATTACCGTCTACAGTTTCGTACCAGTTTTTTCGAGTACGAGGATCAGGCCAACATATAATGAATGTTTTTCTGACGAATGAATATGATTTCGGGATATAATATTGGCGAGTGAGTGCAAAACTTCTCAATGCCATTGTATATTTTGACCTTATCTCGATTTTACCTTTGCCATTTATAGAACCAAGAGCTTATGCACCTGCAAATTAAAAAAACGTTCAAATGATTTAGTGAACGATGAAATTTAATTAGATATACCATATTCTTTGCAAATATATTATACCTGCATAATGTGTTTCTTAGAATATATAATTCCTCACCTCGCAAATGACATGTTTCTCCATGTAGTTTCAATTCTTAAACTTAATAAAAAAATGAAGAACCATGCCATTTCCTTCAGTCGTAGGTTGACACGTGCCCAGGTAAATATGTCTTAGGTATATTTTGGACATCTCCGGCGCATTTGACAATGCCAGGTGACCGGCCAATTTGTCGGCGTTAGAGTAACAGGGAGTATCAGCGGGCTTTCGCTGGGTTATTATGAATTATTTCTGCGACCGAGTTGTATTTTTATACGATAAAGAGACAGTAGCTAGGAAAACGTTAACTAGGGGCTGCCCCCAAGGCTCGGTCCTTGGACCAATGCGTTATGTTTGACGGTATACTCGCGATACCTCTTCAGGAATGCGGCACCATCCCATACGCGGATGATACTCTGGTGTTGGTCGGCCATCTTGTCCGCGTTAGCATTCGTCGGACTCCGTCGCCAGGTTACACAGGCTGGCGTTATAGCCGATGCCAGGATCAGTGTGCGGGATCAGGTCACCTACTTGGGCATAGTTCTCGATGCACGGCGGAGCTATTTACCACCAGCGCAGTACATCGGTGAACAGGGCTTGGGTAGCCTTTCATGCCATTGTCTGGCTCGTCGGTGTCGGCGGGGGACTGACCAACTCCACCCTCAAACTGATGTATACGGTAACATATCTACTTGTTACTGTTACCGCTGATTAAGGCTTATAGAACCTGCTCAACGGATGCGTTGCCAGTTTGCTGTCGACCTCGCGATTGCAGAACACTCAGCTAGTTTTATTTTGGAACGATCACACTTCAAATTTTTGGCTGATGAGGGGTTCATCAGCCAAAACTTCGAATGTCGATAGAAAGAGACATATTTCAGAGATCGTCATTGGTCATTGGCAGTCTAGGTGGGCCCCCTGATTCCAAAGGGGAAACGACTAGGTTGTTTTTCCCCGATGTGTCCGAGCTGTTAAGTAAAAACTGACTCGTTTCCGATTATTATACCTCACAATTTTTAATGATATATAGCGCATTTCATGCCAGTTTGCATATTTTTGCCTTACGAGATACCAGGCGTATACCTGCGGATTTGAGATGCAGGACATGAGTCATATTTTATTCCACTGCAGTGAGCACAACGATGCGCGTAGAGTTTTGTTTCTCTAACAAACCACGTACGTCTAAACAATTACATAGAATCACGCGGAGCCTTTGAACGTGGTATCTTGAGTCACCGAGACTTGGTTGGTAATGAACCGAACTTTGAGTCATTTAAAGCGTTCGTTGAATATGTTCTCGGAAAAATGGAGATACTAAATGATTCATTGAGAAGGGAAAGACTCTAATCCTGTTGGGTGGAAGCGATGAGACCATAGATACGGAACACTATTAGGGGACCTTCTATGGTCCTGTCTTTTGTATGAGGTGGGTCGTTACGTGCTAGGAGGGGTCCTGAGACAACCTAAGTGGAACGGTGGGAAAAGTGGCTTCAATACATTTTTCTTTTATAAAAGTGTTTTTAGGGATTCTAAAACAAAAATAAATAACAGTGTGTATTTTAATGATACAGCCCGTTCTATTCAGTTTTATAATTGAAACAAGAGCCAAAATAAAAAAAATTTAAAAAGTTAAAATTTTAAAATTTTGCCCTGGAATTGTTATGTGTGTAAGTAGTTACTTATTTTTTGTTCAAAAATTACTTTTTACATTTGCTGTACGTATTGCTTAAACAACATATTTAATATAATTTATCAAATATAAGAATAGTATAGTAGCTATTCATTTAAATATCATTATTTATCTGTAGAATTAGTATGCAAATTCAATTGCTTTAAAATGTAAATGTTTTATTTTATCAAGATAACAGTCTTCAAACATTATCGATAATTATGCGATAATAGCTTTAAGTGTCCAGCACTAGTGACGCATATCAGCCACAAAACAATAATATGCTTTGTGTTACTGGCACGGCAGTAAATATACTGGCACAAAGCGGTTACCGACAATGTTTTCAATTAAAATCAAAGAAAATATATTTAAAATAGCCCACTGATAATAAGAAAATTCATTTTAATTTTTTTTCTCATTTTTATTTTTGCACGCAATTATGGCACAAAACGGCATTTTTGCACGTTAATGGGCAATTATTGACGGAGCTCTACTACTTATAGCATTCGATCTACAATTAAGGTATACGTCACCGTGCAGAGTGAAATATTTGATATGTAGACGATATTCGTAGCGGGCGTGCCACGCCTATATACAATCTCTAGTTAGATGCTATATGTTTGTATGGATTAAACTTAAATCAAAATGCAGAAAAAAATTGATTCATATTAAATCATGACTGTATTTAAATCTTAATTATTCATGAATTTAAAAGACATATCTGACACAAAAATATCTAAGAAAACCATTATATCTTTATCAATATCGGATTTATTACGACAAGGCCAGTTGCACATTTGTTAATTCCGTAAAGTCATATTTTATATTCGAAATAATCTCATATATATATATATATATATATATATATATATATATATATGTATATATATACACAAATATATGTATGTATATACATTCTTCGTTGTCATATATATGTATGTATATTTACAGACATTTCTTCGTTGTTGTACTAATGCATTTTAAATTAAGTTTTGCAACAATTAAATTTGCATATGTTTTGATGGGGTGTAACAAGAGCAATGAAATAAAACCAGTCAACTTCCATGTTTTTTCATAAAAATATAGAGGTGGACTGGTTTATTTTTGGAATTGAGTTAGTAATCGTGATGCGTGTTCAAGCAAACACACGTACAGACAAACAAACATACAGAAAAACTGGGGAATTTCCGAAGATGATATTTCTGTATTTTGTTATTTTTTTACCCGTCACTAAATCTTTTTTTCATAAATATCTTTTATGGGCATAAGCCAATTCTATAGCTATATAATGCGTAGGTACAGACTATAGTAAATTTGGTCCGTGGCTTCGCATACGTATTTCTTTATTTCCAAGATTTTCTCTTAATAAGATGTATTAATAAATAAAATATTTAATTTCGACAATAAAACTTTCAATATACAGAATAATACTTTCAACATATCTTTCTTTATCCCCAAATAATTGTTATTCTAGAAATGGCATAATCGCCTGATGTGTCTACGTTTTGCATAAGGTAATTTTAAAAAAAATAAGAGGGTGGGTCTTTGTGTTATACTACATATTAATTAGCAACGATAAAATGTTTGCCTTAGTTTTGTTTTACTTCGTGGAATATATTTGAGCACTTTAAATATAATAAGTATTATGCGTGTAATGAATATATTTTTAAATGACCGTCTTTATAATATAATAAGTGGTATTTTCAAAGTTGTATCGTTGAATTATTTTGGATTAATCTTTAATTCTACGTATTTAATTTCAAAGTATATTTCAAAAACGTACCAATTTATAAAAAAATATACAAATAAACGATGCCGAAAACTTGTGAATATTTATATAACGAAAATTACCTACATAAACCTAAATTATTTGCACCCAATCAATTTAAGATTGTTGGAGTCGTATTGTACTGATCTACTATTTTTTATTGCTTCTTAATACGACGATGACAACAAAAAATGTATTTCATACGTGGATATTTGAAAAAAAAAAGCTAATGGCCCAAAACTTTATTTATTTGATGAGAACATATATTATTTTAATATATTACATTTCATTTAAGTCTACATAGGATCATATCCATGAAATAATAAATTCAAGGTTCCTTTCTAATGTTTGTTATTACGACACCCATCTTTGATTTAATATCTCGTCTTTTCGAGGAACATGAGATATATATATAGTAAAGAAGTTATACCTTTTATTTATAAGTCCAAGTTTCCACTTCCCAAGAGCATAATTTTACGAAATGCAAGCTTCCGACTGAAAAAATAATAACATTTTTTTCATATTGAAATTATATTTATGCCTTCGTTTGTTGGGATTCACTACATATTATTATTTAAATATACTTTTGTTTAGTCAAAAGCATTAAAAATACTGTATATTATCATAATAAATATTGAACATTATACTAATTTTTTTTTGCCCTGTAATATAATAATTAAAATATAATTTATGTAAATTTCATGACAGACTTCAGTTAGTTTACATTTTCTTTACTCAAAAATATACACGTATATTAAAAATACAAGCAGTTACTTACAAACGTTACTTTATATTTATGTCATCCAATAATTAGATTTACCTACATTAGTTTTGAAATCTTCCTCCATTATAATTAACTTAGAATTAATATCAATTTAATGTGGACGTGCAATCACTTTTAGAGTTCCGTAATCAAATTAAAAAATGTTGAACATGGATTAACAGAATTGCTTTACGTCAAGTGGTCAATCTTAATTTGTTTCATACTGAATAGACATAATTTATTTTACATCTAACTAAAATTATTTTCTCATAAAAAACCAAATTAAAACGAGGAAATTTGCTTTTTGAACATCAGCACATTAAATAAAAGAGACAAACAATAATGTGGAATGTAATTTTTTCTACTGCCGGAAACAACCTGTTTTAATTAAAATACTTTAAAATGCAAACAATGACTGTGAAAATAGGTAAAAAGTGTAACAATAATTTTATATTATAGATACGTTACCACCCGAAAGTGCATGGCGTAAGCGTGTCGCTTCGTACCTTGTTATTCTCGAAAAGCGATTAAGCCTATAAAAGATTCGCTAAGATCGCATCATAATAAAAATGAATGGAAGCAGTTTCGATCTAGCCACATCAGCATTAAGTTGATTTCACTTTCCGCCAGAATATGAAAACTTTGTTAAATTGTCGTTGTACGCAGTCTGATTCAAATTATTATATTATAATTGTTTTTCTTTTCCCGTCTCTTCCCCATTGTATATGTTTACCGATGCACTTAGAAAATCTAAGGTATTAGTGGTACACAAACAAAATTTACACAAACAACATGAAGAAAATAACACTTTAAGGAAGTATCTGGTAATGCACATGAATCTATTTAAGTTTGGAGTCCAGTACCTCCAAAAGAGCAGAAGCCTCATAAAGTAACTAACGTGTTGGTCCGTCTGTCTATTATGGAATTTAAAATATAGTGTTATTGTAAAATATATTAATCTTTATATATCTCAACAATTAACACATAAAATTATTTAAATGGTTTTTCATTTCATTGTTGCTATTATTGATGGATATTGCCTTATAGATGATGGATATTGCCTTATAGATATTGATGGATATTACCTTTCGAATATGTGTGAAATAATAAAGCGTCACATATGGAATATTAGCAAATGTTATTACATTTTAATAATTAGCGTCAAATAATAAAATGTTCATAAACATTTATCTTGGGATTTCTCCGATTCTTGGTTCGTCTGTGTGATTGAAGGTCGAGCCTCTATGAGCTCAAAGAGCTGATGAAGATGAAGAGAGATAACAGTTTATTTAAGACGGATTTTGATTTCAGAATTTTCGTACAATATTTTTGAAGAAATTGGTATTAATATGTAATTTTATCTTGGTATGAAATTTAATATGAAAAATAGGATTCTTCGTGGCGTTTCATTCGTATATATACATTTTAAATTAAAGTAATAAAAATAATGGAAGAAATAATAAAGAATAGACGATTCAATTTTATTTACTAAACTGGAGTGAATAAGTAAAATGCTATAAATGGTTAAGTAACTGTAATGACATCGAAACTAGTTATAATCAAACTGAGAGCTGATTAATTTGAATATCAATATAAAGCTATAATGACTACAGTAGAGACGCTTTAAAATTATAACATATACAAGAATTTATATAAAATAGTAGTAGTTAACTTATCAAGCACGAGATGAAGTTGCATTACGAAAGCGTCGCGCATATTTACACAGTTATAAACATTTAAATTGGTAAACACAAAGCTTAAAGTAAAAGACTTTATAACATAAAATATGTTAGCTTAACAATAGTCAATTCAGCTATAAATGAACGAAGAGTAAATATGAGATCGCGAATATTTCTATTCAGAGCAACGGCAACACAACCAATCTGTGGGGTATCAGTGCAAAATAACAAACCGGTGTTGTTGTGTTGAAAAAAATGAATGGGAAATTGAAACATTATTTTTGTGGAATAAATATTATTCTTTTTCTCTTTTACTACCACGTTAATAAAAATTTATTTCATCAAATGAAAGAAGAAAAAATAAACGATTAATGACTTTTTCGCATTTAAAATTTAAATATAATTGCTTGGAATCAATTTACTAAACTTGTTCTTTTTACCGATTTTGGTGAGGAACGAGTTGCAAAAAGCTTATTTTCATTAAATAAATGTATAAAACCGATAATGTAATTTCAGTGCAATGTTGATGAAGGTCTGATTTATTTTTTCATATCAAAATTATTGTATTATGCACTTCCCCAGTTTAAACGAAATTTGGCAGATTGGGAGTTTTTCATTAAATATGCAATTACGTCCTTAATAATTAATGATTTTAGTTCGTATTGTTTAGTTCCTTTTTATTACATACATGTTACAAAGCACTAATCCTTTACAAAAAATATTTGGACTTATTTCTCTAACACGAACAATCAATATTAAAACTTCTTAAAAGCGAACAAGTCCGTATATCATTATTAAATTTCCTGAATTTGTTTTTATTGGTTTGCATTGATCGGTACCAATGGTTTTTTCTGAATATTTTGTTCAATCGAAACATATATCTTAATTATTATGTATATTCTTTTTAAATTGTCGCCAATTGATACTTGCCAAATTAATTGCTAAAGAAGAACACATCTAATTAGCATTGCATTGTGTCAAATTAAAATGTAAAACTCCACTTTTGTATTTTGAACTATCAACAAAAACTATCAGCCAGTTGAAATTCGGGTTAAACATATGTTTATAAATGGTAATAACACTTTAACCTTAACATAATTTACATTGCGTTCTATTCCCATTAAATAATGTCAAGTAACAGGTATGTTCCTATACTTACGGGATTCGGAACTAGACACGATGATGGTGTGATTTAATTACTTTCGGTTATTTTTGCAGGACTAGGTTAAGTATTGAGTTTATGGTAATGCATCTAAAAAGGTTGACCATGCCAATGCCAAAGAAATTTATACATAACATATTAAAAAATTTATGAATAATACTAACCTAGATGCTTTTGAGATTTTACAGTAAGGAAAAATATGCTAGGCTATATATGTTCATAGTAAAAATTAAATAAGTATTTACTTAAATAGAAACACTAGATATCCTTAATTGTTTAAATTTTTATTTGTTGGTGAGAGTATATGGAACCATTGTTGTGTTAGTTCTATTCGTACTTGATGTCTTTTCTTTTAGTGTGCGTCATATTGACGATTTAATCTTTTAAGTTTGAGGTTTCTGCTTATATAATAAATAATTTAATCTATATTAGAATAAAAAAAATATTGCTGTACAAAATTAAATATTGTATATTGTAGGACTATCGGTTTTATAATGAAATATAGTAGATTCACCTAAGAATTTTCGTATTATATCGATAATATTGTGAGAAAAAATAATAATATGCTTATATTTGGTTTTTTCCTTCTGCGTAATACCTAAATGAAACTAGAAATATGTAAAATAACATTAGTGTTTATATGTAGGGCAATGTAGAGAATGACCGCTATTTATACAGTCTTTTATGGTAAAGACGATGTTTAGGACATCGTCTACTTGTAGAATTTGAAGAAGCAGATTAAACTTTAGTTTTAACATCATTAATATCATAGAAAGTAATATAATTCTTGTGCATAACCAAACCAAACATAGAGTGAGAGGAGATTAATAAAATTAGATACAGATTAGGATGTAATTAACTCAATAAGATACGGATAAGAACAAAAAAGAAAAATACTTCGAAAGGGATAGAAAAGACAACGATTGACACATAAAGTAAAATACAGATTAAGAATATAGAATTTAGGAAGAAATTTCTGAAGAATACTTTTGTGTAAGCCCCTTATTTTGACTTTATCTTTATTAAAAATGTGGTTGAATATTAACAGAGTTTAAAGAACAAGATATGAGAAATTTAAGAAAGCACAAAGCTGTTTTCATCTTAGTTGAATAGCAGAAATAACAAAGTATGAAATTTAACAGTTATCAATGCGTAGATGTATTTTTGTGTATTATTTAGCAAGTATAACCTTTACAACTCCTAGTACCCAATTGTCATTAGGTATTTATACAAGACAAACAATGTAAAGAGAATGTAGTAATTACCAATATTTACACGGCGTGAAAAACAGTCGATGAAAATATTATATTACTACAAAAAAGAATCAAAACAAGTCGCTATCCAATTCCAAATATATAGATTACAAAACAAATACAAAAAATAATAGCATACAAAAAAATCGCTATCCAATTCCACCGGGCAATCAGAGTGTATTTGATCACTCGGTGAATAATTGCCGCTGCGAGACCTTTGGAACCATCGTTTTGCAGTAGCTTCAGATATCCTTTCAGGGGCTACTCGCTGACATCATATATATTTGGCATCGGAATGACCAGATCGGATGCGTTTTATGTCGTCCATATTTTATGCGTGTTAACAGTGCATCGTCTTAGTTACTACTGCATCAGTGAGAGTGTGGCGCATCCTTTATAAATCTTCGATCATGGAAGTTTCTAGAACGTTCCCATATTTTCTACATAATTTTAGAAAAATCGCTCTTATTTTTTAGTCACCCCAAAATTTCAACCTATCTTAGGTATGAAAAAATAAATTTATTTATGACTTGTGACCTAAGTACATAGGGCTTAAGGAGATTATTGAAAATACTATATGAAAGTATAAAAAACTTAGAATTTATGTCATCAATTTTCAATATTGTTTTTGGAAAGGAACCACGCTCAGAGATATATTAACACTCCCTGAAACTTAAAACGTTACTTTTTATATTTATTGTATTTTTATATTAATATTTATTATTATTTTTTATAAATCAGTTTTTCAATACAAACATTTATGTCATTTAAATATTCAAATAAAGAATTAATTCTTCATTTCATATAGCCACATGACTTAAATCAAGACATGGTCCCGAAGTTTGGCAAGGTGTGATACTAAAGTGTGAAGTTAGAGTTAATTGACAATTAAAACTCAACGTGAATAAGAAAATCTTTTTCATATGGAATTTTCATTCATAGTTTTGCATATATTAAAGAAATACAACGTTCATACGAAATTGATTACAGTAAACATTTCTTAGGATTTATGAGGGCAGCACTGAAAGTTTTTAGAAGTAGGTTTTTATAACAACAGTGATAAAAAAATTGGATATCAAATTCTTGGGTAATTCATTCAGGGACTTTCTTTCAATTTGTCATTGGTTTTTATAAATTTGCAGGAATTTGAAAATGTTGTGCATCAAGTCAATGCAAATTTAGTATGATCTAAATTCCGTTCGATCGTTTGTCATGCTTTTCGCTGTAGTCTCAATAGAACAAAAAGTTACTATTGAGTTTAATTGTCATTTTTTATGAAACCCCAACAAGAGCTACTATTTAAAACTGGGTAAACGATTACGAGCGTGGTCGTATAAATCTCAACTATGATTTGTATGAGGTACGTCTCTCAACGGCGACAACTCAAGATAACATGTGAGATTTACAATAAAGTGTAAGTATAAGAAAATAAACATTAAGAGTTTTAGACAATTTCAAGCATGGCATGAATCAATTATATAAATTTTTGCATGAACATTTAGGAGTCAAGAAGCTTTGTACTAGGTGGATACCCATGATTGGAATTGAAAATATCGTAGCATTGGTTAGTGCAGCGAATTTTAGAAAAAATCGAAGCAGGTCACTTAAACTCCGTGTTTGATATTGTTACGGGTAACTAAAGTTGAACTAATAGGCAGTCTGTGTAGTGGATGTTCTTTTCTGAAGAGTTGCCTTGAAAAGTAAACAAAGCACGAAGAGCTAATAAGCAACGATTGTTCTGAAAAATATAATAAGGGTTACTGCTAAATACTGATATACCAGCGATATTTACGATAGAGCGACGACCTCTCAGTAGAAACTTTCTTCATCACGACCACGCTTCTACACGCTCAGCTATATAAACAACCAAATATTTCCTTACGTCTAGTGTAAAAATTATGGGTTACTATATATCTCAGTCTTCGTATCATGTGATTTCGATTTATTCCTATGAATAAAAAATAAACTGCGGGGAACACGATTCGCGGATACCAAATAAGAGGTGACTGACTGCCCTCGAAGAGACCGAAAAATAAACTTTTAAGGAAGAGTGAACCGATTCCTTCTCTTAGTTGTTCCATCAATTGAAAATCTGCACGAAGTGCCATATATTCTGATGAACAATAAATAAATCACGAACTTGATAGTTTGTTACATTTTTGGCATTCAAAAACTTTCAGTGTTACCCGAAAGTTTATGAACGTTTATTAAAATTTGTATATTTATATGTATATTAAGTAAGGGATAAACACAAGAGAGAGTAAAATTTAAATGTAATAGAGAAATTCATATGAGGTCTTTCTCCATTTTTCATACTTTTTCTTAGAGCTGTATACAGGTATAATCTACACTTATTGCCTCAGTTACTTTAAAGACGTCGTTTTATTATTTTTGTATATTGTTAATAGTCAAATGTCGCATTTTGTACACCCTGAAGTAAAATGTCAATAGAAATCTTTTTCTTGCTGCCACAAAATCCATTTATCCACATCAAAAAAAATTTAAATTTTAAAATTAATATATTAAGTTGAAAATCAAATAATTACAAGTGATTATATTTGGATACCATATATTGTAGCAGTTCTACTTTTCCCATCCAACATCTTTTTATTGCTAACTTTAATTTTGCTTTTCTATACTGCTCTATGTATTGAATTTTGCTGTTATAAAACTGTGTGAAATGTTATTAAATATTGATATTTTTACACTTTAAATATGAAAGTGATTTAAAAAGGACAACTCTATTTACTGTATATATATTCAAATATAATTTTCATACACATATGACTAAATTGAATTTTTTTTTTAATCTTAATTCTAAATGGTAATTCATTTATTGCTTCCATGAATTATTTACCATTAGACATACTTTGATAGCAATAATTAAAAAAAAAAATATATATATACATATATATATATATATATATATATATATACATATATATATATACATATATATATATACATATATATATATATATATATATATAAAGCCATAATTTTGCCTTCAAGCTATCAACCCCTAATCAAATCAGTCAAATAATATTGCGTTGATAAAAAAATTGGACGGAAAAAGCAAATAAAACACTCGAATATTAAATAAGCTTACTGAACGTTTCGATATTTATTTTCCGGTGAAAATTTATCATTTTCAAAGGATTTAAGCACTTTGATGTTTTCCAATTTGTCACCGGTATAAAATATTTACAAGCTCGTTAAGCTATCTGTAAATTTATGGTCGTACTTGCCAAACCATGTGCTGGTTATTTATGTACAAGTGAAAAAAAATTGCGTTTACGATTTGACTGAGTCGATGTAACATCCAATGCGTAATAAATTATATGTTCGTTTGTACAAGCTTGAACAAATAATATTCTGCCGCAGCATAATACTTTTCCCCAATGATTGTTTGTGTTATTTTAGTTTTTATACCTAAATGCTCTAGGGAGGTAACAAAAGAATTGACATTTTCGTTAGTGTTTATTTTCCTTTTAAACGAACTGTAAATAGTTATGAATAATTTATTTAATTATTAAATCGCTCTAATTCTTTACAACTGTGTCTCTGCATTAAAAAATTAATCAAACGCTTTTCACAATAAGTACAGCGGTAACTGTACGCTCATATAATATTGGTGATATTCGAGACCATTTCGGTCACTAAGCAAATGTACATTTTTTTGTTTACTTTCTTCTTTTATTCTATTTTATTCATGTTCATTTAGTTTTATTACAAGATAGTTGTTCCGAAATTATTGTTTTTACAGTTTTATTCAACATTATAATCGTATCGAGTCAATTCTAGTTTACTGTTTTCATTTATACATTTATAATCAAAGATTTAGAGACTTAACGTTACGGTAATAGGGTAAATTTGATGCTCTTTACATATTTTGGTTCCGTATCACAGTATTAAAATATTGCTATTTGACAGTCATTGCATGGTTAAGATTAACCTCCTAACATTTTCTTTTTGATGCTCCATACTTCAAAACCAAAGAAATGGTCATTAAAGCTTCTAATCGTATTAAAGTACCATTAGTAGTTTTAACGACTCAGTCTTTAAAACTACTAATGGTACTTCACGTTAACCTTAACTTAAAACTTTGGAATTTAGTACGATGGAAAGTTTCACAGGAAAAGTAAAGTATATCTGAACTTCTAAATTGATGATTTACAAACTGACAATTGTATGTAGAATTATTAATTCACAAACTAATTTTTTGTATATTTGTAAAATACCTACTTTACAATGATATCGCGGAATGTTATAGAACCCTCAGTTCTATCTGTTTCAACATTAGTTCAGTAGTTTTTTGGCGGAATTCCACAAAATAAATGTGCGTGGTTTATAAAACACAAAACATGATTTTGTATACCGTGATTAGGTAAATATCACAGTATAGTCTCTAGTATAAAATATATTTGTGCTAATATATATATATATATATATTACAAA
Source organism: Druceiella hillmani (assembly GCA_039881145.1). Taxonomy (NCBI): domain Eukaryota; kingdom Metazoa; phylum Arthropoda; class Insecta; order Lepidoptera; family Hepialidae; genus Druceiella; species Druceiella hillmani. The sequence continues at coordinate 1,598,701 of JAYKKI010000032.1, read as the reverse complement.
ATATTACTTTATTTTCTTTTGTGAAACGTACAAAAGTATCCTTGGCTGGTGTATTTTTAACTTATATAAATGATATTCTAAAAAAGACTTTTTCAATAATTTTGGCATATTCTTTAAAATTTAAAGTCTAAATCTATTATCTTATTTGATATGAAATCGCGAACGGACTTGGAACTGATTTTAATATGGCTACGTTTCCACGTAATGCAATAAATAAATACACATATGACGCAACAACGACCGTAAATAATATATTTTTCAATCTAAATTAATATTTTTTGAGGCAAAAACAACTAAAAATAATAATGCACAAAGCTATAATAAATCGGTTAGAATATAATTTAATGTAAAGAACTCGATTGTAACTTTACGTATTTATTCAAAATTACTATCGTCTTTCCAATTTCGTAATTGTTGGAAATTGATAAAAATGTATAATTAATTATGTTAGGTATCTAATGAAATAACTACTTAATAGGAAAAAATGTCTTTATTTTCAGTTACTTTATTATCACTGTTTTTCTAATTAAATATAAGGTTATATATTTACTGCATTCAAATTATAAATTAAGTATCATCTGTTTCAGGGTTCCGCATTCGAAGATGGAATGTATGAATGTATGTATCCGTATGTCAAACGAATGTCATTTCTGCAGTTTAACACCTTTCTGAAAGAAGTGTTGAAAGTATGTGTTTCAGATTAAGGTCCCAGTTAAAGTACAATTTAAAATATCGTATAAATTTTATTTTTATACAAAAGTCATTGGAATATAGTAAGAAAGGTCTTCAAAATATTTTTTTAAAATGTTGTTGGAAAGATCGTTTGATAAATTCCCCTAAGTTGAATGCTATATTCTATTTATCACTTTATATTTTAGCCCTGTTTAAAAAATGTTCAGCATCAAACTAGATTGTAAAATGGCTCTTTCTCTTAGAATAAGTAAAAATTGCTAAAAGAATCCCGAAGATAGCTTTTGGTGAGCACTTTCAAATGAAATCATTGATTAGTTAGTACTACAAAAAGAAAAACTTATAGGCATGCGGTAATAAAGTAAACGAACACTGCCGAAAGACTGACGTAGCTAATGCGCTTAAGATAAGCTAATATGAGTTATTAAAATATCCGATATCCCTGATACCTTGACGGCGATACCGAGACATATAGCAACAGCATGTACGTTTCGATCAATGTTTGTATCTTGGTTAACAGTACAATAGGATTAAGTTAAATAAGATGTATATCTTCACAAACGTTACATTTTTACACAATCCTATTAATTTTAGTCCATAACAGTTCAATTATATTAAAGTCACATATATACGGCGCCAAACACAGAACACTGCATTCAGTCGCTCGAAAATTGTGCGAATTTAGAATCATTGACCATTTCATGTTAAGTTCTTTCAAAGTCACAATTTCATCTAACTAGGCTACGATACATTGCTTCTATCTAAATTTCGTGGGAAGATTATTATACCAAATACAATAATAATCGTTAGTCACATTTATCAAAATCGTATGATTAAATATTTTTGACCCACTATGCTCTTGTTTGAATCGATTTGATGAATTTGTGCTTGTTAATATGTCCATAACGTAAAACTCAACAATTACGGAAAATCGAATTATTTTTTAGTCAGCTTTATCTTTTTTAAGCAGCTCTACCGCCAAAAAACTATGTTCTTCCCATCTATTAGTATTTCTTTGATTTTTTCTTCCATTTTATTCCTATCTTATACCTACCGCAAGCGTTGCGGTTGAAAACGTCCCGTAGAAAATTAGTTTTTCCTTGACAAAAATTAAAAGTCTCCTAGAGGTAGAAATAATTATACACTCCAAAAATCAAAAATTTTCAGGCTGTCGTTTCCAGGGTATCGGATCATATAAGGTATGCGGTATAAGTCGGGATGTAAAAATTCTCATTTACCTATCCTTACGAACACGAGATAAGAATTTGTAAAATATATAGTTTGGAATTTTGTAAAATAAGTACGGAACCTTAATTCATGTGTGGTCCATTATTTTGTTTTACTTTGACAAATTACATATTTTAGGAGACTTTCTTTCTTATTTTATACTTATTCGAAATCGAAACGATTGAGAATCCTAAGTTTATCCTACCTAGACTCATCTCTGCACTCAGTGTTTCTACTGAACCACAACTTATGTTAAATGCCTATAAAATAAATCAAACATATAATTCAATATACAGTGATACTAATAAAATATTACCCCTCCAAGGTTCGGCAATGATGTCTTATAATAGTAAGATGTGGCATTAATAGTTTGGCATTAAAATGTTTTGTCGTTATTTATTCTGTTATTGTCATTGAAGCCTTAGTGCAAACTATTCTAAGGATATTAATTATTTATGTGAAATTCCAATATTAATGAGAGAAAATATTTATAAATAAACGAAGTAAAGATATAAACTTTTCCAACGCTAACGAGTTACTAAAGAGGCCATCATCGTTTCAATACAACGCAGGAAATCCTGAACGATTCCCTTGTTTCAAATTCTTACAGTATAAGCTATGTAAAAAATACACTTAGTTCATAAAGTTACTTAGCTTGTGTTAGCACTAACTCAAAGTCAGCTTTTCAGTCTCTCCAGAGAACACAATGAAATGTTTTGTTGTTTCTGGTCAGTGCAATAAAAAAAGCGTCATGAAGTCGTATTAACCTGTATAATAAACGTCAAACTGAAATTCTTGTGACTATTTTCAATGATAGTTTAATTCTAAAATATCAAATTATGATGAATGTTATTTTTATATGCTAAATTGTTACACAATTTAAACTAAAAAATGCGGTATCTTAATAATACATGTTTCGCAACATTACCTGAGGTAAATTTCATTCCTTAGAAATAAAAAATTATTGTTCGTAATTGCTCTTCGCTATGACTTTTATTCCCAATTCCCGTTAGCTACATACAAAATACCTATTTTATTTATTTACGTATTATTTCAATTTGTTGTTCCTAGTTATTTTTTAGCCAATTTACGAATTGATTTATGTTTTCTCCTTTTCTTCTTAGTGTACTTAATTACTGTGGAGTAAACGTTTAAAAAGAATAAAAATACTAAACTGATTCAGTCTTAAAGAGAGTAGAAACTGCATATTAACTTCAATTTCGTATTAGAAACTGAATTTGTAATGGTCTAAAATTATTGTCACCCTAAGTTATGACTGCATACATTACAGTACAGACAAAATCAAAACAAATATTTTCTATTGTTGTCGCTTTGATAATTATGAATATGAATGAATACACTATGAATATATTAAGGTTGGGAAATGTGTAAATATTTCTTTAGGAAAATTATATGTTTAAATAAAATACAAAATAATGCGAATTTCATCCACTAAATTTTGCTTGTTGAAAGTATTGGAAATAAATTTTTAAATATTTTTCTTTAGTGCCTGTATCGAAATGATGGTCCTCAGACTCCAAATCCAAGATTAATCGACATGTGTGTATGTATGTAAGTGTGTGTATATATGTGTATGTGGGTGCGTGCGATCGTAAGCGTGCGCGTTCGCGCGCGCGTTTTTGTGTATATGTGTGTGTGTAAACATTTTTTTTGTGTATATGGGGTGTAAACATTATCGAAGTTTAAAAAAATATCTAACAATTTATCTTTCAATAGAAATATACGAGCGATCAAGTGATAATTTGACAATACTTTAAATTCAACATTCTTTGTTTAAGATTTAGTAAATGCCACTTACTGCAAAAAATAAAGGCCTTAAACTGTAGTTTCACATGTACGTCCACGATCCTTACGGCATTATCGTATTACGTCATTTCATATATACAAATATTATAAATAGATAAATTATTTATATTTTAAAACTGTTTTGATAAAATAAATAATGGTAATGATATTATGAACGTATTTGGATAGATATTTCATATTTATTAAAATCGAAATACACTTTAACTACATTCCGGTTTAATAAAGAACATTTTATTTTTTTTAAGAAAATAATATTTTTAGTTGTTCTATGCAAAAGTTTATACAGTTTATGCGAGAGTTTTTGTTTGTAATTTTTCGGAATCGCTCTGAATACAGATAGGGAAATTTCAATCTTGAAATCTTATCTTCGGTCTTAACTGGAAAATATTTGTTTGAGTGAATCTCATTCGACATACGTTTACTATAATTAGATAAGCCGATTTTTGATCGGCTGATATAATTATAGTCAGTGATAAGACTCTTCTCAAACTTTTACTTGTCTGGAAGGAGTGGAATATTTAATCTTGAATTTAAACAAAACTAAGGCTAATATCTATAAGAGAACATAATTATACAAAGTAAATAAAAAAATATATATTAGGGTAAGAAATGTATAGGATTTATTTTTTTAAATACTATTCCATTTCTACTTATTTAAATACCATTCCAGTACAAAAAATTGTAAGACGAAAAAATGAGATAATTCTCTTTGAAAGTTCTAAAGAGTTTCTAACCCATTTTTTATTAAGTTCAATTTTTCTTTTATTTAATTCGTTGGAAGTTTAAATATTTTGTAGCTTGTAAAAAAAGCATACGTTACCCTAACAATTTCAATTGATCAGTGAATACCAGTCCGAACATAACACTATTTTCTCCATTTTAAAATACGGGTACTAAACTATTTCGAAATAAACTATATTACACACAATTCCAAGTGATTAAATGTAAAATGCGCTGGAAATAATATACGTTATAAGCAAAAGTCTTAGTAGTATTCAACAATTATTTTTTTGTTTCCCTGTCTTATCCTCTTTACATATTTTACAATCACATCTAATGGTAAAGACAAATCGACAATCGGCTTCCAATAAATCATCAAGCATTGAATACGAATTTTGTTATTTTTTTTCTGTGTGATTAATTCATTCCAAGTAAAACTAAACTTAGTTTTCAAAGTTCAGAACAATTTACTTCACTATACAAAAACAATTTACTTCACTATACTAACACTTATTAAACGACGATTTATCGTTTAATAAGTGTTATAATTGATAAAGTAGTAAATAAGGACTACCACAAATATTACAGTATTGTTTTATGTCGTTGTTGATTTGTTTCTATGTGTTGTTGGCTATGCCTTTACTACCGCGATTTTTTCTGTCAGAATAAACCATAACAAATATGAGATATTGATACAATTCTTAAAATTGAAATTTTATCAAGAAACAAAGTGAATACCTAACTTTAAATATAAATAAATTTTTACTATACTCAATATGTAACGCACAACGTACAATTATATTAATACATATTACAAAGAAAAATATGGAACTTCATGTTTGAATTATGAATTAATAAATTATTGAAGTTATAAATTATTTCGTTTAAAATACTTTCTCAAATAAGAAAAGGAATATGCTATAATATCTATTATCAGCTAACAATACGTTCTCTCTACAGTATAATAGTGACGTGGCTACCCTGACAGGACTGGTCATGATATCATTACTTCGCACACTGTTATATTCGTACAAGAGATTCGAAAAGTTCTGATATTTGTATTCATATTACAAAAAAAACTAATTTTTAAATATACATTACGTTACTTTTGTGCATTAGCATTTGTAGTGTATTACGAAGATAATTTAAATAATGAACACTTCTCCGATTGCAAAAAAATCATTTAAAATATTTCTGCAAAAATTCATGCATTTAGACAAATAATGTTATAGGAAAATACAATAAATGTATGATGTATAACAATAAATGCTGAAATACTGGATCATAAATATAAACTATTATTTTCCATTAGTATACAGGATGAAGAGTTAAGAATGAATTATACATGGATAAATATAGAAATGTATCGCTGAACTACAATAGTACTTACACTGACCAGAAAATGATTTAATATTATAAAAAGAGATCATATTTATCAAACTAAAATGGATATATTGCGATGTTTGTAGGAAAAATAAGTTTATAGGGTTCACTTTGCTCTCAAATAAATAAACGACATGATATGAGTGTTCTTCCATCTGTGGGAGGAAAATGAAGTAAATATTCCAAATACAGATAATTGATTTACTTAGATGCAGAATCATATTAAAAAATTTTTACAAAAATAAAGTAACTGGAAACTGGAGCTTTTAGGAGTTTCTTACATTTTAATTGTATTCAGTATGTGTATATATATATATATATATACATTAATGTAGAGTTTCTTTGAAATATTAAGAATTTTTAAATATCAGTTAATAAAATAAAGTTAGAATTTCATAAAATTCTTTCAGTTTCCGTTATCGCAATGAGGAGAAATTTCCGTAGTTCGCCACTGTGACAAAAGAACATATATTTACACTCATCTTAACTTACTTGTTTAATAGTTTCAAGGTCTTTTAGTTTATATACCAGTTTTATATGCTAAACTATACCATAACTTGGTAATATAATCTTAAACATGGCATAATATATTTAGTAACTAGATACTTTCTTTAAAATATTGGCAGACCTTTCTAAAATAAAATCTTGTATCATTCTTTGTGTCACATTGTCAATGTTCCCATCGAATTACATTGATCATTATTTTTTACTTAAGTTCATTGATCTATTGTTTAAAGCCTACATAATGCGAGGAAAATTGAAATCTCTTTTATATTTAATAAAAAATAATGAGGAATTTTAAATATGTATGCATCTGAAGAAAATTGGAAAAATATTGTATAATAAGCGTAAAATGAATGGGTACCTAAAGGAAGCTTATCTAGCCAAATTGTCAGATACCACTAATAACGTTGTTACTAATAACGTTTTTGTTACATTCAATATTTTGTCTCTTAGTTACCGCTTCTATTTACTTAAGCTCTTCTAAACTTATGATAGACTCATAAATATTTCTTGTATCATTATGATGTAAGTTCATTGACATTATTACCCAATATTTTTAATGAACGACCTAATTATGCTCTTGGAATTATTTCGTCCATATTTATACCCATCCGTCAATTAATTCGTAATGAAGTTAGTTGTAAAAAAAATTAAATACATTATAAAACATCTTTTACACTTGACTTGGTTGCACAGGATGATTTTGAACTCAGTAATTTAGCGTTTACAATTTTTAACAAGTAGTTGGTTTAAAATATTTAAAAATTAAAGAAGAACCCACTGCCAATTAATGGATTGTTTTTAAAATTATTAGGTTGCTATATTTGAAAGTAAATTATTTACATGTTTTTAAATTTTTACTCCTTAAGAAAATGGATACACAAAATTAAGTAATAGTAGTAGTAGTAACCAAATTAATATATTTAGCCCTTGCCTCAGGAATTATCTTTCATCACTTCAGTAACAAACTATTACAACCCCTATCTTACTAAAATCTCTCAATATTCGTATGTCTTATGACTGCCACAATGCAGTATTAATAAATGGCATTTTTAGACTAAGTCAAGTGAGATTTGATATTTGAATAATATATTGGTCATCGGTAGGGGTTATGTATAAATGTGTTTGTTACACGATGATTTCAATAAAATTCAACAGATGTAATGAAATTTGATTACGACATGCTACCATTCCATATTCGAGTTATTTTTTTGCGGAAATCCTATATATTGAACCGTTACACACACACACATACACAGCACACGCACGCATACTCACACGTGCACGAGCGCGCCAACGCACTAGTACACGCACACGCAAATACACACACACACACATACAAACACACACAAACGCTCGTGGATGCGCGCACGCAGAAAATAAATTTTTACATTTAAAATTCCTACTTTTTATTTTTTATGAAGAAAAGATTTTAAATTTGCTACCATACGGGGGCAATCCAAAAAAACCTAATGATAACAAAATCGGGGGATACAGTTTGGCGTTGCAGTCGCGAATCTATCATATTTCTGCAAAATCAAAATCCTATTTTATACACGTATATTGGTATAAAATATGATTTTTGTAGATCTCCAAAACTTTTATTTCACCTAATATACGGACAGCTGCTAAATATCACATTTTCTCACTTAGGTATGGACATATTAAAATTAGAGCAATACTTGAAAAATTTGTAAAGCACCTATGCAAAAATAATACATTATTTAATAATATTTTTACTCTTTATATATTATAATAAAAGTGAGGCGGTTACTATAATATATGAAATTACTTTTAAATATCTTAATCGTCTGTATTTTTACAATTGTTCAGGTTGCATTTAATTTAATATAATCGATAATAATAATAATTTCTCTTGTCTTCCCGTTTTTTCTAATTTTTATACATGCGTGTGTGAGTGAAATTTTTATGTTTACACATGTCTTACTTTTCAGTTTTTTAATTTTTATAAATATTCAATATATTGGCATCAATTTTGTAGAAATTCAGTATTCACAATTAAATTAAGTAACGTGATGTAGTATTATTTCTACTTTCTTTAAGTTCTTTACCACGACCTAGGTTTCGGTTTATTACAAAATCTTCAGGTGGGCTATTAGCAAAGATAGTAGAAATAATGCTGCATCACGTAGTTTCATTTTTTTAACATTTAATTTTTTAACTTTCAGGCATATCGTAATGATTTTAGTTCCGCAGTTTTACATTTATTATTTTGACTTTATATCCTTTCAAACTTACGTCTCAAATTAATATTAATTTTTACTTCCCCTTTTACCCCACAAGAAAATGTTAGTAAAGACGATGTTAATTATATTATTTTTCTGCAGCAATACAGAAAATAGTCTGAAGTATTCGGACCAACAATTGTCAGTTTAACAAATTTCAATACATTACAGGTCAAGTCGAATAATATTTACTAACCTATCTTTTCGGACATATTTATTGGCAAAATTAATATATTACATTACGCAAAATTAATATGTACGTATTTATTTACAATTCAAGCTCAAAATACCGCAGACAAATTTTCTGAGCTTGCGAGGACTTAGGTAGCGGATAATAGCAAAGGAAGCTGAAGAGTGCTGAAAAGTACTCATTAGAATTCCTTTACAAACTAATATTATTTGTTCCCAAATATCTTGCAACAGTGGAAAGGAGCTTACAACAGTGAATATTTCTTATACATCAAAGCCACACGAAGTATTCGTGTGACTTATACCTGATGATTTATAAATACGGCCGCACTCACTAAAATACGAATCGTTTCGAGCCACTTTATGCTCCTTCTGAATCTTTTCATGTTTTTTATACTTAGTAGGTATTCAATTGAGATGCAAATTTAATTTTATTAGTCTGGAATTCTAAACACTAAAAAAGTGTACATAACTTGCCAAAACCAAAACCTCAGTATTAACTCGAAAACGTGATTCACTTTATCCTTATGTAATTGTTAATTAAACCTTTATAAGAAAGTCAACTTCGCAAAATTTTGTGTTTGAAATATTTTTAATATTGACTGAAGAATTTGGCATATTTTTTTACATGGCTGTTTAAAACTACAATACAAAAATAGTTATGGAGAAAATGATTACCCTGATTTTTCGATTTTCTTTTTTCCAATAAATATCGGCTATTTGAACTTATTCAAGTTGTAGCAGTGTCAATAGCGCTACGTGCATCTATCGCTTATTAATCACTCAATTTTCGTATTATAATACTTGGCAGAACTGTTCTGAAGTTATACCCACTCCTTTAGTTGCGTTTTGAAAAAAATGATGAGTGAAATTTTAAAAATACAGAATGAAGTTGGCAACGGTGCAATACGAAAACGACACCATGAATTTTCTCACTAAACATTTATTTTTTATCGATTTACTTGTCGAAGGACTAGGCGCATATGAATGTAAAAGAATTTGTTTGGTGATAGTGTCTTCAAGCGATTATTTGACAGTAAAAAATTGTACTATGATCGCATTTGTTTAAAATATCGCAACTATTAGACGATTATGAGTTGGCAAAAGAAAAAAATGCGTATTTCTTTCATATTTGAGAGCAAAAATTATATCGTGACCGCATTTGTTCGAATTATCGCAGCTACCAGGCGATCATGAATTGCTATGAAGAAAAATTCGGATTTCTTTAATAAGGTGAATGTAGATACGTCATAGTTTATTTTTCTACTGGCTTTGTATTGTAAGCCAATCATCTGCCAGACCGTTTTGAATTTAGTACGTATTTTAACTTTAATTAAACTTTATTTAGTTAACAATTCAATCCTCGAGTTCGACACGGCGACATGTCCTTGATGTCCACCATTTTATTTTTCTGCTTGCTTTCCGTTATAAGTCAATCATCTGACAGACCGTTTCCAAATTATCGCATTACAATTTTATTATTTTCTTTTTTTATAATTGAAATAAAATAGGGGTCCATATAACAAAAATTATTAAAATAATTAAATTTAAATTTAAAATTAATTTTAAATTTAATCTGACCGACGAATGGTCCAACGTTTTATTTTTCTGCCGGTTTTTCATCGTTCTTGTATTACGCCACAAAAGTAAAACTTCGGTCACGCGTACATAATTACACATGCCTTTTTTACTTTTATAATAATATAAGATGCTGTTCAAGTAATTTTTTTGATACTTAATTTCACGGGATGGACACTTGTTTAATAACAAATTTGTTCAGTCAAAATTTCCTCAAAATATTTCTCTATGGCATTCCACAGCAATATTTTAAATAGCTATGGAAACAATTTGTTTTCCGTTCATTAGTATACCATTGCTTATTGTCTTAGAGAAACTGTAATTTTTTTAATCCATGAAAAATTAGAACACTCAAATTGGAATAAAAAAATTCTTAAATTCTCACCAGGTGCTCAAATACTTCACCTACAATGTAACATAGCCCTCGTTTTTCCGTTAGTGTAGCAATTTATACGTGAATGCATTCATTATAGTAAATTTATATTCGATATATTAAATTTTATTTTTGCATATAAGGTTTAACATCATATACTTATTACGTATCGTATTAAATACAGATGAATGAAATACAATTATTTCCTTGTGACTCTCCAATTATCGACCTTTATCCACTGTTTATTTTTTGCATATTAATTTAATAATACGAACTGAATGTTGAAAAACATAAATTGAATTCTTCGTAAAACTACAAAAGGAAAGCTTTACTTCAACATTTACCACTTAATATGTTAACATATCGTATAGTAATACTCTACTGAATCGAAAACAAAAATTAATTACTGTTAATTTAGGTACTTCAATTAATAACTTAGTTGAATTACCTGCACTCATATATATATATATATATATATATATATATATATATATATATATATATATATGTGTGTGTGTATATATATATACTATATCACACTTCAATTTATCAGCTTTATGTGTGGCAACAGACTGAAGAGTATCTTCAAAATTTTAGTAATATAATAATCGACATTGCGAGAAATTTACTGGAATATTAATAACTTCAAAAGCAGAATATTAATAACATCTACCACATGTAAGGATGTTAGTAATTATAAAGACCTGTCGTCTTCAGAAACTTCAAAATGATTAATTTTAGTTTGTAAACGGAATATATTCTGTTGATATGAGATGACATCGTTTCACAAGTATAGTTTAGGTACTTGAATTCGCGGAAAAACTTATTGAATTATTAATTATTTATGGTATGCGTTTCTACCAATTTCATTTTAAAGACTTTTCCTTTTGCGAATAAACTTTTTCCTTGTAAATAAAACCTTTCAAATGAAGTACAATTTAGAATATTGTGAAACGAACTTTTTTTATGTAAATTGAATCTTATTTGTTCATAAAATCCTATATCAAAATTTAGGCAAAAAAATTTAAATTATAGGTAAAGGTTATCCTTTGTCGATAATTTAGATTAAAAAAATGATATGCCTAGTATTTATACTATATTTAATAGTATAATACTAACGTAAAATTGTCTCTCGTTAAAACAGACAAAATTTCATATATTCCATAGAAATGTTAGAAAAACGTTTATTCAAGTTTTCGCCTTAATTTTTACATCGTAAAATTTAAACATACATCGATTGAAAACAAAAGAAATTGTGGCTTATGCAAGCTAGTCTTCTTATTTTAAATGTTCAATTTTCAAAGAGCTGAAATAGCGTTAGCGAAAAAATTGAGCCTCTACAACATCAATGTTTAGTTTATGTTACGGGGACTGAGTCCTAACACTGATAATATATGTAGAATGTACTAATTTAGTAGTTAGCTTGAATATTCAGAGAAGTGAACCGTGATCAGACAGTTAGCTAAATATGCTGCGAAAATAAGCCTGATATAGCCTTGAACAGATCGACAGCTACGTTTTGACTTTAGTATTAAAATTGTATACATGGTTTAAAATAAGATTGATTGGTTGGTAGTTTTTCGGGACCTAAAATCAACAATCAGGAGCTTCATTAGAATAGCTTAAATTACCTGATGAAATACATAAAGGTACGTGATTGACCTGTAATTTGTCGATTCTACCCATGATCCTATTCATATTGGCGAAACACAAATTTTCAGCCAGCTTTAGAGTTAACGCTTGATGTAAAACTTTAACAAACGGATGTGGACACTTAGGTCATTGGTACTCTGATCGTATTTAGTAATTTTGTTAATAACAAAAATATTACTTGTTTCGAAATGTATATTTCATGCATTTCTTCATAAGTACTACTATTTAATTGTTAAGTGTTAAATTAGAGCTTTTTTCTAATATTACTCTTGTCTACTGAATATTATAATGCTCATACTAATACGAGCAGAGTTGGATTAGGGGTAAATTTTTAAGTATCATCGCCAAATTGTTGGCAGCATCTGTAACATTTGAAATATAAAAACCATTTAAATTTAACCATTTATTCTATTAATACGAATGTTATTTGATTTAGTGAATGCGAAGTCAAGGATTTCTTGAAGCTAAATTTAATCCTCATAAAAATTTAGACCCATAAAAATTCCCCCTAAATTTTAGACCCATAAAAATTTAATAATTTATGCAAACATACACATAAATATAGTAGTCAGAATATATTTAAGCCTATTTTATTTTAAAACTGGACATTTTTTGTCCAGTTTTCTCAGTTTGCTTCGAAAGAAAATATACTGAAAAAAGGAAAAAAATTCCAAAAACGTACTTTTCTTATAAGAAACGAATATAGTTGCCATATTGAGCTAAACGCAAATTATTCGAAGATCTAGGCGCATACAATTTAAAAATAAAATAATTTGTACACAGTTGTATGGCATTAGTGCTTTAGTTTTGTGAATACATATCGATATATCACGTAAAAGGGATGTATAGTAATACAAAGGTAAATGTCTTTGATTGAAGATGAATTTCTCTCCCATCATTCAGCAGAGTTATAACTATGGCTTAATTTAGTTTATAACAGACAGACGATCTCTGGATCTACGTGAGATTCCCACTTTACTTTGTACACTAACGCCTCTAAATTCATATTTATATTAAGTATTTCGGTAGAAAACTGAAACATTTCTGTGGAATTCAGAAAAATGTCTAATAAATATATACACCATCCTTCCAGTAATATCTTGGCAGTCATTGGAAATAGGTTCAACTTCTATTCTTGGAATGAAGTAATCTGTATGTTTAACATTAAAAGCTTTTAGAGAAATTAGTTAAGCAATAACGTTTTTGTGCAATGATTTGATAATAAATACAATGATATATATAACTAATCATGAAAACCGATGAAATCGAACAACATATATTGTTTAATTATTATCTTTCGTTACTAAAACCTAACGAATATTACAAGAAGTTGTACAGAATAAAGTGTAGAAGTGATATCCGTATTTTTTATTACACTCGACTCGCATTCACTTTCTTCGTTTAGACATAAATAACTTTTTAACTTTAATTTAAATGTCAATCGACTTAATTTATTGGTATAACTTTAATATTTAAATATTAAAACAACTGTTCTGCTGTATAAGAAGATTTCAATAAAAATAGAAATATTATTCATCAAATCATAAATTGTTGAAATAAACCGACATAGTAATTTCTACAGTACCGGCTACATTTTGTCGAAAATATTGCTTAACGAATCAATTCGTTTGACAGCCAGAATTAATTAAAATAAATTATGGGACAAGAAAATACTGATGACATTTTTGAATAAAGTATATCATTTAATATGTATGTAAATAATTTTACTTGTTCACTTTCCACATATATAAAACTTAATTATATGTATCTTTTAGAACTCAGACCTTTCTTATATAAACTTACTTACGAAAGAACAATAACTTATCTCTAATTATATTAAATGATGTTCAGTTTTAGAGAGGAGATCGTAATTTAATAAACTATAAAAAACATTTTTCAATTGCAAAACTTTACCTTATGTTCTTAATTTTGATTCATCTTTGTTAATTTAGATGGATGGAAGATAATTAGAAACGTAAATTTTAGTAATGACGACAATATTAATTATACATCTGATATTTGTTATAAATAATGAAAATAAATTCCTGAAATGTTATTTTAAATTTAATTAAAAGAATAATTTTTTGATCATGGCCAAGTAGCTATGAAGTCTAATATCGTAGAATGATAACTTGTTTTATTACATATAAATTATTTTAGAAAATTGTTCAATAAATCGTAGAAGAATATATTTTATATTTATTAAGAATTTTATATAGCTATTTATCTTTATCAGATATGAGATAATAATAAGATTATATTATTGCTTTATCTTAAATAAAGCGGTACAAAATAAATTTCAATTCTTTGTGGAAATCCCGACGTATACAAAAAAGTTCAATAGAAGTGTTGCCTGCAAACTATAATAATCACTTAGCCATACACTGTTTAATGTGCACGAAACGGATGAGCTGGATAAACCAATAATCTTTCCGTTGGAAACTTTTAAAAATCGTTATAGAACAGATACGATACTGATTATGTTAGCTTTCTTTCTGGCCTTCCACATTTATTTTCATTTGATGGGGTTCGCGTCTCTTTCTTATAGTTTTTTGTTATGGTAAAAGATACTCACATTTAATGTAAGCGTATATAAAAATACTTAAAATACTTACAATCCCTTTGGTTTTATTACTTCACGAAGTTAGGATTTATTAATTAATTCCAATGGTCTAGAGCTAAACTTTATACATAGATTATATAATTACTAATGTACTAGTTATAAATGTAAACAGTACGATTTCAAATCAAAGGAATACATGAGATTCGTATTCGAAGGCACCGAATCCATGTGAACAGTAGGCCTAGACAAAGTTCCTTTCTAGTAACGTTATCGTTGATAGAAAACTGAAAAATATATGGAAAATATTTGACATGGAAAGGTGAAGTGGTCTAGTGTTGACGAATAGAATATTGGTAGACGAAAGCAAGACTGGGAGACGGTATATTCCTACATAATACGATGTTATTTCAACATAAGTATTGAATATATTTGGCGTTAATTTTGTAGAAATTCATTATTCACAATTAAATAAAACTACGTGATGTAGTATTATTTCTACTATTTTTAATTTCTTTACCACGACCAAGGTTTCGTTGTATTACATCTTCAGGTGGGATATTTTATTATTAGTTAAGAGTTTTCCTAATTTGAGTGATACATTACCTATGTATGGGATAGATTTATAGTAAATATTATTATTATTTGGCACGACCGGGTATATTTCTTGTATTAGTATTTTTCTTAATTTATTATGGTACAATTTTGTGACAATTGATGGGTCATAATTATTATTTGTTGCGATTTGTTTTATAGTTTTTATTTCTTTACGTAGGTTAGGTTTTTCTAGAGGGATGGTTAAAGCTCTGTGAATCATGGAATGGAAGGCTGCTAGTATATTTAATTTACTAAATTTAGTATATATATATATATATATATATATATATATATATATATATATATATATATATATATATATATATATATAATATATATAATATATTAATATACTAAATTTAGTATATTTAGAAAAGACACATTTACAGACTCCATAATTAATGGTCAATCTCAAAAGTTAGCAGCCTTCCATGCCACGATTCACAGAGCTTTAACCATCTCTCTAGAAAAACCTAACCTACGTAAAGAAATAAAAACTGTAAAACAAATCGCAATAAATAATAATTATGACCCATCAATTTGTGCCATAATAAATTAAGAAAAATACTTATACAAGAAATATACCCGGTCGTGCCAAATAATAATAATATTTACTATAAATCTATCCCATACATAGGTAATGTATCACTCAAATTAGGAAAACTCTTAACTAATAATAAAAATATAAATAATATAACATGTACGTATAGTACCTTAAATAACTTGGGTAAAACCCTTATTAATAATAAAGAAAAAATAGATAAACATAAAAAGAGTGGTATCTATAAACTTAAATGTAACGATTGTAATAATGTATACATAGGTCAAACAGGAAGAGATTAATACAAGATAGAAAGAACACATCGCCAGCTGGCGAAATAATAAACCAGACACATCTCACTTTGCTTAACATCTCATTGAAAATAACCATCACCCCCATACTGATAATTCCCCCTATATATTACAAATAAATACAAAAGGCAATAAACTTAATATCCTAGAAACATTAGAAATAAACAGACATAAAAAAGATATCAAGGTCAATATATTAAATGAACAACTAAATATAATATCATCACCCATTCTTAATATCTTCTAGATATAATATAAATATAAAACATTGATACTACAGTACCCTGAAAATTGTTTCAGCACTAATACACATATAAATATAAGTATATATAATAAAGACAAAAAAAAATTAAAAAGAAATAAATAAATAAATATATGAATACACAAAACCGGAGATATATAGAAATAGTATTACCTTGTCCTTACTTTCAAATACCCTTGCTTTTGTATAAATATATTACCGATAATAAGATATGTAGAATTAGTGTATTACCTTGGCCTTACTTTCAAATACCCTTGCTTTTGTACAAATATATTACCGACAATAACTTCCATTTAATTTTATTACATATACCGTAAAGTTTGCATTGTATAACCTCGCATAATAAGAACAATTGAATTTATTACCCCAACTAAAATACTGGTATATTGCATAACTCTCTGTAATATAATAAAACCTAGTCTGCGCCCCTGCAATGAACTTACTAACATAAACAATGGAAAAATCCGTACAAAGCAGTCTTCCGCTATTGTGTTTGAAACATATAAATGCTGTTGGTTGTTCCTAAGAGTTAATCTTTGCTAATATCTCACCTGAAGATGTTGTAATACAACTAAACCTAGGTCGTGGTAAAGAAATTAAAGATAGTAGAAATAATACTACATCACGTAGTTTCATTTAATTGTAAAAATAAGTAATTGGAAATAATAATCGTGTTGGTTGAGTAAGGTTTTCTATAAAATGCACATAATTTTTACAGACACTATGGGCTCTAAAGTTTTTTCGCTATGAATTCGTACCAGTGGATTGTTGGCATTACCCAATATTTTGCTGCAACGGGCAGCTAGCCGCTGCAACTGGCAGGTTGTGTATGCATTACACTAGCGGATGAATGAATTGTGTTTCCACAAACTCAACAAGAAATAACACATATAAAACAAAAGTAAATACATATAATTACTAGAATGCATTAAAAATGTTAAGGCCCTTTATTGTGTTAACTTATAATTTGAGTCATCAGTTGGATAACTGAAACAACCCAATTTTTGTTAAGTTTACTTAAGAAGTGGTGAAACAGTAAAGACCTATTAGGTCATAAAATAAAATACTTCCAAACATTATCAAAAGCATATATTTTAAATTCTTATTTTTAGGTTTCAAAGGAAATATGGGTTGCCTGACGTAATAGGGTGCATTGATCATACCCACATTGCAATAGTGAGACCCATTGATGAGAAGCTCCTTTTTTCCAATACAAAAAAATACCAGAAGCTAAATTTTCAAATCGTTAGTTTAAAAAACCCAATAGAGGAATAGATAATAAAAGTTAAATAAAAAATAATTCCTTTATGTACATTTAAAAGTCAAATATAATATTTATTACATATTTTGACGTATATATTTATTTATACTCTCATTGTACCTTTTATAGCTCATGATATCTTCTTTCTTGAGCGTCTTCTCGCTGTAAACGGCGCTGCTGATCAATCACAAACTCGCTATACGCTCTCTCAAATGGTGTTGTTTAAAACAGTCTTCTGTGCAAAGCCGGCGGACGACGCGGTTGAAGTCTGGTAGAGGCAGACGATGGCGGAGAGATTGCGGCCGGTGCCGGCGGCAAGAAAGCTAGCCGGGCCGGCATCGGCGCTATTGGAGGTTCTGTTCATTGTGGTAGTGGTGGTTACATGAACAGCGAAAGTGAAGCTGTTGGGATCAATTGATTCATTATTACTTAAATGTAATTATATATTACACTGTAATGATATATTATGTGACAACTAATCTGTCACTTTTAATACAACAAATTTCTATTCTATTCCGTCTAATACAGAGAGTTATTTTTTTTTATTTACGGCTTGTTATTTAGTTATTAATTTGTGTGCTCTAATATATCTAATTAATACATATGGTGAACTTATTGCTACGAGAGCAACATCTTACAAACAATTAGATTACCAGGTCAGCCCCGCTCAATGAGATATGGTCAACCCAACACGATATATAACTGTAATCTGTATAATTATAATCGTTATTGTTGACCATTATTTTCTTAAAAAAAAATCGAAACGACTTTATTTCGTAGATATAAAAAATTTACACTTGAAATACATGATATTAAATTGTTATAATTAAAATTAGCACTTTTTTATAAACTAGTACAAGGTCCCCCAAAGAAAAATCAGTAAGAAACTTGGGGGTTGTCCTTTTTGGAAAGCCTCAAAATAATAAATACAATTTGAAGTTAAATGCTATCATATGAGAAAGGTTCATGGCCGAGTAGTTACTCCCTAGGGTTTTTTTCCATCTAGATAAGAAAACATTTTATAATAGGTACCCCTCGGCGCAAAGTTATTGTTTACTAATGTTTTTAAATTTTAAGGTCGAAGGTTTCGCATCTTCCATTAGAGACTTTACTGTAAAAGCGTATACAGAGACCTATAAATGTATTTGTAACCTTTGGAACCGACATCATGAACAAAAAGTTTATTGTTATTCCTTGTTATATTAAATACCTATATCATGAATCAAATATGTGAACATTCCTCTTTAAGTACATCGAGTTTACAAATATTAAAGATTCTCTTGGGTCTAATTTACAAATTGCGTGGACGGCTTACTTCTACAGGATACAAACTTTTTTTGTATCAGCGCTATGTCCCCAGAGTAAAATACCATAAGTCGTTAAACTATGAAAATAAAAATAAACTAATGTAGCGGTGTCTATATATTTTGTCAAGTTACAAATTTCTATAAACTCATATGCTGTAGAACTAAGGCTGCCTGCCAATTTTGTAATGTGTGGCCAATAATTAAGAATATTGTGTTATTTACAAGGCCCAACCCCTAGTTCTGCCTCGTAAATTTGTTTTTAAATATTTCATGTTAAGTAAACTTTACAAATTTTCTTTATTTTCTTCTAAAGAAGAAGATTATTGACTAGAAACGTATAAACTACTTTTCTAATAGTTTGGTTTGGATTGATGTTTTTTTCCGTTTTAAATAATAGAGAAGTAAAATAAATAGTTATGGTTATGTAGGGATTTCAGAGAGTAGGTAGTATGTTACATATGTCATACTTATCATTTTTAATATTATCGTTTGAAATTTTCTGCAGTACACATGGTTCTTGTGAAGTTGATGGCCTGGCAGATAATGAAGCTGTAGATTATTCTGACTGATCCTAAAAATATAAGAGAAAATAAAACCAACTGCAGTTGCTTTGCAATTTACAGTGTAGTTCTTTTACGAAATAAATAATTTCGTATTTCATAAAAGAACTTATCTCAATGTACATTTACAATAAATTTAATAAGTGGAATTTTCACAATTAAATGAAACTACGTGATGTAGTATTATTTCTACTTTAGAAATAATTAATTTCTACAAAATTATCGCCAAATATATTTGGAATTTTCACATTTAATAAATAAAACTTTTGCACAAAAAATTACATTTGGGGAGAATGTCTCCCTCTATTGTACTGAGAGCAAACAGTGACAAGCGAGTAAAGTAGTTTCCATTTAATAAGAGACCATATTTGGAAAAGTGGGCAATCGGGGTAGAATGCAACAATATTTATAAATACTGTAACGAAAATACTACACAAAATTGAATCTTCATATATGCCTAGGGGTCTATAAAGGTAAGGTGCGTTCTAATAATATTTACTGATGTTACTAATGTAATGTAACTGTAACGATATTTACTGATATTAAATGACATTCGAAGAAAATTAATTCTTAAAACAAAAGTGATATTCTAAACTGAACACTAGTTACAAATTTGGATCTATACTAAAAATATATTGTAACAGAATCCTCAAAATTCTATATAAATATTAAGTATTCTAGGTATCCGTCGTTACATACATTGCTATGAAAAACACGAGTGTCTGAATTATTTTTAACTGGGTCAACCTTGTTAAAACTAGACGGACGAGTCGTTCAGTTTATGAGTGCCGCAGAGTGAAGCACTGTAGAAGTGCCGAGATAGTTACTGCAATGTGCGATAAAATAAAAAGCTATGTTTTTGAATGATGATAAGCACTTATATCATGCTACACTTGCTTACTTCTAAGCACATTAATTGGTGAATTTATTCCGTAACATTTAATTAAATCTTCTTTCATCGTATTATAGCTACAACAACTTTGCAATAAGAACCAGATGTATTGAACCAAGTGTATTTGATGCGCGAAATAAAATTCTTATACATAGTAAGAAACAAATTATTTTCACCTTTTTATATTCGCAATATTTTGCTTCAAATTTTCTACGAGCTCTGATAACTTTTGAAGAATAAAAATTTATATGTGTTACTCTATAAGTGGTTACATTAAAAGCACGAAGAATATATTTGTAATTATAAATTAAAAACGTGTATATTTAAGATTCTGAAGGAAATCGAATATAACCTTAACATTTATTTCATATTACTTGAGTGAATTTATAAAGCAGAACTAAGGTTTACTTTGCTTCCTTTTACCTCGATTCGATCAAAGAAAGATCGATGAATACGCATGCATGACGATGAATACGCGCATGCGATGTATTCGTACGTGTACATCGACATCCGAAAATATAAAGTTCAGTTTCGAAAATCGTTGATATAAAATGTTTATGATACAACATTATGCTACAGTAGTATTAAACTAAATATCACTTGTAAACGCTCTTACTCTTCCCTATCACTTATCAAATGTAGCTTTAAACCAACTAATATTAATAAAATCACTTCTTTGTCCAAATTGTTTTAATTTAATTCTAACCGATAGTTTAGTCTTTTATTTTCATCGTTCATGGGTCATGTGGTCGATCATTTGGCCTTTTAATCTGTTATGTTTATGGTAGACAGTTTAAAAAGAAAAAGTAGTATTAAAATAAATCGAATATAACAATTTGAAACTGATTGGATTTCATATAGGTATTTATAGATTATATAATCATAATTACTAAATAATTTGGTATTGGGTGTTTCACCTACATAACCTATCACTATGAAATATTGATTATGTAGGACTAAACATTTTATTTGTGTTATAGTATTTGTTGTTATATTATTAACACGGTCAAATATTAAATATAATTGATGTGTTTATTATGAATAATAAAATGTATATGACTATATTAAATAATATATTTAAATATATTATATAGTTTATTTTACTCATCGAAACGGAATTCAAATTCATATAAGACTATTTACAATTTTATTAACAGTTTTTAAAACAAAAATTATATTTCTTATAACAAAATATTTTTTAAATTACTAAATACTAAGCTATAACCAAATACAGGAAGCAAGTAGTCATAGAATTAAAATTTGATACAAAAATTTGGGCTGTCACATAATGTAATCAAAGCAGCATCAAAATTATGAAACAGGCATGTTTTTATTGCAAACCTACGGTTTATACTCTTTTTGAACAAACCATTATCATACGAATAATATAAAAACTCTTTTGCAGATATCAAAACTTAATCAAACACTAAGGAATCGCGCTCTTAGAGTTTCTAATGTTTGGAAGCGAATTTGTATGTATGAACAAATTTACGCACGAACACTTTCATATATCTTTTTTTGAAAATATTGCAAATGTAAGTGTCTACTGTTTTATTATAAATATATATTGTTTAATATTGGTATCGCTTAAAGCTTTAATTCATTATTTTATATACTAGTAGCACGACACATCAAAATATATTGTAAAAAAATTACAACCGTGTTTTTAATTGACACGCACCAAATAAAAGTAATGTTCAAGATTTCCCTGTCGTATATGTCGTAAGTAAAAACTAAAATAGTAGTGTTTTATAACAGTCAACTATACTCGAGTGAACGATAAAAAAAACTATTCTGTGAACAGCAATTTCAATCTTCTGTAATCGTTTTCAAGCATTTATCAATGCCACCAGTACGTCTATTTCCCAGCAGTTACAAAACTTGCAGTATTGATATTAATTAATATTGATATGCTCACTTTAGAGTGATAGTGGAAATATTGGTTATCAAGAAGTTAAGAGGTAATGGTGTTTCTTAAATTTGAACTACATAACTACGTCATATTCATATCGCCAATAGTACCAACTATAGTGATACCTTAATTTCAACGAGTGACACTTAAGAATTTTAAAACTTCACATTATCGCAGTCATCAAACCACAACCAAAGTAACGCAAGTTATTCTGCTTCCGTCCTAAAGCAATTAGACGCTTTGAAAATATTTCAGGTTTGATAGGAAGTTGAAACTTCTCCTAAAAAGTTGTCCTGATAGACTTCATTTTTTAACGTATACTAATTAATATTGTCTCAACAATTACAACTATTGAAAATAAGATTCTAAATCCGGACATAATAACTATATATTACATGCAAATTACTGAATATAAAAACATATCACTAGTATTGTCTTTGGTTGATACCATGATGTAAACAGAGTAAATTTTGAAATGTTAAGCAAAAAAAGGCAAATGATATTTCCCATTCCAAAAAACTCTTTTCTGGAACACTATGAAAGTCCATCTTCAATATATTAAGAGAAAAAGACGGTGTTTACAATTGTGTTTAGATTACGTTAGATGAACAGAATCGTATCCTTCCCCTCTCTCTTTGTTATATTGTCTGACACTCGGCTAGACAAAACGACTGGTTACTGGTTAAAAATTATTATTGTGCTTTGCATTATTTAATTATTTTAAATTAATTATTGCTTATTAATGTAATAATAACGACTGATAATTTTATAAAAAGATGTAAAAAATTACATCTCCATGTACGGTGTTTTTTCTAATTCATTCCATACTAAATTGCAAAATATTAGAAAAATTTAAAGGAGGTTATTCAAATGCGTTAGTCAACATCGTAACGACAGATGAAAGTTCGATAAAATATTACAAACCCGAAATTATTTGAGAGTATGCGCGGTGAGTTTTTCCTTTTGAAAAGGGTTTATACAGATCAAGAGAGGGCCAAGTGCTGAGTAAAAATGGTCACTTTTTTCTTCAAATGGACTGGTTATTATGCTTCGATTGAAACTAAAAGATATGCTAAAAGGTATACAGTTAATTATTTGACTATTAAATTGGAAAAATTCGAAACAAGTCAGTATATTTCGAAAAAAAATAACTTATTTCTCAACAAAACAATATTCAACACTGATTAATATAAAACATAAATTGAATCATAGACTCTCTTCATTAAACAATAATTTAGTTTTCAATTACGATCTCACAGTTGATCGTCATTGCAGAGTGCCGGGCCGCTTCGCGCTTTGAACTGATTAGACAATAGGATAGATGCAATAAAAACTATATTATAGGCGCAAACATAACTTATTTATGCCATCCGAGGAATCGTAACCACCAATATGACGTCAATACTTTTTCCGATTTCTTTATCCTATGACTATGCATTTACTGCCAAAATGTTTCCTTAATGCAAATCTCCATACGCACCGCATGTACTTCACTTTCTTAAAGTTTATGAAAAACATATCATTAGTACGTTATAGTAATATTATTTTTTCTTAATTTTTACATAAATTTTGCGTGAAAATCTTTATTAACACAGTCATTTATGATCAGGCATTCTTAAAATTAGATTAGCGTTGAGCAGTTTGGTTGCCTTTCATACATCGATCTAAATTGAACAGCCAATAAAGAATTCATGAAACGTGAAATTAATGAAAAGGTATGATCGCCTTCTTCAATTTTTTCTATAAAACTGTTCATATTAAAAGCAAGTCGTATGTCAATATTTGTCCGAACTTACATTTTTAATATGACGATTTGGAATATTTTTGTTAAAAAATTAATCAATGTTAATCGTAATTAATACAACAATCTCGTCGCAATTACTAAAAATCGTTTTCTAAAATAGGTCGTAATAATAATTGTTTACACGACTAAGTCACAACAATACTTAGTGTGAAATTTGTTTAAAGTACCAAAAGAGGCTATAAACATTTAGTAGATAATTTTAAGGATAGTAATAATAATTACTGTCACAATTGTTTGTTTCAATTATACGAGTGCTCATGGTAACACCGTGTAATTACTTTTTTTAATTTATAATCAGTATATTTATATTTAATAATTTTTTTATTCATTCTCATTTTTACTCATTTATATTTTATTGTAGTTTTTCGCTGTTTTTATAAAGAACGTATATATGATAACGTATATATTAATTTAATTGTTTTTCACATTAATTAAGTCTCTTTTTAACAATTGTGTTTGATTGGAAGTTATTATTTACGTGACAATAAGTCAAATGAATGTATATATCATTTTATTTGTACATTAAAATTTCAAATAATTAAATAAATAAATTATTGAGTATAGGTTAATACATAATTTTATAAATATTTATAAAATATATTTACACTGCCGTTATCAAAATGCACACAATAGAAACACTTATAATATAAAGTATATATTCATGAGTATTTCTATTGTGTGCATTTTGATAACAGCATTGTTAATATCTCTCGGCGCTTGTGACAAGTGAATCCATGGTTTTTTTCTGGTAATTAAAAAAATAATAAAACGTTTGGAAAATAAATAGTATCCTTTTTTCTAATACATAGGACAGTTTGATTTTCAATGACAGATCATTTCCGTACAATTGTTCCAATAAAATTTGTTGAGCCCGTGTTTTGCGGCATTGCTGGAACTTCCTTTTAAATCAAACAGTAATGAGTTTTCCAGGAGTTTTCCTCGACCTTAATTACTTTAGTTTCTCTAGGATATATAACTAAATAGTTTGCCTCGAGTAATTTCAAGTTGGATAAACTATTTGTTCTTAAAACTTATGTAATTAATATTTTTTAAATCTTACTAGAAATATGGAAATTACGCCATGTATTCTTGCTAATTTAGAAACATGAATAAAGTAATGAATGAGAGCTAACTTATTTCTTGTATCGGTTGGATAATAAAAAAGTGTTAAGAATGAGTAGAACCCTTACGACGAGAGGTACGTACTTAGATGTATATGGATATTAAGGTACATGGTAATACTACTAAACCATTTAAAATATGTTCATTATTTTTCGCTATGTCTATTGCTTGGTATATCTTTCATAGGCATTCATTCGTCAATTTCTCGAAAATTATGAGATCATTGCAACAGTTTTTTGGTAAATGTTGTTATTTTTTATGGTTTTGACTTTAGCTTTTCGGAAATTTAAAAATTATTTGTGTATTTCTCTTCTTCCATTTGCTCTCTTTAAAAGTTCTACGTACACATATTTAAAGGCCAACTATAGCAATATATAGGTCCAATGACTTTGCTACTGCATCAAATTGCAAGTCTTTAAACGAATTGTTTTTCAGAAAAATAATGTGGACATTTCCAACTACATATCTTTTCAAATGTCTCTTTTAAAGTTCTAAAAAAATGAGTTTGTAATCCTTGTATGTTGCTCTTGATACAACATACGAAATAAAAAATCAGTTATAATAAACCCTTTAAAAATAAAACCCTCTTTTAAAATCTAAATTATTTGTTAAAATCGAAATAATATTCATTTTTCTTTTAATTTTGCTGGTCAATTAGTCACTTTATTTCATGAAACTGATCCTAGGTTTTGGAATTATTACGAATCACTTTATATATTTCAATCAATGTTCTTCAGGTTTGTGTTTTCGTAAAGGATGTAGAAATTAATTTTATTGTCTTATTTTATTATATTTTTTAAATATCTTGGCCAAGAAATAAACTTTCGAAGAGCACTAAAATATAAAGGAGAAACAGAGCGATATAAAAAGTTTGAGAATGAAGAAATTTAATGATATTCGTTTCAAATCTTTCAACAAATTAGGTCTTCATTTCCTCATTAGTAAAGATAACTTTTACTGTCGACATTTTTGAGCGCTTGGAAAATAAACTCTGGTTACTCTTTTTGCGCATTAAATATTTTTTCAGGCATCGTGTCGAGTTGGAGTAAGCCGTTAATCTTGTGGGCGGCTTGAAAAAAATAGCGAAATATATAAAAGGCGGCGCAGTGTTTCATTTTAACTTTAGCCAAATGAGTTGTAATCTCTCATCGCGATTTTTTAAATGTGCTTAAAAACATGTGATTTCGAGATAATAATTACGTTTCTTGCAGCATTTTTCATTTGTCATGTGATTTAACATTTTATATTTCACTACTATTATTATAATTTTCAAAGGTTATTTAATTATCTTTGCTTGTGGTGTTAAAAGTTAAAAGGCGACCATCCTAATGGCTATTTAGGGTATATCTATGCGAAGATCTTATCAAAATACATAAATATTTGTTCAAAAATATTATTTAAAATATCTCTATTTTAGAGTGTTTTGGGATATATTTTTCAATATATCATAAATTATTCGGAAAAAAATCACACTTCAAAACATTTAGAGATTTTTTTGGTATTACTTTTGGGATATTTATATATAAACAATCCTGCAAAGTAATTGAAAGGTTCGGAAGCCATTAACTAGATAAATAATACATAATTATATTTACTGACACTCAAGAAACTTGTGGGTCCGATGTTGATAAGTACTTGGATAATTTTATTGGGGGCGGTCAATTAGTTACGAATCGTGAAAGGATATAAAACTAGGGTCTATTTTTATGACCGGAGGGAAAATGACAATTGACTTAGCGTTTTTGAAAACGTGGCAAACTTGCTAAAACTATGTCAAAGAAAATGAGTTTCGAAACAATTATCACTGTTTTTATTTATTACACGGAACAAGCGTGCATCGAAATTTAATGTATTCAAAGTGATGTTAGTTGATTTTGTTCCAATGACATATAAATGATTAAGTATCCATATTGTATATCTACACTTAATAGAGAGAGGTCCAATAAAAGTTTAAGGAACGTTTAAAAGTTAAAATTAGTTTACAGACTGTTGTAAATAGATGTCCAAATTTTCATATTAAATCACTAAGGTGGTGGTTGATTTTTAAATTATGGGAAAAATCACTATTTCCCATTTATTTTTTGAGCTAATTTACAAAATATTAAATATCTGTTTTCTTTCTTTATCATGCTGTTACGTAGCGTGGTTAATAATTATTCTGCAAAAATTTGTATCTTCTATTTGTCAGAAAATATATACTACATATACCGCCAAGATGAAGTAAGATAAGGCAGTTCCTAGCAATGGAATTGGCTTGGACTGCTGTAACTGATTACCAATATTTATTTTGGCTTGGCGTATCCAACGTTCAGTCACGTTAGACATGAATAATTGTTTAACATCCGCTTGCTTGCAAAGTTTATTATATTTTAGTATATTACAAATATATGTTTTAAATGTTTCAAAATAAACTTTATGAACATCTTATGGCAACACAGACATATATTAATTTAAGCTCCAAGTGGGTCATATAATTTCATGCCATCTGTAAATCATACAAATTTAATACATATATATATATATATATATATATATATATATACGTATATATATATATATATATATATATTAAAATATAAATATAGTACATAAACTAAACTTAAATTAAGAATTATTATCGATGCGTATATGACGTTCAAAATTGTATAATGAATGGTGATAACATTATTTTATTTAAATATTTTTACAAAAGAAATAAAATAAATGAGAACCATTAAATTTGATGGATTACGTTCATAATAAGCTTATAATGTTCTTTTTTAACTGTCATCCGATACGGTACAAGACATTAAAAGAAAATCTTCAACTTGCTTCATTTTCTCTGCCGAAAATAACATTTTTGAACTTTAACGTGTTAATAAATATATTCGGATCAACATGCTTTACTTACAAATCTACGTCAAACAGTATGCGGGGAAAGGGTTGTGGCGGTCGGGTGGACACGAAAGTGATACTTTGTAAGGATTTCTCTGAGGCCTTACCTCAGCCGTAAAAGACTACAAAATAATGAATGATGAAATAACGTGTATAGTTTTATTAAGGTTTGCATGGGTAGACAAACATAATATTACCGGAAGGATATCAGTATCGTAAAGAGGTTAGTATACTGCGAAAAATAGTCTTAAGGGATTGAAATAGTAAATACGGATGTTAGACGGAGTTACGTTAATATTAAACAAATTTCAACAATAAAGTTATTATTTATTTTATATTTAGTTATATATTAATCTTTTTTAAACTTTGAAGAAAAAGATAAAATCTGGTAATAATAAAAAATAAAATCAGTTAATAATTTTATTTACCAAAATTTACCTTTGTGTAATAAATCATGATATTTTATATTGTGATTAAAAAATGTGAAATGATATAACATTAAATAGCTATTTCGTGTTGCTGACCTTGTTAATCAAGTACTTTGAAGCTATATTAAATTTATTATCTTAAAATTTTTGCAAAAAAGGAAAATATTACCTTAAAATTATTTGCAAACCTGAAAATGACGTGGGTATATTTGTTATGCTAACATTTCATTTTGAGACGAAAAGTATGGCCAAGTTCAATTAGTGAACTTGGCCATGCTTTTCGCTGTTCTTTCTTTTGTGATTAACGGATTAAATTAAGAAACTGATCATAGTAATTTAAATTTTTAAGTTATTGAGAAAAATGATTACATCGTTTAATTATAAAAAATAATAAAGCGCCCATATTAAAGCGCCCACAAAAAAGAAAAAAACTTGATTAAATCTTGTGATTCACCTTCAAGTCGAATTATCCATTAAAGTTGAAAAGGATGGATCTCGCCAACGACATTTCTTCATTTAGGAGTTAATGGCCTCGTTCTTACGGTTATTTCAATAAGTCTTCCCATTACCAATGTTAATTGAAAATGTGGCTACGTTTTCTTGCGGTGTACTGATTACTTGGCCAACCCTTATAAATTTGTGGTCACGTTTTATTAATTTACCAAAATAAAAATTTACAATACCTAAACATGGACAAAAGTATTCATAATTGTTGCCTATTTGCCAATAATTTGAGAGCTTTTTATTTTTACAATGGTTTTGTCTTCAAAACATTTGATAATAGGAATGTTTCAAATATGCCTGAGGTAAGATATACGTATGAAGAAATAAAAAAAAGATAAAAAAGAAGAAATTGTTCGCACAACTAAAAACGAGATTTTAGTTTATTTTGGTCTCTTAATTTATTTTCCATATTAATTATTTTGCATTTAAGGTATTAATGTAATGATTTGCTTATTGCGAAAGTATTTTTGAATGAATCCACCAGCAAGTACATACCTTTGTAAAAGTGCGGCTTTAGCCAAATATAAATTATATTTATTCATCGTCGAACCTACCGCAATGAAAATTTGGCGACAATCATTCTCACATAATTTGGATACTTTGTAAAACATATTTTATTTGAAATAATTTATGTAAATAATATTAAACAACCTCTGTATAAAATTTTATTATCGGAAAGTAGTAAATTTGGCGCTGTCTATTCATTTAAAAAAGTTTCAACTCAAAGCAATTAACTGTGAGTGTTCTCATTTTCTTTTATTATACTTTCATGTAAAGATTGCAGCTGAATTCGCCATGATAAGTGCATTCGTATATTTGAATCGACTCTTCGGTTATCTAACTATTTACCGTTGTTGTAATGAAAGTGCAGATAATTTTTTTGATATTCCTATAGTAGCTTATTTGCTTCCGGCGCGTGTTTAA
Source organism: Druceiella hillmani (assembly GCA_039881145.1). Taxonomy (NCBI): domain Eukaryota; kingdom Metazoa; phylum Arthropoda; class Insecta; order Lepidoptera; family Hepialidae; genus Druceiella; species Druceiella hillmani. The sequence goes on along the minus strand of JAYKKI010000032.1, from coordinate 1,568,452 downwards.
TTATACGCTTCTCATTTCCACGTCAGGACCTATTTATTTTATTTTATCCGCAGCCGTCGTGAACAGAAAATATGAGGCGATCTTCAAAACTGTTTTGGGCATTACTGCTCAATTTGAATAATAAATTTAGAAACACGATATATGGAAATTTTAAAGATCACGATTACGATAGCTGGTTAAGGAAAGGTACATGTGTGTTATAAAAAAATATCCACTTAGTACGGAGCGTTTTTATAATGCAAATTATTTTCATTGTCGTATATGTCATCACTATTTCATGTTTTTTGTTAGTTTGTGTAGTGAAATTTAAAGTACATATTTAGAGTCAAATAAAATATAAGCGTAATTCTTCTTAAAATCACAGGTTTACCAGTTGTCTGAAATTGAAAGCAATTTGTACTTTGCTAGGCCTATGAGAGAGATTTGTTTGGATCATTAAAGATTTTTTGGAGAGACGCTAATGAAAATTTTATTGCTACTTTCTCAGTGACACACCACATTGTTAAATGATAAAATATTTATCAGAAGAGTTATTATTAGACGCAATTCTCTTTTAGTTTGCAGCATATCTCACATATGTACAGAAAAAGGCTTGTATTCCAATTTTACATATGTCAAATGTGCGGTAAGAAATATTTGTCATATGTGCGGTAAGAAATATTTGTCATATGTGCGGTAAGAACTTAGTAAAAAGCAAGGAACTTAATGCAAAACTCAATACAATTTAAAAAGTTGTTGTCGGTATAGATATATTGGAACGAAGTTCTTTATCGCGCATTGCGAAAGGGGGCTAGACGGAAAAAATTTAGACCAAAAGTTGTAACGACACTTTTTGCTATAGTTGCTAGCGGGCGCGCTGCAAGCCGTGCGGCGTGCGCGTGTTTCTCTGTCTGTCTCTCTCTCTCATAGAAAGCAAGCCAGTTATTTTCGTTTCGACTTTCTGTTTCGCATTGAACAGTGTGGTGTCGCGACGATTATTTTTGTTGAGTGTATACAGGTTTTTTGTACATAATAAATAATAAAAAATAATAACAATAATTATTATTATAACTTAAAAGAAATAAAATTTTATTACAATTCCTTCACTAATTAATCGAAAGGAACTTCGTTCCATCCGGGTGTCCATTGACACCTCTCAAGTTTTATTTTTGTTGTGTATACAGGTTTTTGTACATAATAAATAATAAAAAATAATAACAATAATTATTATTATAACTTAAAAGAAATAAAAATTTATTACAATTCCTTCGCTAATTAATCGAAAGGAACTTCGTTCCATCCGGGTGTCCCTTGACACCTCTCAAGTTTTATTTTTGTTGTGTATACAGGTTTTTTGTACATAATAAATAATAAAAATAATAACAATAATTATTATTATAACTTAAAAGAAATAAAATTTTATTATAATTCCTTCACTAATTAATTGAAAGGAACTTCGTTCCATCCGGGTGTCCCTTGACACCTCTCAAGTTTTTTTATTATTTGTGGTTTTCCACAATTAAGCATAATTTTATTTCATGTCGACTTTATATATATGCTTTTAAGTTTGCTTAACTCTCGTTACGTTACTATTTGCAATTAGTGGAAAGGAACAAGCGGCAGAGCATTGCATATCTCAGGCGGCTCAATAAGAAGTAGAAAATGCAAAATCCATAGGCAGCGTAGTTGAAAACGATGTACTAATCTAATAATGATCTCTGTTCTAGCGGATGTTTGCCGGTGGAAATGGTCCTATAGCACAAATTATAACACTGCTGCGGGTCTTCCAACAAGGGCTCAATGTTTCCACCACATACCTGTTTGATAATTATAGTGATGATTTACCTAAAATGAAAGCGATATTGTTGTGAGTAGATGTGAAAACGTTTTTGAGGAATATAATTTATTTATTCACAATTGATTGCCGATTGTGACTTAAGCATTTATTCCACTGCCTTATAAAAAGATTACTGTAGGTAAAATAGAATATAAAAACCATTTCTTGCCTAATTATGTTAAATCCTTGCTGGAAATTAAAAAAATAAATTTAAAAAAATAGCCAATTCGCCGAGAATATGCAGCTTATCAAGGAAAATTAATTCTTGTTGCTACGGGATATAGGATTCGTCAGTAAAACAGGAGTGATCAAAATACAACGTTATTCAAAATGCAGCGGTATTTTATAGTTTTGTTTTTAAGCAATCTGCATACGGGCAGACTCATTAGGACAAACGTCGTTATTGGTTGTCCTTCACACGTATTTTTTTGATGTTTTATATTTTAAAAATAAGCTTACTTTTTTCCTAAATTGATTTGAAATTTGAATCTGCAGTCAATATTTATAATTTGATTGTTAAGTAAATTTCTTATTAGGCTATTTAGGTTTATTATTAGAATTAATATAATTTGAAAGTTACGAATTGAACTTTATGTTACGAATTTTACTCTCTCTTCAAGTAATATATTTCTAGAATAAGTACGAAAATTAAAGATATTTACGAAAAATATATTTGAAGAATATAAAATCAATAGAATATAACACAAATACAAAAGTAAAATACAAAAGCAATAGAATGCAAAAATGTTGTTTTTGATAGTTTTGTCTGTTTGTGAGTTTCTTTATTTGTTTAACCTTCAAGCAAGGATAGATAATGCAATTTTGATGATGTTTTCACTGATGGATTCATATATTTCATCACAATATTCCAACTAAATAGAGATGTGGTAATTTTACAGATTGGTACAAATCGCAATTTATGCAAAAACAATTTATTTTCGTAATTAGTATAATAGATGTAATTATGTGTATTAACCTTAAGGTTAACTTAATAATATTTTCGAAGGATTCATGTAAAATTGCGGTTACGTTTAGTGGTTAATCGCTGTCACTCCTCTAAAAACAATTTGTTAAATTAAAAAAAAAATTGTTAGTTAAAAAAAATAAATACATAAAAACTTAGCTCAATGCGATATTAGTAAAATCAATACTTACTATAAGGGATTTTGGCTAATTGTACTACTATTCACATAGGTACGTGTGTTATGAGGCACATTTATTATTCTTGCTCCGCTATAAGATTATTTTAAAACACTTGTACATAGTTGCAACCGTTTATGTCCTCAATAAATGATGTAGGAAATATTATATCATAAAAAAAGTGTTAAAAAGCTGCTAATTCAAATAATTTCACTGCGCGGCATTTTGTAATTTTCAATAATGCGAACGTGAAATGGTATAAAGTTAGTCGTCCATATTCACACAGGATTCTGCATACTAGAGATAGGTTCAGACATTTTGTAAGTACATGGTGAATGAAATGATACATTTAATTATTAACATACTGCTTCTAATTGCCTGCCGTATATAATAACCACTCTAAGGATCTTATTTTACACGACCATTTGTTTTTTTTATTATTTTCAAAAATGCCTAATAACTAATCAGTCAGACTGAAAATGATTTAAAAGGAACAAAAAAGTTACAAAAATGAAAGTGTGTAAGAGAAAGTTCTTGGCTGGCTGTGAATCCACAGCAAATGCTATTAAATCATTTTGATGAATATATGTATTTATATATATATATATATATATATATGTATATATATATATATATATGTATATATATATATATATATATATATATATATATATATATATATATATATATATAACACAAAGGCTACTGTGTAACACACATCTATCACATAACTGATGGCTATCTACGGCTCGCAGTTTAAAGGGAAAATTTAATTGAAATCTGTATATTATGTATGAATGACAAAAGAGGAAAATGTAATTGGAAAAACGAATGAGAAAAATATTTCATATCTCCCTTGTTTTAAAAATCCGCGATAACATGATAAATGTATTTGTTAATTTACACCCCATAGTAAAGTTAGAAGTCTTGTCCATTTTCTCTTCATAATATTGGACCTATACTTCTAAACTTTTGACGGAATATAAATGACTTAATGCGGATATAACTCTTATTAATAACAATTGCAAATACTTGAAAAAAAAAACAAAAAAGGAAACGAAATAAAGTACAGTGAGAAAAACGTCAAAGAAAAGTTAAAAAATAATGAGTCGAGTTTCAAAGAAATGAATATGCACAATTTTGCATTGTGGATGTACATATTAGCTTTACATAGGTACAATACTTTTGAAAAAAAAAATTAATGTAATTAAAACCAAATGTATGTTTAAAATTATTTGAATAGTCAAAAAACGGGCTCAAAGTTTCATTTTAGAAATAAATTTACGTGGCAAATGATATCACATAAATTAAATTTTTTATTGATGAAGAAATAAATAAGAAATCCTATAAAGAAATAAATTAATAAACAAGTGCACAAAGGAAATTTTACGGCAATTTGCCAAGAATGAAAGCACTTTTCAAATTCGTTTTTTTCTAAATTTACGAAGAATTCACACACTAACAAAAAACAATAGCGTTACTTGTTAACGAGTACAAAAAATACTAATTTAATCATTTCAATTATTCAAAAAAGTCTTTAGATACTTTGCTCATTTATTAATGCTTTCTCTCGTCTGTAGCAAATTGATTAGATTCGATTATGAAACACAAGGCTTTTTTATGTTGCATTATAAAACTTTTCTCATCAGGTAAATTAAAGATAAATTTAAGAAAATAGTGCAGATATTAAAAACGTTTAATTTTAGTAGTAATAGTCATAAAGGATGGTTTTCACTATTATTAAATTGATAAGTATTTATCTATCGTATTAATTGATTATCATTTCGTAACATTACCATCATTTAAAAACATTAGGAGTAAATTTTATTATAATATTACTTTTAGCAAGTCTGGATTATTTTGAAAACTGATAATTCTTTTCGCTGATTGTTTTAATAAGACATTAACACATTTTATGTTTAATTAATTATAGTAAAAGAATAGTTTTCCTGTTGAATTTGGTGAACGAATTTGAGACCATTGTCTCCAATTTTTTTTCATTTATTTTCTTTTCATAAGTGAAAAATAAAGTATCAATTATTTTGAGAATTATACTGATTTTATTTCGAGAGCATCAAAAGTCACTTATGTAAATTAAAGCTACATATTTATACCATTAGGAATAAAAATTTTGCAATGATGCAAACAAATGTCAGATGAATTAAATTTAATATCAAAGCAAGGGATCATATGAATGGACAATTTCTTCCATTTAGGAACGTTGTCAGATTTAATTTTTATACATTTAAAATAATAATGTTTACACATTGTACATATGTATCAATATTATGAGACGCTCAATTACACATGATGATAAGTATTAAGTGATAAGGACCGTAACACGTTAACATAAAATTTAAACTCTGTCGATTAAAAACAGATAGATAAAAAGGATATCGTATTTCATCTATTTTACAATTTTTAACAAAATCAATTCGGAAGGTAGTCCTTTAGGAATGACTAGCGCCTCTTAAAAGATAATTTGATGTCCTTACTTTCAATCGAGCCAATCCAGATGGCGGTAAGGGTTGTATATGTGAAATAAATTTCGTATAATAATATTAAGTAGAAAGATATAAATTGATTTAACATTTCTTTTTGGTCAGTAGGATGTAAGAAGGATAAAAACCAGAGTCATCTTTTACATAGTGTAGATGGAATATTTGTGAATTGTCGTCTTACAATTCTTTACTTTTTATTCTCCTGCTATTCATTTTTTTAATTAGCGACAACTTAATTCATAATTTAGCTGGAAAAGTAACATCTCTAAATTGAAGTTGGTGCCTTCTTGATATTTAAGTTTGTGAATAATTTGTGTTACATGCGAGATATAACAATAATTATACATTGATATTTGCAAGATATATTAAAAATTAACAATAGTTATGGAGCTTGACTGTTAATTTGTATTCCTTGTAGTGGATATATAGAATATATGTATATATATATATATAGAAAATAGAAAATATAGATAAATAGAAAACCTTAATTTTGAGTGTCCTCAACTTTCTTTACAAAAAGTTGAAAATAATTTATTAAGGCGAAATGATTGTAAAAAACAAATAAACGTGAACATATGCAAAGCTCGTTAAATTTTATGAAATATGATTGAAAAAACTTTTCAATTAAATATGAAAAATCAGTAAAAGTAAATTTTACGTTTGTTCTAATAAAACTTGTCGAATTTGCGTGTCGGAAATTTCTGAAACTTACTTTCAAATTGAACGAGGATGACTTGTTTATGAAGCGCGAGCTTAATTGATTTTGTTTCTTTTAGACGGCGGCTGAATCACACAATTCAATATATTTGCATTTCAATTTGGGTAAAATATTTTGTTGTCCTATAAAAATTCAAAATTTTGCATATTTTGTTGGTTAAACATTTCTAAAAATCACACATTCACCTTTGTGAATTTTGAAGATTTCAACGAAGCGATGAATAAGTGTTTATCTATTTAATATACTGGCTACGTGATAAAAAAAACTTTTAAATAAGACTAGAAAACGTATCACAAAAGTTCTGTACACGCTTAGGTACGTAAAATAATTGTGGTATACTTGGTATTTCTGTTAAAATATTTACTAATATATATTGTGGTTTTAAGAGAAAATTTTGATTTGGAATAATTGCTACAATTTTTCTGTAAACTTTAAACAATCTTTCATTAATCTTACTTTTCCATAATTTTCACTTGAACATTTTCAAGACAAAAGAAGATGAATTCATATTTTTGAACATTTTCAACAATATTTCTAGAAAGGTCTTTCATAAAAAGTAGGCTTGGAATGCATATTATCAGCTCTCTCAATCGATACTCTATACGTTAAAAGAAATTATAACCTAAATATAATTCTAAAAAAATTCAAGTATTTCATTCGTACCATCTAAAATTTCATTCGTACCATTTAAAATATATGCGAGATAATTTGTTTTATCAGTATGTTAAATTTTAAATTTCTGCATCACAACAGAATCCGCGAAAAATGGTGTAGATATTTTAATAATACCTCTACGCATAAAATTACTTTCCATAAAATTTTGAATAAAACCATTTTAAAGCGCTTATAGCTAATGGTTTTGAAGTGCTCTTTGTGTTGATATTCCACACGACACATGGAAGTAAAAAAATGTTTAATTTGTCCGCTATATAATTTGTTTAAAAATCTTTTTGTGTGATAACTATGGAAATATATGTGGGTTAATATGCTTTATTCCAACGGTATTTGAGAATAGTACCACTGGCAGACAGACACGTGGACGGATACTTGTATAATCATATAAGGGCTTCGTTTTTTACTTTTAAGTACAAAACTTTGAGATTCTAATATCAGATCATTCTGAATATTAGTGTCTTGTCTAATTATTATAGCTTAACATATAAATCAATTTTATAGTTATTTCGAATAGACTCATTGTAATCAATTTATCACCATTATTTGTCTTTGTTTTCGAACCGCCCAAGTTATTTTCTTTCATGAAATGGATCCCAAGTTTCGAAGTTATTGCGGGAATTTTATGTGTTTCATCCAGGAAATTTTGTATTTATGTTTTCATGAAGGACATATAAATTAATATTTATTATTATGTACAAAATATTCGAGCTTTTTTAATAACTTATTATTGAAAAAAGGTAGTAATAAATAAATAAAGGTATGGCGAAAACTAAATATGAGAAAGTTAGTCGGGTAAATTCGTGTCAGTGTACAAAATGTGAATATGATGAAATTCAATAAAAGTCGTTTCAAAAGGTTCAGCACACGCCACTAAAAATTATATTTCTTTTCTAATTAATAATTTTTTTTCACATTAAGAGTAGACTAGTTAAAAGTTTTAACCATTTTTCATATTTTTACGCTCGTTTAAAATGAAAGTTCGATTACTTTTTTTCGTTGTTAATTTTTTTAGACTTGTATATCGGGAGGGCTGAGTAGTTAATCCATATCAAACGATAAAAACTCTTTAATACTGAAGGTATCTTCATCGACTTTGAGTTTGTCTGACTTTTGTGACGAATCCTTTGATTACAAGTGGTGGCCAAAATCTGATTAAAGAACCGAAATATGAAGGTAGATACTTCTCAGTGGTGATGAATAAACTCAGGTAGTTTAAACTCGTTTAACTTATTTTGACGTAAACAAGGAAACAACAAAAGAAGGTATATACATATAGGTATAGACAACATTATGAGGCAAAAAAAAATTAGCCCATTTCAGAAGATAATTTTAGCTTAGGATTTAGAACACACAATAAGTTGGCACTTTGTATGCAAGACATAAAAGCAGGCTTTTAAAAATTGGTAATCTTGTAATAATTTACGTCACAAATCTAGTTACCAAAATAATCGGTAAATAAGCGTTTCACTCTTTTTAATTTTTCTCTTATTTCCTTCTGAACGACAACGCCTCAATCAATGAAAAAGTAGTCAACATATTTTGAGAAATAATAAATATAGAGTAAGGCATCTACACATCAACTTAGAAATTTTTTTAATTTTATATATTTGGAAGAAAATTAAGGTCGAAAAAACTTTTTTTTTTCGAAGGAAACTCAACCAGCTTTCTTTCTTTGCATGCAACTTCATGGGCCAGATCTTTTTAATGCTTTTGAACAGAGCGGATGCTCGTTTTATTAGAACGTAGATGTTAGAAGGAAGGATATCATATTTTATTATGAGTCAAAAAAGTTAAATCTGCTTGTCTCTTTTTTAAACTCATTGTTTGCAATAGACTCGTAAAGTCTTTACGTAAGTTTTAAAACGAGAGTTTAGAATTTATAGCAATAAAGGTTATTATTTTTTTTGTTTACTTTACGAACTGTTTTACTTAAACTAGAGTTTTGGTGTACCGGACAAACAGCTTTTATTGAACTTTTTTCCGCATAAAAGAAAATTTTGGCATATAAAGTGCTACTAGTTACGCCATATATTAAGAACATACTTTCGAGATAATATTTTAGACATTAACTAATCGAAATATCTCTTTAAGTTAACTTTTTCTTTTCCTTCGTTCTTAATAGGGAATTTTTCATCACTTTCTAGAACTTAGTTTAACATAGCCCAATACAAAATAAATATCACTTTACTTAATACGGGCATTGAGGAAACTGCTTCGTACCAGAGGACGGCAAGTACTTGAACGAAAAAATGAAAAATATAGTAAATTAATTATATTTTCATATAATTTACTTACTATATATTATGCAAATATATAATATGTGAAGAATATTTCTTAGTTACAGTAATGATGATAATCACCAGAATAAACGTTCACCATAGGTTTTTTAGAGAGATGAATTATGAGATTATGCATTTGCAACATGTTCAATACACAATCAACGTACAAATACTCTGATTTATTTACTGCTAGAGTCTGGAGTATGATGAACGATTATTGCTACTCTTCCTCTTTCTTATTGCAAACACACTAGTTTATACGCGTCTACGTTTATAGAGATAGTGTTTGTGTCCAGTACTACGTGACATCTGGCGTTAAGGGAACGTCCCTAATGAGTAAACGGCTTTTTCCATTAGTTTTTCGTAATATTTGAAATTCAAACATCGACATTCGAAACGAACGTCGTAAGTAAAATGGATATAGACATAACAAATTGTAAATTACTCAATTCGATAGCTCTTATTTTGAAAACACATTAGTATCGCTGTAAGTAAGCATGATCATGTACCTAATAGCCACTGAAATTGTAACACGGAATAATAGTTTCATTTGCGCACTTAAAATATTATTATATGTTTCAATAAAAGCTATTCGTAATAAGAATTTATATGTGCATCTATAGTGGAAACATGTCCTAGGTGCGGATATTTTATCGATAAACATTTTTACCACCGCGTACCGCTTGCAAAGTTGAATCCAGTTTGGCCTAATTTAAAATTAAAATGTCAATAATGCTGAACATTAAACTCCTTGATAGATATATAAATACAAAATCTAAATGGATCAAAGCTACTTGGCGAGTTGATATTTGCATACTCATAGAGTATAGCTGCATCTGGAAAAATAAACGGAATAGAATGTTGTCAACATAAATTTTCGAATTCTCGCATCGAATGTAAACAATTTAGGCAATATTGATAATATCGTTTGTATAGATTTTCTCCACCCACATTTCTATTTGCCAATATCTTATTGACTATTATTTTCAATGACTTGGTGTAAATAAATTAATTAAATACACTATAAAAACCTGTATAACAAATACTAGTGAGCCCTTTTACCATTTATAGCTTTCCGTGTATTTAATATTTAGAAAAATTAATATTAGATTAAGATTACGATTTAACTTTTTCGGATTAGTAAAATTCAGTGAATTTATATTTTATTGCGATGAAAGTCAATAGCTTTGTATACGGCGCATACATAATTGTCTGATCTTAGGTATTTTGAAACCGTTGTGATCGTTATAAGCATCAATCTTCAAAACATAATGGAACAGATGACAGGTATGCATTAGTCAAAAATAGTTCATACACAGGAACCATATGGTTGTTGGTAACATTATATCTATTGCTTAAATATGTTCCAAAACGAAATGTTAATTATTGCAGGGAACAAAAATAAATACTGTTTGATAATTTATTGAAATTTTCTGATAATTTATTGAAATTTCGAAAATTTTAATTTTGCAAATGCAAATGTTTAATTTTTTCGGACTAAAATAGTTTACTATAACAAGAATAATCTTATATCTTATATTATAACGTTATTTGAATATTAAACAAATACAATTAGTTAATATTTTGGATTCCTAGTTATTTACATATTTATTTTTAAACTTATGAAAAATAATTATATTTAATTTATGAGCTAGTCTGACAAAGTTTTTCTCGCAATTTATTTCTTATGTACCATTTAATAATGTTTCACATAAGCGAATATTTCCTGCTATTTAAGGCACATTTATGACAATCGACAATCGAATTATCGATGAAATGAGGAATATTCAATAGTAAAAGCACATATATAACAACAGGTAAATCTTTCTATATATCTTCATTGCGAAAGACTTATCCTATGATCCTAATAACAGATTAATTGAGAATTATTATTTAACGTTAAATTTAGTTACATCTGAAAATTTCTTCATAATATATGAAGCGATTTACGCAAACTTTTTGATTCAAAATATAATATTTTCTTTTTACATTATACAACATAATCGTTTTAAAATCTACAACCATAAAAGCATTAAAAATTATGCCAACTTTTTTCATCATGTAAACCATTTGGTCATAAAATAGGCACTAAACTTCATGTTTTTCACCTTCATCCCAAATTGTTAATCAAAGTTAATGCAGATGGGTCGACAGGTAATGCTTTCCTCTATATATGCGTTAATCGTCTTGTCCGTACGGTCGTTTCCAAAAGTGTTTCCATTAAGGACCTGATACACGAGTTAATAGAAAACGTGATTTCATGTCCTGCGGGGTACTGATTACTCGGCTGGTCATTTTCATTTTGTGGTAACGCCTTAGTAATTTATTGTACTGGATAGGTCACACACAACTTTTTAAAAATATTCTAGAGTAAATTGGGATAATTTTTTCAAATGCCTTTTGCCCATTATTCACATAGAGCTATTAAACACTACTTCAGGTTCAAAGTATACATTTTTTAAACGGGCATTGTCAATGTGAAAATAATTACTTACTGTTTGTAAATTAACGGATATTTGAAGTTTTGGGTGTAACTACGTATTATAGCCGAAATGGAATATATTTTGAAATTTTTGCACGTTTAAACTTGTTAAATATCTTTTATATTAATGGCTATAAACTTATAGCCAATTATTGTAAACGTATAGCAATCCGTTATAAGCTTTATGCTAGCAATATGATGGTGTGTTGGCATGTAACACCTGTTTCGAAAATGGAATAAAAGTTAATAACTAAAAGCGCTACTTTACAGTATGTAAAATTACACTTCCTAAATATTCGAATAAAATTATAACATAAATTTTTTTGGAATATGTATACCTGTGGAATACTTATGGATCAAAAATTATGAAAATTAAATAATAGTTAATGGATAATTGGTAACCGTATAATGTATAACGAATGAGTTATAGCTAAGTATTATTTAAATATGTTAAATGAAACTACGTGATGTAGTATTATTTCTACTATCTTTAATTTCTTTACCACGACCTAGGTTTCGTTGTATTACAACATCTTCAGGTGGGATATTAGCAAAGATTAACTCTTAGGAACAACCAACAGTATTTATATGTTTCAAACAAAATAGCGGAAGACTACTTTGTGCGGATTTTTCCATTGTTTATGTTAGTGAGTTTATTGCAGGGGCGCAGACTAGGTTTTATTATATTACAGAGAGTTATACAATATACCAGTATTCTAGTTGGGGTAATAAATTCAATTGTTGTTATTATGTGAAATTATACAATGCAAACTTTAGGGTGTATGTAATAAAATTAAATGGAAGTTATTGTCGGTAATATATTGCAAAGGCAAGGGTATTTGAAAGTAAGGCCAAGGTAATATACTAATTCTACATATCTTATTATCGGTAATATATTTATACAAAAGCAAGGGTATTTGAAAGTAAGGACAAGGTAATACACTAATTCTACATATCTCCGGTTTTGTGTATTCATATATTTATTTATTTATTTCTTTTAATTTTTTTTGTTTTTATTATATATACATATATTTATATGTGTATTAATGCTGAAACAATTTCCAGGGTACTGTAGTGTCAATGTTTTATATTTATATTATATCTAGAAGATATTAAGAATGGGTGATGATATTATATTTAGTTGTTCATTTAATATATTGACCTTGATATCTTTTTTATGTCTGTTTATTTTTAATGTTTCTAGGATATTAAGTTTATTGCCTTTTGTATTTATTTGTAATATATAGGGGGCATTATCAGTATGGGGGTGATGGTTATTTTCAATGAGATGTTTAGCAAAGTGAGATGTGTCTGGTTTATTATTACGCCAGCTGGCGATGTGTTCTTTATATCTTGTATTAAAATCTCTTCCTGTTTGACCTATGTATACACTATTACAATCGTTACATTTAAGTTTATAGATACCACTCTTTTAAGTTTATCTATTTTTTCTTTATTATTAATAAGGGTTTTACCCAAGTTATTTAAGGTACTATACGTACATGTTATATTATTTATATTTTTATTATTAGTTAAGAGTTTTCCTAATTTGAGTGATACATTACCTATGTATGGGATAGATTTATAGTAAATATTATTCTTATTTGGTGCGACCGGGTATATTTCTTGTATTAGTATTTTTCTTAATTTATTATGGTACAGTTTTGTGACAATTGATGGGTCATAATTATTATTTGTTGCGATTAGTTTTATAGTTTTTATTTCTTTACGTAGGTTAGGTTTTTCAAGAGGGATGGTTAAAGCTCTGTGAATCATGGAATGAAATGCTGCTAACTTATGGGACCAAGGGTGTTGAGATTGACCATTAATTATGGAGTCTGTAAATGTGTCTTTTCTAAATATACTAAATTTATGTTCATTATTTTTGCGTCCTATTGTTATATCTAAAAAATTAAGTTTATTATCAGACTCTACTTCTAAAGTGAATTTGATATTATTGTGTAGGGAGTTAGCAAAGTTAACAAACTGGTCTAACTGTCGCTGTGTACCTTTCCAGCAGATAAGGATGTCGTATACTATTATAGATACGTTGACGACATCCTTATCTGCTGGAAAGGTACACAGCAACAGTTAGACCAGTTTGTTAACTTTGCTAACTCCCTACACAATAATATCAAATTCACTTTAGAAGTAGAGTCTGATAATAAACTTAATTTTTTAGAATCACTCAAATTAGGAAAACTCTTAACTAATAATAAAAATATAAATAATATAACATGTACGTATAGTACCTTAAATAACTTGGGTAAAACCCTTATTAATAATAAAGAAAAAATAGATAAACTTAAAAAGAGTGGTATCTATAAACTTAAATGTAACGATTGTAATAGTGTATACATAGGTCAAACAGGAAGAGATTTTAATACAAGACATAAAGAACACATCGCCAGCTGGCGTAATAATAAACCAGACACATCTCACTTTGCTAAACATCTCATTGAAAATAACCATCACCCCCATACTCATAATGCCCCCTATATATTACAAATAAATACAAAAGGCAATAAACTTAATATCCTAGAAACATTAGAAATAAACAGACATAAAAAAAGATATCAAGGTCAATATATTAAATGAACAACTAAATATAATATCATCACCCATTCTTAATATCTTCTAGATATAATATAAATATAAAACATTGACACTACAGTACCCTGGAAATTGTTTCAGCATTAATACACATATAAATATACGTATATATAATAAAAACAAAAAAAATTAAAAGAAATAAATAAATAAATATATGAATACACAAAACCGAAGATATGTAGAATTAGTGTATTACCTTGTCCTTACCTTCAAATACCCTTGCTTTTGTATAAATATATTACCGATAATAAGATATGTAGAATTAGTATATTACCTTGGCCTTACTTTCAAATACCCTTGCCTTTGCAATATATTACCGACAATAACTTCCATTTAATTTTATTACATACACCCTAAAGTTTGCATTGTATAATTTCACATAATAACAACAATTGAATTTATTACCCCAACTAGAATACTGGTATATTGTATAACTCTCTGTAATATAATAAAACCTAGTCTGCGCCCCTGCAATAAACTCACTAACATAAACAATGGAAAAATCCGCACAAAGTAGTCTTCCGCTATTGTGTTTGAAACATATAAATGCTGTTGGTTGTTCCTAAGAGTTAATCTTTGCTAATATCCCATCTGAAGATGTTGTAATGCAACGAAACCTAGGTCGTGGTAAAGAAATGAAAGATAGTAGAAATAATACTACATCACGTAGTTTCATTTAATTGCGAATAATGAATTTCTACAAAATTAACGCCAAATATATTCAATAAATATGTTAAGTAAACGAATATTTTTTTAATGAAACTTCTGTAGTCTTTACACTTTTCTTAAGACCACTCAAAGGTTAGCAATATTAGCATTTTTATATTATATGGTCAGGTATTATTCACTGATGGCTCTTGCCATGTCACCACAAAAGCGTCGTAATACAATTAAAGCCCTTTTGTTTACTAAATAGGCTTGTATTGTAGAAGCAATGCTTTCCTTCATTAATAAAAACCATGATATACATATAAAGAACATATTTCATGTTTAGAATATTCAAAATTAATTTTTGTACCTTGCTCGAAACAAGTTTTGTCTTATTTAAATTATAATTGTATACTCATAACAATCAGTATTCTATTTATCCTTTCTTGGTCCGAATAAACAGAAAGTAATGTCCTTCAATTTTTAGGTAATGTGGTTCCAAGGTAAATTGTCGCCGTAAAGGGAAATATTGTATTTTGAAAATCATCTAGAATGTTTGTAATAATATTTTATGCTATAAAATTTTATAAATAATGAAATTAGGGAGAATGCAAGCCAACTGGCTTGCATTCATAAAAATATATTTGTTTAATAAGAAGCCGACAAAATGGTCGACTTGACACTCGATCGTTTAGCATTGTTCATTGACATCACTTAATATTTTATTCAGTAACTTTGAAACGAGTATCCGTGTATAATGCACCGTTTTTCATGAAAAATACATCTTTATGATTTAATAAACTAACAATTCTTTAAATTTTAAATATTCATGATTATTAATATAATAGCTACAAATAAACTTTTAATGTCTCTGTGATATCGTGCCTGCTACTACATAAAATAAAAGCAGAGGCTCTGCCATTAAACTTCGAGTTTCATATCTTCAGTCTTGATGCTCTGGGGTATTACCTGCTTAAATCGTGAGAATTGAGGACCCACTATTTTTAAATGTAAACAGAGAGACTGTCATTGCATTCTGGGTTCAACTCCTCTTTTCTAATGATGCAAGAATACTGTTTGCCTGAACCGTGAAATTTGAGGGTCTACTGTTTTTTTTGTATTGAGGGTGTCAAGCAGAGACCCTGTCATTAAAACTTCCGGTTTCGATTTCTCAGACTTGATGTTATAGAGATACTGCTCTTTTTAAAATAGTATTTTGCGTCAAAAGCAGAGACACTTTCATTAAACTCTGGATTCTAACTTCTCAGTATTGATGCTGCCGGAGTAGCGTCTTTCCAAAACGTAAGATGTGAGGGTTTGTTGTGTTTAAATTGCCATTATACTTTGGATTCCAATACCTCAACCTTGACGCTGTGGGGGACCTGATTTCTAGGTTACTTGGCGATCTAACGTTTTTAACTTCATACTGTAGGTCTCATTTTTCACTTTATCCGTAAACTCCGGGTTCCAGCTTCTCAATTCTCTTGAGTAGATATTTCCTGTCAAAAATGTTGGATTTGAAAATTTGCTTTTTTCATTCAGTTTTGATATCACTAAGAGAGTATAAATCTGCCATATGATGAAGTGGAAAATCAAGGTAAAATGGAAAGTGGTAATAGGGTATATGGAATAAAGGTTTATTTGTGTGTGTGTGTACACATACATATATATATATATATATATATATATATATATATATGTGTGTGTCGTTCCAAGGTAATATATATGTATATATATATATAGGTATATATGTATATATATATATATATATATATATATATATATATATATATATATATATATATATATATTGCAGTTTATTATTATGACAAAGTTTAGCACTTTAGTATAATCAAAACACAGAATATTTTACCACGCTTCTCCATTTTAATTAACATACAAAAGCCACAAAACCTCGTTTCAGCTAAAGGTTTTATGCATATTATGCATATAAGCAAGTGTAGTTTTCATTGTAGGCCCCACAGCTACAATCACATGAAAATGAAACGAGGAAAACCGAGGATGCTGGTCGTTATTTACGTTGAAGGCATGAGTTGAAAGTTAATATTTGTTTTTGTAATGAATAAACTGCACAAGGATGCTGCTTTTCAAACAATAAAGTTCCGAACGCGATATGTGGAGAAATGTTTTCAAATTAAACCACGTATTTATTACATTTGATTATTTAAGATGTACCAATTATTTGTGAGTGATGTGATACTCATCCGTGCAATATTGAAAGAAATGCGCTTTGGGAGCCAATGAATATTGACTGTAATATTTTGTTAAAACGTATTCACTTATATGTTGACGAATAGCCTTGGATAAAACACTTATTATTTAGATATAAAAAACTATGAATTAAATCCTATTATGCAAAATCCATATTTCACTAACCATCTTCGATGTGTTGGTTAAAAAATATTTACCTCATTTTGATTAAGTCTGAAATTCAGATTTACAGCCTTCACTTTTGCGTAATACTTTTTAATTTTACCATTTATCATATTTCAATTAATTTTTACTTTAATTACCCAAAATATATACGAAATTAATTTATTTATTTACAAGTCACTAGGTTTTATAAATTGTAAGTGACGTGAAGGTTATTCAGTTTTTTTTAGTGAAAAATCATAGTTTTTAAATATGATATCCTCAAGGTTTTAACGCGGTTACAAAAATGGAATTGAAGAATTACATTAACTTATTATTTTAGCTTGATATTTTGAGTGATAGTTTGACGAGATATATGCTTAACCATAACATATAGTTACTAGACATACACATTTATCTTGTTTATCACATTTAAAAATATCGTTTCATAACGATTTATCACATTGTTGGCTAATTATAAAATATCTCCTTAACTAGAGTAATACGACAGTAACAGACTACAGAGGTATTATATTAAAATATTCCTTGACATAAAATACATTTTTAAATGAAAATATTATGTTGGTATCTAAAATCACGAAATCTCAATTGACAAATTATTTTTTATACATAAATAGTTAAATCAATCTGCTGTTACATAAGCACCAGCGATATCTATGGTTTGTTTATATGCAGAGATAATATCTTTCCTATTCTTTATTTTTACTTTTATGAAAAAAATTATTGTAAAAGTATATATACTCATTTTCAAAATTATCGACTTGAAATTTCTAAGAAAACCGTGGTGACCATCATAGGAACTACATTACTTACAAAGTAACGTAGTTCCAAAGAAATTTGTCATATTTTTACGTCTGTGAAAGACATTCGATAGCGAGTTCTAATCTCACTTAAGAGGTTTTTTGCCTAATGCTGCCATTAACTATTTTCTCTACCTCAAATTTATCTAGAGCCAATCGGAAATATAACTTTCGACGGCCCTAATGTTTTTAAGCGTTTTACTTAATAAATGAATAATAAAGTATTCTTTCAGTACGAATTTTAAAAAGTATAAATAAATCTACTTTCCAGAAATGCATTAGTAGATTTTTTAATTTATTGGGATGTAAATATAAGTTATGTAGCAATGCCAATAATATACGACATTCTTCTTAAATATAATACCCGTATTATATTTGCGATACATTACTAAACACTTAAGATGTAAATTCCATTACAGCTGCATCGACTTGCAAATATTTAATATAATTATGAAAGATACTGAAATAATTCTGAAAGATAAGGGAGCTTCGTTTTTATCCAAAATAAAAGATTAAAAAGGTAAGAAAGCCACGAGATCGCAAAGTAATATTATGGCGTCTTAGCAATGAATACCAGAGAAATTTAATAGAAAATAGTTCAGTATGGTTTTGTATTAACGTTAATATTTGCTATTTTTTAAGTGTTAGTTCAATCAACGAGAATAAAAGAAAAGCCTCAACAAAGTATATGCTTTGGTAGAAAACTTTCTGGAAGAGTTGAAATGTTGAGTTGTTGAACAAAGGAGAGTGAGTGAGAAATGTGCGTTTTATAAAAATTTCTCAATATACTTGTAATATTGAGAAAATTGTATAAAACTCACATAAAGTAACAACGAAAATTACAAGATAACTCAATATGTTTTTATACGTATATCTATAAAAATATGTGCGATATTGTTAGGAAATAATATTCTGTCACCTTTTTTGCGCTACCGATTTCCTTAATTCATTTCTAGGTGAAGCGTAGGAATCAGTATACAGCAATTTATGAAAAATGAAAAATATTGCTTGGAAGTTCTTCGCTTACAAACAGAGAAAATGTTATTACACGGATAATTCGCTTAATAATAATGACTCTACCGTGACGCGTGATATTATGTAGTCACTACTGTTAAATGAGTGGACATTCTTGTACTTCTTGGCTCGCCCAATTTTAATTTTCCTAAGCAAGTTAGTGCTTAAATTTCGGCGCTTAAACATTCGCAGTATCTTAAGAAGTATAAGATATTTGTGGACGGAAACTTCTATATTTAATCAAATCGCACTATCTAGCTAGCACGTATTGATCTAAGAGTCTTTATGTAATACCTGTAAACAAGTGAAGCCACTTTATGTGATTTAAAACAAGTATTAAAATTCAAAAGTATATTATTTGAGTGTATTAGAAGAAAAGGAAATATAGCTATGAATGAACGACGTGAAAGTAAAAGAAAGAACAATAAAATTATTTCATCCAAGAAAGTTGAATGAAACGCCGGATTAAATGATCACTGATTAAAATTCACGGTATTTTTTTCTTTCGAGATGAAGAATACTAGTGCTTCTTAAAGATGTCCACTCAAGTGGATGATAGGTTTTCCAGCAAACACTAGGTATACGATAAATTTCATTACCGGATCCAACCTTTCGTATAATTTTAGTTATCTCTTTACTTTTATTAAATGGCCTTAAAAATACAAGACATACAGTTAATTTTTTGGGTTTCAAAATACAATTTATTTTGTATTTAGGAATGAATTATTGATTTCAGTTGTGTACTCAAAACCTTTAAATAAACCATTAAAAACCAACCTAAAAATAGTTTTCATATTTAAGTGTAAAAAATATGAAGTATTATGATTCGAGACGGTAATTGAAATGACCATTTCGAGGAATAATTTCGAAGAAATTTGAAAGGAAATAATCCAAGTATGTTTTAGTAACATCACAGGAGCTCTAAATCCATTTACGAAACGTAAGAAAATATTCCTAAATGTATATCTCGTTTGAAAGTCTGTTGTAGTATATTTTGTTAATTAAATAGATAAAATGTTAATAAGAAAATGATTTAATAATTCAATAATTTTAATTTACAATTAAAAGCGGATTTAAATCCGCTGAATAAAAGTGAAATGATATCATATTTAAACATCGAAGTAAAACGTAATTTATGTTTAAAAAATTGCATAACGCTTTAATTCGAATTTAATTCCAATAATTGTATATATTCTTGTTTGGAAGAATTATATCAATAGTGATTTTATTTAGTGGAAAAATCAATTGATAAAAGTAATATTTGCAAACAGGGTGGTTTTCATGCATTAAAACAATTATGTTACATTTATATTTGTTAATTGAGGTATTATGTTGACCCCACCAATTTCTATTTGAATCAGTATATTTTACTATTTTTAATTAGAAATATTCAGGTTTATGGAACTGAACAATACCATGTCAAATGTCATCCGAGTTATCCTCATGAGTCATCATTCAATTCTCGTTAAGCTGTAGGATAATTCACAATTAAATGAAACTACGTGATATAGTATTATTTTTATTTTTTTAAATTTCTTTACTACGACCTAGGTTGCGTTGTATTATAACATCTTTACGTGGGATATTAGTAAAGATTGAAAGAAAGAAAGATCTTTGCTAATATCCCACCTGAAGATGTAATACAACGAAACCTAGGTCGTGGTAAAGAAATTTAAAAAAGTAGAAATAATACTACATCACGTAGTTTCATTTAATTGTGAGAAATGAATTTCTACAAAATTAACGCCAAATATATTCAATATCTGTAGGATAATGTTTCAGTAAAATCACACAATTCTCGTTAAACTGCAGGATAATGTTTCAGTAAAATCACACATTTTATACTATTGATTTAATTATATTTTCTCGTTTATACACACCTCGTAGGTATAACTTAAATAAAGGTGAATGTATCTAAGTGTAAACTTGATTTTTTCTACAATAAAAATGATTCGCAAAAATAATTTTGACGATCCTGTTGTGAAGAGATACGTCCTTAGTTGATTAAGGTTTATATGGAAACCAAGGAAAGTTTTGGTTTGTTGATGTTGAAAGTCTTTTTATTTTAATACTAAGTCATGGTGTGTCAAAAAAGCTGTGTTTTCTGTCCTTAACTTAATTTTCAATGTGGATGAATTATAATAATTTTACTAAAGTGATTAAAACTATATTAAAACTTACGCCAGAGCGACAGAAATATATAAGGTTTAAATCATAAGAAAAACTTAAACGTAACATTGATGATTTGATAACGATGCCTTTGCAGCATAGCACATTAAGTAAGGCAAAAAATCGCAAGAGGAATGAACAATTTAAGGGAGTGACTTAAATCAAACATCAATTTTACACTACAAAAGTCAATGAAGTACGAGTGGAAGTCGTGCTCTGAGGGTACCATACTTTTATATCACGTTATTATACAGTAAACATTATGAGACTTTTCTCCGTGCTAACTATCAAGACTTGATGACACCAGCACTCAGTAGTTTTGAGGTGTAAGCCATTATCAGTATTAGAAGCTAGAAGATTTAGCACTTAAAATAAACTTGATACTTCCGTTTATCTTTTTTTTCATTCTGGGGTACGCAATTCTAAGAGTTAGAAATACCTTATCCACAATAAATTATTAATTTCTCTGCATTAAACTGAAAACAAATAAAATCGAGGGGAGAAATAAAACAAGACCTCGTTCATCATCCTTCCCCCCAAAGGTCTTATTAGTTTTATTTACTCTTTTTTCTCAACAATTATGTCTTTATTCATTATGTTATCGTTTTACATCATAAAATTAAAAACAAACATTATTTATAAAAAATTAAATTTTGATCCACAGTTTTCGCTATCTTAAAAGCAACAAATTCATTCCACTGCAATCAAATTCTAGTGGAACGAAATACAAAAATCTCTTTCGAGGAATATATAGTTATAATAATTGTAATTGAACACTTTATGTTATTATTGTGAGGACTATTTTGATGAGCAGTTGTCTTTAAATTGTCTTCCATTTAATTTTCACCCCAAATCATTCAACGTAACACTTCTAACTGATTAGGGTAGGAACAAGATTACCCTTACATTAGGTACACCAGCTATAAAGTTGTGTCCCCCTGCTGTGAAAGGTTTACCATTAATGCTTACAAATTACCAACCATCAACATAATTTATTACATGCGCTACTCAGGGAATTCAATAAATACGGTAATTTATACAGATTAGCGATTCAGCCGAGTCGTTTGAAACCCGTTGACAGAGCGGTAGTTGCGTTTAAACCTTGTTAATTCCAATATTAAATCCATGTCGCAATTTCGTTATTGGGAGCGAGTGATTTAGTTAACGTGAAAGTGAGCTTACCAAAAACAGTTCAAGTTATTTTAATGATATTTGAAGTACCAAAAATTTTTGTTGCATAAAATAAAAATAATTTATAATTATTTATGTTGATTTATTTAAGAATTACAACGCAGAAAAAACAAAGGCTGTTTTTATTTTTTTTCACTGATTGTGAAATATTATTTCCAGCAGTTATTGTTATTATTCTTTTTACTAGCATGTTATGAATATTCAGACTACATCATTAGTAACCGGTCAGTTAATTTATGTCATTTATAAATATTTTGAATAATAAAAAAACCTTTTCCTTATTGCATCATTTTTCTAACTAATTTAAACATTACTTTTCACATCACAATAGCCTAACCAAATGTTCTTTTTTCTGGCCGCAGATTATTCAAATAAGAGATATGCCTCTATTCACGAGAAGTGACTAATTACCTCTAGCTTCAATTGAAGTGCCGCTCACTCTTACAAAATTCTGATTTCAGTCTAAAAATATTTCTATTTTAGGCTCATATGGAGCTACAAATGATAGAGACGTTAATGTAAAATATTTTTTTGTACTAATTATTAATTGTATGTACAAGAGATCTTACTTTTTATTCGTGGAAATTAACAGACGCATATAATAATGTAACTACTCAAAACTAGTCCATAGCTTCCTTTTGAAGTAAAGGAAAATCTTTATAAAATGCTAAATCCTTTTAAATTGTATTGTTTAAGTTAATGGCAATGAAATTACAGTATAGTTTTCCTTATTTTATTAATTAAACAGAAGGCCCAAAAAAAAGAAAGCGTGGAATATATCGGTATGGTTTATACATTTTGGTATACCAACAGACTAGTTTCAATCCAAATTCTTTATGACACTGTATACGCAGGCATGCGCGCATGCTTGCGCACATGCCTGTCCACTTCAAACCATTGATCGGTGAAATTTTAGAAAAATTATTAGAAAAATTTGACAGAAATTACTCAAATCTTAAATATAACATCGACATGAGTCACAGAAGCTGGACATATTGATACAAACCATTAAGTAAAAGTCTACGCAGTAGATATTTATTTCTAAAAAGTTGCCTGCAAAGTTAAAGAAAGATCAAAATTCTGGAAAAAAGATGGTGACCTCGTCTTTTGATGGTCAGGTTAATATGCTATGATTGTTCGAGAAAAGTAAAAGAACAGTTACGACAAACTATTGTTTTACGAAGAATTTCGACTGCAATGCCCTCGCAGTAGAATCCTACTTCATCACGACAACGTTTCTGCAATACTTGTCATGTGTAGATCGATGCCTTTGAAAAGAAAACTTCGAAGCGGATATTGTTATGTATTAATCCATCATACAATTTATACGTGCCAAATATGATAGCATTTAGTTACTTGGTTGCCAAATTATTACGTAACAATAAGTTTAACAAACAAGCTACCATAACAACACCCTAACTGTGTGTTGTTATGGTAGCTTGTTTGTTACTTAAGCAAAAACATTTGCATATTTATATTATAGTTAGAACCGTATACAATATTGTGAATAGTTTTATTTTCAGATCATTTACCAAAAAAAAGCACTTCCAATTTTTCTATTCAAGTTTTTATAAACGGTCATACTTTGTTTAGATTTACTTGTTACGCTGTGTATTTAAATTAGTTGACAATCTCAATAGACATAAAAAAATAAAGCGGTATATACGTTTAATGATCTTAAAGTTTATGCATAGGAGTAAATCGTATATACCAATTTGTTTTTTGCAAAATACTGCAGAGTTTGTGATAAGGAGTTATATTGACGAACGTTCTTGTTAGAAACATAGTTTTTAAGATGCTAATGAGAACTACATTAGCGAAAAATTTTACGAAAAGATATTATACTTGCAACAAGCTGAATATTATTAATAGATATTACAATTTACAGTAATGATGAGGCCACCATTAAGGAACACTGAGCTAAATAATTAGTTTATACTTATAAAACGGTGAAAGAATTATACTATTTTAACAATAATCATTATGAAATATTTCTCGGTTCAATTGCTGACTAAACAGCAAAAATCACCAATACGATCTCCAATTTTAATATTGAGCTTAGGGATTGCAATCCCGCAGCTCATTCAATCCCGCGGGATTGATATGCGGGATTGATCAATACCGCGCAAGATCCCGCGGGATCCCGCATCTTTAAAATTATGTTATAAAATCGAATTGAAACTACAGGTTTTTATTTAAAAAATCAAGTTTTATTAATTAAACATGTCTCACATTATGCAACAAAAATTATTTGTTTTCGAACAAAATAACAATTAAATTATATAATTAAGTACGAGTAATTAGTAATCAGTCTTATTAACCTTAGCGTTTAAATGTTTGGCATCAAAGTTTTGTTTAATTTTGCCCTTACATCTAACAACAGTTTTATGATATTTTGTTATTCAGTATTATTCATATAATGACTAAAAAAATCACAACTAATCAACAACAACAAAAACAATAACCACTAATCATTGTCAAATCACAACTTTCTCTTATCTAAATAACTAAATGGTATTATTACGACTGTGACTTTTGAAAATACGCTCTTAAAAAGCAAATTGCATTTATAGTATCATCTCCAAGCCTGCTTCTGAGTGAACTACAAATATATCCTGATGCCGAAAACGCTCTCTCGGCTTCTACGCTAGTAGGCTGAACAGTCAGGATATATTCATAGGCGAGCGTCAGGTACTCTCCTCTGATACCATCGGACTCAAAACATGCCATTTCTTTCTTCAAAATTTTTTCATAATCCTTTTGCTTATTGTCTAGCTTTTTCTTAAATATTTCTTTTTCTTGTTGAAGCTGTTTTTCTAATTCTTCTTTTAGCGTAAGAGTAGAAGCTGTGTCAGTTAAAGTTACGGATGTTCCAGCTATAGATGTATTTTCGAAGACGTCACCTGCATACATTTCATCGTCTTCAACTGTACTGACTCTCTCTATTATTTTCTTTATTTCTTGGCGTATTGCAGCTTTTTTTGGCATGAAGATTGTTTGAGTACGATCTGTTATATCTGTATTTTTGGCTTCTTGGTCGTACTTTTTCGGATTTTGCAAATAAATCAAAATTCCTGTCAAGTCAGTGCGGCGTTGTTTAATAAATTCATGTAGAATCTGAGTTAACTGGTTACTCAACACCGTATTTTGTTGTTGCAATTTATCCAAAATAAATCGAAATATTGTGTCCGCAGTTATAAGCGTTGACTCTCGCCTACACAGTGCCTCAACTCCCAATTTAAAAGGCTGCAAACTGGCAATGAGATCATTAATTTTGAACCACTCATTATCGCTGAATTTAATTTCAGATTCAATACCGATTAATGCCTTATCGATACAATTCTTCAAGTTATAGAATCGTTCTAACATATTTAAAAGTCTATTCCAGCGAGTCCGGCAGTCTAATATCAATGCCAATTCTTTTTTAGGGCCTTCTTGTTCCTTTACATATTTTTGTAAAAAGACGTCATTTTTGGTTGGTGACCGTTTAAAAATCTTGACCACTTTTCGCACTTTCTTCAATAAATCGTCATATGTAGAAGTCATTTCAAGTGGTGGTGAATTTATATTTACAGTTACGCCCTGTTCATTCGCGTCCATATCATCGTCGTCATCATTATCAGATTCCGTCGTAATTGAGACTGCTGGGCATTCTGGTATTGGTGAATTGCTTTTCTTATACAGTGTATCAACTACCACTAGCTGCAAGCCGTGTGTAAAACAAAGCTGCTGGGAACAACGCAAAAGCTTGCCAACCTTGACCATCACACTAGCACCGTCCGTTGTACATGCGATAATATCTGTGTCTAAGTCTAGACCAAATTGTGACGTCCATTCGTCAAATGTGAGTGAAAATCTCTGTTTTCCTTTCTTGAGACGTTCAAATTCTATAATCATGTCAGCTTTGACTGTGTTGCTGAAGTTTGTTACGATAGATCTTATCGTATTTGGCGAATTAGGTAATTTGTGTCCGCTTTTAGAAAATAAATCTCTTAAATCCGAAGATGTGCAAAAGGAACTTAAGGTGAATCCGTCTTTACATACCATCCTAGAGATCATTTTGTCCATGGAGTTTTCTTTGATAACAAAACTGTCCATAGTTTTGGGTTTCTTTTTTGGTACAACTGGTAAGGATTTTTCTCCAGTCTCATCGTTTCGAGAATTGGTATCGATATTGTGTTTAGTCTTTAAATGTATTTTTAAGCCTTTGGTAGAACGTTGACTAATTTTTCATCTGAACACAGAAGACATTTGCCACCTTTGTCATTTTTCTTGAAATAACACCACAACCTTTACCAATTTGGCTGCCGACGCTGCCGTCGCCATCACCGTCGCCTTTATTCTCTCTCTCGAAATTCTCAGTTTCATTGGACTTGGACATGATTCATTCATTCGTTACCTGCAAATATGTTTTTAATAAAGTCTAATGTATAACTATTATAATCGATAACAAATATTATGTGTTCATCTGTAAGCAAAAGCAATGTATATTGGTGAACTATAACAAAAAAACATTTTAATTAAAACAAAAAGAACTTATACGTAAATGTCCAACATTACATTATCATTACAACATCATATTGCTATTTACAGCATAATCTGCATTTGAAGGAGAGAAAGAGCACAAATCAAAAACTAAATCGAAATCATTAATATACTTACGTTGAACGCACGCTGGACGGTGAATACGAAAACACTGTCTGTCACCTACAGAAACGACGCGCGCGCGAAGCGCACAGCGAGTCTATTGCAACTGACCAGGGGTCTGACACTCAATGCTTTAAGCTATAACTTTTATTTGCCATCAACTAGGAATACGTTGCCAACTTAAATGTGGGAAAGTGAGAATTTTCGGGAAATTTGAGCTTGAGTATGTTGGTACGTTATAACACCAGAACCATCTCGTGTTCAAATAAGATATTATTTCCTTAAATAAAATAAATACAAAATAAAATAAAACGAAACTGCACTGAATTAAATTATTTAATCTTAAATGATTAATATTAAATCTTAGATGATTGTAATCGACTCATTATATAATTAAATTTTTTGTTATAAAATATTAGATGGCTCTAAAGTTAACGGACACTAGCTAATTTTAAATTAAAAAATCTCTAGCATATCTTGAAAATTTTTCTTTTTGAAAATTAATAAAAAAATACCCGTTTAGATTTTTTAATGTTCTTAACGAGGTTTTATTTTATTAAAAAAATAAATTTTTAACTTGTAATTTTGAATTTAAATTTTTGATTAATGTTTTCAAAGTAAATTGTTAAAAAATATTAAATATTTTTTTTATGACGGTTTTTATAATTTAAATAATATTCAATTTATAATTAAGCAAGTGATTAATCCAGAAATTTAATGAAAAATGAAAATTTGGGACCGTTGAAATTAGTTTTACAAGTGGATACTGCATTGATATTTTTGAGATTTGTTAAATCATATTTTCAGTTAAAAATAATTTTTAATCATTTAATTAAATATATTTATATATACTAGGCAGAGGACATGAACAAAAATTTTATTTTAATAATAAGTATTCTTTATTAATTTTTTCCTTATATAAATTTGAAATTTTGTCAAACTACAATAAAAGTTTTAATTTAAAAGTTATCATTTTGATAATGAATAGTAAAAAATTATCTAGAAGCAATTTTAACGTAACTATCAATGAAGTTATACATCAACGTTCATCTAATAGTGATGTTTAGGGTTACATTTTAAAATATTACTCTGTAATAATCTTAAGCACCTGTTCGCATTAATTGAAATATAAAACTAAAATTATTTTATTAATAAAGGCGCCAGTAGTAAGTCAGTGCTACCATTCAAAAAGTATACGTAGCTTTTATTTTGTTGGTATTAGAGTCCTAGTTGACCGCAATTAAAAGTTGAAAGTGCCTATCTTAGTGTCAGACCCCTGCAACTGACTGCACGAACCGATACGAAGCCGCCCGCCAACTCCCGCCACTGTGCGAAACGGCAAGGTCGCACTCGCGCTACTCGCTTTCTTACGCGAAACTACAAGAACGTTTTAGTGGAAAATTTAAATTTGCGGGATCCGCGGATCCGCGTTTTGAAGGTGCGGGATCCAGCACATTAATAAGTGGAGCGGGATACCGCGGGAATGCTGGATCCCGTTTTGCGAGATTGCAATTCCTAATTGAGCTAGTTATTTGTGAGTCAATATCATAATTACATTTTTTATTTTTCTTAAAAAGCTCATTTAAAATGATGAAAATGATTGAGGCGTAAAATACAAAGGTAACAATCGTGTGTAAATATTTTAGTATGATTATATGCTGTATTACCTAAATAATGGTTTAATAGAGAGACGGCTTTAACATATATATAAGGCACACATACCGACATGAAGTAATGAGTGAGTATTATGTAAATTTGATCTTAAATGGAGCGACTAAAATTTTGTTTATATTTTAATTATTTTATTTCTTAGATCATCTTTTCAAATTTTCCGATCGAATTGCATTTGTGTTTGAACTATTTACTTATGCTGATTTTAATACATAAGTATCATGAAATACTGACAAAGCGATATTTAAAGTCGTCAACCACTTATTACGGCTATTAAGTAAGATAAGAGCGAAATAGTACGGCCGGGAGTTGAGCAATGCCACGAGATTATCAAATAATGAAGGAAATATTGTCAGTGAAATTAAATTTCTCGCGATATGTCGAATAAGGCCATGACTGTATTCAGGAAGAATTCGTCGTTTAACAAGTGAGATAATGAAAATCGCCTCCATAAATTATCGTGCTATTAATAATAGTATCTGATAACTAATAATGGAATTTCCTAGTTACAATATAAATGGCGGAAATCAAATGCTTTGTCATAATAATTTTCTAGCATTTGAATTTCGAAAAATTTCGAAGACTTATCTTGTAAACGTTTGTTGCAATTTATATTCATCAGCGACTATCTATTTCTATAAATGCATGTACATTTTGATGCAAAAGTTTAAGAGATACGTAAGTTTTAAAATATTATTCATTTTCGCAATTCCAATTTATGTAAAATAATGACTTCAAAGTCCCTACCTAATAAAAATAACATCAAGAGTTCTGGAAAATTATGTAGGGCAATAATATTAATTGCAACCTCGAATGCGGAGATTCTTAATATTTTATAAATTATTTTTGTACACAAATATGAAAGATAACAGTGCAAATTTTTTCGATAATTTTTAGTACATGATGACACGAAGACACATAAGTTTTTCAGCTCACTAGTTTCAGTTAAATATTGAATTTGGCTTAATATGAGAAAATATTTAAATAATTTTTTTCCATTTTTCCTTCCTGTATTTTTTCTATTTCCCCTTTCTAGTAATACACACTAATTTATTTACTGAAACATATATCTAGAAAAGCGTGAATGGCGTAATTTATTTAATGCTTCCTTTTTTTAAATCAGTTAAAAATTGGGTTTGGAATGCTTTCCATACTTGAGTTACTTCTTAAATTTTATTTTTATTCAGAGAAAATTTGTAAATAGTGTGATTAACTTTTGGAATGATTTAGTAATCTTATAACATTTTTTCAAATATGAATAATAATACCGAAATTAAAAGAAGAAATAAAAGAAATTATGTTTTAAATTTGAAATGGAGTTTAAAGCTAAAATTTATGATTCATGAAAAAAATGATATCTGTAACTAAAAAATGTTTTCAAAATTGCAATTTTTCCTTGTTCCTGTTTAGTAAAGAGTATTAATATCGCTCTCTAGTCCGAAAAATAAAATATGTGATGATTGGGTTATTTCCATAGTTTGTGAGATTATGAGTACTTTGCTAAGTGAATGGTAAAAGCGATATTGAGGCAACAATGAGGGGATTAAATCTAATCAACCGATACCAAATAAAGTACACACTAACATTAGTAATTAATTTTGTATCTATTTACATTCGAATATATACATATTGGTACAATATCGAGTTGATACCATTTTGCCTAATGTTTTATTAATACTTTCTCGTTATCACAAGTTTTTATCCTACACATTCGATGAGAAATTTCGAAGTTGCATTTGCGAGAACTCTCGAAGCTTATAATATACTTCATTAAAAGCTGTTGCATACTCGCACCACGAGGGTTCCATACAAATTTAGGCCATATAATTTACCTTCACAGGTACATAGTAATTGTTTTGAACTTTTCACAAATATCAATGTTATGCTTCGTTTTTTTGTTGAAGTTTAAATAGATTTCTTCTAAACCTTGACTGTAGCAGTTTCGGAAATAGATTTCCCTCCCCTCGTTTATGACCGCAACCTATTTTTCGTGGGCGTTTTTAACATTGTCTTTAGGCGTATCTTACATAAAATTCTGTAAAAAATGTTTTAGAATAATGATTTTCATTAGGTATCAAGAGGTATCAATTGAAAGTGAAAATTATAATTCTATAATTTTCACATTCAATTGATTACCACGATTGATACCACGCATGATTTCCAAAGTTAAAATTTCTGTTTTTTTTGGAGAATAGAACATTAAATTTATAACATGTTAAAAAATGTTAAACACTTTTATGTGCTTTGTCATATTTAATAATATGTAACTTGTCATTCCATAGATGAACATAATACTAATAGCATAGGTAATTAAGATATTAACGAAACTTATTTTGACATCGGCTCGGTTAGGCACCAATGGCAAGCCTCGATATTCCCGTTTATCAAAAACAGTCATTGACAGCCAAGTACGAAAGAACAAACGAACTAAAGAGGTCACCCTTAAAGCCACCGACCTATATAATGAAAAGTTGTAGCTAATAAGTGTGAAAAGGTGTCAAATACCAGTTCAGTTAGTTATACACTTTTTAATTTGGAAACAGTCATAATATTCTAATTACATATTCGGATACTTCTACGATTTGAAGAGTTAAAACTTTAGTCATATAGTTTTAAAACGCCCTAATTTGATTTTTTTATCCAAATTCTTGTTAATATGAACTTAAAAGGTATTATCGTAAACGTGCAGTATTTTCTTTCTTCCTTGATTTTACATTGATCAACACAGTTTTGTGAAATGCATGCTCTGTTGAATATTTAGGAAAGAAATTTTATGATTTAATGAAGGATTTAAAATGATTATAAAGCTTGTTATATATCGAGACATTGTTCTGGAAGTTTGTAAAAAGGTGTAAAATACCAATTCAATTAGTTACACATTTTTTTAGTCCCGAAGTGTTTTCCCGACTATTTTTTCCATTATCACCAAAATAATCGTTCAGAAAAAACTGCAAAAAATAATGAACTTTGTAAGTAATTTTTGTTAAAAAATTACTTACAAAGTTCAGTAAAGTTGTCCTAAGTAATTTTTATTGATTTTTATACAGGAAATCATCCTCCACTTTCCTGATAATACTTCCCGTATGCAACGAAAATAAAAAGAGAACATACTTAACATTATAGAGAAGACTTTTAAGTCAGCCTAGTGTTTTAAATACGATCGTTTCTTCTTAAGGCACCACATACTGTGTAACTTTAGCGTAAACGTTACTTTTACATAATATCATACTTACCTCTCCAACCATATATTCATGATAATTACATTTTACTACGTTGATTATTTATAAATTCTATAGAATATTCTCTGGAATATTTCTCAGACTTTTGTATATACTTGGAGTAAACTTTATGATTAACTATGCACTGTAGATTCTCAATAATATATTTAAGGTTACACATTTTACTTCATGCTAGGTAAATAGCGAAGACGTAATTTTACATTGAGCATATTTAACGAATTGATACATATCATCCTGACAAGCGTAACATGTGACAAGTTAGCTTGAAAGTAGTGTGATTTCATGACGAAATGAACAAATAATTTCGTACACCGTCGGTAGAACAAAATTTTGCCAAAAATAGGTAATTGAAGCTTAGCAATGGGTGTGTTTATAGTTGAAATACCTTTTGTTTCCTTTTAAATTTTAAAATATGTTATATGAAAGAAAAATGCAGAAGGCTACATCCAAAAACTTTCCATGAATAATCTGTCAAATAGAAGTCTGAATGACACCAATATATAAAGTTCTAACTAATGAGTTTACGTTATTATATTGGCAACTAGTATATTTACCATTTTAGTTCATCTGCGTTAACTCATATAGTGATGAACCAAATTCCATTTTCCACTTTCCAAAAAAGCATGAAGTCGTTTTGCTCTTTTGTTACGAGAGTATAAAAATAGCACTGATGTATAATTAAACCTAGAATCTTCTTAAATTAGACTTCTTAATGTTGTTAAATTTATATAGAGGTAGTCTTCGATGAGCACTACCGGAGAAATTTCCTGCTTTGAAACTTTGAAATTTGTACTTTGCATACCATGAGAGAATACACCATCATCAATCGTTTTGTATATATTCCGTGATACTTTGCTTATATTTTGCCCTCGATTTCATAAAATAATGGTACTTTATGTCCTTTATGTAATTTTATTTATTCCATTTCTACTCACAAATAATGCAATTGCTCACTAAACATTAAGTTGAACGTCACGAACCTTAAAAACCATACCAGAGAAGTTCAATGTTTATTAGTCGTAGATGAGGTTTTTCTAGTACCTGTTACGATTTTATTAAATTTTTACCACTTTCTCTAAGAAATATAAAAATAAAATTAGTACATTTTTCCAAAACTTCTTATTAAATCAATTTAACGTCCATAAAAACAAAGATATATGTTCTAAAATTTAACAAAAATTTATTAAAACTCATGCATGTCGTAACTTTCATCAAGATATAAGCCAATATTTTTCAAATAGTTTCAAATACAATGTCTTATTTTAGTATTTCTTTTGACCATGATAATTATAGAAATGTCGATTTGAAAAGAAAATTAATTAATAAATGCTTAAGAATCTTGAGAAGTTTCCGAAGAACAAGAAGTTTCAGATAAGGTTAAATCTCAATATCGAAATACACTATGACTTTTCATCGTAAACATATCCACGCAGATTTCCATAGTTACTATGAAAATCACAGGAAATAAAAATTGCTATAACAGTCCCGATAGCGCAAAGCTCTAAATCACTCAAAGTAAATTTTATGTTTTCCAAAAAAATGAAAATATTATCTTAGTATTTGGTAAAACCTCGGGGAAATTCAAAATAAGAAATAATTTCATGGTCATATGGGAATAGATAAGCACGAATCAAAAAAAAGGAAAAAAAAGCAAAAAATGTAATCATGACTAAATTATTTTATATCTAGGAAAGTATTTTTTCTATCAGTTTGGAGATTTTCTTCCAAGCAATCTTGTAACTAATTTAATGAAAGCTGTAATGGGGAAGTACATTTATTTTCGTTTATAATATCTAACAAAACGCCTTAATATCAAACTGGAAAAACGTGAATTATTTAATAAATATATATTGTTTTCGGGGATAAGTTAAATATTTTGTGGGATACTTTATCAAACAAACCAGTAAATCCTTGCTTCCTTGGTCCATTAACGAGTAAGGTAAATTTAAAACATTTTGTAAATTTTATATGTGAGCTTATTTTTTGGAATAAAGAAAATATTGTGTCCTCATTATTGCCTGTCGACGATAACTAATAAAGAAAAGCATCTACATATCTGGAATTTAAAGCATCGCATCAGTTGTTTGTTAAATAAATTATAAAATCTTTAGCAGATTTACTGTCATCTAAATCCTTACGACAAAATTTTAGCAACTAAAAATTAAATCATTTTATTCAATACGAACCACATCTTATTTTGAGGATGTGGTTTCCCTTAGAAAT
The DNA here is from genome assembly GCA_039881145.1 of Druceiella hillmani. Taxonomy (NCBI): domain Eukaryota; kingdom Metazoa; phylum Arthropoda; class Insecta; order Lepidoptera; family Hepialidae; genus Druceiella; species Druceiella hillmani. The sequence goes on along the minus strand of JAYKKI010000032.1, from coordinate 1,534,232 downwards.
TTAAAACACTTTGATGTTGTATTTGATTAAATCCTGTGTTTTATTGAAACTTCACTCTCCATGTCTCATAATTAATTTCAATTTTCGAAATTATAACCATGTGTACGCATTATCATTTTCTTGTATTAAATGGAAAGAAAAAATATTTTTTCCCCGTAAATATTAGAACTTCATAGGAAATAAAAATTCTTAATGAAAATTAAAAATTATGTCGCTTTATCTGAAGTGATGAGCGCAACGGTCAGAACACCTTCGTAAAGATTTTGAGTGGATATGGAATTGTGCAACGCAATGTTATTAATACTCCAAACAATCTGAATTGGAAATTGTTGACATGTGTTTGTATGCAGTTATGGGACTGGTTTCCATCTTTTCGATCTTAATTTCATTCGATAATATGTAAGTTTCTTGCATTATTTATAGGACCCCGAATAGTATAATTTTTTTTGTCATGTACTTTTCATGTCCTTGTGAAACGATCAAAGGAGAATGCCCAATTTTGACTTAACCATGAACAAAGACAAAAAATATGAAGAATTATTTTTTGCCTCTGTTTCAATTTTTGTTTCTTTCTTGCCCTTAACAGTTTCCTAGAGTGAAAATATCTATCTAAATATTTAATATGTTAAACACAAACGTAAACACTGCCTCAAGAAAAAAGTTTTTTCTGTGCCATAATGTGAAGGCAGAAATGGCTCAGTGGTATATATATATTTATATATATATATATATATATATATATATGTAAATATAAATATATATATATATATATATATATATATATATATATATATATATATATATATATATAAATATACTTCTATATCATATATTATTAATACTACTATTTATTATTTAGTTTTACGAAGCTAATATCGATACTATTTATATATTTGCATGAAAGTGGAATATCAACTTATATAAAATATAAAGGTAAAAGATGTTTTAAAGAAATGTCCGGATGGACCTACAAAATATATCGTTTATACACGTATACTAATACGAAATGAAGTTATTTCAATATCAAATGAAGTTGCTTCATTTATTCCCTACTTGTAGTTATTTTGACAAATAGGTAGATTTGTAAGTATTAATAAATTTGACAGTAGCAATTTTTCCTTCATCTAAGCCATTAACATAAAATTTAAATAAAATAAGAACTGTTAAATGTGTTAAATTAGTGTCTCGTGGATTGTAAAATCGGATAGGTCAATGTTGCCTAGTAAATTAATATTTGGAACGAAATTAATAAAAAAGGGCCTTACAAAATTAAAATACAACATTGAAAATCAATTTAACGTTGGACAATTGCCCTTAATATTCTAGAAATAATAGTTATCAACTAATTATAACCTGAAAATCATACATATTTATGCCTTAACTGAAGATTTGAGCTATTCTACTGAGCCAAGATCCATATATTTTGTTTTGTAAATGCATACTCTAAATATTATACATCAGTCATTCATGTTCATAACTAGGCCAAATACACTACTATGCAAACTGGGCATTCTCCTTTATCAGGTATTTATGACTAAATAAAATAGAAAACTTTTTAATAAATAATAAAAGGTCTATTAAAGAAAATAATAAATTAATATTGGTATGTATGTCCATTATTCATACGCTAACAATGTTTAAAAATAGTGAGATATTTTATGTATTTTTTTATACACAATTTAGGAAAAGATCTAAAAATTATAATATCTCAATGTATCCTAATACCTCGAAAAAAGAGATATCAATTTCAATATCAAATTTATTTCTTAAAATCGTTCAAAATAGATAGAGGAGTTATTATAGATTACAGTTATCGTAATCAATTTTATTTGGTTTAGTCTTCAGATATTCCTATTATCATATTTTTTTAATTTAACATTTTTGGAAATTATATTGGTGTGTCATATGTACATAATAAATAAATAAATAAACTAGTGTGGTTCGTATTGATAAATATTGTTGCAACTTTCAAGTAACGTAATATGTGCTACTTTGGCTCGGTATCACGGTGAATGGTTGAAAAATATGTAAACAACATTAAAATTTTCGAACATTTGTTGCGAGCGGGATAAGAATATGTGATTCAAATGTGCAAAAACAAATACGAATCTGACATCGCCATGGTAATTATGAGCAAAGGAGCGTGTACCCATTGTTATTGTGGTATATAAAATTCATTATTTCCAACGAGCGACAGGAGTTTAAACACAGTTTGAAGAAAATATCACTTCTATATAATTTTTTGTTTCATGATTTTAACGAACAAATTAAAAGTTGAACTAATTATTGTTATGACATATTGGCATATTTCATATACTTAAATGACAATGTGTTTTATACCTGAAAAACTTTAAAACTTAACTAAATTTTAATCCACTATTAATAATTAGTGAAACGAAGTGAAAATTCTGCACAGGAAATAAGCATTTTCAGTGCATAAAAGTGGAAATATGAATGAAACCATAAAAATGAGAAAGAGACTTAACACCATATCAATGTGTAAGGTCGATTAAAATACGACTCGAAAATTAGAAATTTACTCTTTGATCAGTGTAAATGAAGAAATAATAATTTGCAAAAATATAAACAAAATATGGTGCATGAAAATGTAGTTTTTTCTATAATATATAGTCAATTTTGCTTAGCAAGATAATGTCAGGAATTTTTAAAATTAGATGAAATTACATAAAAGAAGTATATTTCAGTGGAAGAAACGAGTGAACTACACCAGTACGATTTGTTAGAACGTCATATATTTAATGTTAAAAATATGTGATGGCACAAATTGATTATTAATTTAAGTCAATGAAATAAAACATTCTATGGTAACACATAAAAAACATTTTGTAATCCTCATAATAATTATGAATGTTAGAATTCAAGCAAATATTAAACCAAATAGTAATTTCCAAAAATTCAGGCAATAAATAAGCTAAACAATGTAGACTAATTTTATGCATAAAGTAAGTTTCAAATAATTTTCTACCGGAAAAATTAAATTTCAATTACCTTAGAACTTTGTGAAAACATTAACGAACAACTTCATTTCACCATAACGTCTGAACTCAAATCTAATATTCAGATTGCGTAGGCATTATTTTTTTATTGGATACTAACATAAATTCTTATAGCTGAAAGCATCGCTCTTAATGTGTACCTGCCCTTCTCAATCCAAGTTAGAATGTCGTACAAGTCGAATGGTGTTGCTGTACAAAAATGTTCCGTTTTAAGTTAAGTACGCAAATAAAACTTGGAATGCTCCATCTTTATGACCGGATGAATACGAGTACTTAAAATATTAAACAAGGTTTTGAGGGTCAACATTTTGGACTAAATCCAACCTCTAATTGAAACTAAAAATAACAATTACTATGACGTAAAATTGGAAATTTTTTAGAAGATAAAATTAAAGCCATATTTTCTTTTAAATGATGTCAATTAAAAATATAACAACAATTGTATGTTCTTAAGCAATTGCAGATAACAATTTCCAAGACAAAGTACGTCATAAAGTTTTGACGTATTATATCTACTTAAAGGTATTTTTAATTTTTATTGAGAAAGTTTATGAATCGAAAAAGATAAAAGGAAAGTTAAATTATCATAAATTAAATTTATTTAGTGATGGGTAAAAAAGTTGCATATTGTAATTAATTTTGCATTATAAACCATTTTTGGAAAAGCAAAATTATTTAAAGAACTTAAAAATGCTATTTTAATATAGGACTAAAATTATTTTTCTATATGAAGACTATTGATCATGATTACCCTGTTTAGACTAGTCATGATTTGTCTTTAGGTAGTTAAAGAGGTCAAAAATGTATTATTAAGAAGAATGACTTAAAAATAAGCTATAAATAGTAAACAATTTACATGAGCAACGATAACGTCAATTATTGCTTGGTTTGTTTTGAGTTTGCAACTGAACAAAATTTCATATAATATGGCCCGTTATTTTCTACGATTGTGAAGGTTAAATTTGAATTAGTAATATTAGCATTACAGAGTTACGGTATGATATTAATAAATCGATTACTTTCAGGTTTTCAAACTGAGAAAATATTTTATTCTCACATAGCAAAATTAATTTGAACTTAAAATATAGAAAGCCAAATATCACGTCTTCTACAACTCTGATAGTGCTGCAACTACGAGCATATTTCGATACGAATAAGTTCAACTAGTATTAAATTAACATTAAATTAATTAATTATAGAAATATTCGAAATTTTAACCCTTGCGGAGGTTAATAAAATCATTTACGTAAATTTTAAGGAAAAATTCCAAATTTACAGTCATGGTCATATAAAAAGCACTGTTGACGAAATTCATTGATTTTTTTCAAATACGGTTGAAACTATAAAATTATTTTGAAATTCAAAAATTATTATACAATATGAATTTCAAAATTATTACCTTTCACTCAAAAAAATTATTATTACAGAAAAAGTTATTTCACCACACTTTAAATTTTATTTGTGAAACCCGTCGAGCAATTTGTCTAAAAAACTAAGTCCAGGTAAAATGATATTATGTTAATATATTGATGAGAAAAATATTTGCCATTTAGTTTTGGTAACAGTAGTTCTCAAAAATTGGAAAATCAACATTACAGGTACGAATTAAGTAAAAAGTAATAATTTCATCATACTTTTCATTTTATTTAAAAAACGCGTGGAATGATTTGTTTAAAAATTAAGTCAATGTAAAATGATGTTACATAAATATTTTAAAAAGAAAAAAATTATTTATTGTTTAATGTTGGTAAACATTTTACAATTAACTTTACAAGAAAAGTAGTAATTTCACCACACTTCATTTTTTATAAAAACGCGAGTGATTTGTCTAAATATTATTTCAATGTAAAATATTCCATCACAATTTTGAAGAAAAAATATTTGTTAAGTTATGGAAAAAAATACCTTCCTAAAATTATAAAATTAACATTATAGGAAAAGCGGCCATTCCAAGTAACAATACATTTAAAAAACTCAATAAACACGTATATTTTTTTATTGTAAGATGATGTCATATTAACAGTTTGGAAAAATTAATTTTTAATAAAAAAATTTATAATAATTTTTGGATCTTACTGTCACGCGATAACTACGTCAATGTATAAATGGGTCTGTTTTATTATTTATTTATGTAATTCAATATATGGAGAAGTTGAAATATATGGAGAATTTATTACTAAGAGAGTAGTCTCTTACATCCAATTGGAACACCAGTCACTGCTCGATGAGCGGCCGGGAATTGAATTTAGATCTTCGCGGTGCGCTGCGCTGTCAAAGGCCTAGGATTGTCGTTTTTGTTTGTTTGTGATTTGCTAGTAATCAAGTATTTCATTCGTCCGGCAAATTTCAGTAAAACCTGAGTAGGTAATATAAAATCTACTGCAATAATATATTCAAATTTGTCATGATCATTTAATTGTTTTTTTCTGTTTGAAAATAATAGCGGCCATCTTAAATTGGTATGACTTAGGTTTCGTTGTATTACAACATCTTCAGGTGGGATATTAGCAAAGATTTTCTTTTTATCTTTGCTAATATCCCACCTGAAGATGTAATACAACGAAACCTAGGTCGTGATAAAGAAATTAAAGAAAGTAGAAATAATACTACATCACGTAGTTTCATTTAATTACGCCAAATATATTCAATATTTCAATTATTCACTTGCGATATGCTATAAAAAATAAATATGTATATTTATATATATATATATATATATATATATATACATACATACATACATATATATATATATATATATATATATATATATATATATATATATATATATATATACCTATATAGTCGAGTTGTGCAAATACTCCCAGAATTTTCTCGTGGTATTTGTATGATTACACGAAGAAATTATTACAGTAGTGAACTAATGTCATTATTTATTCTTTTGAATTACATTATCCTGAAGTAAAACATTTTTATTCAATGTAGTAATTATGCTTTGAACATGCATTTCTCATAAATTTTCAATAATTTTATTATTGCATATTATATTACTCGTATATTCATTTTATACATTTTATGCGTATTTACTTCAACCTGATTAACATAGTTAAGAAAATTTAAAGTTTATTTTAAGCGTTACTTAGATCCATTAAGTTGACAAATCAAACCAATAAAGAAATTTGAGTGAAAAGTAATAAATACTTCATTGTAATTGCATCGTATCAGTGTCGCTTTAACTATTCTATTTATTTGTAATTAATTTATAGTATTATTAAGACACATTTTTGCGTTATTGCTTACGTTTACGCACTTTGTTGTATGGTTCTACGTGCGTGCAGCATAAAATGACTTTCGTTGAATTGACGTTTAAAAAATTATGTATTTCTGATTTTATAATACTAATAATTAAGTTTTTTTCGGGAATGCATTGCATGTTGTCATTATGAAATAACCTCTGTTAAAAATAAATTTAATTGAAATATAAATTTGTGCATATTTATTGTACAAATATGATCTATTCTCATCTTTGAATCTAGATTACCAATACTTATGCTTTAAAGAGGGTCATGTATGTTTTCAAGGTTTTGAACCTGGGTCTAGTTTTCGCTCTCATTTCACAATGATATTATTTATACTTGTAAGGATATACATTTATGTTACTCTGACTTGTTAGGCGCCATTTTCGTGAGTTCCTTTACATCAACGGCATTAAGGCTTCGTTTAGCCCTTTGTGCATAGAAAATTATGTCCTCATATTCATATTTATGTTGGACATTATTAGGTATTAGTCTGCAAGTAAGAAGGTATTAGTCTGCAAGTTAAAAGGTTACATTGACAACCTATCAGTATTCTTAATATTTTCCTTTTCGTGTACCGAATTGTTAACCGCGAGTAAACTTGCAGGTATCAAAATATGCTTGCGGTCTTCGTTTGTCGGTGTGCTTGATTTGATATTGGAGGCATTGATTGCTCTGTCTCGATTTCCTGTTCGATTCGAGAAATTCGATATAAGACAATAAAGAATTTGGGTCCAATGTTGTTTTTAATGATATACAATTTGCTTAAATTCATTGTATTCCAGCCATAATTCTTGAATGTTTGTGACTCAGAGTAAACGTTATTTTTCTAGTTTTTACTAACTTATTCAATGTCTTGAATTAAACTATAAGTGAGCAGGGTTTGAATTAGATGTTTCTAAAGAATGTTTTCCATGTTGTAATATGAAATACAAGGTCTACACAAATTGTTCCTACTTTTTTAAGAACAAAAACAAAATATTTTTTCTTTATACTATTGCACTGGTAAATTTTTTTTAATGAGGAGGTTTCATACCTTCGTATATTGCACCTTTTAGATACTCAGTTATAACATAAAATATTCAAAATACATTGATGATTTTTTGTCGCCAATTACGTTATATCAGGTAGCGTCTTCATTACTCGGGGCAGAAAAACTTAAGCATATGACTGATCAGGCCGTCAATTGATCGCTCATTTGGAGGGTGATGATGTGAGTGGAATATTTTTTACCGGATAGTCTGGCATTATGAAAATAATTATTCTAAAAACAAATTTGAAATCCGTTACCTATATTTCGTTTTGATATTTATTCCCTATGCTTCTGCTATGTATTACACATAGCAAAATTTTACATATGTAATGACCAAGTTATGGTTTATTCCTTAACAGTTACCTCTATATTGATGTTATCTAAAATCTTTAAAAAAACATAACTTTAATTGATATATTAATATAGAGATATTTCAAGATGGGTTCCATATATTTTTCCTTTATTGTATATTCTTTATATCTACCCAAAAAAGGTATTTAACAATTTTTAAAAGATAATTCTCAAGAGTATCAATAACGAATTTTTTAAACCCAGTCAAATAAGATCTTGTTGATAGTATTTTTCTTACGATCTGACTCGTAATCTTGTCATAAACATTTTATCCATTAAACGTTTTGCGTATTTTAATTAAAATTTAATGATTCGCAACCAAATTTTTCTAATATTGGTAAAATATTATGCGTTGAAATTACTCTTGTTTTCGTAATATTATTAAGGAAAATTTTCCAAAAAGTTGGCGCTGCTGCAAAAGGCCCGAACCATGAAAAAGGTTTTACAAAGGATAATAACATTTTTTCGTGAACAGCATACATAATATCGCAGTTATTAGAAGAGTATCTAGGGGATCTCCAAAAAAGTCTCTCGAACCTAGTGACTAACAGCGTTATTTGAAGTAATGATTCGGACTCGTGTCGGCCATAATAGGATTCAAATGGGATAAATAAAGTGATAATTTCATTATCGACTTATTTTGGAAGTTCATGAGTAATTAAACGAGTATTATGTGTGATTATTCATACCTTATTTTTAGTTCATATAGGCTAGTTTAATTTAAAGAAGCAAACAAAATGTAATAAACAGTATTTTTTGGAAGTATTTTTTGATGTTATTGAGTTATACTCGATTTTTATTCTCAATATATGACACGTACTTAAATTAGTCGACTACGTGATATTTTGACAGATAAGGAAGGTCGGTCAAAAAAGGAGGTAGGTTTCAAACAAGCGAACGAATTTTGGTGTGGATAATATACAAAAATTGTAGAGATATTAAAATTCAATACAAAATAAAGAGGTAAAATTTTGACATAATATTTTCTGGAAGTATATAATATCTATATATGTAGCTTTTGATAAAGTCTCCTCACTACTATATTAATAATATTTTAGCCTTAACATTAATATGATCGGAATACTAAAAATTACTACGCTTAACTTCTAATCCTTTAAGGTTCAAATGAACCATTTATTATTATCGGAATTTTATAATGGAAATTTTTGAACTACACAATATATATATATACATATATTTATATATATATATATATATATATATATATATATATAATGATATTTATGTATTGATCATAGTAGGACTAATACATAAATATCATTGTATATATTGTGTAGTCAAGGAATATGAAAGTTAATAAACTTCATAAGAATTAATTTTTCATTTTGCAAACCACAAGGACGGCTTAATATATAAGTAATTGACTGAAAGTGAAGGCGATTACTTTTTGTTTAAGTAGGAAACAGCGTGTAACCCATTTCTCCAAATGAACTGAAAATTAAATGTGAGACTATTGTAAACTAATGTTAACATGTCACTTAAATATTTGTGTATTGCCATGAATAATAAAAAGAAAAGGGAAGATTATTTTAAAGAGTATCAGAAATTGATATTTTCTAAAACTATAATACAAAATATGTTAAATTAGCATGATTTAAGTTTATTTGTTTTGTGTCACGTAGGAAATTATATTATTACACAATTGTACCACTATAGCAGTCGCCGTTCTTTGATGCTTTATAATTAATATAATACATAAAACAATTAAGACTTCCTATAATGGCCTATAATGACAATTTTTATTCAATCTTAAGACTAATTCTCCTGTGGTTGATTCCCTTCATTGTTTCTTCTAACAGAAAGATGGCTCAGAATCTCAATTATTCGCATACTCAAAATTGTAATTATTACATTATTTGATTAAAGCAAGCAATGTATTAATGCTGCGATTAATGTTTTAAATGTAACTTATGAGATTTTTAGTATAAAAAAGAAGTTACAGCACATATTTTTATTTTCCTTTCCTTATGTAACATTTAAATAAATAGGTAATTTTTTTAATGTAAATTAATTTTGATATAAAATTGATACAAATTAATACATGTATATTTGTTAGTAAAATGGTACTAAAGTATACGTAACGGAAATTAAATCTTTTTTTAACAGCTACCTAAGAAACAAAACAGAAATAAGATCATATATTAAGTTTTATATTTGATTTTATCAAATATTTTGCTACTTATTATGGCAAAAAATATTCTTCTAATAACAAATTGATGAGGAACGTATTTGCTCTATATTGAGCATTCAGTGTCTGTCCAATTCAGAGCCATGAATTCATAATAAAGTTGATAGTTACCATTCTACTATCACTTAAGATTAACGAATTTGAAAATGAATAAGGTTCTTGAATAAAATTCGCTCTATTACAAATAATCAGGCTCGAGTGGCAGTATTGAATATCAATAAAATTTCATATAATTTTGGAATATTTTCTATCAATTTGTGATAAATCCTATCGTGACAGAAAAAACAAATATCTGCATTTACTTAATGTCTTCAAAAATCAGTACCATGTTAGTTTCAATTCTTAAGCGTGTCTCTATAGCCAGGCTAGTCACAAATTATTTTCACTATCGCAAGAATCAAACTTGTATAATCGTTCACAAACGAAACTTTGTGGCAGTAGTGGCAATACTTCTGCCTTCTGTAAAAGATTACTTCCAAAATTGGTTATCGTTTGTAAACACTCTGTAAACAGTAGCATCTATACATATATATATATATATATATATATATGTATATATATATATACATATATATTTATAAATAATATATACATATTATAGATTGTGATTAATTACTTTGTTTTCTTCAAATATCTAATAATTAATTCGTTGGGCATACCTAGATTTCAAATACGCGTAAACATATTTAAATATTAGTTTCCGAATTAATTACAAATATAACATTACGTATTCATAGAGGGAAATCATTTTTTCTAGATTCGGAGTATTATTATTACAATAATACTTGTTTAATATATTTTGCAATGAAATAATAAAAAAGAACATATTTCCAAGGAAAAAATTTATAATCAAGGACGATATTTCCTAATGGCATAAATTGCGCCCTGAACATAAAAATCTATAATTAATGTGAAAATTTTTTTTTATCATTCATCTATTTAGGAAAACAAATGCCCAAAGTAAAATTATATGATGTTTCATAGTTATCTACATCCATTAAAATCCTTGATTCAATTTATTAATTCAAGTAATTTTATCTAAAATTTTCAACAAAAAAAAACATAGGCTATAAACATTACGATACCATAATGTAACTGAAGTCGGGAAACATTATTTAAATGGTGCAAGTAGAGAGTTTTCTAATTAAACATTTCCAGTACTCTCATCGATATAGTCTATATTCCGATGACCGACATTGTTTGAACGGAGCGGAAGAGTTTAATGATCATGGCGAAAGAGCAGCTCGATAAGGTAGAGTGCTGCACTGCTCACTCGGGCAGTCTACTTTACAAAATGGAATCCAGCAAACGTCGAAGGTTGACATAGTATGGTAGTATGGTAGTAGTATTTCCACATATGTAGTAGTATTTCCACATAGTATGGTAGTAGTATTTCCACATTTCATGAAATATATAACCTATGCAGACTGATATAAGGAATTTATTTTGTGTGGAATTATATGGAATTAAGTCCACCCGGGGAACACAGCTAATTATTATTTTGGAGTAATTAACTATTTACAAAAAAGGTTTCAGATTTATGATGGCAGTCTATCATCTTATTAAACATTGAAGGACTAATTTCTCAGAGCAATAAAACAAATCTTCTTTCTATATATTTATTTGTTCGAAAATCTGATTTTTACATATACAATACAATATAATATATATATATATATACAATGTAAGTAAAAGTGAATTTCAGTTACATATTCTATATTATAGAAATATTGCATGTAATTAATACAGTCTTATCAAAGTGAAACGTTTACAATGTGGTATAATTGTAAGTTATCTAAAGTCATGCAATAGATTGCCACTGAGCAAGAGGTACGTTCATTTCTGATTAGTTAAAAACAGTTACGTAAACTATTTGACGGTAAAGATCGAAGTGTCATTTAGAAATTTTGTTACATTTACAAAAAATATCCTGATTGAAATATAATTATCTCATTGGCTAAAATCACTTAAACTATCGTGGTGGAGTGGCTATTTGGCGCACCTTCGGGATGCTCAGTTCTTTATAATTCCTTTTATTGTACCTAATGAACAGCAACACATAATATAAGATAACACATGTTTATGGGATCCTTTCGGTCTATAAAGCTATTAGGCGAAGAAGTTTTTACAATATTTGGTACGTGTTTTAAATTTGAAATTATTTACAAAGCACAATTCTTAACACTCATCCATATTTTCTACACAATATTATTTCAAGTTTTTTTTTTCATTTATTTTTGAACATTAAACAAATTGTAATATGATTAGAAAATTATTTGTTTAATAATTTATTACAAATTCATTAGATATAAACCAGAGATCAACATTTTAAATTGTTGATTTTTGTATAATACATAAATTATCGTAGACTGAAAACTCATTTTAATCCAAAAAACATTACATGTTTAAAGATAAATTCAATATTACTCGTACTTGAAGATAAGGAACACAATATCATAATTAATCCAACAAATTAACAAGAATAATACGAATTTGTAGGCCTGTGGCATTCTGAGCATATCAGTGTTGTAAAATTGTAATTAATATGTAGATATTTATAAATAAACATATAGAAATATGCAATATCTTAGTATTAATATTGAACGAACTGATTCAATAAATTCAAACATTTTGCCAAATGGAATTCATTCAAAATTTCCTGCATTTATGTGAAAATCTCAATTAAATATTATAAACACAATACTAAAGTTCAGATTTTGTTGTTATTTATAAAGCGTCTGGGTGTTTTTTTTTATTTTTAAATATTTGCTTTAAATTCATACATTTACGATGAAGAATTATATGGAATAAATATAATCAATAATAATCAAAATTGTTGATGGTTCATGAGACACAAACGTGATCAAAAATATATTAAATAAAATTATGAAATTAAGTAAGTGCATGTAGATAAACGCACAACATAAAGTTAAATGGGGTTTCATAGTTATCTACATATCCTAAAATAGTTGATACAATTAACCGAAATAATTTTATCTAAAAGTTCTAAACGAACCAGCATTTATCATTTTTCAGATTTTTTTCAAACGTATGTTTGAAAAATTATAAGTATAAACATTGCACTTTAATGTGAAACTTAATGTTTCGAAAAGATCTATTCAACATTATATAATTTTATGGGGTGTGCAAAAAACAAGCTACTTAAAAAATATTTGAGAAAAATACAAAATTTCATGCGCCTAGTCTAAAATTATAGATATTGCAAGAATATGATAGACAGGGACGAATGGACACATGGACGAACATAATGAAAATAGGAGTTTTCCATTTTTGCCATCTGGCTATAAAACCTTAAAAGATAAATAGACTTAAAAAGTGTGTAATAACGTGGAATTTTATTGATGACAATACGAATTGTGAATTTGGGTTAATTTTATTTATGACAATATAAATTGTAAATATATGGTTTTCTTTCCATTAGTTCATCGTTACTTCTAATCCATATATGTAGACGTAAACTTTTATATAAATTTTTTTATGTTATCTACGTTGAATAAATCCTTTTAGTACTTCTTAGTTTGCCTTGTTTTCTTAAGGTGCTATCTTATATTTGTCGGGGTGAGAAATTCATTGATAAATAGGTTTAATACCTGATTTTATTTACTGTTTATATATTTTTATTCCCGGCACAAGTAGGTTTGCTTTGAGTTTGATGTTTATGATTGTCCATATATGTGTGTATCTGTACCGTCGTAACATTATAATGGATATATATGCATACAAATCGCATATATATATATATATATATATATATATATATATATATGCAATTTTTATGCGCTTTTCTTTCATACTTCTGATGAGAATTCAGTAAAGGTAATAGTCGAGAAATTTAACAAGTGTTTTTTTATTTGATGGCTTCGCTAGATTTTGTTAATATTGGTTTTGATTATGACCAAAAAGGCAGTGACTGGTTCTTAGCAATGGTAATATACTTGAACTTTGAACTTAGTTTTAAATTATGTTTTTATGGAATTTAAACCTTAATTGTTAACAAAAGAATATAGTTACAACGGCTAAGCAGTCATTATCCCGTTGTCATTTTTTCTTCGATGTTTAATTCCTGGTCGCTCGCTGCGGGGCTGGAGTGGGGCTCTAATTGGCTGTGAGAGGTTGCTCTCGTAGCAATAAGTCCGCTATATGTATCAATTAGATTTATTAAAGTAGACGAACAAATAAACAAACAAAACTAAGAAACGTGAGATAGACTCTTAAAGCGGTAAAATTTCGTATATATTTCATATATAACCAACGATGAACTAACTAAAATAGAACGGAATTCAATACGTAAGCAATAAAATTACATGTTATTTGATGAAATGTATTTGATTTAGTCATATTTTTAAGTCGAAAAATCGCTTTCCTAAAATTTGTAATTTAATTTATTTTCTCTTTATTAAAGTAAAAGTCAAATGTTATTACAAGATTCAATGTTAACAGGCTTTGTCACTATTTTTCCTAATATCCTATAACTTTTTACATATTGTACTTATTTGATTAATAAAAATAGTCCCACGCATTAACGAGTACCGATGAAAGAAAACGTGAGGTAGGTTATTTGAACATCTCGAGTTGTTGCGGGAAATTAAAATTTCTATAGTTATTGGCTTTAAGTAGACATCATCTCCTTCGTATAATATTTGCAAACCGAATTTACTTAAGCACAAAGATTTATCGGAATTTTTAGAAAGTTAATGAGTACATATTTATTTTGGTAGTATTTAAGTATAGTTTTGTATTTCGTGTAATGTTTTCAAAAAGCAAAGAAAGTTTGAAGACGAGGATCTAAGCTTTTTGTTTTAGTATTTTGACGTGAAAATGTTTTGAAGTTTGCTTCCATAGTGGGAGCAATTCAGAACACTTGATGATAATATAATTGGGGGACCGACAGATACTCGTAAAAATCAGAATCAAAATACAAAAATCTTACACGGTTGGAAAGAGGTTCTTAAGAGCAATCCCGTGATGCTCATAAAATACCATATTGTAGAGTAAAGTGGTGCCGAGAACATGAAAAATATTACCCGTTGACGTAATTCACGTAAAACACAAGCCGTGTCCCCAACACAGCCACACCCCATTTTCTTTTATTTTTGGCTGTATAATCTATCATACATAACATTTATGAATACTTTAAAATATTGGATATTTTTAAAGATTATAGGCTAATTTATTAACTTTTGTCATGTTATACCTTAACATAATCATTCAACCAATATTGATACACAGTATTCCAAGATAGTAAAAAAAAATATCCTTTTCAGAAACTGTGCTGTGTCGATAAATTATATAGAAAACTAAGTTAGATAGTTTCAAGCCGTCTTGGGAAATAAGGATATCAACAAAAGACATTATTGCAGCGAAACCATAACTGGTTATAATGATTTAGTAATGGTATAACTTAGCACAGTCGCTAATAAGTTTCTAAAGTAGCAATCGAGGAAATTAGGAACAATCTTTTGGACCAAGAAATTGTCTGTTATTAATCACTAGTTTGAATATTTTTTATGGTGTTTTATATCCAGCTGCTTCTCAATTGTGTGATAATATATGGGTTACAATTTTACTCGATAAGTAAAACTGAATAAAGTATAATAAATAATTAACGACATGTTGTTACTTTAACAAATTTAGTTGATAGGTATTAATTAGGCTAATATCAAAAGAAATACGATGTGAATTAAATGAGAGGATATTTTGGAGCGTGTTTACTCACCGCGGAGATTTACGTCGAAATCCACTAAATGGCAAATTAATCCATAATACCCGAAGGCAACAAAGAACCCGTAAAATGTATTTTTATCTTGTTAAGTTATTGTACCGATGGGAGATTTTCAGTGTCACTGTTGTATTAGTGATAACGTGGGCAGATATTCTCACAAAATTTTAGGTACGTCGTATTTTGTTATAATGTTAAAACCTGATTTCTAACACGTTTTTAGCCTGTCTTGTAATTTTATAACATTACAAGCGAGTTATACAATTTATTTTAAATCACTTCTAATCTAAAATTTTGCAAACTTTTGTAATTCTGATGACAGTACAAAAATATGATACTTTAGAACTGATGCGATGTTTGGATCTTTGGAATTATAATGGCGTGTTTTTAGTTTTTTTTTAAAGCAATAAAGTTTTATTTCAACGATCGTACCATGTTGCTTGTAAATAACATGACGAATAAAAGGTAATTAAAAATGGGGATAAATAAAAATAAACGGAATCAATAAACTTAGATACTGCAATAATTTAAAATTTCAAGTTACAGCGACTTATTCTCAATATATGGCACATGACATAAAGCGAATAATACATGCCTGTAAATTTTAACTGTTACCCGATTACAAAATTGATATAGTGCAATGCGATCTGATAATAGAAGAGAAATATGGTTATGAGAAGTTGAAAATGATTAGCAGTAAACTCATCGAGTTCAAGTTCATTTCACTTATCATTAATTACAATATATTACTGTAGTATCAGTAAGCCTGTTCTTCTATTTGGCGACATTTTTACTCAAAATACTAATAATTACATGGTTATTACATACAAATATATAAGCTTTGCGGATTTTTTTTATTTCTTGGATGTCGACTAATTTTCGGACATCACTATCGACTATTTTATTATTACAGTTAACTGAAAAATTGTGTAAACTATGCTCATATTTCGTATCTTTAATTACATATATTTTAAATTAAATATACGTCATTTCCGATATGTTTGGGTTAGTTTAATAAATATGACGGCAGTCAAAAGTGCTCAAATAGTTTAATATAAATAAAGTAGAAATTGTTCGTGAAATGGATATATATATATATATATATATATATATATATATATATATATATGTATATATATATATATATATATATACGCATATATTATACTTTCTGTATTGCATTATAGTAGGTACATAACTAAAATGGCTGAAGTAAATAATAATAATTATGCCTATGTTATAAGAGTCATGATACCCTGTGAAAATAAGAAATGTGTTTCAATTAATTTAGTAGAATATAGGTTGGATTGCGAATGTGTAATTTCAACCAATTTTGTTTGATTCGGTTACGACCGCATCCCAAGCAAAACATAAACATTGCACAATTAATTGAAACTCCGTGATGTAGTATTATTTCTACTTTCTTTAATTTCTTTACCACGACCTAGGTTTCGTTGTATTACAACATCTTCAGGTGGGATATTAGCAAAGATTGTAATATCCCACCTGAAGATGTTGTAATACAACGAAACCTAGGTCGTGGTAAAGAAATTAAAGAAAGTAGAAATATAACTACATCACGTAGTTTCATTTAATTGTGAATAATGAATTTCTACAAAATTAACGCCAAATATATTCAATATAAACATTGCACATGATGTTTACTTTTTGTTCATGTTAAGAAACAATTAATTTGATTTTTTTATATTCTTTGCGTATTGCTTACTTCACATTATTTTCAAATATTTATGACTACTAATACTGACTGCGTTTTGATTTAATATAAAACTATCCAATCTACATTTTTATTTGTCATAAGTAAATAAATCGAAAAATTTGCCATATGGTATGGACTTTATCCGGAAAAGAAGATAAAGACCGTACCATAGGGCAAATTTTTTCGACGTTACTGCTGTGGGTTTTAGTTTTTCTTTCAAATATGGAGAAAATGGAAAAGTATGGCTAACATATGCCTCGATTCTGAATATGTGGGTTATATTTTTAATGAGAGAAATATAAATTTAGTGTTCATAAAAATGTTTATCGATCGTTTTTATTTAACCTGAAAAATTGTACTTTGAACTGGATTTTAAATATGAAAATTTCAACCCTTTAGACAGTTTGTTTTGCTAGTGTTTCACACTGGACATAAAAATAATTTCCACAATGACATTTGCACTCCTAGTTATCTTCTTGTTTATGACATACATTTTGGTATTACTATTCTACGTCTAATTTATAATATTTTTATCAAATTCGTATTAGAATTTTAATATATATACATATAATTTTATATATATATATATATACATATACGGGAATGTCACCCAAAAATATGTTTAGTATTACGATCAATAAAATATATCATTCTCAAACATTCAAAACATTGAAGAGGCTGCATACGATTTCATGGGTCCGCGTAACACCCAAGTTAAGAAAAAGTTTTCTGCTGTTTACAATTATAAAATGATAGTTTTGCTTCAAATAAAACAATTCTATTGACCACTACTAGAAAAAAACTATAATTGCCATTTGAAATTATATAAAAAATAAAAACTCAACCATATTCATATTTATGTGATAGTTGACCTTACAAATAACGTTCTCTTTACTGTCAAATAAAGACTTATTTGACTTAATGTTTATAGTCGGTTATTTTTATATGTCTTTACCCTCCGAATTTATTCAACATAATATCGTTCAAGAAATAAATATAATTTGCAACTTTCTTTGTCGTATATTTTCACTTTTTTATATCATTTTATTAAAAAAATTGCATATTGACTTCATCAGTGTCATTCCTCTTCTTTAAATACAAAATATTTTATTTTTTAGAATGTTCCTATATTTTAGATAGAACCAATTTGAATGAGGGGCTGCTTAGGTACCAAATATATCACATTATCTAGACCACCAGAAGTTTCATAAACATTTCCAATTAAAATCATCATTTAGCATCGAAACTTTTAAAAATGCATTTCTTGGAAGTCGTAAATTTTTTAGTAGATCGAATTCTAATGTAAGTGAGAGCTTTAAATTCATTAGGTCAGCCCACCGACAAGGAGGATATATTAACAATGTACATGGATTCGACTAAATTAGATACTGGAACACTTTCAAAGAACAACTCTATTTCTTCTATTTTTCAAAGAACAATTATATTTAGAATAGGAAAGAATATCTTTCTTTAAGTATTTCACAGTGTTTTACCTAATTACGCAGACATGCTTCAAACATTGTACTTTATTAAAAACAATAGTACCAGCAGCACGCATTAGGGTAATTTTAAAAATAATAAATAAATTGTGCTAAGCTATGGCTGAACTGTGATTAAAATATTTTGTGACAAAGTAAAAATAAATTCCCTCGCAAGAAATCTGTTTATTCATTCTATAAAGCAATACATAGAATATTCAAATATGTTAAATTTAAAGCTTTAAATTCTGTAAAAACTCTTCTAAATTAAATTTATGTTTCAACCGTCGTCCAGTGGTTCGCAACTCGTCACAGTAAAGTCTCCCGGGACTGTAGACGTAATTGTAACACATTATTACACGTTGACAAAACTGTTTATCTGCCGCTACAATTCTCTTTATGTATGCTGTTGCGTTAATTACCTGAAATATTGGGTGAGTCATATTTTAAAACTTATTCCTTAATTTAGAAAAAAAAAGTATAAACATAAACATGAAACACGAGCATAAACCATTAATAAATAAGGAAAGGAACAATTAATCCAACACTTATAATCAAATTAATAATTCATTTATTTAATATAAAAAAATAATCCATTTGGCGTACAGTTAACACATTCGTACGTAAAAATCATTTATATATATATATATATATATATATATATATATATATATATATATATAAACAAAATGAAAATAAATCACTTAATATGAATAATGATGCTGATATATAAGTTATTAAATAGTTTAAAAAAATTATTTTAATATGAAATTAAAATTCACCTTTTTTGAATTGTCCAAACTTTACCTTAATTGCTTTACGTGCTTCTTGAGGAAGGTGGTAGATATAGAATGGGTTCACTATTTTCCTATATGTGCATTTATGTAAAACTATATCACGTTTAAATAAACCTATCTCTATTGGTTTTGATAATGAACGTAATATCATAGGAGAAATAATGAATTAAGTAGAATCCAAAAGTGCTCTAATTCAGCCGTAAATATTATCGCTTTAGACGAAGATATTCATTGTCCTCTTATTATCTTACGACAGGTGCTTTAGAGGAGGTGGGTGTAAAATCATCAATATACAAACAGATGTGTGCTATGTGGCACGGGAACCGTAGGCCGGCAACTCGCAGATTTTACAAAATTCTGACTATCTCACTATCTTGATCTCCAAATTTAAACAGAGTTATTCGCAACCTACCTTTATAAATACCTTTCTATTTAACCTTAAATAATACATTTTTCTATGGTTTGAATGTGTAAATATATTTTATATTTACACATTCAGACCATAAAAAACTCAAACTTTAAACTTGTTTCATGTGTGCACCAACATTAATGACTTAATCGTGAATTACCGTAGAAAGTAATGCAAGCAGTTTTTCAGCAAATTCTCCTCTATGATAATGGTTTTGCTAATAGGACAAGTCAGGCATATATATTCTTACATCACTCAAAAAGGAATTGGAAAAATAACGAAAAATTGGCAAGAACTACGCTTCGAATTATTGTAATTATGTAATATATGTTAAACGCAAAATACAAAATATAATAGCGTAGAAAAATAATTAATTTTAGAAGAGAAAAAAATAAATAGTTTCTAAAAACTATTCATCATATGCTTAAATTTTCAATATTACACATTAGTATTCGATTACTGTGGAATAAAAGTGACTAATAAATTTATCGTAGACTTGCTTCCAATAGATAATACCATTTTCCTTCTATTAGAAAGCAATAAATTAAGGTCGACTAACATAATTTATTACATTACCCTTGCGTAAATGTGACTATTGCATGTAAAAAAAGGTTTGTTTATGCGGTAGTCGCTGTGAAGATCTTTTTAAATAAAACAACGGTATAAACGTTGGAGGCGGCGCTACAACCGTATAATAAGAGAAAGAATTTGAGTTTCTTATAAGTTATTTAATATTTATTTACTTGAATGTTGAAACTGAGAAGTTCAAGGTAACGAAGAGTTAGGATTTCTGGAAAATTTAATTAAAATTTTTTAAATAATTGTTCAGAAATTAGAGAGAGTGGAAACATTATAAACACCTTTGCTGAAGCTTCATGGTTTATAAAATAATTTGTTATGTGGCAAGTATCTTATGTAGGTGAAGAAAGTTTGATTAATGCTAAAAATTAATTAAAAAAAAAATTAACTTATCTTTCCTTTGCTCTTCACTTGTTCGAGTAACATGCTATTATGTACTTTTATTCTCATAAGCTCGGATTTTTGAAGCAATTATGAGATATTAGAAAACTACAATAATACGGTTTTCGTAAATAATATATTTTCTTAACTCGAATTGTCACCGCATCCTAGTTTACTACGTAACCTGGGCGCGATATTAACAAGATGGATTGTCAACCACGTAGAATCTAATGTATAAAACATTAGTAGACATTATAAAATATCAGTGTAGTTTCTAAATTTACATAAATTAATGTTTCAAAAAGTATTCCAAAAATGGGTAAATGTTGTGATTGCAGGTGTGATAGCGCTTCATACAGGAATTGCAATACCTTACGGTATTGCATTTCATGGGTTCGTAAAATATAATATTGCTTGCTTCAATTTGAAATTTTCTCATTTTTTATCATGAAATATTACGTAAGCAATTTAGGTTTAAAACATGATCTAATTTTTAATATACACACTAGCCACATATACAATTTAAATTTACTTTTTTATCCTAATAAAATTATAATACTTACTAAGTCGTTAACCTCTTTGTAGATAAACAGGGGTAAGTTTTACTGAAAAATAAAGTTATGAATTGTAACTTTTGCTGTTTAACACAATATAAGGAAACCCCTTTAGTTTTATTATATGACGGCCTTCAGTTTTATTGAAACGAAATGTGTATAAGTCGGAAAAGGATTTTTAAAAATAAACAAGTATCTATTGACTATTGGTTGTGAACAATTCATTGTCTTTAAAAAATTACTTGCAAATTTCATAAATATCTCTCTATAAGGTACGGTTTATTTTAATTTTACGTTTATTTAACAGAAAAATGTAAGGTTAATTTGGATTTTAAGATAGTTGTGCCGATTATCAATTTCTACGTTTCTTGAGATATATAATGGTTTACTATCAGATAAATCGTTCCTATTTTAAGGTCGCTTTCAAGTTTCTTTTTATATTATCTAATTGAAAATTTTTTTTGGACGGTAGACTCATTCAAATAGGCAAATTATGTAAATACCATATGAAAGCCTACACCGATGCATTTTTTTTTGTATAACATTTATTTCCCGAATAAAACGATTATTTCTCAATAATAAAACGTTAAACAAAATTGGTTAAAACAGATCCACCTAAAAATTGGGAACCAAAATAACATAGTCTACATAGCGAAAATATTTTTATGAAAGTAACATTGAATAAGTAACATGTAACATTTTTAATATATTATATTGATCCAAACTGTAAATGTTTAACTAAAAAAACTGATGACGGCAGCAATACAAATTATATTATTTAAAATCTATTGACAATTGCACAAATGGGTATACCGAATCGAATATATAGACCATTATGTGTTCTATGATCGTGTGCTGAAACTTTCATTGATTACACATAGTTTGTTTATTTTTTAGTTTAGATCCGACAATTTTTGGTAACTCGATAAACATTGACTATATACATATTCATGTTCTAATTATATTTTCAATACAAATAAGTTTTGGCACCAACCTTTTGACAAATATGTTTTTTTTAACATTTAAAAAGTAATGATTTTCGTAGAATATTTACTAGTGAAAATTATGAACACGACGCAAACCCTGTTTTAGTTGCATGCAGATACATAACTACATATATATATATATATATATATATATATATATATATATATATATATATATATATATGTATATCTCCAACTTTGAGATGCCAATACCATTTTAGCTTTTGTTCTACTTCGTGGCTCATATTTAAACAGTCAAAGTTATGTTTTCTGCAGATTACTTTCATAAAGAAATTCTTAAAAATATAGTTAGAAAAACAAATAGATTTTACATGAAAATATTAATGACCGTCATTGTTCATGTTATGAAAACTTCGTTATATGTCCGGCTTACTATATTAATATAACATTAACCTTTATTAAGGTAATACTTACACTCTTCTGAAATAAAAGAAACGCAAAGCAAATTTATTTCTTTTGATATTGTGTTGTGTCTTGAGATAATATGTCTTAAGATGATATTTTATCGTCTAAATTACAATTTTAGGAGCAAGAAACTAATCAAATGAGATAATGTATGAAGAATATTCTAGAAATAAAATAAAATTTTATAAACAGTTTAACAAAAGAAGTTGATAAGTTCCATATATTTTTCGTTTTATTAAGCTAGAAGCAATGTCGTACTAAACTACAGTACTTTAAAATTGAGTAGAATATTTATTTGTTTATTTTGTTTGTTATTACAATATTTTAACCAAGTACACTTTTAAAGCTAAGCGAGAGTAAAACCAAGATTTTGCCTCGACGCTCTGGTCCTCGACCTCGATATTCGCCTCTGTTTCCACCTGCAGCTAGCGGTAAAGTGATTATGGTTGTGCAATTTAATAAGTCGAGAGCTTTTGCAGCTTCTGGGAAATCGTGTTGAGTCAAGTAATGGATTAATTTATAAAAAACCTGAGAAGCACGAATGTAACTCGTATTAAGAGGTTTTCGTGAACATTTCCGCAACTTATAAACATTTATGCGTACATAATATTACCATTAAACTATTTAGAAACTACTTATTGTGTACTATAATTTTCATGGGCGTAAAATTATAGTTCATATTTCAAAGATGATAAAATCAAGAATAATCCTGTTGTCTTCTAGCCACATAATACGAAGCCCATTATTTATGATCTTGATATTAATTCTAGCATAAAATTTAAAGATGTGAAAAAATATTATGGTGTTCTTCATAAGAGTATTTTGAAGTGATTTCTCACAAGATACATAAAATCAGAAAAAATAAAATAAAAAAAATATTTATTTACTTCCTTCTTAATTGTTATATGAATATTTTTAAAAAGTTGGTAGTGTAAAATATGTGAAAAATATGTGGGTTAATAAGATGTATAAATTTCAAGTTTCTATGTCGCATTGTTTCTGAGAAAATCGGCTTCGAAAACAAACATATACGTGTATTACCTACTATATATTTGAACGTTATTATTATGCGTGAAAACATGAATATTTATAATATACCCTGAATATCGTAAATATCTGAAACAAATTGATTTAATAATTTCCGTAACAACAAAATTTAGTAAATATTTAGCACCGCCGCTTGTCCTTACTATTTGTTAAAACCTGTCCTTTTCATAAGATTAATTAGTTACAGGTACTTTAAATCGTTATTAATAGAGGTGAAATTACTTTGATTTAATGGATATTACCACTCATTCAAGTTTGAGCATTGAATAGCAGCTGATATTTGATTTATGATTTATGGCTCTATGATTTGAATTTGGTTTTATGATTTATGGCTCTAGCAAATAATATTAATTTATATATTTATTAGAGCATTTTGTATTTGAATAAGGTAATTTTTTGTAAAGTGAACCTAATGTATTCTTAGGTGATATTTGAGCTTTTTATGTTTATAAGAATTAATAAATACCTGTTTATGTTACGTTTGAAAAGAAAAAAAATTATTAAATAAAACATTTTAAGCTAGTTTAATCAAAAATAAAATTTATTTTCTTTTTATTTTGGGAATTGAATTTTATATAAAATTATTTATTAAAACTTATATATTTTTAATATTAGAAAAATATTTTTAAATCTAAATTTCGTCAAGAAATAAAACTATATATGCAACATAATTATCTAGGTCTTGTCGCCATCTGGTAGGTAGTGGGATTATACCTCCAATGTAAAAATCTGGCGAATTAGATTCTTTAAAATCGACAAAGTCCTTTTGATGTTTTGTTTTTAATCCATAAATGTTTCTTGTAGCACTGAACAAGCGATGATTGGATGTTGAAATGTTGGGTAAATGATTATGACTGGCAGAACACAGCTACTTGATTTAACGGAAAATAATTAGTTAGTCGATCTAAATACTCACAATAAAATTTTACATTTATCCTAGATCCCTCCGAAAGCAATTTACAATTAATAATGTACTTGATATTTCGTTAATAGCTCAGCATAGCCTCTCTGGTATTTAGTTCAGGTTTTGGTACTGAAACATCCCGTTTGTCTTACACAAGCCATTAGCCCTTACATGCGTGAATAATAGAAGCAACTAAATTCTCATCATATGTTATCATTTGCTCCAATTAATCAAATTTACACCCTGTTCGTTTCAATGTTAATCATTTTTACAAATATTAATCCATAAATATGAAGTTCCTATTTGAGATATATTTAAATATATTTTCTTCTACGTCATGCACTTCCAGGTTTGACGCCGTCATGGACCGAGAGAATTTTGGCCTATTTACACTTTATAAGAAAGTATTCTATTGTTTTAATAACCTTTATGATAAAATGCAAATTTTAAAAACTTATTAGAAAAGTAGAATGAGAGACGTTTTGCGCTACTTTATTAAATAGCAAAATAAAAAGTCCCTAATTAAAGTTCCCTAATTAAAATAGCCAGCAATTTTGTTACTGGCTATTTTATGACACAATATCAATTCGCGTCAATTTTCTAAGACGAGTCCCTTTGTCATAGTAACTTACAGCTGATGTAACTCAATGTAAAAAATGTTTATAAACTAAATGCAACAATTAAATGCGCGGTATATTATAACATTTTGATAAGAAAGAAGTAAATGAACGCTCATAGTCTAAAGTAAATAAAAATGAACGAAAACGACAGTGGAAGTGAATGCATTTCACATTACTGTTGCTCTAGTAGCAGAACTGACCTAAAACTATGTTAAAATAATATCGAAAGGTTGGCCAAAATTGGCATAACAATAAAAGTGAATCACACATTATTACCTCAAGTGAATAAAAAATAATCTTTTTTGAAGCTACGCTTTTACGAGTAAATATACACGCAGGCTTAACTTTAATAATGATAATTTTTATATACTTACTGAAAGCAATAACTTCCTTAATATACAGAACATGCTGCAACCAAATAAAACTTGCATTAGAGCTTTATTTTTGGTCAAAGTAGTACAACGTAAATATAGAAATGTCACCTTCAACATTTCAATTCATAACATTAAAGTCTTTAAAATTTTGGTTTCAAGTATCAAATAATTGGGTTAAACTACGTGTAGGCGGACTAGAGGTTCAACTTCTTGCGGCAAATTGGCAAACAAGTGCTCGTCGATATGTCGAAAATTCTCCCCAATGTATCGATAAGCGCCCACTTAAGAAATTGTTACAAAGTTTCAGCTAAATTTAAACGTGGCGGGTAGAGATAAAAACATATATAAATTGTGTTATATGTAAAAACACATACAAATTTATTAAGACGATATAGCTTGAGTATTGTATTAACTTTGATTAAAATATAAATAAATACGTCCATTTTTTCCATCGCAAGATTTATACATATAATAGTTTAATTTCTAATATGAATATTCACAATTAATTGCTGCAATAATGAGTCATATTAAATATTTTTGTATCACTGAAAATATCGACATCATTGACTTATTATTATTGAATAAAAAAAATGGCATAACAATGTTAACACCGTTGCATAAAAATTAAAACTTAATATGAAGTGGACTAAAATATGTGTTAAAGTTCTCCCTTTCAATAGTTTTCAAAGTACTGTCATTGTTACAATGATATTGTTAATAATTATAATAGTACAAATGAATAGACTATGAGTATTAATAAGAAATGTTAGGGCACTCTCATTAATCTTGATGTCTATAATCACACCTTTTTATCTGTCAAAATCAGTTAAGATTTTTTTATTACTTATAAATCTATGCTACCAATTGTTTAAGTTATGATGCTAAGTGCTAACTTTAGTACTTATAAATATGTAAGTTGCTTAAAGGAATACCTGTTAACTTTATATATGCTATTTGAACCGCAATATCCGCACACTGTTTATATTGTCAAGTTCATTTCGATAAGCTAGCATTACACCCTTACTACTTTGGATGAATAGTTCTTGAGATGTTTAATACATGGTATCTTTCATTATCAATCCCGTTGCTCTTTTTTGCGTGATCTCACTTTCATTTTCTTCAATTTTATCGTCTTTTCATTTGCCGTACTTATTCAAAGTACACATCAGTATCCAAACGGCTTACTATTTTTTTAACGTTAGTGTATTTATTGCCATTAAATTACAACTACGGCAAATCACATAAGATTTTAGTGAATCTTTAAAACGGCCTTAAGAAACTGAAGGATTGAAAATTTAACTATCATAAATTATATATTTTTATATTAAAGTATAATGACGCTGTCTGACTTTTCAGAAAAATTAAGAAAAATTTTTTATTTCCAATAAAAAATGATTTTAATATATTATAATTACTATAGAAGCATATAGTTTTGTAATATTTTCATTCTCTGAAATGTTATTAAATTTTTAATTGTCATTAACTATCGTAATGCCAGATGGCGACATGAATCTCGACTGGGTCTAGACGGGTTAAGAAATAGTACATAGCTTCTCCATTGTAATCAGAATTAATTTTTTCTATAAACGATCTTTATTAATTCGGGTTTCCATAATATTATTCTATATATTACCCCATTTATTTAAGCAATAGAAAAAGTGTTTCTAAACAAAAGGATGTCGAACGTGCTCAGTCGGTCTGTATTTCTTTTTCCTGCAATTTGGTATTTAGCTACTCTTCAGGAAATAAATTTGTAACAATTTTTGTCAAAGTTCAATGGAATATTTTCGGTCAACTAATTCACTTGTGATGTAAAATTTTAAGTGCTTTTAAATTTTTTATGTCCAGAGTGCTATTAAATGTGTGCAAGACGGTTGAAAAATCAATAAAACATTATATAGTTCACTAGATAAAAATGATATTATTCTTAATTAACCTAAAATATACCTGTCAATTACACCAAGTTCTTAAAATTGAAAGAAGCGTATTTCGATTTTACAAAATATAAAGCTACCATTCACATCATTGAGCGACTAAACAGAGCTACTGACAGATAAAACTTACACATTAAAGTATATTGTTTTCTCATTAAGTATATTCGATTTTCAATATAGTATATCTGATTTTCAATATATTTTTTTATTAAAAA
Organism: Druceiella hillmani; assembly: GCA_039881145.1. NCBI lineage: Eukaryota > Metazoa > Arthropoda > Insecta > Lepidoptera > Hepialidae > Druceiella > Druceiella hillmani. Next base: position 1,506,204 of record JAYKKI010000032.1, on the reverse strand, counting down.
AATTATGAAGAAACCAGCATTTATGAAATATACGATATTTCATTCAATTCTAAATTGTTGCTATCCGTTTAAATTAAAATATGCCCAAGCTACAAGTTTTAAAATAATTACAGTTATATAAAATATATTTTAAAAAACCTACTTCAAGAAATATAGGTATTGAGTAGTGAAAAATATTTAACTCATAATAGGTGCATACCTATTTGCAATAAATAACTAAGTTAGTTATTTTTGAAGTCAGTGTCAGCACTGTCAACCAACTTGAACAAATTCATAATTAATTTTAATTTTAATGTAAATTTAAAACTTTAACTTTAATGTATTTACAATACTAAACATATTCATAAAGGGTGTATTTATAATACAAAAATTTTCATAATTTACAATTGATCGGTGGTGCTGGCACCGACTTCAAAAATAAGTAACTTAATTATTTATTGCAAATAAATGTGTTACAGAAGCCTGTTTTTTAAAAGATATTTTATTTTAGAATTTTTAGTGATTAATATCTTAATATAAATTATCACAAATATTTTCCTTCTTAGAATATTGGATATTTATTAAAAGCCACGGGCAAAAGCTAGTATATAGATAATTTCCTATTTGTCTAAAGTTGATTATCAACAATACATGGAAATGAACCGACAGTAGTACCCGCCAATGATTATCTGTTAGCTGTTGAGGAGTTTGGTTCTCCATATCCGAAGTCCAATATCAGATTTTGCAAAACTAAAAACTACCACTTGAGAAGTTCCGTTCTCCATATCCCATATCAAATCTTGCAAAGTAATAAGTAAAGACAACTAACCAGTAGCACATATATTGAATAACGATAGATTTACTACCATCCATTAAGGAGTTACATTATTTATTTTCACAACTCATCATCATACACTGACCTGATCGATGATGCGGTTATTTTGCAAAGAAAAAGTTACCAGTAGTAAATATTCTAACAATCTTGACTTACCTTTGATTTACTACCATCTGATAAGGAGTTCTATTAATCGTATCCAGAATGCATCATCAGACTCTAAAATGATCGATAGCCTAGTAATTTTACAAAGTAAGTACTAAGAGAGGCGATTTCAAAATTTCGTAGCGGTAAAATATGCAGGATTTCAAAATTTCGTAACAGTAATATATGCAAACTATATGTTTAAAGTCAAGTCACTAAGTAGTTATAATGTGCACAAGGAAATCATTCATAGGTAGTAATACGAAAGAAAATCATGGAACATTTATTTAAACAAAAAAAAACTAAACGAACCTGTAATACTTAATTGGTCAAAATATACGGATTATTTTATATTTTTTAAAGCCATATGTTACATGCATAGAGTTGCAGGAACCTATTATATATTTATATATATATATATATATATATATATATATATATATATATATGTATATATATATATATATATATGTATATATATATATATATATATATATATATATATATATATATATATATACATACATATATATTTTTCTTTCTTTTTTTGCTTTCAAATAAATTATGTTATTTGTTTTAAAAACACAAGATGAAAATATTTTCCTATCCCACGTTTAAAAATTATGGAAAAATTAAAAACAATCAAAAGAATAAAACGCAATACATATTAATTAATGTTTTTCTGTCACTGGAAAACATCTGCAGAAAATAACTGTCGTATATAATTTCCAGTTTAAAAGAACCAGGGCACTATCCATTGGAAACGACAATCTATTGTATTAAGGTCTTGTGTAACTCTACCGTGTCATAAATATAATTTACAATTTCTGGTTAGTGTTGTATCTAAACTCATTCATTAAATTCTATAATCCTACTGAACTATTACAGCTCGGTAGTGCCGATAGATTTACCAGAAAAACATTAAAAACAATGAATTAATAACTAGAAATGTGAAATAAAGTTAAAGTAACTTTACTATAGGGCTTTTTTTACTTTATTTTTACAGATACACAGTACTATTTAAGCCAGCTAACCTAAATTCTACTTCTTCCATGAAAAATAGGCACAAGATAAGGGGATTTAATAATCGATGTCCTTAAATAGAAACTAATCACATTTTTTTCAGTAATCCTCTCATTAATTATTAACTTAAAATTTTCCAGTAATTAACATACCGGCTTAATTTTATTTAATTTTGGTGCGCATTTAAACACTTATAAACAAGTATAAGTCTAAACTTTTCTTAATATCAAGATAAAAGCGGAAAAATCAGAAATAAGAGAAAAATTAAAATTATTTTCTAGTAATGGCGCTCTTACTTATTTGAAGAGCTTTCCCAGATATGTTTCTGAATTAAAATCATTAGTCGATCTTTCCGCAACAATTTTACATAATGTTTCTAAGTTTGCATATATGATTTAAATTCATTGCGAATATTTAATGTTATTTTAAGGCAAAGTGTACTGAAATCTACGTACATATGGACAATAAAAGGTTTGGTAAAAATTATGTTATAGACCATTTTGAACAATATATAACAGAAAGCTCTTTAAATATTTCTTGCTCTTGTTATGTATACAAGTGTAAAAACCAAAACAATTACTAGTATTGAAATGTACATAAATTCTAATTTTAAAAATGACTGCAATTTTGATTCTTGATTAAATTATAATATACTATGCTTACATTTTGAGCATATTTCTATAAAGGGTTAAATTTCATATTTTCATCTGTCCAATAATTTTTTAAATTTAGAACTTGTTCTTTTTCAGCGACATTTATTAAGCATTGAATCGAGCCAAATTTATGCAGTGACGACTTAAAAACTCAACATTAAATAACTTAACCGAACTGAATTAACCCGACATTAAATATTTATTTATGCTAAGTAGACCGCATAATTCAATGCTGCAATTTAACGCTTGAAATAAATCGAGCCACGGCAAATTAAAAAGTTCCATTACATTTCCATTGTGTTTCGTTTGAATATTTATTTTCTCTTCGTTTTCATGCTATTTTCTTATTCTTATTTTAAATCTCATATTATATTTATGCAACTATATAAAGTGAGAATGCAGAACTGTGACAATTTAGAATTAAGCAACTTGCGAGGACATTTTACAATTCATACTAATTACATTTATTATCAGAATGCAAAGACTTATTACGTAAATAAATGAATTTGGTGCAAACTAGATTGTAGACAAAAACCAGTATTATTATATTAATGAAAATGTATGCTAACATAATTTAAAGTACTGAATATATTTGGTGTTAATTTTGTAGAAATTAATTATTCACAATTAAATGAAACTACATGCTGTAGTATCATTTCTACTTTCTTTAATTTCTTTACCACGACCTAGGTTTCGTTGTATTACATCTTCAATTAATTAGCAAAAATCTTTGCATATGTATACATACATACATACATATATATATATATATATATATATATATATATATATATATAGATATATATATATATATATATATGTATATATATATATATATATATTTATATACATACATAGAATATATATCTGGAACAGATTTAAAAATTAGTTATTTAGTGCCGTTCTTGTTGCACTAAACACACGAGTTAACACATTACGTTAACACTTGCGCAAGACTATTTTTTGGAAATAGATCTTAGTTTGCGTTCATTGCAGTTACGATATTTAATCGTTTTTGCTGCAACATTTAATTTCTGACATAACTTCCGTTCCGTTGATTTTTTATCTTACACTATTCCTTTAGAATAACCACACAGAAAATAATCAACGGACCTAAGAACTCGTAAACGTGGTAGTCACCAAATGGTTCCTTCTCACCAGCCTCTACTTTTCATAAGCCTTTTACTTTTAAGAAGAAAAATTGCCGCAGAAATATAGAATTTTTTATGAACCATGGACGCAAGAGCCATTTTCAATTAATTATCAATTTCATGATAGGTTTTCATGACGGAATTTCAAACTAAATAAATCAAAAATTAAAAAATAATTCTAGATGATCTTGTAGGCTTTTTGAAAAATTACAAAATTCAAAATATTTTTTAAACTACACATAAACGAATACTAACATGTACGGGTATGGATCAGTCCTCTTATTCGTACATTTGCCAATTACGTGGCCATTGAAAAAAATTATGAAAAAACACAAAAACTTTTGCTAATTCATTAATTTTTTTTCCATAATTAAAATTGTTTCTTACTTTAAATTACTTTTTTGCTTTGATGTCGTACGTGCATAACAGCAGATTGCAAGCAGTTTAAACATTTGTTATATCGAAAGATAATAAATTTATTTTAGAAAAATATAAAAATTTTGCTAACCTTTAGTTACTTTTATTGTATTTTAGGGATATTTAATAGTTTCCATGAAAGAAATTTTTTAATTAGATTAAAATTCAACAAACAAAAAAAACATAGGATGATACCTCAAAATGGGTGCTTAAGTGTGAATATTTATTTAATATTTAATAGTTAAAGGCAATAACATTTTTATTTAAATATTTTTGCATTGCATGTACCAATTTCTTAAGTCGTTTGTCAGTTCTAAATGGTATATTTTTTTCATAAACAGTTAAAATTGGGTGAAGAAAATTACGAAATCCAAAACAATGCTTTAGATTTTTTTTAGAAGAAATGTATTAGTAATCGTAATTGTTTTATTTAAATGAAAATGCGTTTTACTTAACTATATGTGAATATAAAAATATTAGAAATTAGAGTTCATTTGTAGTCGTTGCATCCAAAGATCGACTCAGAGATTTTTATTAGGATCAAATTTTGTCAGTAACCCAGTCATAGTTTGGTTCGGCTCCTTCTCGGTTGGTTCATATATATATATATATATATATATATATATATATATATATATATATATATATATATATATAAACAGTTAAAATTGGGTGAAGAAAATTACGTAATCCAAAACAATGATTTAGATTTTTTCTTAGATTTTTCTTTCTTATATATATATACATATATATATATATATATATATATATTTATACAAATATATTAAGCAATACGTAGTCAATAAATAGTCGATTCTTCTTAGTGGGAACAATTATTAACAGGAAAGACTATCATCCCATAGTCCGTAAACCAGGCGAAATGCAGATTGGACTTTTTCATTTATAATGTGAATTTATTTGTTTATTTTATTTATTTATGTACTTTAATGTATACAGTTGATACATATGATAGACTTACTGCTACGAGAGCAATTTCTTACAGTCAACCACAACATCACTCCAATACATCACAGAGATTACATACGCATAAGTCATACGTATTAGAACTCAGTTACCCATACGATCGTAACCCCATCACATAACAGTCATATTTATTTTTTGGTATTAAACATTTGGTACAAATGGTCTTTAATTTAAAATTCCAAAAACATGATTTGAGACATCACACTTTAATTTAAAATAAATGTTTAAAATTTTATATAGAATTAAGATTCCAAAAAGTTTCAGTTAATACTTATATAACATATGTGACGTTTTATTCTTCAATATGCCTTATTCCATCATATTACTTTTGAATAGATATATTATTTTTAAATATATTATTTTTTTCTTTTTAGATATTTAATCATTATTTTTATTTCATGCAATAAATTCAACAATCGTTCGTATAGTTAGTTGATTGTGATGATTTTTGTACGTTATGCTAATAACTTATATGGAAGAGGTGCCCTATTTCCTATTTTTCGCTTGATAGACATAGAATAAACTAACCGTACAGAAATTCGAATATTGCAATACAGTTTTGCCATACCGAAAAGTATTATTGGTATAATATATTAAATATCATAAATAATACCCTTTAATAACCACCGTGAAATGAACGAAGGTTTCCGTGTTTTAGTCAAGCATAAGAGAAATTAAAGTTTTTTCTCTGTATTTTCAATGAATTCTGTCTTTTGTAAGAACTCACGTCTGTCAGTAGTTGTGTAGCCTTTTAATTTTAACACGCGGCAACGCGCAAGAAAGGTTTTGACAGTCGTGCGCGCATCTTATAATATTTACAAAACTTTTTGAACCATTCAGGCACATTTAAAATAAGGTTTTTATGTGATTTTACTTCTTTTTCTGAATTCCTTTTAAAGTTGGAATTCCTTGAAAGTTTTGATGCCTCAAACTCAAGTCAAGAGTTAATCATTTATATTTTTGGTTTTAATTCTATTTTATCTTTCTTTATTAAATTAAATAATTGGTGGTCTTACCGATTCACAGTCTTAAGTTTTCAAATCCCATCATTTTCTTATATACCTAAAACTCTACGTATAATTTTTGGTTTGACTTTAGAAGTGTACTCAGTGATACGTGTGTACAAAGAACACAAAATAAGAAATAACATTAATAAAGGTGTAGAATTGCCTTGAGTATGATTTACATTATAGAAATATAGCTAAAAATCATCAAAGTATAAAACTTAGAAGGTTTGCGTATGTTTTGTTTTACAAAGTGTTTTGTTAAAGGCAAAATTCCCTTTGTTTTAGTTGTGTTTTTAATATGTTTTTCATTTTGGTTTTTAATAAATTTCAGACAAAATTTTATATTATCATTAATTTTTCATTTACTTGCAAGAAAAAGTGAGGTTTTAAGTGTAAGATTTAGATTTTAACATAAAATTGCGATCGCAGTTATAAAAGGTAGTAAGTAATGTATGGTAAAACTACGTCATGTTTAAATAAGAAATCGCACCATTCGTAATGAATAGAAGTACTATGCGCATTTATACTTCTGAATTTTAAAACTTTGTTTAATAGTTTCTAGACGTACAACTGTTTCCAAAATACATACATAAAGACGTAGAATCTGCAATGTATGTACGAAATATAACTGTATTAAAATACTAATTCTTAGCAAATCATTCCCAAATTTCCAATTTCATGAATATTCTTCCTGTATTTTTACTTCCAACCCTTTTGAAATTGACCTGCAAGTTTTGATTAGGTATGTGTTAAATTTTAAACACGATATGATCATATGTTCACCATATCACCTATTAAAAATAATAAACAATACACTTTCAGTATACATTGGAGCTGAGTATGGGATTGTCGAAATAACAACAAAGCGCTTATGATAAAGGCGCATAAAAGTTATTTTACGTAGTGCGTAGGAGATCAGATGAAAAAACAGATTATAGGAATTATAAAACGTAAAAATTCCTTAACATGTTGCAGAGTAAGAAAATTTCAGATATATTAGTTAACATTTCAAAAATAAGACAGTTTAGCATAGCGTAAAAACAGAATAATTAATGTTCTGACCTTAAGTTAAAAATTTAAAAAAATAAAAAATACAAATTAAATTGAAAGGAACGTTTCTTGATGGGAAAAGTCGTTCTAAAACTTGTGGAAATATTCACAAACAACTCCTATTACAACAACTTTTGTACTCCAATCTGGCTCTCAGATTACATGGAATAAATTTTTATTTGGTACGAACGTAAATTCTAACGGCACTGATATTGAAATGCAACTGCTGTCGCCTATAATAAAATGGAGGCGGGGTCCAAATATTTTCCTCCCAAGCTATATGTTGCCGATAAAGCTTGAATTCTTCTTCCGTATGTCTAGCTAGACGCTTAGAACATATGTAAGATCGTGGTGACAGCAAAACCACATTGGGAATATAACGTTGGTCTTTAATAGGGAGTACGCACGAATCCATTTCCTTTAAAAATACAATAAACGAGAGATTAGTATTTTAGTTTGTACATGTTGTTTTTAAATAAATTCATTGGGTATATACCGTCTATTTGCTTGTTTGTTATTCTTAAATACCGTTTGACATTTAAACTAAATATATGACATTGTAATATAATGTAACTTGCATATACTCGATAGGTTTTCTTCTTTTTTGATCGCTAACTTACATTTGGTTACGAATATCCTCGTAGGTAATATGTTGCCGCTGACATCATTGAATTTTAAAATTTCTTGAAGATAGTTATTGGAAATTGAGGCGTTGCTTCCTCAGTTATTCCTTGACTTATTTTATTTCTGTTTTTCTTAGTAGTGAGCGGTGGACTTGATTATGTCGGAGGTTCCAAAAAAGTTGTCGAGGTATTGTCGTCTCGGTTATTCGGCACAAATATTTAACCCATTCAACGGGTCGCTACAGAAACTAACCATTCAATGTTAAAAAAATATGGGTAAATTGTAGCACAGAAAATATTTTTTATTCCATGTATCTTGTGGAGTATGGCTTGAAAACGCCTAATTGCTATTAACGCAAAAACATTTTTTTATGACTTTAAGTAAAATGTTTTTATTATTTAGGCTGAAAAACGAGTAAATTTCATAAAAGACATCTTTTAATAAAAGAAAATGATTGGATGTTTCATATTCACTTCTTTAATAAATAAACTTAATATTAATTTTTGATAATCACTAGTAACTAGTATTTATATCGTTAACTACCTATATAAATACTATAAATATACACTAAAATAGCAATTGTTTCTAAATTTAACTAAGTAGCTAAAGTCTGTCAAAATCCGAGTATATTTCATAAAGTTTCCATGAAAAATGTTAAAAAGCGTGTGTAAATACAGTAAATATTAACACGTTAAATAAATCTGAAGTTAAAACAACTGATAAAATTATTTTACTGAAATAATTTCTAAATATTCGGATCTAGTAAAATTCTATGTAAAGTTTTGTTAACTAAAAAATCATTGGTTATCTACTTAACGAAAAATAGTGATAAGAAAACTCCACCATAAGCTCACTCAGTGTATGACGTATTCCTAATATGTAATACGCATGTTTCAGAAAAATGGCGAGGAGTACAGCAGATGTAGATGCCAAGAAAAAAACAGAATCGATATTATGAAATTCCGAAGGAGTACGATTTGTTTAAGTATAAAATTGCATTTTAATAATGCACCTAAATATTTTACACCTGTCAAAACTTCCATTTTAAGTATATACATTCAGGGAATATACTAAATTTCGATCATCAAATCAAAAAGCGCTGCAATAGCAGTGAAAAATGTTTGTAAAAGCTATTTGAAATTTGATATACGTTGTGGCACATGTGAAAAAAATTAAAATTTTTGTTTTAGCCACGGTAAAGCAATATGACGCCACACTTTTAACTTATTGCAATTAAATATGTCAAACCTATTATAATTATTTTTATTTTAAGATAGTAAAGTAAAAAATACCTTTTTAAAAATTTGTTTACACAAAACTGCGTTTAACGAATCGTTTCATTCTATAAACTCTTAAATAGAATTTCTTATTTTTCTGTCACAAAAAATGGGCATTATCTACAGTAAGTAGTTTGAATGAAAAAGTATAATGGTTTTCTAAAAGGGCTGAACACTAATAACGAGGTGTTATAATATTCTCTTCGTAATATCTCAGATAGTGCTTTATGGTATCGGTAAAGATTTTTTCTTATTAATGTACACGATTTTTTTTGGCAAACTTTTTACTCAAATAATAAGGTGTTTATAACTTTTTTGTATTAACAGCTTACTATTATGATGAAGTCAAAATGTAATGAGATTATATTTCTTAGAGCTTCGGAAGTATTCACTCTAATATTCCTCTTTCGATAGCGAGTCGCGACTTTTCGTCCTCGAACTTTTATATTCGGCAAGAAAATATATAAAGCCTGAATATTTATAGAGAGATGTAAAGAATCTACCTCCTTAATAATACTTAATTCAGAAAAAAATATTTGATACGAATAAGTTTAACTTGCGAATAGTAAAATAACCATCTTTTTTATTTTCGTGTTTAACATTTTCAGGCACCGTATTTTCGTAAAGTCACATTTATAATTTTCGTAAAAACACACATATAGTTATATTCACTTTAGACAAAATGGTGCATTAACGGCACGTCGATTGTGAAATAACACGTACAAATATTGCGAAAGAATTCCCACATAATGCGTCGGCTTTGGAAAACGGTGAAGGATACATATTGCTACAAGAAAACCTAAGCAAATGACATGCTCTTAACACAAACTCATTTTTAGATAACATTAATCTCAATTAATGTTATATAAAATGAGTTTACATCTATATAACTTTTTTTGTATTTTTGATGTAGGTTTTTCTGGAAGTTTCCTACGTCGAATATAAAATTGAGAATAAACTGCAAACAAAATATAGTTATTGCACAACTTCCCATTAGATCGTTTTTTAATGTAAAAATCTTCAGCATCTTTATTATTGGAAAAGTGTTGTAATACTAAAAATGCCAAGTTATTAGTAATTCGAACCATAATTCTATACTATAAAATGGACATATTAAGAATAAGGGAATTTACGTACCTGTACAGAGCGATGCACTTTAACTACTTTGATACACTGAAGTAATTAAATTTCATTCGGATTCATAAATGCTCACTGCGTGTGAAGTTTCAGCAAAGTTTAATCCACAAAATCCTTATTGTCCAATTCTAATCACAATAAGATGCTCTTTTTTTAAATTACGCAAATTGATAAAAGAAGTAATCAACTTAACCAGTTTCATTTTGAGTAATGGGTTGGATTTTTAGAAGTTATTTCTAGTTTATATATATATATATATATATATATATATATATATATATATATATATATGTGTGTGTGTGTGTGTGTGTGTTTGTGTATGTGTGTGTGTGTGTATAACTATATGTATATATTATAATACATATTATAATTAAAGGACGTCTGTACAAATATTCAGCGATGTTTCGTGATTTCGGAGTTCAGCGACGCTTGTCACTTACAAGCGTCTTTTTTTATTTAGAAGTTTTTTTTTACTCCCGATTCAAGGCATTTTGTAACGACATGAATAATTGTGTAGATAAAGATGACACGAAGAAATGTATTCGGTGAAATAACACTTATTTTCACAGATTTCATCGAGGCTCCAAAAAAAATATTCTGTCTTCAATGTCAGGAGCTATTTAAACAAAGGTTTACCGAGTAATTGTTCATTTGTGAGTAATTCATAGACTGCTCCCAGGACGTCCGATTTAAACACTGTCAATTTTTTTCCTGTGGGTATATTGACAAAATTCTGTCAAAATTTAGAAGCGATAGTAATATATCTTTGACGATGTGAGAAGCTGTAATTATGTTGTATCTCTGGCGATTAAATAAAGGTAAAGATGTTGTTTTTTTAAAGGAGATTAAAATAAAATTTTCTCTGAAATAAGATAAACATTCGAATTTGCTCATATGAAATACGTTTTACCGTTGTTCTTAGTTATCAAATAGATATTTCATGTAATTTTTACTCTACACTAAAATTAATTTTTATTCCGAGAATGAAAGTCTATTTACGCTATAGGAAAATGTAATCTATGCAATAATAATAAAACAGTAAAATTGGCCCCTCTGTACACTGAAGATATTTACTATATCAGTTAAGGGCACACAATAAAAGAAAAAGCACACAAAAATATTGATTGTAGTTTGTTATCTCTTTTTATGTTTATCTGTTTTCTGCTTGTGTGTTAGAATACATACAACAAGTAAATAAAAATCGCATTCGATTCATTTGAGGTTTTTGATTTGTTTATTTAAACATACCAATAAAGTAATGTGCATTGCTGATTGAAAGAACAATTTTTGTTACAAACATGGGGAGATAATTAAATTTTTTTTTAAATTATCAATATTCATTAAAAATAAGTTGTTAATATTAATTGCGATCTTTATATAAAGAATCTGTTTCTGAAAATTGTTGCGTCTTGGTCTTACATGTAAAAACGGACGTTATGAAATTGCAATTTGTTTTAGCTAACATTGTGTAACAAGGAATCTTTCCTTGTTAGCTAAAACAAAATGCAAACAATTCTCACTATAAAACCCTTATTGTTTAGGAGAATCATGAACAGTAACTATCCGTTTACTCACTTCCGACCGTGTAAGATAAGGTTCGGTTAGTATTTGTCGCCCAGTGTAAAATTTAAAAAAAAATGTGAATATAATGAAAAGAAGCAATGGAATCCTATCCTATTACGACGCTTGATCAATAAGGTCATTATTATCAGTCTGAAGAATTTCTAGCAGTTCAAAATTTGAAATTCTTTAAACAATTTTACATTTCGCTATAGGTTTCATCACAACGTTAAATATAATTGTTTTTTATATTGCTTTATAAGTTAGGTTATCATTTCAGGGATTCGTTCAACGTTAAGTTTAAATATTTTTCCTGAATACTTTTTAAATGTTATATCATTATTCATAAATATATCAACATAATCTCGTTATGCAAAGGGAGACACTTAATTTCAACAGCCAACTCTAATATTGTGGCTAACATTTTTCAAGAGAGAGAGCTCTCGGCTGTAATTACTGCTCGCTCTTTTCAACGTTAATCTAAGTAAGATTAACGTTGAACATAATAATAAATTACTCGAGTTCCCACGAACATTACCCGCTGTTCTGCTGTTTAAATCTATTCAGTATATTTTAATTAAGATCGTATACTAACCGTATTATTCGAGGCTCACTCACTATTTCTAATTATATTTTGTACACTTTTTTTGTTTGTTAATTTTTTTTTCAATCATCGATCCTGTTTGATTTTTAAATTTTTTTTATCAAAATTATTATACATTCGGTTTGTTCAACGTATTAGTAGCAAGCTCTAAATTAGGCTAAAATTGGTTTACATATACATATATATATATATATATATATATATATACATACATACATACATACATATCATCACTTTTACATCGTATTAACGAAGAACCTATAACGCGTTGAAGCACAATGTCACACGTTCCAATGCGAACGTGTCGAGCCATGCCACATAGAGTTTTATTGAAAATTGCCAGTGAACGTAGTTTCTTATTGCTACAAAATTTACAATGATGGCGGAAAGTAGCTTCCACGTATTCACTAATTGAGAAATAAAATGGTTATTATGCAATAATGATTGTTTGATCTAATTAATAGTATAAAGAGTACAAATTTAGCAAGAAAGAAAGGATTGTTATTTACTTCTATTTATAACTGATGTACTTGATTTACGTGGACTTGTGTTGTCAAATTTATTACCTTTCAATTATTTATTAACCTTCAATCTATATTCCGTGCTTTTCTTCCTTGCTATGATATTAAAAGGCAGAGGATCACCACATATTTTTTTTTTGCTTCTTGTTAATACCATTGTATGTGGTTTCAAAAGGAAGTCAGTAAAATGCGATACTAAAATACACATTAGGAAAATACGAAGTTTAAAATATTCCTCCATCTTAAATATAATATTCCAATAAACTTTGTAGTATTTACTTATAGGATATATACTATTTTGTAATATACCTAATTTATTATAACTAACTTAATCCTGTAGTCTAAGTGAAATTAAATATTTGTTCTTTTTCCTGAATACTGTTCATCAATTTTCCATTTTTTTGTTTATTATGCAAATTACATTGTAATAATCAAACGATGTTTGCTCTAATTTTTACACTTAATCCCCATCGATAATATCTCTGCTCTTTTATATTCGTTGGAATGGTCTACCCTTTTTCCCCTAACTGCGTCAAGACCACTAGTTTTCATTTATTTTAATGAATGAATTTATGTTTCAATGAATTTTTATAATTTCTTAAATAATAATATGTTACTTCTTTAAATGTCGGCCATATATTCTTAGGATTACGTAGAATTTTCTACTGTTTTTCCTAGTGCAATGACATTATTATAGATTACGTGGATATTCTTTTTTTGAAACTTGTTCGGAAGACAATCAGAAACCTAATATGTTAGCATTTTTTGTTTTTATCAATGTCCTTTTAAATCACTTTATTTAATCGAGTTTCATGTACAGTGGGGGTGGTAATTCTGTTTCAGAGACAAAGTAAGATATATCCAATTAGGATGTTATTTTCTGATATTCGAATATTTCTCAAAGTAAATTTATTTTCTTCTGTTGTTATATTACGCTGGAATGTCGTATATCTACTAATGTTTTAATTTCTTTTCTTATTAAAGCAACTGAAGCTATCTAGAAAATTTCCGCAGATAATCTATTTATTTTGAATTATTTTTGTTCTGGGAAAATCGTGCTTTTTTGCGTATACTCTTTTTAAATATATCGAAATGCAATCAGATTCGTAACAAATGTTTATTTTTATAACTTTAATTTTTTTAAAGAATAGAAAAATTGGTACAGTACACCAAAAATATATTTCAAGTCAATTATTGAAATATTCCTCTATGAGATTCCCTTTGGAAAGGAAAATTCTTTTCTATTAGTTTGATTTCATTGAAAAGTTTTGAATGAAGTGAATTCAATTCCATATCAATGAAATTACATAGATACTTTAAAAGAAACTTTCCTAATCTCTATGAACATCAAGCCAAATAGAAACATTTTTATCTAGTCAAAACGATCCTAATGTAATAAACGATATTTTTGCAGATATAACCTGCAAAAAGTTTGCACAGTATGCCATTGGTTTTAGGCTATAATATCATACGTTGAAGATGGTTGATAAGTATCATAAACCATGATATAATAAAACGAAAAATAAATATAATGAAAATTCTTCCTATAGACCAAGTTAAATGTTTTTGGAGAACGTATCTAAAGAGATAGCAGATTTTGTATCAAAGTATGCAAAAATGTTATAGATTTTGCTTTCCATGATTAGTGGTAAATTATATTTTTTTTAATAAACCATGATAGATTTATGACTAAGGAGAAATATTTTATGTAAGTATTAATTGAACGGGATATTGAAGGCAATGATTCAGAATAAGCATATTAATTCAATTTTTATTTGTTACCCGCATAATAATCATTATGTTGTTTTTGGTGTGTACAAGACCTATTTGTGAGTTTACTGTTTTTTGTTAATGTGCTTAAGCAACCCTATCTACTTGCGATAAAATAAATACCGTAAACATTCCTTGCTTAATTTTCTTTCTAATTGTCTACAATTTGGTTAATATTCAAGTCTTTCCAAGTTTTTTAGCTTGTTCCGCTCGTCTCTAAACTTTTTAATCAAATACGCAAAAAAATGTAAAAAAACATATGATAATGATATTTACCAACCCATACACACACACACACACACAGATATTATATATATATATAAATATATATATATATATATATATATATATATATATATATATATATATATATATGAATATAAGCGGCTAGATTCAAGAACCCAATTAGTGTGGAACCAGCTTTCAATTGGTTTTGGATATAAGTTAATTTATGACAATAAGTTGTTGCATGAAGGTTACTACATTACAAAAGAAAAAAAAACAGAATTCTTATAAGATTACTAAGGTGACGTTTTATTATATTGTTTTAATTATTTTAATGAATAGTTAAAAGATTTTTAAATTTTCAAGCTTTAATATATAAAAAAATTTATCAGAAGTAAACTTTCCAAAATATGTCCAGCGGCAATTGTTTACAGTTTGAAAAACATATATTATATGGTTAATTATCTAGTGATGCTTTTAATACTTGCCTGAGGTTTTACGTATTACATTGAAATTATTTTTAGGATGGAATAATTTTAACGACAGCGGTTCTTTAAGCGCAACGTTTTTTTTCGGGGTCAGTTTTCAGATAGCGGCCGATCTATTTAACTAATGGAGAATATTTTATTGCTAATATTACTCCAATCGAAATGAAAAATATTATTTAATATGTTACCTCTATCAACTAAATATCACAAATAAATCAACTTGTCGAAATGTTGTTTAAAAACAAATTGAACAATAATAATTTAATTAATGTAAAAACTTAAATCCCATAAGTAATAACTTAAATCCCATAATCCCAATAGTATCCTTCCTCACAAATAACCTGTCTTTTACAAAGGGTAAATTAACTTAACTTGAAAGAAAATTTATAATTATTCATAATCTTCTTTTCCAAATAGGTTACTTAAAGGTATTTAAGAACTGGGATAAAAGACTAAAATGAAACCTTAAATGTAAATCATATATGACAATGTACTTACCAACAGATTGATGACAAATATATTGCATTGGCCCGACAGATTGTAATGATATAAAGTGCTATTATGACTAAGCTATAATTAAAATGTATACGTGAAACATTAATTTAAACATGATTTATTTCTTTAATTGTTATAATATAATCTTATTATCTAATTCCAATTAGTACTGAACCGAAGACCTTAAATGCTACTCAGGGCTGTCTAAATGATTTAATTAGGAAACGTACAAGCGTATTAAACAAAAATGAAACGAAATACCGAAACAATAGCCGTACAAAAATAATATGTGTTTATAAAATTGACAACGATTCTCAGAACGTGTCGAAATGTTCTTTAAAAGAAAAGGGAGTTGAAAAGATTATTAGATTTCCGGGCACAATTTTTTACACGAGCCAAGAGGTGAATGGTTAAATGCTTTTTTCGTTTTCAGCCTATGATTATATTCTTTTGTATTGAGAGAAACTAAATATTGCTTAGAGTCTAGGGTTTCCCATGTTAGAATAAATGAAATGTGTAATGTTACAAAATTAAGTTTATACTTTATGGCTATACAGATGTTTAGCCATAAAGTATATTTGCATGCATGTTTGGGTTAATGAATATTCTCCCCTTTGTTTACGTAAGTAGTTACATTAAATACCTATATGAGTATACAACATCTTCAAATATATATAGTACATAATTATATTTCTTTCAAATATATTTGACTAGTTTTTAAGGAAATAATGGGAAAACTGGATTTAATTTTTCTAATTTTTTATATAATTTTGTTACATTTACTTCACATATATTGGAGTCGCGGTGTGCTTAATTCCTTAAGTATTCGTGCTTTACTTATCACTAATCCTCAACTGCTAATATGACTTTATATATTAGTGCATATAATCGAAGTTTTCCTTATAAATAAATTAAGTCATTTGTACAACAATTAGCACGAGAACTTCCAAAGTTTGTTAACTGCTTTGGATCGCTATCGGCAAGTTTTACTAATTACTGTAATGTAGTTTTAATAAAGGAATTCCTGTACTAACTTAATTTAAATATGTTTTAATTGTTGGTAATAATTTTCAAATAATAAAATATAATTCGGAAAAGTTGTGATTACGAATATATGCTAGAAAACACTAAATCGACCTGTTACGTTTTACATGAGTTGAGACAACTGAAAATATTTTAGCGTTGAAATCTACAGACTGAATTATGAGTTTCTTTTCGGGACTTATTGTGTCCAGAAGCGATTTAAATATTCACTGAAGCTTCTATTCAGGTGTCCTATTCAACAAGTAATTGATAGTATGCTACTTTGTGGCAAATCAGTTGTAGATGTAATATAAACAGAATTTGCAGAGTATTTTGACGGGTAGGAAGTTTGGTCAAACCAAATTTTCAGAAATATTTGATTAGATATATATGCTCAGATAATATCTAACAAATGCATACCAAATACATGTTAAATTGATAAAATCTATAAAACGGTATATTATTATTGTAATAAGACAGATCTGACCCTACGTCCGTTGAAGGCAAATTTAAATTTCGGTTCCATTCGAAGATTTTTAATTAAGAAAATATTGGTTCTATATCCGATCGATTTCTAAGCACAATATTAAAAATTTCAAATATATTTTTAAATTTTTTACCATGAAATTAATTTAATATATTTATTACATCAAGTCCTGTTACTTTCAGAAAAGTAATTTGGTCATGACGATTACAGCAGTTCAGTTTTAAGCTTAAGCTGATATATGGATATATGAGAACTTTGTTCATGCTAAAATATTAGTCATATTGGATTTGATTTAGAATCGTGTTACCTGAATTACCTACCACTTTTTGGATTGGAGAAGCTTATGGCGTTATATCATCATTCCAACGATACCACTATCCTCCGCGGAGATATATAAATTTGAAAAAATATTTTGAAAATATTCGTAACATGCTAGCTACGAACCACTTTCGGGACCGGATGGAAAATGAAAATAAATGTATGTGGATGGCTGATACGTTTCAGCCATCCACATTCAATTATTTACATTATTTCTATTATATTTTCCTTTCTTCACAGCTGAAAAAATAAAAAAAAATTCCTTTAAAAAAGGTATCTTTTCCAAAATGCTTTCCGTAATAGACAGTGGACGGTATAACTTTTCCCTATTGAAATGCAAAATCCGAATAAAGACTCATTAATATAGTTTTAAATTGTTATAAAAATTATGTGCTTGGTCCGAAATGAGTTTTAGTGGGATAACATGTTTTCTTATGGGTGAATATACAGATAGAATTTTTTTGTTAAATAATCAGTTACAAGTTTAAAGAATACGGTAACTGTTTCCTAATATATTTATACTTAAGATATTTGTAAAATAACTACACTACCTTGCAATTTATTTATTCTTCATGACACATCCGTTACATTTTCTTTAATTTTCTTATCAATGTAACATTTTTCATTCATAAATGCAATTTATGGTACACATATTCTTTTAATTTCTCATTTATTTTTTTCTAAACTTTTGAATACGTTTTACGTTTTGGTTCCGATGAAGAACCTTACCCAAAACTATACAGATTTTTATCTCATCGGGATCAAGAAATAGATATTTTCCCATAAATTTTATATTTTAATTGTACATTACGAGTTTATGCATTTTATCGGTAAATTTTTACCACTGTTCAGAGTTTTCGAATTGTGAATGGCTTTTATATAGTCTCAAATACGTTCAACAGAAACTAAGCAGGTGGCTAAAGGGCATTCGATAAGGTTGAATAAAAATGAATGAGGAAAAAATGAATGAAACTCATTCTGTTCAACTTTTGTTAGCGACTATTTTTTATTTTTACATGAATATTTAAAAATAAATAATTCTGGTATATGCCAAAGAAAGTTATGATTACGCAAAAAAATTCTGGAGTATATACACAAAATTATGTATTATTGATTTTATTTCAAATATCGATATTTTTTTCGGTAGAGTTCTAACAACCTAAATATTATTATAAATCGTTAACATCCCACGCGAAATACTTTCAATCCTTCATCCATCGGAACGAAATCCTTTCGAAATGGAATTGCATAGCAGAAAAATGTTTTTCCGATGGGAATGTCATTTATGATATATGGTCGACTATAATGTATGGAGCTACCTTGTGATCACTCGTTCGTGCGAGTGTTTAATCATTGGAACATATTATATTTTGTGGGAAGATTTGGAAAATGGATATGAAAGCGTTTTTTCGATTAGTTTTTTTTGATAAAATTCCACATGAGAGCATTTAATATCAAAAGGTATCAGTTAGTATTCTGTAAGGTCGAGGGAGGGTTGCTTGTAAAACCATACGCGAGTATGTTGTATCTTCATTTAACAGTTTTGAAAAGGTTAATTTGTCTTTCACAGGTATCATTACTGTTGGTTAAATACGGGCAACCGCTTTGAAATTAGACACGTAAGTATAAAAAATTAAGTTAAAGATTACTGGTAATCGTAATATGATAATTGAAATTTTCAATTTGAAAATAAACAAGCATACATATATTAATGTTGGACCTACTTTTTATTTTTTGATCAGTTCAGTTAAACGTAAGCAAAATAGTACTTTTGATATAGGTATGTAACAATAATGACACTCAATATAATGTATGATAATAAGGTATAAATTATATGAACTGTAAGTGTTAGTTATTAACTTGCGTTCCCCTTCTCCTAATGTATTTATCTATCTCTATTATATACGTTAAAAATACGTTAGGAACATGTACTACATTTTATTCACCCAGGATATATACGGATTATATAGGTAGAGTCCGAGCCATTAATATAAAAAGAAAAGATAGTGTTTGATTTTTAAAATTCACACGTAAATAATAACCTAAATGGATAAATGCCAAATTATTTGTAGAGGTCTTCCAATTTTTCAAATTTAGGTTTTTCCCCATCTAATGATGTATCAAATAACAACACCTAAATTCTTTACACACATATGGAATATTCTTAAATATAACAAGAAAATTAAATAATCTACAGGGGTAATTCCAGATATATAAAAAATAAAATGAAAGTATGGAAGAAATATAACAAAATTTTTATACCGTAGTCACGATGTATGGTTTGTACAGTTATGGGTCACAATCCATGTTGTATGCATATTAATTACCTGTTTATCAATATGTAATAATATTAACAGTGACTGTTTTCTTGATTGTTAAACATCTTTTATATATGCTATTAAGAAAATTCGAAAACAATTTTTATTAATATAAATGTATATAAAAAAAATGGTCATAAATATTTATAAAAACTTTGAAAAATTAAGGTTACTGTGCGGGATAATATCAAAAAGTTTGACGGTATTTTATGATACCGTACACATATACGTACCCTGACAGTATTATGTGGTAATACTGAATCAAGATGTATAGATGTATAACTTTGCATAAATGAAATTTTCCGAAGTCTTCTGTTCTACCGAAGTCCATGTAGTTGGACCTATCGAGAGATAAGTTATTACACTTTTAGGACGTCCAAAATTATTGACATGAATATTTAAGGAGATTCTATCTTTACAACTACCCACATAATACGTACCCTGACAGTATTATATGGTAATACTGAATCAAGATGTATAAGTTTGCATAAATGAAATTTTCCGAAGTTTCCTGTTCTACCAAAGTCCATGTAGTTGGACCTATTGAGAGGTAAGTTATTACACTTTTAGGACGTCCAAAATTATTGCCATGAATATTTAAGGAGATTCCATCTTTGCAACTAACCATATATATATATATATATATATACACATATATGTGTGTGTGTGTGTGTGTGTGTGCGTGTGTGTACACACACACACACACACACATATATATATATATATATATATATATATATATATATATATATATATATATATATATATGTATATAAATATATTTTTTAGCAAAATAAAACAGAGACACCATTTAACATATATTTTTAAATATTCTAATATTTATGACGTAGTTATTTTCCTCAAAGTTCAATTTTGTTTTCTTCTTTATTTCAAGGTAATATAATTTCTGTATACAAATATAATTACCCCACCCTTCTGAAAGTAGATGGATAATGATATTGGCTTCTTGCACTTAGGTAGATATGTTAAGTTGTTATTAAGGTTCTTGTTAACACAGGTATTTAGAATGTATTAAATTTACCTTACGTGGTTCTTTCTTTTCGTTAACTTTATGACTACACATTTCCACTAGCTTTTATGTATGACCTCGCTCATACAAAATTTTTAATAATGCGCGTTGTTTTTCCTCAATCACAACTTAAAAGGACGCCGCGACTCGGAAACGCACACGCTATTCTTCTACATTCTAAAATCTCCTTTTAACTTGTATGATCATATTTTAATCCATTGAATGCTGTTTCTATTCAGTTATAATACATTGTTAAAACAGAATAAGAAATCTTCTAATTATGTTTTAACAATAAACTAGGAGAGCCTTTAAAATGAAAAAGAAATTAGTACATATGTTATATTTATAATTCTATTTAGAAGTGCGTCTGTTGGGTATTTGTAATATATTTGCAGAATTTGTTTAAACATATATAGATTAAGTAATTTTTTAAACCTTTGCAATGTAATGGATTAAGTTTTTATTATTAAAATTTATTAAATTTTTTTATTTTAAGATTTTACGTTATAAACCGTTATCCAGCTTTTCAGAAAACCTTCTAGAAACTCTTAACGTAAATGTTGTGTATTTAAATATTATGTACCTTTTTAAATTTAATTATCATGACTTTAATTTGCTGCAAACTGTGATGGACTGTTCGAATTTTTTATTTTTTTCGCTTTGGACAAAATTGCGATTTTTAACCGTTACACTGCATTCTAATGATACCTTATTCATCGAAATTGAATTATCCTTTACGACTAGACTGAGTTATTTCTGTGCATATCTTCATTATTGATAAATACAATATCTCATTTGGCGTGGCAATGACGTTGAGAATAAAACTGCAGAAAATTATTTTATATCTCAGTTTTGCGCCTATGAAAGACATATACGGCGATACATTATACAAGGTGACAAAGAACTTTCTAGAATTACTGTCTTAAAATTAAATGTTTATAGGTATGTGCTTAACTACGTAGGGAAACTATGTGAATTCCTCTCGTAATTACAGGTTTTCTCTATTTGTCTATGAATATTATCTTCCTGATAACTATCTGTTTTTTTGCTTTTGTTTTGTAATTACACTCCCAGTGGTATACTTGTATATAAAATAATTTTTTGAAACAAATAAAAGGTTACTCAAACACATGACTCATTAGGAACGGAATATGTATAAGTAATCTATTTTTCTTTGATATCAAATTTTCTTGTTCGTGGCCTTCGCGTTGAATGGCGGAAAGTAAATGACCAATTACTTAATTGTATATCATTTGGTATAATAAATAACTCGTGATTACATACTGTGTGTCTTTTATACCATTTTTATTTTTAACATTATGTCTAAAGAAAAAGGAATATTTTAAGAGACATGTGAATGTATATGATCCATGTGAATATTCGTAAAACTATATATTATTAATTTTTTTTCATACTGTAAATTTCATCAAAATATATTAAACATTTATTATTTCAAAAAACTTTTTTCATTATTTAAAGGTTAAATCTATTTACAAGTAGACTAATTTAAAAACTTATCATTTCTATTTTGATCAGATTTTCAGATATAACATTGTGATTATTATAAAGAAATTTAAAGTGTTAGGTAAAAGAAACGAATTTTTTAACTCAAATACCGGCTGAATTTTAACCGTCCGCACAGGCGCTAACTTGATAAATTATGTACATTGTTAACAAAGACTCGGAAAATGCTCTCCATTTTATCATCCTTTGTTTCGTGGATTTCTACGAACACCTTATTTAATTGCCCTAAATTGGCTATGTATGACGTACCAAGTTCCATTTTAAGTAGGTAACGGTCAGCTTAACATCCGTTTTTATTCCTAATATCCACTTTTAACCCAGGTAAAGTATAAATAAATGTGATCAATTAATTACGTAGAGCAATAAATTAAATATTTAAAACTTTTATTTCAAAAGACGTTCCCTTATCTCATTTAATTTCCATCATGAAATGCTGATAAATTAAATGATTTATGTAATATTTTTAAACATGTTAAGTATTTATAATGTAGAAATGTTATTAAATCTTCGGACATACTATTGAGAATATAATATTTTTACTTTTTTTTCAATATAAAGTGCAATACATTTTGACGTGAAGTTAGGTAATAATGTACACACGAACATATTGACGTAAATTTTCACATGCATCTTTGCACAAAACTCGTTCGCGGACATATAAATAATTTCCGGTTTTTATTTTAATGTTATTTTATTAGAATTATAAGTAGAAGCAACTAATATCCTACATTTGGGATATTAGTTGCTAACGATGCTAGCAATACTGACTACAACATATTTACCATACAGTCGAGAAAGGTAGAGTAGCTCTGTTTCTCCTTTCACGCATCTTTTATTTTACTATACGTTGCGACACGATATCCCCCTTAAGGAGAAAAACTGAAAATTACTTTTCAATATATTGCACGCAATTGTTTTAGATTTCAAAATAGCCCATATTGCAAGCTTGCTGTTATCCATGGGTTTGCTCAAGTGGTTACATATTTTGATAAATGTAAGTTTTCATTCTACCACTTGAATGTTATACTTGCGTCTTAAAATAATTATAAACGAAAATTTTAAATCGGAGTAAAAATAGCTTGTGTTCCAAAGTATAATTATGTCGAATCGTTATGATAGACTCAACAACTATTTCGATTCAAATTTTGTAATCTCGTATATTTGGTTCTTATTGGCTGAATATACGGAAATAAATTATTAGAATGCAGGAAATTGTACATTTCCTCAATATGAATCGAATATTTTAATAAATTACCAATAAAAGGGTTAAAAATATAGTAATTATAGATATACAAATATTCAATTATCAGAAGCGTCACCTGTTACACATATTTGAATTGTATTACGTAACGTACGCACGTACAAGTTACAGAATGGATTAAAATGCGTGACTCGAAGCAAATTAATTGATGATGATCTACGTGAGGGATATCCTTCAACAGCGACAACTGAAGATAATATAAATATTGTGCAGCATGTGATGAAGATTGAAAAGGTAATAATGATCTATCAGCCGATATGAGAAAATAAGTTTAGGCATTAATATGAACCGAGTTCAGAAAATTCGACACGATCATTAGACATTAGGGAGTGTTTAACTAGGTTGCGTTGATTGGTATATCGAAATGTCAGGAAACTTGGACAGATATCAAACAAATATTTGCATACGACATAGTTTTGTATAAAGAAACCTGTATATATAGTTGTGAATCCGAAAGTAAGAGTTTGTCCGTTTAGTGAGTATTTCCTTCTAATTATTTTGCCTTAACGATGAAGAAAGGAAAATGAAAATCCTATAAAAGAGAAATCCTGTATTTTCACTTAGTGTCTTTAAATTTGGCTAAAATGTATGTGTGGCATTATATTAAAGAAAAAATAAAACTTAAAGAAGCCTGGGTTATACAAATATCCCGGCAATTTTTATTGGACTATTTTATATATGTGTATTGTCCAGCGTTTAATGTTTCAATAAATACGGTAATGTTTGTAATTCAACCCGCAGGATAACTATATTAATTTGTCCAATGTTTAGTGTTTCATTAAATATAGTTATATTTGTAATCCAAGCCACGGTTTATCGTATGTGAACCAAGTAAATTGACTGCTTACTCTGTTTATATTAAATAAAACGTGGCTTACGTTATTTAAAAATAAAGCCATTTTGTGCACACTCTGATTATTTACTTTTGTTTTCATTTGCACGAATATAAAATAACGAAGTGATTTTAAATGGATACTCGTGGTATTGGATCTAAAATATAAACTTATTAAAATGAGCACATATAAATTCATTATATAATATTTATTTATTAGCTGATTACTTAAGAATATTAAAGCACTGTAAAATTTAAGAGGAATAAAAAATATTCAAAATTCCTGATGACTTGTAAAGTTTTCACTCCACGAAAGTTTAATATTCAACAAGCACTATTTGGCACGCACATGCGCTTTTTTATATTTTATGCCCTATTGTTAACTTTTACTGTAACATTTATTATCACTTTGAACCTACTGATTTTACTAAAATTGCCTCATGTCATAAATTTTCTCATGTATAATTACATTCAGTGACGTATATTAGTAGATAATACTTTTATTCAACTTCATCTTGCTAAAGTGGTCAATACAATATTTTTATTCAATATTTATTTTATGTAATTTCTAAAACTAACTAAAATGGTTTATTTCTGATAATAATGCTCAATTTTAAAATTTTAGTGAAAATGATCTGTTGCAAATAAGAAAGATAAATGGAACACCGACATTAAAAACAAAGTGGCTTTTTTATTAGCGACAAATTTAGATATATTTTATTTAGACTATTTTTTGTGAGTTTAAGACTGCATAGGTCTCCGTACTTAAATGAAAATAACAGAATTGTGTGGTAAAATTAAAATTTTATTTTGATTAACTTATGTCTTTAGAATTTTATAAATTTTAAGATATTTTAACTTATTTTAAATTAAATTATAGCTTTAAATTTATACATCTTTAAGAAAGTGCTTTAAAGGTAAGCACCGTTTTACAATATTTCTATTGCTATATATTAATTATATAAAAATATCCATAATTTTTAGCTTCTCATTAGCGCATTAAAATCAATGGTTAATTAGAATTTAGCCCTAACTTTTCTTATTCCGAAAAATTAAAACACATTTAATTTGTGACAGTACCATCAATTTTGTATGTCAATTGAATTTTTTTTTCATAAACTTAATAAAGTATTATTGTTTAAAAATATCAAATCAATTATTGCAGGAGTGTGAGTAGAGTATTTATTATTCACATAAATGCAAGGTGCATTTATGTGAATAGGTGAGATGAGGTGCATTTAGCTATTATCGCCGCTTTTATTATGCTAATGCGGAAACTAAGTTACTAAGACACTTCATTATGAAGCATACGAGTAGAATGGTTGGCAGTAGTCCTGCGTCGGTAACAAAGTTATCTCGGTTACTGGCTGCACAAAGCGAGTTCTGGCTGCACAATTCGAAGTGATTTGAGTGGAAGACAAATAATTAATTTGCTAATTAATGGTTTATTATAATTTCAATGCGGACTGCGTTTTAACTGAGCTAATTTAAAGGATGCAATACATATTAGATTGTTGCCAAAAGTAACGGTCTTTAAAAATTTATCTTAAAAAATTTGTAAAATATATGCAGGGCGATTGTTCTTTTTGAATCTCGCAGTAATACATATATCGGAGCAATCTCGATTGTCGAATTTCGAAGTGACTGTATTATATTTTTATCGATCTTGGTCATAAATTTCGTAAAAAACTGGCCTAAAAGTTTTAAAATGGCAGTTGTTCTAAACATAAAAAAAACAAAACAATAAAGGTAAACATACATTCAAACGCGTTCATTATTCAAAATCTTATTAATCAATTATTTAATTAATATATACTGTTTCTTGTTTGGTGTAGGTAGATACGCCAACTGAACTAGATACTTAGTAGTAAAAAATACCTATCCAGTGTTATTAAATAAGACTAATATTATAATATGGCACTGTTCTAATTATGTAATAAAATTAAACTTAAATTTCATAAATTACTTATTGATTTACTTACAAAATTCAGCTACATGAACGCTGCATAACATTGCAAAAATGGGAAATTTTTTAAAAATGTAATTGTCAATTGAGAAGTAAAGTCTTTATAATGTTTACACTTATTTAATTTTTTAAAATAATGTAAGCCATATGGGTAAGGAAACATTATTAAATTAATATTTACGACGCACGCTTGCCTTCAGCTTTATTTTAAGGTACATAAGATATGCCACTGAGGAAACTAAGTAGAAGGATACTTACTTTTAAAGTGGTTTTTTGATGGTTATTTTATTTAAGGCTATAATTTAATTAAAAATAAGTTAAAAATACCTCATGCTTTATAGAGAGCCATATGTTCAAAAAAAAAATTAAAATACTCATTTTATAACACAATGCTATGCTGTACCGACCTCACATACAATTTTCTTTCTGAAATAAATTTAAATTTACTGCTAATAGAAGAACCATCTTTGTTTTTAATGTCGGTGTTCGTTTTAACATTCGTATTTTCAACAGTTAATATATGACCACAGGTGGAATATGGAGCAGTGAAAAGGTGTGATGCTAATAAGCATTTACACCTTGCACCACTCCATGCTCCACCTGTGACCATGTACATTTCGCCATTTTTTTAACAGATGGAAAATGTCATTAAGCAAATTAACTTACATGTAGCGCCTTATTGATGCACATAGATTTACTATGTATTTGTTCAATTACTACGTGTAGTAGTTAGGTATTTTTTGTTACAATATAAATGCAACGTAAAGGAATTTTCGGAGATAATAAATTCGTATATCTTCTGATTGGGTGAACTGATTCTGATGAAATAAAAACCTGATGTAATATGATGTCAATCCCCACATTCACGACATATGACGTTGCTATATATATATATATATATATATATATATATAATATATATGTATATATATATATGTATATATATATATATATATATATATATATATATATATATATATATTTAAATATATGTAAATCGCAATGTACTGAAATTTCTAGTTCATAATTTTATATGGCCTTGACACCTGAAGCTTGAAACCTTTCCAAATAAATTCCAATAAAAATTGAAGTCAATAATATATGTTATATTGAATGAGCCTCAATAAAAAAAAATCAGTTTGGTCGGAAATTTAACACCCTAAGTTTTGTACTATGATTTGTTTACGAAGAAGTTTAAAGGGAAAGAAAATAACTCATTCTTGTTTTGAATCAAATACTTTTCATATTGAAATTGTTCAGAAAAAGATTTGTTTTGACTCTTATAAAGCCTAATGATTGTTATTTTAATTTCATTAAAGACAACAATTGAATTGGAAGAGAAGTAGAAAATATTTCGTTTTCCTCTATTTATATTAAAAATGGTACCTGATACTGAAAGCAGTATTATAAACCCAATTTAAATATAAATGAAGTCTTTAAAAATATAACTGCAACAATTTACCACATTTAAGATTATTATGCGCGTATATACTCCGATAGAATATTCAGGAATGGAGAATAAAATATATAAGAATATTTTTTTAATAATTGTGAGTAATTTTGCAGTAATGCTCCTTATAAAATATAACGCTAATGGCAAAAGTCACACGGGAAAGTGAATTTCATAGAATTTTTTATTACGTTTGTTGTTTGCACTGTTTTCACTGGAGACCAATAAAGCAACGATTGCATTGCAGTTACTCAAAAATCGATATTCGAATCGTAACTTCGATTTACAAAATAGGTAC
This sequence comes from Druceiella hillmani, assembly GCA_039881145.1. NCBI lineage: Eukaryota > Metazoa > Arthropoda > Insecta > Lepidoptera > Hepialidae > Druceiella > Druceiella hillmani. Next base: position 1,477,753 of record JAYKKI010000032.1, on the reverse strand, counting down.
TTCGATTTGCGCTTTTCGAAAATACTATTTCGTGTCAAAGAACACTGTAGACACATTACCATATGTGCACCCTATGTATCTTACACATATATTTGACTTCTTTGAAGTGTTACTTTCTTTCTTTGCGCCAAAACTTTATACATTTTTTTTAACTGAATATGCACTCCAAGAATGTCCCCCTTTTTTATTTTGTAATGGCACTCACTTTCATATCATAATTACGTTATAATTCCATCGAGTCTTTAAGCTGTCTTTAACACTCGTTTGTTTAAATATTGGTGTATTTTCAACACGAATAAATTTACTACCCACTTGTTTTAAAAGAATAAATAAATATCAACAGATCCTTATATGAAGTCTCCTTATTCAGTTATAACAAAATATACTACAAAACGTTCTTTCTTGCGGTAAAGGATCGTATTAGTTCATGAGCGCTATCAAGAGCATAAAATGAGATGAGACTTAGGAGGGATATTTTTGGAGTAATTAATTCAAATGTTTGGGTATTTTGAAATGGAAATATATATAATGTAATTATATTTAAAAGGTAAATTTTTCTAAGTATCTAATTTTATATACCAGAATAAACTTTACTATTTTTTTAATAAACTTTTTTGTTTTTATGGAACCATAGACCTGAAATTAGTAGTACTCATAAATTGTAAGACTTTTATTTATTTTAACTTGCATCATTCAGCATACCTTGATTTTAAAGTACGTTATTTACATGATATAATAGATTTTTATAGTTGCTGTGGTGGGAAGGGATACTGGTGAATAAATAGTAATCCACTTAGAAAAGAAATATAAGTATAATTCATTTTTTATTATCTAGAATTTACGTAGTTACTTGAAGTCAACTATTTTAACTGCTAATTTATTTACGTAGTTATGAAGGGCTGCCATTCAGTTGGGTACTACAGATAATAGCTTTCATTTATTAATAACCTTTGAAATTAAAATTTGACTACCACAGTATTGTAGGCAAATTAGGACAACACGGCATTGTTTATAAAGCCTCGTGTTTTTTTGGAGTTTACTCTTTAAGAATCGGTTTTGATATATAGCACCCGGCATGAAGTTTTAAACATTAAACATTTAAAAAAAAGTAACATTTTGTAAGTTTAGATGTAGGAGGTAATCTCCGAAACTATTCATCCGATTTCAAAAATTCTTTCACCAATATTCAGAAAGGACCTTCATTGTGCACATAGGTTGTACGTTATCTCGTTAAAAAAATAAATAAATTATAAAAAAGTTAAATTGTGTATGTTTGGATGTAAGAGGTTATCTTCGAAACTACTCACCCAATTTCAAATATTCTTTCACCAATATTTAGAAAGGACATTCAGAATGAACATAGATTATATTATCCCGCCAAAAATTTTACATGGAGACCAGTTTTGCAACTGAAGTCAACGAAAAAACAGTCGAGCGAATGCGTTTCTTATGAATGACGCCTTAACGGCAAGAGATATATTGATAGATGATATTTATATTTATATTAAACACGATGTTACCTATTTTATACATTCCAATAAACTCAGTGGAGCGTCGGAGATGACACGCACAATTTTTTGGCTTTAAAAAATTTTTTTTAATTTTCAAACAAGGTTTATATCATTGCAAACATTAAATGAATATCTACTGGCTAGTCTTCAAATCGTTAAATTTTTTCATGAATATTTCCACGGCAGGTAGAAAAATTATGGGCTTTTAAATTCACGCTTCTTTAATGGTTAAAAATTATAAATTATAAATTGGTAACTTTTAATTAAAAGTTGCAAATTTATCCCACATTTAATGTTATAATTATAAAAAAATGTTCCAAGTTTTTTTAAAAAATAAACATAAATATGCATATAATATAAAAATATTTATGGTAATTATAGTCATAAATCTTTCAATATTATACCCACATGAGATACTTCTTCTGCGCATTTAAAAATTTAATTAAATACTTTGTAATAAATTTCCTTTGCTCTTAATTGCACGCCTTATAAAAAGTTGTAAAGTATTTACTAAAATCAGGATGCTATATAGGAATTAAAGTATCATTGGATGTTAAAATAAAGTTAGCAATAAATTATAACTGAGGGAATGAAAAGGCAGCTCAAATGAAAGCCATACATTACATACCCTTCATATGGGTGTTTTCTTGTCTATACTGTGATAGAATAAATGGTTCATAACAAACATAATCTGGTGCTCTAGGTGATAGAATATAATTTACTGTCTTAGATCGTAATCACTATCACTCATTCCGAGATGACGCCATTTTGGAATATTTTTTCCACATACTTTCACTCTTCATCTTTCACGATATTTGTATTCGTTCCTTCCAGTAACTTTAATGCTAAGTAAACTGTACTCAAATATCTTTTTCGCTATATTTAAGTTCATTAATGTAAATGATCATACTTTTTTTCTGTAATGTCTAGGAAAATGACACTTTTATTTTTAAATTAATATAATAATTTTATTTAGTTAACTTAAGATTTGCATGCATAGTTTTAAATCAGAGAATGTAATATAATCCACAATTACTTTTAGTTAATGAACAAAACTGTTTAATAAGGCCAAATTGAAGATATGTAAACAGACAATAATAGATATTAAATAATAGAAAAAAAAACGCACAATATTTTCAAGTTTATGTAAATATCGACTAAACTAAATCGGTTAATTAAAAAAATTGCTTCTAAAATTTTTTGTTAAATTTGGGACAAATAATTTTACGCGTTCTTAATGAAAATTGGTTTAATATCAGTAGCTTTAAAAATGTATATGAAAATGGGACACAATTTTGACAGAAGAAATATTTGGTAAAGGTACAGAATCTATATTTACATAAACCCCAACCTTATTCTGTCTGCCTTTCCGTCTGTTCGCTTTTAATTTGGGCTTTTCTGTATTCATTTTGGTGAGATTCAGGTAGGTTTTTTGTTCTGGAAGGTTTTTATGCATAAAACATTAGTGTAAGTGAGGAGGTGACGAAGCCTTATTAATATTTATGAGGCGTATCACAGAGTGCGTGCGGGCAAGAAGCAAATTTAGCCGCCGTGTTGGACCGACAAAAAAGTCCAAAATTCTCGAAAGACTGAAAAAGTAAATATTCGTTTTAATAATTTGAAAAAATTCTAACAATGGGACAGGATCTCTAGTTCTCAACTGCTATAGTTTCAAATATTAAAATTGCTTTCTACTGCTTAGGTTACAGCAAATATACCATATCAACATCTCACTCAATCATGCATTTTTATTCTCTGAGTCGGTCCGGCAAAAAACATAACTTTTATACTATAACTTAAGTAAATACAAGATATTATTTAATGGCAAGCCGGATATCATAAAAATCGTAGCGAGTTAAATAAAGTTTAATAAAATACAATCAATATCATCAATATCGAATGACAAATCCTAATACCAAATATGCTTTCCGACAGGTTTGAATGACATGGCTGTGAAATTTGAAGTTAAGTTTATCCATAATTATACCAAGATCCTACAAAGATGAAAACCTTTTGTTTCAAGTGAAGTTTCGTCCAGCTCAGTTAAAGCGCAGGTGGGACACGCAAGCGGGAGTATGTTGTCATTGCACATATGCCTACATTGAAATGTGTTGATCAGACTATATTGGAATGCTGAGTCTTTCTCATGTTTAAACATCTCACTACGGATTGGATTTAATACATAAAAAGAGATGCTTTCTTCAGGTATTTGGCAAATTCGAAACTTTGCTAGCAAAATATTTCATAACGAATAGTCACCTTATTTTTTTATTATTTAAGACTGAAATAAATATTGTTTTGTAATATTCCCTCCCATTGTATTAAATTGGTAATTGATATTTCTTCCTAAATAAAGCATATTTCCTAAACACAGTATTAAAAATATTAAAATAAACTGTTTTGAAAATTTCTAACGCAGGCCTTATGTGAAGAGTGTTATACAAAACTTTTTATGTAAGTGTATTGAAAATTTCGTACATGGATTTTTTAAAGTTCTTGAAGTATATTTAACACATTAGTTTGGTTATAAGTTTGACGACGGGTCTCTTTATAGAAATCTCGTACATAAATGTACCCTGCCTGATTAAATACCTTCGAACGTGAAATGTGAAATTTGGAGAATAGTTACATTTTATTGCATAAGCTAGGTAAGTACATGTAAAGAAAACATTTTCAAAATTTTTCCCCTGCGGCGGAAAAGGATATGTTAAAGAATACTTATTTGTTAGAATTTCTTCCAACTCTATAAAAGTAATAGAAGAAATAAATAATTAAACACGCGTGTAACGGTCTTGTAAAAATCTAACTTCATGGGGGTAAAATTGTTACTGAAATGTTTGTAAGGACTAGAGTTATAAATGATTTAGACTATATGCGGGAACATTCGTCTATATATTAGGCAGGCAATTTTTGTATTTAAAAAAAAACTTTAGATAGTCCTGTTAAGTCAAAAGTCATGTTAGCTTTAAAGTTATTTACGATAACTCTTAATTTTATTTTTAGAATATTTTTGCATATTCTAAAAATAAATAATTAAATACTTAGATCACAGAATTGTTTAAGGAATCGGCCCTTAAGAGGTGAAATTGAGTTTAAGATGTGTAATGGATTAAAATTATTAAAAGATTCTTTTCTTTATGAAAGTATTATAAAAAGAACAATGGTAGTTATGGGGACTGCCGACAGAAAGGAAAACTTGAAACTATGAAATAATTATGCCAGAGTTTTGCATTAGTAACCATATTTTAAAAATTCAACACCTAAATTTAAAATTGTTATGAAATTTTATAGAAATTTTAATTTTAAAATCAATGACAAAAATATTATCGAATAACAAAATTTGTTTTACCACGCTAGTAAGATAAGTCCTAAGCCACTATGGAATACGCAGTGCATGATGTATTGTAAACGTCAAATATTAAAATATAAAAAAATAATGTCATGTTTTTAAACGCAAATATTGGAAATATTTGAAAATAAATACTTGGTTTTTGTTACTAATTTTTCTATTTAAAAATATTAACATGTACATTCATAAATAATTCCATATTACTGGATAATTTTGCAGCGTACCAAGCATATTGAATTTTATTAGAGAATATTGGAAATAATACTTGATGAGGAATAGTTGGATAAAAATTTTAAACTGTCTTACAAAGAGTTTAGTTTCCGGTTCTGTTCAGTAACTGAGTATAATATCAAAACCGTTTTATAGAATGTTAACTGACCTTTAAAATAAAACCTCTCAGAGTTTCTTATAAAAGCAATTTAATCATGAAAGATTAAAGATTGAGGATTTTATATTAGGCATTTTTTCATTTTTCTGGCACGTTGAAACATGTACATAAAACATATAAATACATCAGTATTTATAAAGTAAAACAAATTAAAGATATAATTAAATAATATCTTTTATTTCAATTTAATAGCTAAATAATATTTATAAATTTACAGGCCAAGTGTAACACATCATACTCATAGTTACAGACATAATTTTACAAGAAATTATCAATATTTATGTGTAAATATGTATCAACACAGGAGCACCCAATTCTGTTCGAGATTTTTGTCTCTTAATGCCGGAGGTTTTAGAAATACTGTGAGATAATAAGTGTTTTTGAGCTTTTGTCCGTTTGCTTTTCAATAAAATGTTTACTTGTATATTTAGTGTCACGGAAAACTGAGTCTTAAGTTATTGGGAGGGTAGGAAAGTAATTATAGTTTTAACATAATTTTAAAAGAATTAATTTAATGAGATAATCACATTACCTCACATTGCCAGACAGCAAAGATTAGGTACATTCATGTACAGGTATTGGAACACTTGAATCAACTAGATAAAGTGTGCAAGTTGGGGGGGATACCACACTTTCTGACCGCCGTTCAGTTAGGCTAAGGTGCAAGGATATGTATGAATTTTTTTCCTTAAACGCATCCAACACTGGTTTTACATATTAATAACTGGAGGTTAAAAATGAATTTTTTACGAAAACCATATGGGAGAGCGTCAATCACATGAAAAGCCGATACCGACTCCAAAAACTTAATTTCATCAAAAGAAAGTTTTGTTGTCTGTTTAGTGGAATGCAAAATAAATTTTTATTGGGAGCTCCTACCAGAATATGTCACAATAGACTCAACGATATACTGCAATCAACGACCGATTTTGCAATAAAAATAAAATAAAGTGAACACACTCAGGAGTGTGTTTTTTTCACGTTAAAGCCCGGCCGCATACACGGCCGCACTTGTGTGTGTGTATTTGTGTGTGGCTGTATGTGTGTCCAAATAATTCTAAAAGAATAAAGAAGGAACTTGAACTCTCATTTAACTGTATAAATTGTAATTCTTGCCATCTTTTATTTTAAATCCTAATAATTGCATTTTTATGAAATAGGTATTTACTTTAAAATAAATGCAAACGCTTATTTCAAGTTAGATCAGCAAAGGCGAATTCAAAACATATATTTGGGCTGTTTTTTGATGAATAACGCTATTTAATATATTTAAATAATTTAAACTTTAGGTAATCAATTTTATTCTTACATATTAAACTTCTCTAGACGTAAATTTCCTTTGATAAAGTGCACATCAATTTAATTTGATAACTCGCAAAATAATGTACGAGTATGTAATAAATGCTTTAAATAAAATTACTGTATAATAAATAATGTAGATTAATTAAAATCAACTCCTATAATATTTAAAAAAATCTTTCACCGTACGACATACGAGTACATATCCATAAACAATGACATGGTTAGTAATTAAACCAGTTCACATTCACAGTTAAAACATTCCCATTCAACAAATGTATTACTAAATATTAACATGAATTTATAAAAGTGGGCTTATTTATTATTTTGGATTTTTCGTCTTGTACGGAAAGTTGAATATGAAAGAATTAAATAATTGAAATGTATTAATTCTTATTTTTCATTTTTTGCTTCTTGGTGTAGCATTTTAAAAGCGTGTGTTTTTAATTTTATGTATTAGTCATTTATTATCGAATGTTCCTTTTTCATTATGGAAAATGTCGATATTGATAAGATGTACTTAATGACAGAATTACCAAAAGTTATCGTTCTGTGCAATTTTTTGGTCATTATTACACCATATATAAATTATTGAGAATTTTTATGAGATTCGACATTTTCCAAAATGCTTGCATCCAAATTTTTATTGAAATTCGATATTAAAATTGGACAAGCTAATGAAAATGGTTAATTACAGAGAAACTAAAAATAGATTTTCCGCTCTGGAATTAATCAGATAAAACAGATTCTACATGACAGATTTTGTTATTTTACTACTATTTTTGTTTATTTTATTAAGCACTGTTGGCTTTTTTATCATAAGTAAAAAAATTATCATAAAAATAATGATCACCAAATAATTTAATCCATATACCAGACATGATGTTATCTTGCATTAATAGCTTTTTCAAAATTCTTTTTAAAAAAAAATATCATTTATGACAATAAAGTACACATCTTGGCGTTATGAGTTTTATCCAAAGAAGAAGAGTTTTCTTCGCTTCCTTCTTCCCACTAAATTATCGCCAATACATTTGGGCAGAAAGTTTCTAAACAGTTGTTGTTTTATTTATTCTAATCAAGGTAAACTTTGTGATGACAACATTTTTAACGTGGAAAACACTACCGCAAAAATTAATAATACATGTGGGCCAAACCGCGGGCAAAAGATAGTTAACAATAAAAACAAAACTAACCGTATCTTCAAATATAAAATGAATGAGTCGCTCGTTGTTATAAAATGACAACTATTGACAGACTTCATGTTCTTCTGCTGTCGATTACTGAGTGTCAAAACTGACAGACTTGTAACGATTTACATATTTGGAAACTTCATATCACTAATACATCTGACTTTCCATTAAACTGTGTATTTATCGTATACCTGATTTTATTCAAATTTATAATAAATGGTAGTAAAGTTTGCTTCCACACACGTTACCCATAGAGGACCGAGAAATTAAATTCATATTTGCCAAACTAAATTTCTGTAAAGAGAGATGTATATTTCATGAGTACTAACCATAATTTGTTTTTAACGAATTGAAATACTGGATCGAGTTAATAATCACTTCTAAAAATATTGTTAATTTTTAAGGAGCTATTCAGCATAAAATAGTATTTGAAGCTACACAAGATAAATGTTTCACAAAATAGTAACAAGAGTTGATAATTCTTAAAAATATTTATCACAGGTAAAGTACAACAAATAACAAAAGAATCACTGCCTCGAAAAAAAATTCTTTAAATTTATCTAGTTCATGAAAATGTTTGCCTAGAAAATTTAATAAATTTTTATATGCAAAAGCTTTTTCAGACAATTACCTGAATTCTTGTAGCGCATAATAATTTTAAATCATTTCATTTTCCCCTTCTCAATTTTCTGCTCGCTTACGTTTAATGGGATAATTTGAGGAAGCTTGCATTTCAAAAACGACAGCGGAAAACGAATTTCCTGATTGCCGGAATAATGAGTTTGCAAATCGCGCCCCGGCAATTTGTCTCTCTTTAAGGTGATGTAAAATTATTCTGTCGTGTCTGATAGATAGGCTTTATTTAATGTAGGGATGTCTCTTGTATTCCTTTTAAGAATTAATGAAATGTTTAGATTGAATTTAAATGAATGGACTATTTGGATGCATTTTATAATATGAAATAAATATATTTTATTGTTTTCAGTCATTGTTTTATATCCCACATTCAGAAGTAGAATTTAAAATGAATGTATCACGGTATTCACAAATTCAAATTTCATTTTTCTTTATAATAGTCTACATTAAACATAATTTTCCAAATTATAGAAATAATATTGTCCTTTACACTCATTTTCTGAAGTTTGAAAAACCAAAAATACATACAGATCGTATAACCGGTGCAGTTAAATGTAAAAAAATTAAGAATGTACTTTTATGAAATGAAACATGCGTAATAGGTGTATTCAGTGTGACAATATAGCAAATCTAATTATTGATGTCTGCAAACTATTGTAAAATCGTCAAAATTATGAATCTCTCTTATTCTATTAAGTTTGGAATCATAATCAAATACGCACACACACATATATATATATATATATATATATATATATATATACACATACGTATATAACAATGCACTTTCTGATGGAAAATTTAATTACGCGTTTTAAAACACACTAAGGCAACATCTATTAATTGTTGTATATACATTACACGTTTGTATTCATGCTGCGTATAATTACGTCTGTATAATTATTTTATTGTTGTATTAAAACAATGTTCAAGCATTTTTGAAAATATTAAATTTGCGTCTCTCGTAATTTTCTATCAGAATCGAATTGGGTTGTTGGAAATCTTTTGCGCATAAAATTTTTCGATGTTTTATTAATTCGATATAAACTTACTAAAAATATTGTTTTTGGTGCCTTATTTGTATATGAACAACGTAAAAGCTGCTGAACCAATTTAATTAGTGTTCTAAAAGAATACAATGATCAGCTACTAGTACATTTAGTTTGTGTTCCATTGCAGTTGTTTTACTCTGTAAGATTTATGAATTTGATATTTACGCAAATTAAAATCTATTGCATTAGTAACACAACACCAAAAAGTAACTATCTACATAGGGCGTAGCAATTACATAAATATGTTGTATACATACATACTCCTTTAGATGTTGTAATGTCTATTTTAAACTGCGTAATGAAATTTTCTACGAGGACATTCGTTGGTATAATGGGTGTGGCCAGATGTGTGTTAAGTGTAGTGTTAAGTGAGAATTTCACGTTTCAATGTGAAGCGCACTAACATAAACAATTTCACAGTTACATTTATCTTGTTCACATTTTGTGAATAATATATTGTGTCATGTGTATCAATCTGGAAGTTAAGTTAATAATATTTTCTAAAGATCTATATGTGAGCTAAGTTACAAAAATACTTCTATTCAATAAATACAGACGCAACAATTGAATAATCTACACTCCTATAGTAAAGCCCTCCAAAAACTTGCCTACTCACATTTTTATACATTTACGGTTTACTTTCTGATGGGGATTTGGCATTTTTAAAGTAATTTTGATGAGAGATACACACAAACACGCAAGCATGCTTACACGCTTGCATATACGTCACGACATAACATCATGACTCTTCCTTTCAGAGTAATAAGCGCCTCATTCTTCAACTTGACAATTTTGTGGCGTTTATTAAACATTCCCATAACAAATTTTGTGGCGTTTATTACACACTCCTGTATACCTGCATACATACATCCGTACCTACATACAAACAGACATATCAATAATATTTCCGCCTTTTGATTTATGTACAATTAGTTGTTCACGCCTTTGTGTATACATTCTCATCGACCAACATCGTAATTGTTTTGCAACTTCCTTTGTACTTGTGCCTGCTCGTGTGTACCGGTACATTATAACCTACTTACCTACTGAATATCCTAGTTGCTTTATACTTAAGGACACATACAACTATCTATAACTGTACATATTTACCTATATGCCCACTAATATTTTATTTACTTTGTACTTTCATATATGATTGTATATACTTACTTATCTACCTACCTACTAATATCTTAATTGCTTTAATCCCTATTATATGCCTATAAGTTCTTACCTACCACCTGTCTACTCATCGAGATTTTAGTTAGATAATGGCTTCGTATGTATGCTACGTATCTATCAACCAACTTACATAATTATTTTCTTACTTGTATTACGACAAGCTAAAAGAGATCATACTTGATACGCTTACTTTCCACCATTGAGGAGTTACTGTCACCACGTTCTGGCTCATCGTCAGACTCTGACGGCAAAAGTTATAATCTACCCCTCATTATTGGGGAGTTCCTGTCGCTACTTCCCGGCTCCGTATAAGGCTCTAGCAACAAATTGTGACCAAACGACTTGACAAAAAAAATGAAACGAGCAAAAAAATGATGCATCTACTCGTCATTGAGAAGTTTCTATCACCAGCTACCTACCCCGTCATTCGACTCTGATTACCGTTTCTAATCAAAAGACTCATTAAGAAAAGCAAACGAGTTCAACTAAACGAATCTCCTCCTCACCAACGATGAGTTGTACTTTGGCCATTTCTGTGACTAAAATTCTCACGGAGTTACATTAAATGAGTTTAAAATCGATATAAATTGCTCTAAAGGGCCTGGTACTCTCATCGGTGGAGGAACTCATTAGAACAGTCAGTAGTCTATCGTAAAATTTTGATTCCATTTACATGTGACATATCCGATATCATTCCCTTTTAAACCTTCGTGGAAATCGGTGAACGCGCCTCCTAATCACGGCTGTATATACCCGTACATTAAACAAATAAATAAGCTTTGAATTCAGAATCGCCTCCTTTTCTTGAATTTGGATAAAAATCTGAGTACCCGAGTAAGAATAAAGAAAGGAAGACTCGTCTAATGCCATTTTTGTTTAGTGATTTAGTTGCGATAACTAAGTAATACGCAGTTTAATAACGTAAACTAACTATTCTTTCTATAGTTGTATAATTTTGCGCTGGCGCTATATATTAATTGCGCGATACCGGATTTGTCTTTTTTAATGCTTTTGTCAAGACCCTAGTACCTATCTCTTTATTTTTAACTATTTCAGTTATTAAACGGCATGTGCGGCTATTTATTATATTCGTTATGAAGCATAATATCGTAATTATTTATGTCAGTTATTTTTAGAACTTAAAAAAATCTAATGACAAATTCTATGTATAAGTTTGATGACGCGTTTAAGCGGTAAAAGCTAACAAAAATATTTAAGAGATGGCTGCTGGCGTTCGTCTTTAAATTTTTGACTTCAACTACGTTATTTGCAAACGGATTAAGTATTGTTGATTAAATTTATTGGAGCAAAACCATACTTTATACTTAGAAAAATGTATAGCCAGATATAAGTTAATTTTATCAATTCAAATGATCGATTTTGCACTTTGTCGCGAAGAACTTCTCAACAATCTAAGTTAATATGTCGTTTTTCGGACTTAAACTAAATTCATTTCAATGTTGAAGCTTTTAATAACTTATCTAAATTTAATGAAGTGAATGGTTGAAATCGTTATGCACAAAAAAATGAAATAAAATATTTCTTGTCTCGTATATTACGATTTCCGGAACAAATGTAGATGACATTTTGACCAATTTTCTAACATGACAGATAGGCGCCGATTATTTTTTTTTAAATTACTCACTAGGAATGTTTTAAAATTTTTATAGTTCCAGCTATTTTTCAATAATTTTACAACGAATTTATCATTAGACTTTACACTCTTAACATATAAAAAATAACAAATACGAATTAATTAAATTAACATTAAATATTTAAAGTTCGTTAAAAAATTTAAAAATGTAATTTATAACTGCAGTTTAAAACCTTTAAATTAAAGTTTTAATAAACATGTAAATATATGCATTGCAATTTTCCACGAGTTTTAAGGAAAGATTCCTAAAACTTTTTTATCGTATCAGAAAACTAGATGAAATCAGTATTTCCATCAGTATACGTAATAATTACTTTTGAAGGTGGAAAAAGTTAGCTACACGCGTTAATTTTTATGAAACTTTTCACATTATTCTTATAGTTAGAGAACTTATCAACCATTTAAAAAAAAAATTTAGTAAAATGTGATTCCAGGTAACTATCTTGTTTTTAATTCACACAAGTTTACAAACAAACTCTGAGCTCATGCCATTAAATGAATGTTCGTTCGATAAATGTCGAAGTTGGATTAATAACGTTATACGGAATCATGAAAAAAGAAAGTTGCATTTTTATACTGTCTGTATACGCAAAAATACTTAAATATTTACGCATATTACTAATGATTTATTAACTACTGGTTAATGTAAAAAACTTAAGAGATAAATTTTCATAGAATTTTCGATCATTTTTAGAAACCTTTCCAAAGTAGTACTTTGCGATTCATCAAAAACATCGTTTAACTTGCTTTAATTTTGTTATGTATATGTATATATATATATATATATATATATATATATATATATATATATATATATATATATATATATATATACATATATATATATATATATATATATATGCAGTGTCCGGGAAAAGACGCTATTCGTTGGTATAAAGGAAGAAATTGTCATTAAATAATATGTAAAACCCGCCCATTAATCAATTGCAAAAAAAATAATACCCAAAAGGTTTTACCACAACTAATATTTGCCCGGAGGCGATTTTTATCCGCAGTGGCGATATCCTCCCAGCTGTTCTCGGATTATTCCCCCGCGCGGCCCTGAACAATGTGCGTCAGTATCATGTGTACGAAAAAGATCACTAAGAATTATTTTTAATTTTTTTAAAAAAGTCAAGAAATGTTTCAGTTAAGGAATAAAATCATTCTTTGTCAGACACTTATTCAAGGACGGCATGTATATTAGAAAACTACATTTGTTTAGTACAAGTAGAACTCGATTGAGTAGAATTGGAGTCTATTAAACACTTATAAATATTAAAGGCAACATAATATTTCCATTTATGTATTTACGAATAATAATAATATGTAAATATTTTGGCTAGTATATTTTACACAGCGTGCATTTCTCACAAAATACAAGGTTTAAAATCATAGATATAGTTTTTCGAAACAGCAATTTCTAATGTTGGAGAAACTATATTTTTTGGATATTTTCAATAATATTTTAAATTAACTTTTAAACCTTTTTTAGATTTCTCATAAACTTAAATTTTAATTTACACCATACGCAATACATTTTTTTTTCTATTATATTTGTCTCCTCTAAAATATTTTCAATATTTTTTTAACCTTCCATGCCGCTTTTCAGAGAAATATCAGAAGTAGGTATATGAAATTCTGAAAAAACATTATGTAATTTAATCTCACATTTGATATACCACACGAAAATTAAATTTTAAAAAATCATATCTTTATTTGGCGTTCTTAAAACGATACCTTCTTAAACGTTCGTAAAATAAAAAAAGATATCTTAGCGTTTTATTTATTACAAAATTTGTAAATCTATATGTTTTATTTCTATACTAAATGTTAAGTTTTGTATATCAGATGGGTATCCGAGAAAACCGCCTATGATCTACGGGCCTCGTTGGCGATTTTGTAAAAATTCCTTTTCTTTTCAAATTAAGGAGTCCTGAAAACAACAAAAGCCATTACATTCGAACACTTGCTAAAAGATTCTAAACTTTCTAATTATATGAGTTCCAGCGCAATTTTCCTTAAAATGTTTTGGCAAGGACAAAAGCGAATAAATTCCATTGTTTTTAAAATGACTTTAATGGAGGCTTAATATGTAATTTAAGAAGAAAAACATCCTTTTTAAGAATAATAAAGAGTTTCCGAGACAATGATTTTTTTATGATATTGGTTTGATTGGAAGTTTCATAATAATATTTTTCACTTACTACTTTTAATTCCTTTTGTAGATATGGCTGTAATATCAATATTTAATATTTCAACGAATTTTTAATTTCATAACATAAGTAAACTATATAATAGGAAAACTGAAGATGCATGAGTAAATTGTAAAATGGTTTTCTCTTTTTTAACTTTTTTTCAATTTTAACTTTTTACTCTCATTGTAGATTTTATGACTTTTATAATTTTTAGAATGATTACCAAACTTTAAAAACACAAATTATCCTCGTATATAATACGATACAATTTAAACACAAGACAAGAATAACTCTAGATAGCATACAAAAAGGTGCGAAGAAAACGTATTCTGTTCTTTTAGATTAAACCGTTCCTTCGGATGACGTAACACAATGTTTAAAATAAATTTAAATGGAAAATTGACTAAATACTATTTAGTAGAGGTATAACTACATGATGAACTTCATTTCTTACTCATATTTTGCTTCATGTAAAAATTACATAACAATGTAGAAAACGAGGATTGCTTATAAAAGGTCAAAAGGGTGTAATGAAACTCTCCTTAAAACTTTAAAAACATAACGAATATGTAGTTACCGGCACCTTCATGTGCTACTAGTGGACGGAGTCGTTTCACTGTCTTAAATGAACGTATACTTGCGAAATAACAGGCGATGAAAATGTAGAGCCCATAAACATGGGTATCGATGTTTAAAAATATATTTTCCAGGTGTTAATCGCCAAAAGTACTCATGATATTTCTTAGACTACGAGACTAAGTTATGAATTGTTTTATATTAGAAGCTCACATTGTAAAATATATTATATTTCTCAGGCGTAAATGTACGATTTTGTGTTCATTATATTTTTTTGAAGATAGGGTACATACAATTTGCAATTATGTGGAATTTATTGGTTTACAACAAAAAATATTTTTTATTTATAAGTGATATTTAAAATATTGAAATATCAAATAAGGAAAAAGAAAGGAAGGCTTCAAAACAAATAAAGCTCTTGTGAAATGATATTTACGAAAATAATTTTTCTCATTTCGTTTAATAATACAATAGTATTTTTTATAAATTGTAAAAGATGGATAAATGTACCAATAATAGTACGCCATAGAATAAATTAATTACCACAATATTGTCATCCATCGCCTAAGAACACATTATATTAGCGATTTCTGCTGAGGAGAATAAATTGTTAAATAAGTCCATAATTAATGCAGTCATGTATTGTTTGTCCAAATAGGCAAAGTAGTGATAAATGGGAAAATAGGAGTAAATGCCATATTTATATGATTGTTATCTGAGATGTATATAATTGGCTTTACGCCAGAAGCGATGATGATAAATGTGTTGATAAGATAAACCTGCAAATAAATACTAGTCAAATTTAAGTTGAAACACAGATCGAATATAAAACAAAACTTAAATGCAAAAACTTTGAGTAATTCTTGTATCTTAAAATGGTAAATTCCAGTTATTCGGGAAAAAATGGTACGCAAATATTTAAAAATACGCTTTATCGGATAAAAATTATTGGATACATTTCAAATAATTTTATTTACGCTGGTGTTAGTATTGTAAATTAAAATTGTATTGTAAATTTGATGATATCCGTCACCTTGTAAACAAATATTTCAAAAACGTAGATGAAAAACTTTAATCTGGTAGTAAATAGATTCTATGTTATGAAAAACATTAACTTGCATTTACAATTCAATCTCGATTAATTTTTCAGTAATACCCATCGAACTATGGAAATTTCAAATTTGTTATCAAAATGTTATATTTTATTCTATTTTAGATCATATTTTATGTATTTTGACAAAATTCTCGCTAAAGTTTTACGTTAAAAAAATTAAGTTTTACAGTTACCCTTTTTGAAAATTTTCATGTAACTTGTAATATTAACGCGAACGGTATAAATAAATTTAAAAAATCGCTTACCAAATTCAGTTGCACTGTGGAATTAAGACATAGTAAGGAAAACAGTAATACACACATAATAAAAAATGCCATGGTGGAACGTGTATAAAAATTGTACATGAAAATTTTGCTGATTATTTATTTAATTTTATAAACCTGCAAAAAGCTCGGGCAAACATAATTATAGAGAAAGTAATATTTAATGTGCAACTGTCCGGAAACAATGTTCAGAAGAAAAATAAATCTCAAAATGTTTGAATAAAAACGCAATTTAGATTTTATTATAACACTACGTCCTTGAATACATAAACTTGTCTCGTATATTTCACGTCAGCTCATGTCACAACTGTTAATTTAATAATGTAAATATTTCAGCCTCGTAATGCGATATTTCTCAGACGCGTTAGCATCGCAAGCAAAACACGACTGTCATTTCTCTCCTGTCACTTCCGTCATACATAAAGTATGTAGTTCTTGCGTGACTCGACTTTATGATGTATTCGTAAATGTCAAACATAGTATTCAGTTTATGAATAAAATTTCCAAATGAAGAAAATGAGTGCTTGCATACAAAGTTTTATGAGCTGTAAGGAATGTTTATTTAAATAACTACAATAGTTAGTTAACTACATTTGGAAAACGGATATAAGCTTCTGAAAATATGGTACTAACTTTAAATAAGATATCAACTTGATTTTTTAACAATGGAATAATCCGATTTTTTCGAATTAGTAATAATTTAAAAAACTTAAGATCTTCTAGATTTTTTAAATTCGCAAAAATAATAATATTGGCAAAATTGTCAAAACATTATCATTTTTAAGGGACTCCAAAAAGGGGGGAGATTGCAGAGACGTGACTCGGAGAAGCGTTGATAAATTGTCTTTTGCTTGAAAGAAAATGAAGAAATTTTTTTCACTTTTCCTCTGGTATTTTTTTTGTATTCTTAACTTTATTGCTGTCTTTATTCCTTGATTTATTTCTCTACATGTTTAATTCCACAATCACTAGCGTTGCTTCAATTGAGACAGTTTTGTATACACCGAATATCTGAATAACCGTTCTATCACTACTATGTTTAACATTTATTTGAATTTTGTGACTTTTAGTACTTTATTTATAAAAGCAAAATATAGCATTAGCACCTTTCTTCTATTATTTCTTGAATGTATTGTCTAAGTATAAGTTTACCAATGATTGTGACTTATCGTTCGGATTTACAAGACTTTTTAGCCGCACTCTAACACATATTATTTTTTCCTTCGGTGCTATTCTTACGAAATCCATTAAAAAAATTTGGGTAAATACGTATATTTATTTTGTTTAATAAAAATTATTTTCCTAAATGAGTAGTAAATGTTACCTATGTATATTACATCAACTTCCAATCAGATCCCAAAAATATTTTTGGTAATGTACTTGATGGTCGAAAGGCACATTTTTGCAACATTAAAATGTGCTGTAAGCAGCACATTTTAATGTTTTTGTAAAAAAATTATAAAAAAATGTATGTTTTAAAATGTATTAGAATACCATAAAAATAGTTAAAATGTATAAATTTATTAGAAAATCGTATTTCATTTTGTTCAAATGCAAGACTTTAAAAAAAAATCAAAGTATATCATATATATAAAATTAATTATATATATTATATATCATATCCTGTATATCATATAAAATTAATTTTCTTTTTATACCAAGCCGTTCATAAGGTAGTTTCAATTAAAATAGATAATATAGAATATTATTTGACTTTTTAGTTAAATATTTTTATTTTACTGTATTAATGTATCCACAAATATACCTCAGGCACATGTATAACATACATATATTTCATGAACATCAACTTTCCTGTTCAGAAGATATAAACTATTTTTAAAATTTTTATTCTTAATAACATTTTAAGGAACAGTGACATATTCTGGGATAAAAGAAAATTCTCTTAAAATTAATCCAAAATCACTACGGTCAGGAGCATCGTTGTTTGTATTTGGGATGGTGGTTGTTTTGTGTTTCATTTATTCTTCTCCTTTAGTCTTTTCCGGCATTTTCCATTTCATCTGAGCTCTCTCCGATAGGAGCAAGAAAGTTTAGTATCAATAAAGCTAGATGAGGCCAACTTTCTATGGAGGTTACTTTTTAGTAACCAGAACATATTCCATAGTTCACCGGAAATAAAGAGAATTAAACTTTTTTTGACCTTTCATTATATTGTGAGGATCTTTTGAAACTATTTTTTTCATTATTATTGTTGTAAACAGAAAGTGTAAGACAAATTTTGTGCAGCAAAAGAAAAGAGTCGTTCATACATGATTATCTACGTAAAATCTACTTTAATAACATGTGTTTTAGTAGTGTTTGCTATTCCTTAATCGTACTTAGTGTCTTCATTTTAATTTAAAAACTGGGGTACCCGACTTTGCTCATGGAGTTAATATGAGATTGTGTGGTAGTTGGAATAAAAGGATACGCTTTAAAATATGAGAGGTAAAAAAATGTTATTGAAAACATATTCTATTTACAATACTTGTTGATAAACAACATTTTTCATTTTGTTATCCGGGGTATATTTGTACAAATTTTTCGAATTTCCTACTCGAGAGCAAGCTGCGTATAGTTGACCGCGAGAAAAGCAGGATTCTTTGAGGTTGATGCCACAATGTTTTAAAGTTTGCTCTTGCGCTTTGTTAATTGTAAAACTGTAGGCTAATTTGATTGAAAATAACAGTCTTTTAAATTGGAATGGCACTTCAGTAGAGTTCAGTGGTACTCTAGGGACAATACTGTGTGTCTTTTGTCTTTTCCAGTAATAAATTCGGCTGCAATGATATTATTCGATAGCTGATTGATGATCATCCATGTTCCATTACATAGTTTTGGTGAGTTGAGATTTTTGAGTAGTATGATTGAAATCCAATTTTCAGTTGAAGACAGTGCAATGGCATTCCTGGTTCACAATTAAATAAAACTACGTGATGTAGTATTATTTCTACTTTCTTAAAGTTCTTTACAATGACCTAGGTTTCGTTGTATTACATCTTCAGGTGGGCTATTAGTAAAGAATCTATGCTAATAGCCGACCTGAAGATCACGATGAACATCACGTAGTTTCATTTAATTGTGAATAATGAATATTTATAAAATTAACGCCAAATATATTCAATATGGTATTTGAAAAAAGTTTAAAAATTTTGTAGGGAAGTTGACACTTTCTTCAACGTTTACCATCGTGTCGATCGATTTCTATATTCTCTCTTTATCGGAAAATTTATTTTGAACATTAACATTTATATCGTCGTCAATATTATTTTTAGTTGAAAAAATTGCCCCCTGAAATAGCCACTCCGGATTAGTATAGTTGTGGGCAATGTTTGGATAAATTTAGTCGATGAGCTCGTTATCAATAGTGACTATTTTGCAGAAATCACTGTTGAGTTCAATGAGGCCTGTCGTTTGGTCAGTGGGATATCTGTCTTTCCTCTATTTGTAAATGTTTTTGAGCTAAATGTGCTGTTGTTTCGTCTTTCGACAGATAGATTCTCATATTTTTTAGTAGTTGCAATATTTGTATGTGTGGCCAGATATGTCATTTTTTGTAGCATGCATTGATTTCGTCTGCTGGTATTGACCTGGGGATAACTGGAATGTTGGCCGAAAATCTACTGAGCGTATGAGTAGAGTTCTTCCCATCACTTCAGAGTTTCCTCGCAAGTCTTGTGATGTTCTGTCCATGGCTTCGAGTGATATGCTTTACAATTTTATTTACATAAAAAATTAATACTGTTAATAATTTTTCTTTCTCCTTTTAAAAAGCTGGTAAAGCTTTAAAAATGAAGAAATACTAGTTCATTAAGTAAGGAAAATAAGGAAAAATATGAGGAATAAGGTTATAAAATATCAACCGCAGATTAGTACACTGATTAAAATTAGGAAAGGTTAAAATTAGGAAATGAATGACTTTATTTGTAGGAATTCGGAAAGAACATAAGTTTGTTAACGTATGCAATGAAAAGAAGGAGGATAAAGAGGATTACAATATATTAAAGACTGTGTATATTGGTTACAGATATCAAGAATTCTTTCTCAATGCATCTGTGATCTATCTTCAGAAATGTGGTGGTTTTTTTGGGACTTAATATATATCAGATATGTTAATATATATATTTCGGAAGGTTTATTTCATAAGCATTTTTGGGAACATTTGGAAACGTTTTATCGGGATGAATTTTAATTTTAAACCAGCGGGAACTCATATAAATTACATGGCGCTGCCAACCTTACCCATTACATTGGTAAAAAAAACACATTCAATTTATTTGGTTACTTCAAAACTTAAATCACAAAGTCAACTATGTTAATTTTTAATCGTAATATTTGTGATAATTTTATGCAATTTTAATTAATCTAATTAGAATAAAGATGATAAATTGGACACATAATTAATAAAATGTATTGTGATCATTATAACATTTATTGTAATATTTGTAGCTAAATGCTGAATATTATATCACTTGTATTTTAGTTAATTACAATATCAAAAAAAAAATTGAAATAAATGTAATCCGGTGACCATTTAACAGTTATTAGAAATGCGGAAGATATATCCATTCATATATAAACTTTACGTTTGGCTTTATGAATTTTGAAATTCTATATTATGAAGGCATTAAAAATCTCTGGAAGGACTATAATAGATGAACAAATTATAATATAGTTCTACTGAATAATTTTACAAAAATAGTTTTAAAATTGTTAGACTGTATCGCCAATGATAACGAGCTAACGTTTTCTGTTTCACATGCTTTCTATTTCCAGTTTCTTTAATAAATTACATCTCAATTTCCTCAACAATTCATTATTTTCTCAACTTGATGGACATTAAAGTAATTTTTATGTCCATTTGAAAAGCTAACTAATTTTTCTTGAAATCGTATTCGTTTTCTCCATCCGAAATTCACTTAATTTTTATCATTTAAATAATTTGGGTTTTCATACTAACGCGTTGTTTCACTAATGTTATTGCTTTTATACCTTGTGAAATCGTTACAATATTGTAATGCTCATTAGTATCAAAAAAAGCCTGTCTTCGTTCACTGCTGGATACAGACATTTCTAAAGCAGGGAGCTTTGGCGATAATACTCCTTATAATCGCCACATAGAGCAGGCAAGCTAACGATCACAGTGTGCAGATCTTGAATGAGTCGCGCTACTGCCCGTAATTGTCAATTTTAATTTTAGATACGCTATTTTAAGCATCACTTCAGCCTCCTCGAACTTCGGCCGGGAATAGGAATGCGTAGTCAAGGCCCATATACCTTGTAATCAACCCAATAACCACATCAATTATGATGACAAATTGTAACACTCATATAATTTTTAAAATATGCATAAATTCTTTTGTAAAGCTAAATAAATTTTTAATAAAATGTTTTGTAACCTCTTCAAGCGTTCAATTTCAATTGGTCTGTTTTAATATTTTTAATTGAATATTTTAATTTGTAAATCATGCATTACTTGTGATGAACCCAACAACCACGGAAATTATGGTGACGAATTGTAATACTCATATAATTTTTAAAATATGTATAAATTCTTTTGCAAAATTAAATAAATTTTTAAGAAATTGTTTTAAAACCCCTTCAAGCGTTCCTTTTCGATTGATCTGTTTTAATATTTTTAATTGAGTATTTTAACTAGTAAATTATGCATTAGTTTTACCGATATTGGACACATAACCTAGACACATATCCATTTTTATTACTTTTGTGTATATATAATGAAGGTAATTAAACTTTAACGACTTTGTCTTCCTAAAATTTTAAATAAGTGTAATATTAAAGTTATATTCACGTTTTTTGGAATATATAGAGCGAAGATTTTGTATTCTCTATTTCATATTACTATGGGCGTAATGACGATTTAATTGTATTTGTCATTAAAATATTTTTAAATAGATAGGTAACTAGATATGTATCTGGCATATCTTGGACATTTTAGAGCTTCTACTACACTCTTCGCAGATGCGGATATTGGGGTCTTCAGATTCTGTTGCTAGTGGATAAAGATTCTGTTGCTAGTGGAGAAAGATTTAGTAAGCGAATTGGGGCAATCGGTTAAAAATTATGTGTGTGCATTATATTTAAAAAGAACTATAATATATTCTCAAACATGAAAAATTGTAAAATTTAATGCAATAGGAGAAATAATTAAAAAGCATTAGTTTCTAACCTTGAAATATGTAACTAATCGATTAAAATAATTTTATTTAATATTTTTGCTTAGAACTCTATTAAACTTTAACTTTATCCTTTAATTTATTATAAGCCTAGGTTGGATACGAAAACTGTCATCGATTACATAAGTGGTTTTGGGACAAATCTAAAATAACTCAGGATTTTATAAAAAAAAGAGTTTATTTAAACATAATTATTTATATAATTTTGCTGTCATAACATAAAGTTATAATATATAATGTTATAATGACATAATATCATAAAGTCGTATTTTAAATTAATTCTGAAATTAGAAAAAAAATTAATTAAATATAAATAAGAAAAAATGAATAAATTTAAAAGTAGAAACAACTTTATAATAAAGATAATTTATTAATTTTATATTATTGGATCAAGAAGGAAAGAAACATTTTTTAAATGTAAACAAATTATACGAATAATTATTTTTATTTCACTCTTTTAGAGAAGAGTTCTTTACAAGAGTCAAAATTAATAAATAAATAAAAGTGAAATTTAGTATTAAGCCCCAAAATAGCCACAATAACACCAAAAGTAAAATTCTGATGAAAATTCTTTTCGCGAGATCATAAAATTATTGGTTTCAGCAATTTCAGAAATAATTTAAAAGTTCTTGAATATCTCTGGTGAAACATGTTCTAAAATACTTGCTGAATGAAAGTCTAAGTGCCGATTTTTGCACAGAAGTTGTTACAAGTCTTAAATAATATACATTAGAAATTATTCAGAAAAATATCGAACACACGGAACGATAATTGTTAATATTATTCTAATCATTATTATATCCGCAATGCTTTATACTTGGTCCCGGATAAAAGAAGGTAAAATTTAAAAAATTAAAAATCGTTTACTGTATAGTAAACGACGTAGATGACATAGATTATGGTTGATATTTTACTTACTATTTGGCATACTGCCAAGTTACTGTGGAAAGTGCCTTTAGCCTAATGTCTATCCAGTGAGATAAGCTGTCAATTTAATTGAGATGCCTGAACGCTTCGCAACTACAGAACTTTGAAAGCTTCCTCGGTATACGAAGCTTTCAAAGTTCTCGAGGGGAAAATTTCAAAAAGGAAATTCCAAGTTAAATTAATTTCATATATTGCTGTTGATTACTAGTTTATGTATCATGGTACTTATTATTTTATCATGAATGTATACACAGACATAGGGTCTCGATACAAATTTCGAACAAAATGTAGAAATAAAATACAAATTTTATTGCCACATTTTAAGTTAAATTTGGAGTTAATTTGCACGTGGGAAATTAGCCATAGATTGGACGTGGGTAAGTTTCCAGTTTGTTTTTGAAAATCGATTTTAATTTGAATATATTATAAAACTTATTTTAGGTATAGAACGTGATATAGTTTCATTATATTGCATACACTTTATAAAGCGCAAACGTGATGCACTACAGTACTGCTCAGTTCGCTAGAGTCGAATTTCATTTATATATTTGACTTTCTTGCTAATAGTCTACAAAGCTTATTTGAATTATGCTGCGTTCCTCTCCCCCGGCCACTAAACGCCACCGCTCTGTTCGTCGAATTACGTCGTTCGTCAGGTTCAGGGGTACATCGGCGGGATTATTTAAGATGCTCATTCAATAAATATGTCGGTCTCTCTCTACTTTGCACCATTTGAACCGTATTGCCCGATATCCATTATATTCTGTTATATTTTACTGTATTCTATTATGTTTCATACACACACACATATATATATATTCCTCCGAGTATGGGATTTCCAACAAAAAGGTACGTTGAAATCAAATGTTGAAAAAAATCGATTTCAGAGATTACATGAAACAAATAAATGTTTTTTTTCGCTTTGTATATTACGTTTAAATATTAAGTTATTATAATAAATCATAAAAAGTAATATTAGTCCTATTAGCATAAATTAAATCCTATGTGGATTGTATTGTTAACTGATAAAATAAGTTTAAAATAAGGTTTTTTTAAAGATAAATAAATTTGGGAAGTCACTTTCTTGGAGTGTTTTTATGAATACGATGTACCAATAAAAGTAATATTGTATATTTCAGAGCAATACACAAACATATCTAGGTTTTATATTTCCAATTATCACTTCCATTTTAACTAACCTCGAAAAATAAAGAATAGGCTTTGAGAAAAAATAAATCGACTCTGATTCCGTCCACTGGG
Source organism: Druceiella hillmani (assembly GCA_039881145.1). Lineage (NCBI taxonomy): Eukaryota > Metazoa > Arthropoda > Insecta > Lepidoptera > Hepialidae > Druceiella > Druceiella hillmani. The sequence continues at coordinate 1,452,954 of JAYKKI010000032.1, read as the reverse complement.
CACCATTTTAGGGTTAATTCGTTAGTCTGGATAGTGGTGAAATCTGTGGGGATTTTCTACTACTTGTTTAATTGTTGTGTGAATATTTAAGTTTTTTTTTCAAAGTTATTTATTTAAAATGTATGAAATGTTTTTTCGTACATCAAAATTTAAGAAAAGTATTTTCAGATTTTCATATTTGAATCATAGTTTATCAATAACCGTCAAGCTATGTTTTTAAATCTGGCTTTTAGAATATCATTTATTTTCACAAATTTATGTTATGTGACTTCGATCAAAAATATACTTATTCCTGGGAAATTTCAGGTACAATTGTCATATTTACAAAAACGTCAATATTTTCTTTTAACGATGTATATACCTCTGGTACATAATCTAAAAAGTTTTATTTGAATTTTCTAACTTGAAACGCATTAATATCGTGATATGGTTTAAAAATATTTAATAATACATCTAAGTGTTTTAATCCATTCATTTTTCATTATTTTATTATATACTGTTAATAATTCATGAACAGGTAAATTTTTATTTTCAATAAATCATTCTAAAGAACATTTATGAATATAATACTAGACTCCACTATCGAAATAGATCTGTTGTAATAATTAACCCAAGAGAGTTTACAATATTTAAGCACATCAGGTTAGGGGTAACATATCAATAGTTCCCAGATAATAAACAAATATAATAACTTCACTTTATAGGAAAGTCAATACGGAAAATAGTTCCCTACTATCTCTTAAATTATATTTTTCATCAATATACAATTACACGTCCAAAGAGAATACAGAGAATGCGGTAAAATTTAATTTCAATAATAATTACGGATCTAAGAAGCACATAATCGTAAGTTAGAAAAAATTGTGCAATTTTTCAGTCGTTTCCTTTTCTTTTAATTTCAAGTAAAATAGTTAGGTATGTTGTAACAATGCATATGGAAATATTTCAAAATAAGCTAATATTAAAACTATTCGGAATTTCGATTTTATTATCTGGATTACTGCATTTGAAAAGATATATTTCTATTTCGTCAATAATTCGAGAGGTAAATAAATAAATTACTCTAAGATTTTTAATAAATAAATTACACTAGAAAATGAATAATAATATAAGTAGACGTGATCTAGATATGTTTTAAAAATTTTAATGATTTCAAATTTATGACTCAACATAAAATATTCACATGATTGAATCAGCAAATAAAAAGGTATTTATTATTTGATAACTTAGTGCCTGTGAGAATGTGGTGATAAAGCCATTGTAATTAAAAAATTACTTTCCACCTGAACAAACAGAAAAGATTCTCTTTATATGAGGTACATACACTACATAACAATATACCAAGACGTAAAAACCAAAACCGGTTTAAATTTGTTCGATATATTATTAATCTTGACGCAAATAGATGAAGAGTATGTAGAATATGTAGATGTACGATCTTTATGAATATTGCATATTCATAGTTTACCAATTAAGATTCGTAAAACTTATTTAGTAATATTTTTATTAGATTATTTTTTAGGATTTTTAGGCGAGCAGTTAAAAATAAAATCCTCGTCATTTTACATGTCCTTCGCTCCGTATGTATACAACAATTTCATAAGTCGTTTAGTTTATAACCGGTTATAAGGAAATTTTGTATAAAGACGAATTCATAGAATTAAACAAAGACGTTGAAATAAAGGAAGAATACTTTCAAGTTTTTTTTAAATGCCTCCACATATATGTGAAATAGACGTTATAATATTTTTCCTCACGAACTCCACCTATTATGATGTGTTAAAGGGGCTTTAAAAGTATTCAGTAATACTTTTTTATACCATGTCTCTTCCAAGTGATTTGAATCTTCAAAACATTTTGCAGTATGTATCATGTTTATATGTTTATCTTTTTAACTACGGTTGTCAAAATCTTATAATAATAAAAAAATGGCGTTTAGTAACAACTTGATTAATGGTTTAGATAACCTATATTAGCGTTTGTTTATATTCAGACATTTTCTCTTCTTATGTATTAATATATTTAAAAAAAGAAAAATTTTGAAAAAAAACCCACCACAGATGTAGCCCATCGTAATTGAAAAGCTATCAAATAATTCTTTTGGAAACCCCCGGACTGAAGGACTGTAGGAACCTTTTAATAAAATTACAAACGCAAGAAAATCCGTGGGGTCTGCCATTACCATTCCATTCTCAATATTAATTACATTGTAGCAGCATAGAAAAGCTGTTTGCGTACCTAAGTAATTCAATTAGTAAATCAGACAGATATGGCTTCGTTTCCGTTTAGTATTAGAATAGATTTTTGAAAAAAATTACCTGCATTTAAAACTGCAATGTTTACGTAGAAATGTAAACACATAAATAATATATTCCACATGTTCCTTATGTATTTATTGCACAGAATGAGTTTATCACATTTCCCTCTAATGAATTTGTTGGAAGTGAAAAAATTAAAGCTCATAAAATAATATAAATGTAATAAAATCATGAGAACTTAGTACTAAAATGGACAAAGTAGCCTGTATCGTTTACATTCACAATTTTTAGTACTGCAATAAAAGCGTGAGAACTTAGTACTAAAGCCGACAAAGTCGTCTGTGACGTTCAAATTCGATCTAGATGATGTAAAATGTGTAACTATGATGCAAACTGCTCTGGATAGAAGAATACAGAGTGTCTAAAGAATGTAAGTTTCTTTTAGTGCACAAAGCTACAAGTATGCTTGAAAAGAAAATAAAAATGTTTATTCGATACTTAGATTTACTTACTATAACAGTTGAGTAAAATTATTTTTGAGTCACATTTTCCTGTTATGTAAGAAGCACTATTAGGTTTTTTATGTAAATAAATGATAGTAGATGCAAAAAACCTATCCTCACAAGCAGTCATTATGTTTCAAATTCTTCACACTGCTACTCAGACATGATTGTGTATTAGTTGCTACTTTTACTAAATTCTACTGAAACCGACATATTTATCTGTCGAACCAAAGAAGTGGCAAAATAGTTTAAAATTAACAAAAAATGTATACTACCTGTTCACAATTTTGAACTTCAACATGTGGAGATAATATGTTATTTGTTTGGAGAACTGAGTATAAAACAGTAAAATTAGAAAAAATTAAAGTTTTTGTTAATATTTCCCAATACTAAGAATTCCTTACAATTTTTCCTAGAAAAAAAGTGAAATATTGTAAACCTATAAAGTATTAAGTTTTCAAGGAAATTCTGAAGTCATCGTTGAGAAAAAAATTGTAATATTCTTTCATGAAATTCCGGTAATTTCAATGCTGAAAAATGTACAAAAAGTTTTTAGCTATTATTACAAAACTTACAACTACAAAATTACATCGCATTTGATTTAGATACTAAATCGAATGACTTATACACAAGTCATTTTTTTATTTTCGACCCTTCTTTAGTACTACCGAATTAAATTACATTCAAATTTGGACCCGAATTTTTAAAGTAAAACTAAATAATATTAAAATAATATTATATAAATGCATCTAAATATTTAAAAGTTTTAATAAAAAATATGATAATGAAACTTCTTTAATAATATACATGCTGAAATATCAAGATACACTACGGTAGATATAAACCTCTAAACACATCATATTATTTGTTTTTTACATGTTACGAAAATAAAATTAATTGTGGAAGAAAAATAAAAAAAGCAACCATGGATTTTTCGGAAATACTTAGAAGTTTCGCTGCTTGATAGAATTTATTTCGAAAATTTTTATACTTCGGCCTTACGCAGTATTTAAATTATTCAAATAATTAAAAAGCTGATAGTTTGTAAAATATCAACATAATGAGATTTCATTAAAACCGATGTTTAGCTCCATTTGTAAACTTTAATCTTTCTCTATTTTAGTTTTATTCTCAATATAGTTTGTTATATGGAAATGGTTTAATACTGTCAAATCCCTTTATAGGTTATGCTAGGTCCCAAAGTTTCAATTTATATCAAGGGACTGTAAAACGTCATATTAAAAATAAAAACGAAAAAGATGTTTGATGTTTTGTTTGTTTGTATGAATTAATTTTACTGAAATGTATTAATTCTATTTTTAATCAAATTATTTTCAAATAACGTTTTTATGCATATGACGTAGAATTTTTAAACATGCGATGAATTTATTGTTATATAATGTTTTGTTAAGAGAAATAGGCCAAAATGTAATACAAAAGTGTGAGCTAAAGTATTTTCATATAAGAACATTTATTAATGCATCGTAATAACTGCAACATTTATGATGTAAATCGTCAAATCTGTGTTTTATTCCGGATAATAAATTTTGAATGTATTTTTAAACAAATAATCCTAATAAGGCATTGAAAAGAAAAAAAATTATTCTGAATTTAGTTTTTTAGTTGTAAAATTACGTGATCCAGCCCACATAAATGATTTTAAATATATTAAAAACATTTAAAATGTATTTAAATTTATCTATCTTTAGTTTGTAACTCATATAACTCTTTTCTCTCGTTCACTATAACGCTGTTTCCTCGATTGAAACTTTAAATGATCAGGGTCTGAGAAATAATACAATCAGACAATAATGATTAAAGTTTCATTAATTATCTGTATTTACTAACAAAAATTACAACGCAATAAAAAATCATAGTATAATTTATTACTGACATTGTTTGGCAAAAATAATAATGATTACTGTAGTCTACTTCGTTAATATTTTATTATTAAATTATTAAATAGGATACTAAAATAAGAAAAGTTAGATATAGAAAAATACCGAATAAATAAATTCCTAGTTAATAATAAATAATTTAAACTTTCAAGATAGCTCAAAAATTAATACATATTTATCACGGCATTATTTTGATTATTGTCCCAAAATGCCTTTAAATATTTATTTTTGAAATTGTAAAGAACTACAGGAACTTGATGTACCTGTGTAACAGAAGAAAAGCTGCAAAATAACTCCACGTTAAACTAAAGTATAGTCCTAGTCTTATAAGTTCAAACAAGCTTAGTCACAAGGGCAGTGTGACTGGAGGAATACAAGTTCTCTATTAACAATCTTTTTTCGCTTTTCAGTATATCGATTGTATATATAGCAAAACGATCACATTTCTATAATAGTTAACGTTCAATTAAATATTTTATTAAAATTAATGAAAGAAAAAAAATTGTGTGTTTAATTGTAGAAATGATAACCTTGGCAACTAATACGATCGTACTGTGCACATTCAAAATTTTGAATACAAAAGTTAAAAAACGAAAATTAATAACATTAATAGCTATTCATATGTTACGGAAAAAATCAAACAATGCAGTCCAAATTCATATTTTATTTACTTTGGCATCAAATATTATCATAATAAATTTGACATATTAATGCAAACAAACACGCCGAATTAAATTATAAAACATTGGCTATCACATCCAAAAATACCATATAATTATCATAAATGTAACGGATAATACAAACAAACACATTTTATGTAGGAGACCTTATCGTTTTGAGCAATTAAGTCTAACTCTTCATGATATGGATGGGTAAAAAGAAATATAATAATAACGAATAGATAGAAAAAAGAAAGTATAATGAAAACAATAGTTTACGAAGTTTTTCATGATATTGAGAAAGAGCATTGAAAAAATCAAGAAGATTTAATATAACCAAAATATCTTTACGAATATAGAAAATATGGACACTTTTGGTAATATTGACGGACGGCATCTTGGAAAGAAATCGGTGAAACTTGACCCTCATCAATTTTCAACTCGCGAACGCCAATTTTTGTAAACAAATTTGTGACGAAAATTAAATTAAAAACTGAAATATCGCTGTACATTATGCGCAGTGATTAGTATGAAACATGTACAAAACGTTTATTCATGAATACAATTTTAAGCGTGCTCCGCATATAACACTATGCTTTGAGATTTATCACACAAAAGCCACATTATCACAACATAAAAGCATAACAAAATGGGACATAAAATTGAAAAGTATAAACTAAAAACTTTTAAAAAGAAATAAAAATCGTAAAAAAATAAACATGAACAATAAATTCGTTTTACGTTTTAAGTAAAAAAATTTCATGGTAAAATTTCATAGTCCTTTAGTCTGTCCGTCTGATTTCTTTTCGAAATTACAAAAGCGCCAACTTTTTCAAAATTTAATTTATTATTTAATCATATTATTTCGTTACCCACACCTAGTTCCAGTGGTAATATTTTAAAAATCTCTTATCTTTCTTGAGAAAAAACAATATGTTAGTGGACAAATGTTGTTTTCTTTAATTAGGCCAATTCATTTTCAAATGAATGTTTATTTTTAGTACATTCTATAACTATTATTATTCCTATTTTAGCTTGAATAGTTTTTCGTAGATTGACAAAAGTTTAAGCGAAGAAATATATTTATGGACCACATTTAATTTTTCTTGATTTGTGACCTAAAAAATCGCGTTGGTTACTAAATTATGTATCATACGGAATAATCGATAATCTATTTTATTCCTTGTGCAGTTCATACCGCTAAGTTATGGATTTTTTTTACGGGGACCAGTACAAATTTATAGCAGTGTTATTGTGTGACGAACATATTCAACGTACTACAAAAGAAAAAAATATCCAATACAAATCAAATTATTATTAATAAACATGGGACTAAACGCTCCGCGCCTGGAAAAACATGTTGTAAAAAGGTTACGGAAAAGAGACGGCAGAATTACGAACACAACCAAAAGAAAACGCTTCGTAAAGAATGAAAAATATTTGTAATAAAAAACTTTAATTGCTTTCGGTCGTATAACTGAGAGGTGCTACTGTTAGCATTTATTATGCAGTAAATTACAATGTACGCCCGGCACAATCACAAATCTCAGTTGGGAAGGCTTGTAGTTCTCGCTTTGTTGGGGAAGGATAACTCGAGATTCAAGGCTGAATATCACTTATTACCCTTTCTAATAAATGTCTTGATTAACTACCTTAAAATAAAGTCACAGAAATTCGTCGTTTTGAAAGGGCATCTGTAAAACTTTTTTTTTTAAATGGGAGTAGTTCAACTAAATTTGCCGTTTTCTCCAAAATTGAATTAGCTGTATTGCTTAATAGTTACTTTATGTATATTTTAAATAGTTTTTTTAACTTTATATTCAAAATCCCAGTATCTGTGTACTATCGACTATATATCTATTCATAATTTATTATATTTTAGTATTATTTTATATTGTTAATCTATTTTGGTATTACGTTACCGTCCCTTTGAAGATTTTATTGCCTTTTTGATTTAATTAATATAATTCCTATATTTTGTTGTAATATTGGCATTTTGTGAATGGGCGAAGACTAAAGAAAGTGTTGAGAAATTAGTTTTAATGTTATTGATATATGCATATGTATAAATATGTATATATATATATATATATATATATATATATATATATACACATATATATATATATATATATATATATATATATATATACACATATATACATACATGTACACTGTACATCTGTTACCCGTGGTTTTGCATGCGTGAATATTTTCTACTTCTATTATATCAACCCAGGTTGAATTGTTCATCTGAATTTACATCCTGTTAATTGTCATCGAAAAATAGCCAAAACAGTTTTCTTCTATGCTAATTGACATGATGTAAACAAGACAGTAATGGTAAAGTTGCAAGTACAAAAATTAATTTCAAACAGACATTTCTCGGGCCAGGTATGTGCATTTACATTTTTGCTCGAATAGTCAAACCATATCAGATTTTAATTCTCGCTTAACACTACCTAGAGTCTTAGTTAACAAAGATCTAACGTATAAAAACTACTTATGGTTGCTTTTATGGGAAACTGTAACCTTTTTATTTTTTGGTTCGGTTTTCACGTTTTTTTTGAGTACTTCACCAAAGCCTTAATTGTACTTAATAACAAATGGCTTAAAGTTCACTTTTCTGAGATTGAAGGTGGAGGGCCAGGTATTATTTATATGCCCGTTGTGATATTAGCGACGATCCTACTTTAGCCGTCCTTGGGGAATTTCCTGAAAGGCTTCTTAATTGAAGTCTGCGATTTGAGTTTTGGACTGAAAAAATGAAAAAGAAACCTTTTATTATTATTATAATTAAAGAAAAACTTTTATTAAAAAAAAAGGGTTACTCAAAATTCTCGCTGGACCAAGGGAAAATAATATCTAGGGAAATAGCTAAAACAATTAAATTTGATGCCCACAAACAAACATCGTTAAAGTTGTAAAATCACTTGAATATGTAAGGTGGTTTGGATATGTCTTTAGATATAATGATGTATATTCAATAAAAATATAGGGAGGTTGAATATCAAGTGAATTGACTATATTGATAGAGACATGAAAAATGATCACATGAGAGTAAGCCATTACGCCTACGAAGACTGAATGGGACAGACTATTTGTTTACTTACAGCATTGACCAGGACTGATTCTCGAGCTTCAGATAACGAAAAATAAAATGTAGATAGACATAATTTCATATTGATAAAACGTATCGAGTATTACATTAAAAATTGAAGGAAAGAGATATTTAAAAATAAATATTTTCTTTATAGCTTTCTCAGAATCTTGCCAAAATAAACTCGAGTTCCATGTACGAATGCATTAAGGGAATTTTTACCGAGAATTATTCGACGTCTACACCATTTAAAAAGAAGTCAAACATATAATAAAATCAGAATACTTTCCATATTTGTAGCATACAAAGATTTAAACAGAAGTTAAACATATAATAAAATCAGAATACTTTCATGAATATGAATACTCTGGGCCTATTTCTTAAATAAAAACCCGTAATTAATTATCAAATACGTTGCCTCTCGATATTTCCACTCTATTGGAATAATTTACGAGCACTTTGGCGCAGTAGTAAATATTTGAGCATGCAAATTTGCAGCTTTATAGTGAACGAACAGCTTGCTTCAGAGCGAAGCCAGTGCTCGTCGTCTGAGAAATGTTGAATGGATCTGACAGAAGAGAGTTTGAGCGTGCTTTTCTATAATTCAAGTAAGGCTAACAGAAACGAATGTATATAATATTTGGTTTAAAAAAAAATTTATTTAAATATGAATCTACTTACACATATTAATTAAAAGACCTAGTCAAAGAAAGATTTGAAAACTTAATGATTTATTATTGTATGCAACTCTTAGGCTTTGAAGCTGAATTACATCATACAGTCTTTCTTGTAGAATATGAAAATCGTATCACAATAAGTATAATATAGGGGAAAGTCTTTTTTCTTATTTTTTATAATTCACGCAAAAACTACTGATGCTATTGAAATACAATTATTGCAATATGATGGTCTGTAGATTCTAGATCGCCATAGGGTATGTATTATGTATACATGTGGCATCATTTTGAGATAAAGTCAGGACAATTATCATAGTCGGAGAAAACGTCGTCTGGGCTTGTAGTGAAAAATGCTGATAACACTAATACACTAGTAATATATATGGAACAATTAGATAAATTAGAAATGTTTAAAGAAAACTCCGCGATGGCATTTATCTATATTTTATAAACTAGCCGTAATTGTTTGTAAGTTAAAAAAGGACATAGACAAAAGTAACCAGGTTTAGGTCAATATATTAAACCACATTAAAATAAATATCATAGTAATTTTACTAGTTTCCAATAGAAGAAAAATTAACCCTTATAATTAATGATTAAGATAAGAATTCGAAAAGAAATAAAACAATGCTTAAAATAAATAAAAATATATACGACCATTTTAATAATATTCGATACAAATATAACGTTTAATAATGTACGCAAATATATCGCACACAGAGATAGGAACGAACTGAAGGGAGGATGGTTGCAAGGCAGGACTACGTTCATGATAAGAAAGATATAATACATACCAAAATATATATATGTGTTGTATTATTTATCACTCTTCCCTTTCTTTACTATTAACTATACACATCTACATTATTATCATATACTGTTATGTGTTTTTAGAATACCCGAGATGTCGACGATGAAACTAGTGAAAGCAAAGTAAATCAATTATTCACAGAAAGGGCTCCATTGTTTCATTTGCAACATACTTGGTCACATAAGTGTGGAGTATAGATTAACGCGGAAGAAAGAGAAAGATTGAATCCAAGAAAGCTTGAAGTACGATAATTTCATTCTTAAAGAATGCTATTATAGAAAACAATACGTCTGATATATATACATTGTCAGACGTAATAATACTGAAAAAGGAAAAACGGAATCCTGAATAGATGTCCGTTGGCCTGTTACAGTCGTCGTTTCTAAGAAATTTCTTCACATAAAAATTTGAAATTTGACATGATAGTAAAACATATCAACTCTCACATACCTCAATAGCTTATATTCAAAAATATTCATATCAAAATTGACAGGGAGGGGGATAAAACTTTAATTTTTTTTAATTCCGATATACCATTTGAAAGGATCAATCTTAAGGGTGTATTTTTTTATTAACTTTAGGTATCATATCTTCAAAGTTATTCTAAAGGACATGAAATAATCATATAGAAAAATAATTCATCCTAATTCCAAAACTAGTGAAAGCAAAACCATGAATAATAAAGTTTTTTAGAAGCCCGAGCAAAGAATGTGGGAAAACTGCAGCGACGATTCTAGATGACATTATTTTTTTAAGTATAAACTGTTTTTTACGCCTATAAACGTAAAGTAGGAAATATACTTATGTTTTTTATATTTTCCAACGATTTTCTCAGAAACCATGGAATTTAGAGGCTTGAAATTGGCATTGGCATTTTTTAAATTCTTCAGCATAGAATTAAAAGGCAGGGAAATTTAGGACTTAATCTTTTTTAATGTTCTATATCTCACGGGTATCATTTTGTTACGAGACATAATAATATTTTTAATTGTAACTTGAAACACGTAACAATTCAGAATAATATTTGCAAGTAGTTTATTAGAAATATAATGTACACTTCAATGTTTTTAAAAGCCGAAACATGTATGGAATCCTCGTAGTGCAGGTTTTAATCGTGGTTGATAGTATTGTATGTATTTTAAGTAAATGCGTGTACATATAATTTTAAAGTTTCTCTGCATTTGTCATTCTAGCGTTATATTTATAACCAAATTAATCTCACCTCAGCCTTATTTTGTTAGATTCCATTTTATTCCATTTATTCGACAATTTAATGAATTTTGGTAATTCGTTCTAGTAAAAGATTTGATTAAAGAACTTCTTAAGAAGATTTTTAATTATTATGCCTATTTTGTTAATTTTGATTTGAATTTCGAATATATGCAAACACCACGAACCCTCTTTGTTATAAAAACTTCAAATTAATAATCCAGAATAAGAATAATTTATTGAAATGATGTGTAAAAAACTTCGATGAAGCCGCTTTATCTACAAATACTTATGTTTACCTCTGACTTCGCTCAAGTGGTTATAGTTAAAAACTAATAGGAAGAAAATTTACTATACAGCGCCGCCTCGAATGACTTAAGGAAATTAAATTCTAAACTTGTTTTTATGACTTTATAATAAAAATGACAATGAAAATTAGAATATTTCTTTCTTAATTAGATATTAAAAGGACGTATTCTGTTCCCACCTGTATTGCATATGTAATATTTAAAAAAATCACGTCTGTCTGTGCAAAAAGTCTACTGTTCCCTTGCGACGTGAAAGAATATTAAAGAAACAAATTTTTGCATTTATAATATTAGTTAGGATTTTAATATTAGTTAGAGTAAAATTTTCTGTGATGAAAAGTAATCTATGCTATTTGCCGGCCCACCACCTATTTCTGTGTAGTCACGCCGAGGTATTGTTCTATTGCAACGTGAAAAAAGAACAAAGGAACACACTTTAGAATGTAAAATATTAGTTAGAATTGTCGTATTAGTTAGGTTTGGATTTTCCAAGACAAAAAGTAGCTTGTGTCAATTCTCGGCTCACTAACTACCTTTTGTAAAAAATCAGGTCGCTTCATTTTTCCGCTGTGACATGAAAGTAAGACAAACAACATTTATAATGTCAGTTGGGATGAAATGTGACATATATAATTTCCCGGCCCACCAACTCTCTCTCTTGGCAGAAAATCACGTCAGTAAGTTGTTCATCAATGACGTAAAAAAGGACAAATAAACGCAATTTAGCATTAATAGTATTAAAGGTAAGACTCTAAATTAAAGGTTAAACTAAATGATTCTAGTACTCCCTCATATAGCGTTTGTGTCGATTTAAAAAATGTTCCCAACAAATGAGGCCAACATGTTGCTTTGTTGTACCGCTGATTTTTTATTTCCTTTGTGAACTTTTTTTAGTACTACACAATTTTTTTTATAATTCCTATGTCATTTTCCACCCCTTCAGGTAGATTTGTGCAAGAAATTATGTAAATATCTTGGTCTATTGCAACGTGAAGAAGGTGAAAAAAATACTTTATCATGACATCAGTGAAGGTAATAAAACTGTAGAATAGCCCTGTCTGTACATTGAAGATATTTATGAAAACGGACATTAAAGTGACACTTTTTTATATTCAATTTTTTATTCAGGTAAAAACATGATATTCAGCATTACTAGTCACGAGTTATTACTACCCACATGGGGTTATATAAAGCCGCATGTAGGAAATAAAATCATTGTGCACAGCCATTCTCGTTAGCTGATTTAGTCAACGGACGAAATTTTAATTAATACAAATAAATAAAGCTGGTTATCAAAAAATATTCAACACATATTTTCTTTTTAATTATAATATATGTGATGAAGTAATGTCAATAGAATCTAAATTAGTTGCACACCAAAAGAGTCATCACTACGCGTTTAGTAGGGATTTTACGACAAGTAAAAACCCGTTCCCGAGCAGTGGGATTTTGTAAAATGATTCTTAGCATTTTTCAATTTATTTAGATATAAGGAAATCAAGTACAATACTATTTTTTGGCGATAATCAATATCTTAATTTTGTTTACTTAAATAATTATGTTGTAATTATTGTGTTATAAATTAATAAATTTGCCAATAAATTGTGTTATAAATTAATAATTTTTTCCTTTTACTTATAAATTATCGATTTCATAGACTTTTTTAAGATCTTTCCGTTAAAGTTATTTTTCGAAATAAGAGGACGAAGCAAGCAAGCCTTTCTTTTCATAACTTACAAAATTAATATCATTTTTTAAATTCAGAAAATGATAAGCTTTCAAAAAAAACCCAGCTAATTAAGAAAAAAAATTTTTCGTTGGCAACTCTATTTATCTCCCAAAGTTGACTTTAAAAAAGAAAATGTCCATTTTTTACATATATTAAAATTAATTTTAACACGGACAAAGCTTGCTACAACTACGCGAATTAAATATCTTGGTTAAATAGTTTTGATTTCAGGGAATTTGTTCAATTGAAATTTTTATACGAATGTGCATAAAGGGATGTGTATTCAGGATTAGCTAAAACTGCCTATTTAAACTTCCTCATAAATTTTAAGAAAGCTTTTTTATGCTCCCGTAGCTTTAAAAGTAAACTTTAAAATAGTTATATAATCAATAATATATGCTTTGTAACGTTATAACAACATCAAAATAGTTCCTGTAATATTGAGACGTGTCATTAAAAAAAATATGTTTATTAAAATTTATTGAATATGGCATCATCATTTTGGGTATTCTAAAAACACATAATAATGAAGATGTATGTGTGTAATAATAAAGAAAGAGAAGAATGATATATAATATACAAATGAGTATAACGTATTAAGAATCTCTGCGCTGATATTTATGATTTTATACCAAAAAATAGGACTACAAAATTTTGATAATTTAGCAATAAATATTAACTTAAAATCCATGAAATTCAATCAGAGATTATTGCCTGCTATGAAAACTTGATTAAAAAATATGTGATCGAAATACGACAAACGATATTTGAATATTTAGAACAGTTTGCCATCAGACAAGCTTCCATACGGCAATAGAAATTTTAATGAAAAAACATCAGTTTCTCTGTGAATCGTTAATGTTTTTGAAGCTCGCAGTTTTATTTTTCAATATAAAAAACGTAATTGAAATAGGAAAATTGAAACTTTAACAGTTTATTTAAATTTAACGCGTTATGTAATGCCTGAAACAAAATTAATTTGAAAGAGATTTTTAATAAAAAAAACTAGAATCACGTAACACTTAAAGTTTAGCTAATATATACATTTTTACATAAAACTAAAACTAACAAGTATCTGGCGAGCCAAAATTTTTTAATGTTTTTATTACTAGATAAAATACGATCTAATAAAAGCGTTTTCTGTAACATTTAACATTTTGAACTCTAATAGATAATAGGTTACACATACTGCCAAAATATGTTCATATCAAAAATGTCACTTTCAAAGACTTGTCTATTGTATACCGAACTCGCAACGTTTCCGTATATATTTAAAATCTTACATATATTTATCGGTAAATGCTGTTTCTATTAAACTATTTACAAATATTAATATTGTCTGTTATATTTCTCATGGGCATAAAAATCTGGTGCATATTTAAAAAAAATTATTAGTTATGTCCATCTCCCTAATTTTCCCACAACCGTTGCGTAGGCTTCTAAAACCTTATTTTTTATCATTTTAAGTTGAATAGTTTCTAAAATAAAATAAGAAACATATTTTTTGCATATTTTTAGTATTTCATTGAAGATATACAACCTTAAATAAAAAAATAGTTTGAAACCTTTACAGATCTTCTTATGAGACCCTTTCAATCGATCCTCCAAACTAAATTTGGATTTAAAAAAAAAATCTTTTAAATATTCAATTAGCGTTCAATTCTAAAATATATTTGATGGTGTAAGGAAATTTATCTATATAACATAAGATCATACTAATAAAATAAAACAATACAGGAAATATAATAATAAATAATAAATAACCAAATATCAGTACTATTTTTAATAACAAGTATAAAAATGAAGAAAATTTAAGGACAGACAAAAGCAATGAAGAAATAAAAATTGATCCAACACATTTATATTTAATTAAATATATCCTTAATTTATTGGCACATAATCATAAAGAACAAACAAACTTATTAGAGTCGAATGTGTGGTTGTTTGGTAAAGCTATGGTCAATCATTTTATTCGAACATCAGTTTTTTGTTTTCAATTATGGGACATTTCAATAGATTTTATGATTTAAAAGTTAGTAAATGAGAGAAAGAATGAAAATAAAAAAACTGTTGGGCAGACAGGTAACTTTAAAAAAGATAAGTACATATACATATAAAATTGCAACTGCTGTAATTATTATTGTATTTTATATATAAAATTTTTGCTTGAATAATTTTCTTCTGAGAGTTATTTAGAGTTAGCAGAAATAAATGCGTTTTCATTTAATTTGTGATATGAATATGTTTTCATAGTTTTTCTTTTTGATAAATATAGAAATTGTAGTATTCGAACGTAACATTCATTGCCATATCTGTTACGATTACGTATATACGGAAACGTTGCGAGTTCGGTATACAATAGACAAGTCTTTGAAAGTGACATTTTTGATATGAACATATTTTGGCAGTATGTGTAACCTATTATCTATTAGAGTTCAAAATGTTAAATGTTAAATGTTATGTCGTGTGCGATGTCGTTTGAAAAGTTGGTAGCTACTAACGTAAATAAATGAACAATTATTTTTTTCTCCCCCACGTATTTCTGAGACTACTGAACCAAAAATGAAGAAGATAAGGGTTCGCGTAATTTGATTAGAAAATTGCAGAATAAACTGAGCAATTGTCGGCATCATTTGATTATTATCCGTTCATCGAAAAGGATCAAGCCCGTTCACTATTCGAACAATGGACAGCGTGGAAACATTAGATTGGTTTTGAAAATTTTGCATCCTGTGAGCGCGCACTGGACTCGCGTTTTTTTCTTAAATTTATGTATTTCCACAATTTCGAAGATGTTTCTCATTATCATTTTCAAAACTTTGTTTTGAGAAACTTACTGTATCGCGGTTTAAATATGTTTTGTAAATTTCAATATATTTAATTTTATGTATTTAGAATTCACAATTCTTTTTAATATTTCTATAGTTATAGACCATTTAATAAACGAAACGGAAAAAAACTGAAACCTTAGAGTTGAAAAATATTGAATTACTGTTACCAAAACAAACTGTTTACAGGGTAAATCATTAGGGATAGAGGAAATTTTCTAAGGTAAAAATTTAACAATGTAAAATTATGTTTAGAGATACCATTTTTTAATTTATGTTTCTCGTGGTAAAATGTCAGTATTGTACTTTCACTAAAATTTTCCAATAATATATAAATATTTCTATTAACAATCTTAATAGAAAAAAGCTAGTGTGTGTGTTGCTAGAAATATTAGATACTTAGGGGCTACTCTTACACTAAAAGAGATCAGATAAAAGAATTACGTCTTTTAGGTTTCCATCTATTCGACATCTCATCTACAATTTCATTTTAGCAACTGTCATAGTAATATTAATGACGAAAATAATATATTCCGTGAGAGCCTTTTAATTTGAATGACGCAGCATGAAGCAAGATTAGTTGTCTGTGTACTTTTATATAAATTTTATAAGATATAGTGTTTGAGAAAATGGTGTTTCATTATTTACAGTGTAACATAATTGATTAACCGACGAAAAGAATATTGTGAACGTAAACAACGATAATTCTGATTTACTTGTGTGTACTAGCGATATTGTTTAAACGAAAATTAAAATAAGTAAAATAATTAGTAATTTATTTTTATAAAATAATGTACCCAGGGTAAATTATTTTATAAAAATAAATTACATTAATTACTATATTTTAATTAATACATGCTAATTTTAGCAAAAAAATAAAACGTTTACCAATCGATTTGTATTTAAAGCTTATCTGAATTCGAACAGTATAATTAAAAAAAAACTATAAACACGCTAGTACTAAGGGTTTCTTATAAATTTCTAAGTAAACATGAAAAATTAGGCTGATCATAAATTCTGAGCAACGACGGTTGCCCTATGAATGTTATTGTATGACGTAATGACCACTGCAAGTAAGAACTATTCAATTCTGAATAGCTTGGCTTTTGCAAAAATATTAGCGTACGTTATACCCAGAGAATAATACAAGAATGTCTTAACCCATAAATTTCAGTTTTTTACCTTTAAATATTTAAAATTACCTAAGATAAAATTTAGACAAGACCCTCGTCGTGTAAGTTCTACTTATGCTGGACAGATTTTAGTTCACCTAGTTATATTCCATTGGATATAAATACTATTAAACAAAATGGTATACTAAATAAATAGTTTATACAAGTAATGTATCCACATTTTAACTTTATTATAATTTTTAACGAGAGGAGAAAATAGTTTTGAATAATTTCGAGAAACAAAATCATTAAAAGAAAACATTTCCATCCAAGGTACACAAAAAACAACTAGTTACGTTGGAAAACTAAAATTATATTAAAAAAGGCCGTATAACGTAAAAATTTGCAAGCAATGTGCAATAATTGATTTAGAACCAACTCAGTAACCTTTCATAAACACATTAAATTAGAGGGAAAATCGAAGTACGAACTTGAGCCTGCGTCAATTTCAAGCCATTTTCGTGAATCTAATGAGGTACTATTGTCAGAGATGAGTAGTAATAAATGGTCCAATTCCAATTTTTCCTTTAATAAAACTTATCCAACGCACTGGCTGGCAACTTACGCTTGCTTGGCAAGCAATATATGAAAAAGTTATCAATATATTTAATAACATTTTTAAAAAGTGAATTCTGTACGTGGAAAATATTTTAAGTAGAGTGATTGATTTAGCATATGGAATTATATTAGAAGCCAGAAGACTTGGTTTTAGAATTTTGATCTCTTTGTCTGTTTGTGTAATTACAAACAAATGACATGCAAATGACAAACAAATTAATTGTCTGTCAATCAAGCGAAATCTGCTGGGCTGATTTTCATGAAATTAGTTACAGTAATAGACTCTTCAATATCTTATAGGATACTTTTATCTGGATATTACAAATTTAAAAAATAGTGACTTTTGAAGTGAAATCTGCTGGGCTGGGCATTTTCATGAAATTAGTTACAGTAATAGACTATAGCCTCGAATATCTCATAGGATACACTTATCTGGATATTACAAATTCAAAAAAATACTGACGTGGGGGAAATTACTATATTGGTGCCGTCAACGCCATCTATTAATATATATAATAAACTTTATGTTCACAAATCTATTATGATATGGTACTGCCAAACCATCTATTAATATTTTAAGTAAAATGTATGTTCATAGATATGGTAAAAAATAAATAAAAAATTGAAAAAAAAACCTGAACAAGGTTATGATAATAATAATAGACATAACAGTTACGACAGTTCAGTTTGATCAACCTTGGTGTAACGGCTAGTGTGTTGGCGCAGTACGCCGAAGACATGGATAGAATTCCCATCGGCCTATCGACTTTTTCTTTACATTGTTTACAGTACTGATATCTACACTGTTGTCATTTTGTAATGTTAAATTTTGTTGACATGGCTTTTGACTTACAAACATCTAGCGCCAGCTATTAGCGTAACTTGTAAGTCTATGCTCAAAGAAACCAAAGTTTATGTCTTGATATTTAAATTATAATCTTTCATCTATTATAAATATTTTTACCCAAGACGGTTATTCCACAACAATATTTATTAGTGAATTTCATGTGGACAAAGTCGTAGGCACAGTTAGTGTTACCTAAATTTTAACTATTTGTGGCGTATGTACTAGATTTTAAAAAATGAAGTATATATTCATATTGATAGAATGCATACTTAATAGAATGTGCTTTCTGACTCTTAAAGTAATTTTTTTCAATGGTCATTTTTCATATATAGCTGAACTCATCGTGAAATATCTAGTTAAGGTAAGTAAATAAGCATGATCTGGTGCAATAATATCAGTAAGATCAATGTTTACTCAAATAAGTGGAGTGAGGGGGATGTATTTGCTCCTTATTAGCTTGCCTTACTAATACGTATTATAAATTGGTGAACCCATGTACCAATAAACGGTCTTGATCGATAAGACCGTGTCAATATTAATAAAAATTGCTCGATAATGATAAATTTAATTAATAATTTTATAATTTTGAAATTTATTCTGAAGGAATAATTGATATAATGTAAGTAATGGACGTACTTAATTCATAATGAATTTTATTTTATGAAAGATAATAGTAACATGAAAATTTCGTATCTTGATAAAAAGAATTCGAAAACCGTTTTGCTGGCTTTAATTTTCATCCTCGGTAATAAATTCTGAAACCGATTTAATTACGTAATGTAGTGCAAATTTATTTTTCAATATAATTAGGGGTACTTTGGAACTTGATCTGCATGAAGTATTGAAATGTAAGCGTAGAATTTTAATGAGATAAATTTGTGCGCTTATCTTAGACACAAATAATTAACTTTAGTTTAATTCCCGCTCATCTCGAGTTGGGCTCTTTGTTCTTTCCTGCCCGCTCCCATATGTTCCTACGCCCGCCGCCACCTGTTATCCTTGTGACTAAGATTTCGTTTATATTTTTACGTAACCTTTCAGTTATCCCAACTTTGGAACCGTTTGTTGTGTCACAATGCTGTAAAAACTAATTTGGATAAATGAAAAGTTCACGTCAAACATTTCAGTAATTTTCGAGTTAAATACTTTTAGACAAACAGGATGTTCGATTGAGAGGAAAATATTTTTTAACGATTAATTTTAGTAATAAAACATACAAAACGAAAATTTTTCAAAGGCTGAAAATACTAAAACAACAGAAAAATACTTTAATTTTAATTATATGTATCAATATGCTATTTTTCGAAAAAATTAACTGGGAGAGTTGGGAATGTTTTGCAGAATGACGCACGAAACCTTCTTAAATTGTAATATGATTTTGCATTTTGACAATATATTTTTTACAATTAATGTTTTTAGAAGCACTATATCATCAAACTGTCTTTTACTGTTTGAGTTTAGTTCCTGTTATCCTTTTCAACACAAACGCGTGTTCAATATGACCAGCATCAAATAATTAAGAAAACGCAGAAAATATGAGTTTTGTTTTGTCTTATGTTAGGTCCATACACACCATATTAGGGAAATCTTTAAAAATTATAAAACATGGGTCATTCTGGCGTAAATTATTTTAAAAAATATTTCTAATGATACTGTATTGCAAGTAAGAAAAAAAAGATAAAGCTGGAAGCAATAGATATGTTTACTTAATTTTTATATTAAATTATCATAAATTTTTAAATTTTAATACTTTGAGAAAATAAATTAAAAATGCTTTGTAGAATAGATGTTCAGAATTTTATTTTCTGAACATCTGTTCTATATAATTACGATGTAACCGAGTAGCTTCCATCGACTTAGATTTTAAATTTGAATATTTTTGAATTGGACTGAAACGAATAAATGTAATTTTGGAACTAAGTTCATATATTTCAAATTCTAATAACTATTGAACATTATTATTATTTTTATATGATTTATATTTTATAGGATTTAATTCCGTATTTTGTAAATGACGGTAAACATTTTTATCAACATAATGTTTGCTTATCAGTACGTTCTAAAGCTGTCAGAAATACATGTAAATTAGTATAATGAGTAATTGAAAAATATTAATATTTAAATATTCGATATAACATTAATACAAAATTTTCGTAAATAATATGTTGACTTATAAATTCGTCTATGACTTCTGCATCAACTTATCTTGCAGTTTTGCATTTTTTTTATAATGTGACCATGAAAATAATCTGTATGAAATTTATGTCAAATTTTAATAGAGTTGTCTACGGGTCAGATTAAATTTAAGTAGGTACAAGGCTGTACAAGTACTATAAGCCTAGTGTTTAGTAAGTCCAAAATTTACATAAACTCTCTAAACAACGATTACATCCCCGAAAATAGTAGCGCCATTAAATTCTCAACCAGGATACCCAGTTTGTCTCTCTGTCTTCACGAATACGATACATTTTCTCTTCTTTTTAATATATGAGGTAATAGAACTAATGGAAGAATTGGAGTAAAAAATGGGATAAAATTTTCCTCAGGTAAAAAATCGTGGAGGTACCGAGCTTTTTGCGAAGAATTAGCATTTGTGCGATGTTTCTTAATTAATTTTATATTTAGTCTAACGTTATTGTAATTTATTACTTGGAAACAAAATGGCTAATTATTTTAAACATGTTTTAATTAAATATCCATTTAAAGATCCGACTTACAGAGTTTATTTATTTGCACAATAAAGTAATCGTTTAGCAAATAATGTTAGTATATGATTAGTATACAATATGGTGTTACTGTGAAAAAAACTTGCCGGTTATGTATGAAACTAACTCATAAATATTGTTTACTATTATTCAAATTGAAAAATAAGCAAAAATAAAAGTAGTTTTATTTAATCAAAATAAATCCGTTAGCTGTCCTGATATAGTTTGAGCTAGGTATAGTTAAAAGAAATAAAATTGTTTTATTAATTCAAAGTCTACTTTAGTTACTCGAATAAAAAATATTTAAAGTTAGCACAAGTTACTAGACATGCCCTATATTCCACATTACGGAATTACTGTGGATAACTAGTAAAACTGAGATTAAAATATTTCAGATTAGTGACCAAATACTGGGTAAAAATAACTATATAAAGAAGTTATCGTGAATATTATATCGACGGCTTCTACATATAAAAAGAAACTTTTTAGTTGATTTTTTTATAGCACCAATATATTGTTATTTCACTCTCAAATACAAAAACAAAGCTATTCTTGAAAAGTGGAAGTGAGTGTTGGTATTTAATAAGTACCCCTACTTGTTAATGACAAGTACAATTCTACTTTACGCAGCCTCAAACATCACGTTAAAGTGCGAACGAAGTGATGTCAAACTTAATGCCATATATCAGAATCATTAGATTATTCGCGCATGATATTCATGCAAGGGCGATTATTTATAGTGTTTCATAAAAATGTATTATGATAAATTTTGTTAATTTTTACCACAGTGAATTTAAATTAGACCTGCAATGTCGTAAACATACTGATATAATTCCTGAAATGTGGTATATGGCACTGAAATCATTTGAATGTTTACATATACATATTTCAAAAATACACTTTTTTTAATTTTACATGAAACAATAAGTGAATTAATTACTAATTTCCGCCTATGATCTCATTGACGCAAATGCTAAAATGGATTCCCACGGCTTTCACACTGATGAGGAATAAATTAGAAGGTATAGATATTCTCGGAAAAAGAGACATATAATATAAATGTGAGTTTTAAATTTTACTACACGTTAATACTTTATGAAGTTTAGATGGTGTATTTTAATTGAATTTCTTCTTCCTTGCATCTAATTCCTTATTATAGGGTCTCATATATTGTTGTTGTACCTTTATAGTTTGCATGTGATTGGGGCTGGATACGAATATATATTCACTCGATTTGTTAGGGTCTCTTCCCTTAAAATAAAAAACGGAAACCTATATATAAACCCCATATATATATATATATATATATATATATATATATATATATATATATAATATATATATTTATATATATATATATATATATATATATATATATATATATATATATATATATAAATATGTTATTGGCATTTCTCGAATCATTGTCCCATTGTCAGCCATGTTAGGAGTAAGGAAGATTTTAAAAACATCAACGATCACGTACTCTACTTTTCCAATTTTTTTATTATCAACCGGAACAAAGTTGAACTAATTTAGAAAGATGATCTTGATAAATAGAAATGAATTTGCAATGGGCGTATTGATAAAGTCAACTTGGTATTTTGCATTTATTTATTTCATAAAATAAACCTCTAAACATTTTTGCCACACGGTACCTTGTCGTAAGTTACAGGTTTTAGACGAATAACAATCATTTCCTTTTTAATATTTTTATAACTCAAATTTAATGTCTTTTCCATTTGATTTCATTCGCGGTTATGAGAATGTATACTTAAGTTATTTTCTCGAAATGAGTGTAGGTAATAATTATTTGTTATTCGTTTTCATATTATGTGCGTGACTCGTTTTAATAGGTTTTAATTGTATAGTTATAAAACTTTGTAATCTTCCATAATAAGTGTCAATTTTAAAGGTATATCCTTCTCATAAAGATTATAAAGAGCTTACATTAATACAAGAGTAATTTGTTCATGATAAATTATTTTCTTTAAATACGATATTTTTCAAATACGTATCGGTAAGATACCTGATTTCAAGAAGACATAATTATGTATCTTCAGAGGCATGATAAGGTGGAGAGCTTTTTAAATTCTAACCATATAGAAATTTTTAATTTTATGTAGGTTACAATATGGTTGGTAAGATTTAATAAACAGATTTTTAAGAGACGTTTATGTGACATTGAATTAATAAAGATAGCTATATTCAAGTGCTCGAGGAACTTTAAGAATTATATCTTTATTTATTTCAGATAAACGGCATTGATAATTTCAAAAGATCAAGCACGACGAGAACTCGCACTATGACGATTCCATACACATTTTGGTAGTTATAGACTTCTAATGATACATAGTATTTCTATCACATTATTTTAAGAAAATTTAATTTTTCAGAACTGAACCGCCCAATAAAGTAACAAAGTTCATTTCTTTTCTCATTTATATTCACGATCAATGACTGAAACGCGTTTTCTGTTGAGAGAAAAGTTACAAATAACAGACTCGAGTTTGCAAGCTTCCGGCAATATTAGTTGTTCACTTCATTTATCTTGGAAAGTTACTCATTTAGTTTCATAGCAAAGTTGCAGAGAGCGCGCTGAAGAACTCTTTAGCTCGCAAATTCTTCATTTCGACTCTTTTCTCGATTGATTCCGCTTTGGAACAGTCAGTATCTTATAAATGTGCTAATAAATTTAGATTGAATCTGAATAAACTGCAAAGTGAAGAGCATTTCTAAAAGTTTTAAATGCATTGGTTGGCCTCATCTTAAAACATGTTTTGTCTAATGTTTAAATTCTTAATATCTTTCTTTCTTTCAAATTAGCTTTTTTAATCTTTAAGTTATTGTTTTATTGCCTTTATCTTTTAATTGCATATTAATATGTTTTTTTTTCAATAAATACCATTATTCAAGATTTTACTCAAAACTTTTTTCATACTTCCATTATGCTCAGAAACTATCTACACACTGGGGGTATTTAACGTATAAATAAAATGAAAAGTTTAAAATTTATGACTTGTCCCATTTGCCTTGCCATTAGTGCAATGGATATAATTTTGATATATTATACTTTAGATTTTAAATTTTAATATTTTATCATATTATATCATTTAAAACAAAAGAAGGAAATAATTACGAAAAATAAATGTTTTCGTTAAGAACGTATATATGAACTTTTATCAAGGGAGTTTTTTACCACAAGTCTTTTACTTATGAGAGGAGCGACAATTTTAGCGGGGAAAATAAGAAACATTGTCAAGTCGAAGCACTTACTGCTCTGTAACAGAACACATGACCTAAATAAAACGTAGTGAATTAAGTTACTTAATTCTCTGTTCGTATAATGTAAAAAGAAAAAAAAACATATTAAATGGATTCATTGAGAAATCACTCTACGCCAGATAAGGTCATACTACGGGTTTTGCTCAAGAGTAGAGATGTAGACTCGCAAGAAAAAAAATATTATATTAAGAAAGTAATATTTCAATAAACTTCAAAGAAAAACTTGAACAACATCTTATGTTACTAAAATATTAAATCCAACAGTGATATAGTAGTATTACAAAATGCGTTACTCATTATAATAAAATGGAAGAAACTTCTTGATTAATGATAAAAGAAAAGTACATAAAATTAAATTTACTTTCGATCTTTCGTTTCTCAAAAAACTGCAATCCTTGTTAGATTCACCTTGACCTTAACCATCTGTGTATTTTACAGCTTTTTACTACTAGTATAAATTTAAAGATTATAATTTTTAGTAGAAATTTAGATACGTGACAGAATTTACTGACATTTATCATATTCATATTAATATTTGTATGCATATGTAATATTTGTATTATTCATATTGATATTTTTATGGACATTTCATTAAAACACCCGTTGAAATTTTAGAGGAGGCAACAGTAGTACTCGAAGCTATTTATTTGTGGGATATTAATTATAATAGCGACTTATAAGTTTCTAAGAACTTCATATTAGAGACTGTTACGCCTGCAATATTCTTCGCAAATTTTACAGTCAATAAATGTAATCCTTATTACAAAAGTTTTTATTTTTTTCTTATTATTATTTGTATTTCTTACTTAGGTTAGCATAACGTAAATAAATAATCTTTTTCGAAAATATATTCATGAAACCTGTTTTACACACTTCACTCTCACGGAACGTATTGTTAAGAAATTGCCATTATCTTTAAGTATATGCATATCACATTTCTATTCTAATGAAATATCAGAAAATCATTCTAAATTTCAGAGATGTTTAATAAAAAAAAAATCAACTAAACTCATAAATATCTAATAGCCCACGGCGGAGTCGAGTTCTTTATTATGTTCATTGTAAGTTTATATGAATCAGATATAAATAAATACATTTTGCCACAGAGTTCTGACTTGTGACAAAATTTATTTAATTTGGATTCTCATAAATTATGGACGGTAAACTACTTTTCATGAGGTTTGTATTCTTTAACGTGATAATATTTGTAAGTAAAATTAGCCGCAACTCGCTGAAGAAAAGCAGTATAGTGAAGCGAAGCTAATCTTTTTGGTATTTTGATGATAAATCTATAAGCGCGACTTTCAAACACATGCTTAGTGTTCTTTCACAAGGTTAAGTACATATAATATCTTATTATGACACCTTAAAAACAAGATAAAACACACTTTTTTATTTTAAGAATATCTATACATATATGTATATATATATATATATATATATATATATATATATATATATATATTTATATATACATAAATAAATATCTAAATTTGATTGCGTTGCTGTGCGTATTGTTCTCTAAGACGGAATAAGAGTTACGTTTCACCCATTATTAGTGTTTAAACGACTTTCACTAACACTGCATATAGGGTCGTTAAGATATAAAATGGTTTTCGAACCAACAAATATTTTTATTGTTATCGAAAACTAAAAAGTAACATAATGAAATTGCATCCAAAAGTTCTATTATTTTTCAAATGCAATCATCACAACCAGTACTTTGGTGTTAGTTATCGACTGTACACAATCACAAAGATAGTATTATCGTAATACTAAACATTCAGCAAAAATGTTGAAAACTGTTTAACCGACTTAGCATTTTTTCTTCTCTTTGGAGCGTATTTTCTAAAACTGGACTTACTCAAAAAGATAAGCTTTAACAACACTAATTGTGATTAATGTTTATCTTTCGTCGAATTCACTCGATTGTTTTATCAAATGAATTCAATAAAGGATATATCAAGTAAATTTACTGAAAGAAGTTTAAATAAATACAGCCTGTTATAAAAACAGAATATTTATGTAACTAGGTTTCGATAATTCCCACGCTTTCGCAATTGACGCCAATTGCAGTTTTCTAACTTTCAACACCTGTCCAGTTACTCTGGAGTTTACCTTAAACTGTTATTTCACACATTAGTATCATTAGGATTAAAATTATTATAATATTAATATTATAAATGTGTTATCACAAGATGTAAATTAGTTTGTGTATTTATAATATTTATTAACATTTATTAGTTAATTATAGTTAATTAAGATATTATAGGTAAATATAAACTTCATATAATTGCGCAGAACAAAATGTGTTAATATGATAAAAGTGTACGAGATCTCGTATTGAAAGAAAAGGTAACTGGTAAATTCATAAGAGGGTGAATTCCACACAGAAAATGAGAAAGATAATAACTGAACGCAATAATGAAATAATTATACACGCACACGCAAGCGCACACGCATTACTCTATTGTCATAAATCACTGTTCTCCGCATCCTCGACGTTTACATATATATAAATGTTCTATGAACCCCATTAAACACAACCTAAATTTTTTTCAAATATCCTTTCCTTGCATTTATTGATTTTCTCCTGTGCAACATTGTTGTATTTTACATGCAGGAACTGATATATAAAGTGTGATATAATAAACAATTTCTTTACGAAAGATACCAGCTAATAAGTGAATTGAATTTGGATTACTTTTATTATCATGGGACAAATATTTTACTCAATAAATTTTGATCGAATTTCGATTATTCTGAGCAGCAAAGTGCAAAAAAATTACAATGTGTATATGTACCTAAACGATTACACAAAAAATGCTATTGCGTTGATTTTAAAACATATTTTTTCAAATAAAACAATTGTTTGCAATAAAACTATTCACTCGGGTAAATACAATATGCTCAAGATGTAGTTGAGAGTATTTCTATAATTTATAAAATCTCACTGAAACAAACTGAGTATATATGGAGATGTACGTATGCCATGAAATTTCAAGTTATGTACATGTATTTAAAACTTTAAAGATAATTAAATAATAAATGTTAGGCTTCTTGTTATTATAATATACTAACAATGTAGTACTATAAAATGATTATAGAAACATGTTATAGTACTACATAATAGGTTTACAACACTTACCATGTTTCTGAATTCAGTAAATGCAATTTAATTTAAAGAACGGTATTCCCAGAATAACATTGCAAAATTTTTCGAAATGTGTATTCAAAATGGATTTAAAAACGGTTAGGACGAAGGTTTTGGAGGGCTGGGCCGCAATTGAAGCTGCATTTGTGTCCAGTGCCGGATTCGCCCATTAAGCAAACTAAGCAGTTGCTTAGGGCATCACGTCTTGGGGGCACCAAGATCTCTGTCCTATTAAATAGGAGGGTATGTGCTCTCTCTTGTTTTTGATCTCTCAAATTATGTAGAAAATAAATAATTCATAAAATTAAATGTGATAAGATATTTGAATGTCGGTAAGCTTAGAAATTATAACTCACACGCAATTAACATTTGCTATAACAGCCACTTTCGAAAACTGTGCACCTCCATCCTTCCTAGTAATCTACCAATCTATATTAGCCACAAATTCAATTGATGTAAAAATCACAATTTAATCGTTTCCGTGAACAACGTCAATTTATTGTAATTGAAAAGTCATTTTGAAAAATTATATTTTGAAACTATGTGATAATGAGAAGGGTATATATATATATATATATATATATATATATATATATATACACACACACACATATATAACAATACTAGTTTCATGTGTATTGTTCTTGTTGTTTTTTTTTGAAGATACACTTTTATAAAATTTAGTAACAGTTCAATTATAACTAAGTTACTTACAGTTAGATTCTAGAAGAGAAATCTCTACCTTTCCTATTCAATTTCAGTTATCGTCTGTTTACTGATATATAAAAGTGAAAAAAATATAGATACTTTTGAGGGATACATTGTTTCAGGAGGCTATTTCATAAACATGTTACAGAAAAAAAAACTTTATTTTTTGGACTGTTTTTTTTCACTAGATAATGGCATCTATGTCGATAGACGTAATGTAGACAATAGCGCATTATAACTTACCAGTGCTTTGGAATATTTTTCATCATAGTGCAATCTTTTGGGACAGGAGCTGAACGGAATAACATAAATTACAATTACCAATAAAGTCTACGCGGACAAAAACGTAGGTAAAATTCAATGTGGGTAAATATTAGAACTTCGTAGATTTATGTGTTTAATATTCATTTATCTACTTTAATGTATCTAATTGATACATATGGTGAACATATTGCTACGAGAGCAATCTCTTACAACCAACCAGTCCAGTCCCCTTCGACGAACGGCCGGGAATCAAACCCGGGTCCCCACGGTGCGCCACCGTATGCCTTGTGAACAACCCAACACACCACGGCGACGACATGATATTCTAGATATATTATAGAATTTAAATATTAGTAATAATGATGTTCATTTATTAAAAATGACTTCGAAAGTTTACCGAAGCTTTTTTTTTAATTGCTAGATTAAATAAAGTAACCTTAGGAATAAAGTAGCCTAAAAAAATAAATGATCAAAGGTATATAAGATGGCCAACAACTTCAATTAGAAAACATACATATTTCAAGTATTATACTGAATATACGGAATCACACGCCAAAACGAATATTTTTAGTAATTTGATAAAATTTTAGGAACGTTAAAGAGTTTACCTGTAGATGATAAACAAAAGAGGAAGCAAGAAAATAAACGCAAAATTTTGTAGATAAATAACTATTTATCCTTATATTGGACGTGTAAAAAAGTGAGTAAAATATTAGAAATACAGAAAGTGACATTAGAAATATATGTTAATCTATACAGGCCACTTGCTGACTTTCTAGAAGTATTGAGAAGCGATTTCTAAAATTTGAATGCTCGCTCCAAAATAAACTACGGGACTTCGATTCTACAGCCACTCATCACAGACTGAGAAAGAAAATATCCAACGACGGTTCAAGTTTGGATGTATATCTTGACCAGAGAGGTTTTAAGTAATATCTTTTGTAATAAAATTTATAAATTAAATACAAACATTCAAGAGAGGGAACAAATATACGAAGGCATCCCAAACAATTTTATTCCTAATGCCTATATCCCAACTGCTAAATTAACGTATTTTAATCAATTTTGTGTTCCACATTATTAATTAACTTATACCCACGTCACATTACTAATGATCCCAATGTATACGAGTTAGCAAGCAAAATTCAATAATTTCATCCATATGTGTTTTTGAAAATCTAAAAATCTAGTTGGTGGTGCACGGTGAAATGTTTTTCACATACAGTTTAAAGAATTATACGCGATGACAACAAAGAGTTGCTGACTGTAAATAGAGATTTTTGCAAATTGATTTGCTTGATGTGGCGATAAACTTAGTTTTAGCCTCCTAAAAAGTTTAAGTTTGCTTATAAAACTGTAAGGTAAAGACCGATCTTACTTATTACTAATTTGAATAAAATATTATATAATAGGAAAAAATATCAAAAAGAGGAAATTAATTTTTTCTTTAATTTATTCGAAAATATAATTTTGTTCTTTGACATTGTTAGTAAAATAGGTTTTTTAGATCTGCCTCTTCCATGCAGATCAATGTTTTACATTAATATGAGTCGTATTGAATTAACGTATCAATGAAATAAGGGTGCCGAAAGATATTTACAGGTGTTATTTGCAACTTCTAGTCAGGAATTAATTTGGTACATTATGCAAATATTAATAATGAGTCACTGTCATTGTCAATACATTTTGAGTACAATTAAAGTACGTGTATTTTTGTTTTTGTAGAGTAAAAATTTGAACGAACAAAAAAAATAAAAATGTTTGATATAAAATTTTAAATTAAGATTACTATAGACTCAAACTATATATTACCTTATAGTACACCACGCCAAATGCATTGCTGCATACGATCGAATCACAGGGGAGTCGACTGACTACAAAGAGCGAAGCGAGCAAGCGCGCTTCCGTAGCGAATGAGAGTTGTGCTACGTAGAGCGGATGTACGAGTACGTGCCGCGATATCCGATTCACAAATGAGTTTTCAATTCAAAAGGCATTTTCGTTTTTTTTCATTACTAACATAGGGAATATGTGAATTTTTATTCGTCTTGTAAAGGTTTCTAGATTTCTATGGATATAGATCTTCGATTCTTTTTTGTTGTATCCATGTTAGGTTAATTAGATGCATTGCGAATGGCATGAGTGCTTTATAATTCTTATTATATTTTGTAAACATTTTTAGAGTCCGACAGCCTAGTAAATCTACCTAGCCTAGTAAACCTAGGAAATCTTATAATTTTCCCATGTCCGTATGTTTGTCCGTTCACACTTCGCACCTTCGTAGTTTCTATAATTTTAGATCTGCCCGCATGCAAATTTTGCAAGCATGTAATTCAAAGGGAACTTAATTATTTTTGACGTATATATTTATTAAAATTGGTTTATGTCGAACCCATTACATGCAATGTCCTTAGGAAAGTCTTTAATAATAAAGTTTGGGTTCCATTTATATATATTTTTTTCATATTTATGTTTCATTTATGAAATATTGAGCTCTTGATGATTGAAGTAAGATCACCAACTTTTGCACACTAAATCACAAAAACATTTATTCTCTGATCGTGAAGATCAAATTTGTTTAGGGAATATGAATTTAATAGTGCTCCAGAAGAGTTAGTGGGAAACTGACTAGCGCCAGCATTGTTATGGACAAAATCGACATGGTTTTGTCAGCGTCATAAAAACACGTTAATTTGTTTCACACTTTGTTACTTCTACCGCTACCGAATCAGTTATTTATATTGTTCTTGTGCCGGTATTAAAAACACGCACTGGATGGATTCGGTGTTTGAAAAACACTGATTTTTAGCGTCATTGTTCTTTTTTTAATATGTGACTGAAGTCAATAAATTGAACCCCTTGCAAATTTTACTTTAAAGAACATGTTTAGTATTGATGTATTTGTGCTTCCAATATTTATTGTCCATTAATAATAACAAAGTTTTTTTAAGAAAATTGTAGAAACAATACGAACTGGCGTTTTATAATTGGACAATGTGCTTAATACCTTGCCCAAACATTCATAAATTACTAAAAATAGATTATTTCAAAAAATAATTTTAGTTTTCGTGACAATAATTATGAATACATTTTCTGGTCATAGGTTAATAGAATTAAGAAATTACGCAAGTTATATTTTCGCTTAACGAAACCTTATATTACTTTATGAAATTTTATATTACTTTTGAGTGTCATGTTTTTATTTGAGTGAAAATATGTTTGTTATTCATATAAGATATTATAACAAGTTTTTTTTTCATTTGAAAATATAAAGTTGATATTTAGTAATTATATTAAAATTTTATCATAATTTTTTGTTTGTTTTTGCTCTAATTATTTAAATCGTTTCTGTAATGTTTTCTCATCTCTACATCTGATAAGTAATGTTATGTATACTTGCTGAAACTTTTGACCTCCTTCTTCACTAAGAGAAATTAAATTTTGCGAATATAATATATATTACAAAAAAATCTTAGACTACTATCAAAGCAAATCTTAGGACAATTATACAAAGTAATGTGAAAAAAAATTACAAAGCCCGCTTACATGCCGTAGCGGTTCACTTGGAAATTCACATGACATATGATAAAGCAAAAAAGGTTTTTACTGAGTCTTTGTTAACTGCATACATAATTTATCTCATTTTGCCTCTGTGCGGACGGAGGGACTTTTGTCACTGTTGGATGAATGATAACGCAGGCAGATATTCATTAAATTCTTAGCACGTATTTGAATTTAAAAATTAGTTTGTTTCATTTATTGTCTTAAATTAATTACTAAAAATTTTATGGCAGGTATTATGTTAAAATTTGTGAGATTTGTCTCTTACTCTTCCGGTATGTGCGACAGATGGATAATTACTAAAAATATTCTGATTTTATTAGTTATAATTCTACCGTTTTGCGTTCGGTTCGTACTTTTTTAAGTACGTCAAATATGAGAAACATAAGAGACGAATTACAGTTTTTCTACGCAATGATGATTTAAACAAACCTGGTATACATTGGGGGTAAGGTAGTAATTTTTGTAATCTGTAAAATCATCGACATTAAGATTAATGCTATTCCTAAAGAGTTTTTTCGAAGTAATCCCACATAAATATAAAGAAAAAAATGCATACCCCATTAAATTTTCACTACAATGGAAACCTTCGAAGATATAATTAAACTTCGAAGGAGTTAATTTTTTTTTAATCATCCAAGATATAATTAAATTTCGAGGGAGCTCAGTGTTTTTTTAATACAATTTTCGTTTTTGGATCGATAAATTTTATCTCATGTATTAATTGTAAGTCCTTACATTACTTCGTTCAGAGATCAGAAACCTGTGCTAAGTTAATTCTTCGTTTTCTCTCTCACGTCACTGAAGTATGCTCATGCACAGATGGTTATCACATTTTACTCGAAAACGACTTCATATATCTATAGCGTACATAAACTTATACATACTTATATAAATATATTCGAGTCATCGAAGAAACGTATCAACGAACGTTCCTTTTATTCATGCAGGCGATACTTTGCATGATATTGAATGTAACCTGAGTGAAAAATTTGAGGAATGAAATGAAAATTTTTAATCTTTTCATAAATATCAATATTTAATTAAAGAGTTTCATTTACAACACGCACTCTCAGAGACAGGCAGGTTCAAAATGCGCGCCGACACTGTTAGGCGCCGCCGCGCTTACCCACTTGTACGTTTATTATAATTTAGCATCATAATTTAAGGTAAAATAACTGTAATTGTTGATTATTTTGAGGGGAGGCTGGGTGAGAATATGCACACGTACATACTTTTGCATGAAACACGTTCGCAAACTTATCATGATTTTTTAAATTAATTTTTTTTTTATTTTGTGCTATTAGAATTTAAGAACATTTCATTTTATTTGTATCTCCTATCACAAGAATATTAATTGCGCTTTCTGCATTACACTTCATAGTTAGTGACTTCAGTTTACTGAGTATCTACCAGACCTATATAATCATTTGAACTTGACGTAAATTATGTACGTAGTTAAGATTTAATTAAATATTTCTCTCTAATTTTTCTGTATAATTTTGATATTATGATATATTAATCTGTAACTTCTATCGAAATAAATTATGAATTAGGGCTCTGATTAAAGTAATTCAGTTCTTCCCTACGAGATAACAGATATTTTTTTGTTAGTATCTTGCAGAGAAAACGAGCTTATTGTATGTATTTGCTGTTTCTAGAATTATTTTTGTACTGTAATAATTTTTAATTCAACGACGTTGGAAATACGAGTAAAAAATATTATAAATCTATGACAATCAATGCGACTGATATATGATTTAATTAATTTTAATCATATAGATATACATTTTTAAATAATATTGAATAGTATTCAAATGTAATTGCCAACACTAATTAATTTTTTTAAGTTTTAAGCGCTTGTATAAAAGTAAGACGGCTGCGTAAATTTTATTTTTTTGTTCTGCCTTGTCAAATATTCTCTTCAAATTGATGTGACTTAATATGTATAATGTATCATTATCAAGATATTTATTATCAGTATTAAAATTTATTAGAATCCAGTTTCAATTAAAGCCTCTTTAATTTTCAAATTTTAACGACGTGGAACTATTGTCATTTAGGTAAAGGAAAGGGATACATACTTATAATACTTTCACTATTTATTGCAAAGTTTTGCTCGTTTATGTAACAGTTAAAAAAGTTGTAGGCACGAAAGCCTTAATGAGTGAAAACGCCCGTTAACCAAATGGTATTGTATGAATTTATCAATTAAAATATTCGATGAGAAGGCTAAGTAGAATATATGTCTTCGTTCCAGATATTATTTCTTCCAAGTATTTTTATTACGCAGGGTAATTTATATTTAGAATAGAATCGGAAGAGATAATAAAGTTTAGCCTGTTTAGAAAGAAAATTGAGAATTATCTTATATTAATTGCATTACAGGCAATTGTTAATGCCCCCAAAGGAATTTACTATGTACTTGCCATTTTGCTCATGTAGTTACATATTGTAATATACATAAGATTACCTTTCGGTCAGTTACATATACGTGTATCCTCCAAGTACAATGGAGACAAATTTCAAACCAGGATAGAAATAACATATGTTTTCGCTTCAACTCGTGCTAAATTGCAGTGACTGTTTCGACAATTATTTATATTTGTAAGTTCTAAACCCTTACTTTGTTCTTTTTGCATGAACGTTACAACGAACGAATGAACGAACAATTCAATTTTATTTCCATTAGAAAATCAAGCAAATCAATACGATATATTACACATACTGATCTGAAATTTAAGCTGCTATAATGAAAGCTTTACTTAAATAGATGTGGTTTTTGCAAGGTATCCTAAATATAAAAGAAAGAACCTAAACTAAGACCAAAAATATTTAACATTCGATATGGCTAAAAAGTGACCCATATATTAATATTAACTCTAAATGTCTTCGAATGAATTTTCCAGTTGGTCCAAGTAATTTCAGCATGTTGTCGTAATAGGCAGACTAAAGTTTTAAGAGTAATTACTTTGGCTTCGTTCGATTTCTTTTTGACTTTATAAATAATTATTATGGTTCTAAATAGAAATTAAATGTTAAAAATAATCAGAAACTACAATTGTGGTTATTGTAGTATTAGGTAATATTAGATGAATGATATAATTCTAAATTATATACTCTAACCTCTGATCTGCACAATTTCACAATTACGTTACATTCTCGATTCCTTTATTTTTTTGCAAAAGATCCTCTAATCAATTTCTTAAGTCCACTGAGACATGTGGCTGAGCATTTTGTAAATTAATTTCAACAACTCTAGTTTTAAATCAAAATAAATTACAAAATATGTCACATGTAAGTACGTCGCTATGAATGAAGTTATAGTCAACAGTTGCTGTTGATAACATTGAATATATCAGTGCACTTCGACGATAAGTCGAATATCCCCCACATATAATTTAATTGGGCGAAATGTGTTTACAACAATGTGACAAATTACCAACTAATGCATAACAAATAAAGTAATGCAAATATATTCAATTATTGGAAAAGTTGCCTTTTATTAAAGTGAGGATACGCATATACGAGATAAAGTTTACTGTATTAATAAATGTTCAACCTTACAGAGATATCATTAGCCATAATTTATAGTATGACTAAAATATTTATGAAGTATTTATAATCAGGCGATTTGTTAATCGATTTGGGGTATTTTTAATTTCATATATACAGAAATACTTGGATTAACAAAATCGTTGAGATTTTATTACCTCATCATTAATTCTGCAGACAAATACGGGAATTCGCACGCATTGATACGCAATAATATTTCATGCTTTGACTTTTAGTTATTGAAATTTAGGATAAAGTTCAAGGTATAATTTCAGAGTATTTAATCTTGGTGAGGATTCAAAGGCAATATGACATAATTTATATATATATATATATATATATATATATATATATATATATATATATATATATATATATATAAAACTATACCTAAATAAAATGGTTTAAGCTCAAACTTGTCGAATATCTAATTAGTAAATAAATAACCGTTTTAAATTAAATTCAATTACTTTTTTGATTATATATTTATGTTATATTTGGTAATAATTTACGTTTTCGTCAGAAAGTTTGGTTATTTTTAATACCTCCTTTTCTATTTAAGTATTCCAAACTTAACAACTAGAGAAAATGTTCATGTTTTCTGATCGCCTTGGAAATCTGAACATTTCCAACCTACTGGTTTATCTAAAACTAACTCAATATATTTCTAAAAAATAAATAAAACGAATAAGCACAATTGGAACTTGTAGGATTCTGCAAACATTTAGGTAAGTGGTTAAATTTAAGAACTATTCCTATTCGGTTGTTTACAATAAAGTCTTAATCAAATCCTTAACTAAGTAAGAGCTTTATGTTATTATATTATATATTTACATATATATATATATATATATATATATATATTTGTAAATATATATATATATATATATATATATATATATATATATATATATATTTACAAAATATTAAAGTTTGATATCGATATTTATTCGAATTTTTATTTTTTTAATGCAGTACTGACCGAACTGTGTTATAAGTCTCAGTGCCCCAGTCTCACATGACATATATACATACATGTCATGTAAAACTGGGGTACTGCATTCTGTATGTTATGTAGGAGATACATGAATTAAATTGTAAGAAATAAATGATAATAAAATTCAATTAATCCATTGCGATTTACATACATTTACATTAATTTAATTATAAATAGGTTCGTCATTATATTGAAAAGGTGAAATAAATTCAATAGGTTTTTTAAAGGTCTGGCGGTGAAAATTGAAGTTAATATATAGATTAAAGCTTTTCATTTCAAAATCAAATTAAAATAAGAAATAAGTTAACCAAATTTCTTTTCAGTGAGATTTTAATCTGGGTTTCGGCATCAAGTTACATATTGTTTATATTTTAACAGCAATTTAATGTTTTACCCAATAAATTAAGTTTTTAAACATCACATCCTACACGTGAAGATGAGAAGAAAATACTAATGACATAAAACGTGTGTATTATTTGAACGGAGACCTACTCAGATCCATAAAATATTCCCACGAAATATTCAGTGATATATTTTCATGATGACATTCTAGATAACATTGCATAACAAAGTTCCTTAAGAGAAAATAGTTATTAGCTACTCGAAGAAAATCTGTTGACGGTTGGCTGAGTTTATTAATAAAGATTCGCTGGAGCTGAAAAATATAAGAACATAAATAGTGAAAAAAAATTCTACGTATCATCGTTGTGAAGAAAATGTATTTCAGTTTATAATTTTATTATAACCTTGAAACTAGGAGCTTGAAATATTTTCACAGGAAGCTTATAATTCTGCAACTATTAAAATTTTGTGTCACTAAGTATTTATGGAAGTGGAAACAAACGAAGTTATTGTCGAAATTTGTCATGTTATCTATTTTTAAAATCTGATACTGAAAACGCTCAGAAAGGTCATTAACTCGTACAAAAATTATTTATAAAAGTTATAAATACCAAAGAAGTATATTATGTAAATTAAAGGCAATAACGCCTCAATCAAAAAATTTACATGATGATTTTGTAGCTGATGATTTTGTAGTAAGGAATTTTGTATTTTACTGGTTTTTAAACAGCCCATAATTTTAAAGGTAGATGAAAAAAAAATACATACTTATGCAAAAATGCATAAGTATGTATTTTTTTATCTTATGCAAAGACGCATGTCATTTTTTATCCCAGAATGCGAAAAGAATTGAAATTAATTAAAGCTCTATCTGTAGTTCTTGCAACTATTGAAATTTTTCTTCACCCCTAGTGGGAGCTGAAATATATAATTGATGCTTAATCACCCCATTGTTCTGTCTTTAATTCTACATATAAGACCATACTTGCAGTTAGGTAAACTAAACACTGAGTTGATACCTAAAACAGGCATATTTAAAATTTTTAATTCAATAAAACGAAAAGATGAATCTAGTTGGACGTATCTTATTATAACGTTTTGGCCGATAAAACTGCTATGGTGGCCTTTCCTGAGACCCACCAATACTTGAATAATTATATTTTAAAGATACGTAGATATTTAAAGTTATAAATATATTGAAAATTTATGTTTGCTAGTGTTAGTTATCCACCCCTAGAATTTATTTTTGTTTGTTTTTAATAAATTGTACAGTCTCGTATGCTGAATACTTTACCGTTCTTATAGCTGGACTATGAAACTTACTCGATTCAAGCGTCGGTAGACGATGACGATTGATAGCCTTCTGTACATTGTTAATTTACACGTCTTTTTTTCTTTTCCAGAGATGTCATATAACGTGTTCACTTTATATATATATATATATATATATATATATATATATATATATATATATATATATATATATATATATATAGTCGTGACAAATGTCATACATGCTCGAAGAATTAACGTACCTACGTTAATTCTTCGATAAATTGAGCATAAAGAAATTCAGGCATATTTAAAAAACTCAAATCAACTTATTTACAAAGTATGTATAAAAATGTACAACTCACCTATCGTTATTTTAACAGTTGTTCAAAATGCATACAATTCTACTACATGCGCAAACGTGCACGTTTTTAAAAGTTTTCTTTCAAACGTAGTAGTGTCAACGTGCCACGTTCCACTGTGTCAAATGCAGCCAAAATCCTTTGTTTGAGTTCATCTAAACTCTGCGTTTCTTTTATGTACACTAACTGCTTTAGTCTGACCACAATAAAAGGTCTCAGATCGGGGTCGCGAGCAAGCCGCGGAACTGGGCCCCTACGTTCCAACCGATGGCGCAAAGTATGGTACGTACAGCAAGTAGTTATTGAGTCGGACAACCTTGAAAATTCGGGGATCACGCGATCGAGCAATATTTGGAGATGTCGGGGCTCTGAATACAATTACCTAGGTTATCGCTAAAATGCCTCTTTTGGTACAGACCAAAAGAGGCATTTTTAGCGATAACCTACAACTGCATCATTTTAACATACTTTATATTGGAGTATTGATAATTACGATGTGTCATTGTGACATCGAACACTTTCTTCCAAGTCGAAAAGTGCATCGATCACGCAACACGTCGATGAATGAACTAAAAGTTAGTTTTTTTAATTGCGGAAATTCGGAAAAATAATGGGTGGTGTCACGGTTACCGCCCATTGTCATCCCTTACACTGATCAGTCGGCATTATTTTTGAAAGTCCACGTGGACCAAATCTTATAGATTAATTGTATTAACTTTAATTATAGGTATAAAATGAATAAAAATCACCATGTATATACATAAATTTAAATATATATATAACTATTGAATCGCTAAATTTTGCTATTCAGGATTCTGGAAATGGATCTAAGGGGGATGGGAGGAGGTGATAAGTATGCGATGATTTTTATATCAACTATTTTATTTTTAGTTTTTAGGAAAATATCGTATTATAAGACATTAGTTTTTCAAAGTGTGCCTAGCAAAATATTTTTGACTCTACGCAAGGAAATATTTAATTAATATATAAAACTGATCTATTACTATTAGTTTCTATGTAATTTAAAACAAATTAATTCACAATAAACTTAGCGGAGTTTTATAACACAGTTAATTTGTTAAGGGTGAACAACGATTTACAATTTTACTTTTAAAATTCAGTCATGATTTAGATGATTTAACAGTACACATAATTTATTAAAGTTTTTTGAATTTTTTTTATAATATCATTAGAAATGGTCCTCAAATTTATAAATATCATTTATAAAGAGCAATGATTGAAGGAACAAATCCATCTAAAGAAAAAATAAGTTTTGGGGCAGGCCTTCAAAGGACAAAAAAAATTATTATTTCAACTTTTCGTGTATATGTTAAAAAAATATTATTTCAACTTTTCGTGTATATGCATAAATTATTATTTCAACATTTCGTGTATATGTTAAAAAAATATTATTTCAACTTTTCGTGTATATGCATAAATTATTATTTCAACATTTCGTGTATATGTTAAAAAATTATTATTTCAACTTTTCGTGTATATGCATAAATTATTATTTCAACATTTCGTGTATATGTTAAAAAAATTATTATTTCAACTTTTCGTATATATGCATACTATAAATATGTGTGTGTAACCCATAAAATATAAATGCAGAAAACTAGGAAGCTCAGAAATACACTGGATGAAAACGATATTTTGAAACAGAACAATTACAACACTCCCAACAAACATTTATAAAATATTATAAACAGGTACGAGTATCTATAGGCATTTTTATCATTTTTCAGAACCTGGCAATATTTGAATTTAAATTTGAAATTAATAGCTAGAATAGAGTCTAAGATCTAATAATATTGTCATCATCGTAATCGCTATGGTGCATTGGATTGATCACTGGCTTACGGCTTTGAAAGTGCGACGCACCACACATTTGAGCTCAAACTCGAAATTTTCAGCTGAAAGAGTGGCTAAGATCCAATATTATTTTCTTGGCCTCTTCATATCTTCGAGTTTACACGTGTAAGAACTGGCCGCAATATTGACTTAGATTCAGGAGTCCTTGTTTTGGTTATAATCAGACCCTCAAGTTCGATAAAATTGAATATTGGTGCTTAAATTCGAATCAGTACTTACATTGAATCAAAAATCTTTTATTTAACTTTGATTTCAACCGCACATATCAAAAGTTAATAAACTAATTAATATTTTAATGGTCGGTACACACACAAGCACGCACGCACGCACCGTACCCGCACACGCACACGCACGCACGCACGCACGCATACGCATACATACACATACACACACACAAACACACGCACACACACACACATGTATACACACACACACACACACACACACACACACACATATATATATATATATATATATATATATATAATTTATTATTTTGGAATTAATTGTGGATATTTAGCGAGTGTTTACGAAGTTTTCGTTAACGAAGGACAAGCGCATTGCGAGACAATCCTCCCTATCAGAAGACCTGCACGCGACTTGGGAGCCTTCTCACCGAAGAAGCCAGTTAGTTACGCTAGTTATTTAGATGCCAAAATATGAAAATACATTTTTTCCCATATACGATAATAATACGATAATATACTAATTAATGTTTTTAACTATTTCGATTTTAATTTAAGAGCACTTAATTTTCTTTGCCGACTACGGAGTTAATCTGCATTCCAATCTGTATCTTTTAGATCATTCTAAATTCAAATCAATCTAAAATATATGAAGTTACAACTTTTTTTGCATTTAATTTAAAATTTTTGATGAACAAATGCTTGAATAACTACTAAGTATGAAATGAGCGGTAATTTATTATTTCTTATAAAATCAGGCATATTTTCGTTAAAAATTGAAAATTGCAAAAAAAAATTACGACTTTATATATTTTTACTTAATTTGAATTTAGATTAATCTGAATGACACATGCTGGAATGCTGATTAGAAGAGATTAAAATTTAAGCCTCTAAATTGCAAGAGATGAAAAGAAACTGCAAAATCAGATTACGCCGTGCAATGAAACGAAATAAAACTAGATGGAAATACATAAAAAATAAATGAAATTTCATTACTCATTGAACTATGTAAATCGGTTTTAATTTAGCGTGGAAAAAGATTTTCATTTCTTGATAATACATAAATACATTTGTATAAATACATATAAGCTTTCATTTTATAAATAATCGTGTTGGTTTTGGATTGTGCTCCGATTCTGTACCTCATAACTAGATTCCGCTTATACGTATACATGAAAGAGTTGTATGAATAATATATTCTAAGCATGTCTAGTAAATTACAGAAAAGTTTCTCTATTTCGTCTTTATTTCATGTTTTATTTTCCTATTCATATGTATCTACAAAAAGCTCACCAAGTGAACAATTACTTCATACCTACAATCATGAATAATATTACAAATACTCTGCGACTGTATCAATGTTAACCTCCCAAAGTCTATCAAAAGTTCACACCATTCTTCTTGCCCCTGAAATTAACACGTAATTAATATTAACTCATATCAAGTGTGTTCCTAAACATCGCTTGCTTCACGTAGGGGAACGAATGAATACGCAAGCAAGAACGCGTGTTTAAATTACGCGATACGAAACTGTTTAAAACTTCATAATAACCTTGCTTTGCCTTTGCGTGCGGGACGTAGGTCTTTGGAAGGAGAGCTTGTTTGAAATTGTGAAATCTCACAAAACAGCTTATATAAGTTCAACCTCAAAACTTCAAATCTCTTTACCAAGTTTATTAGTGTAGTGTATATAAATGATACAGAAAATATTAAGAGGATATTAATAACAAAGGTGATGCAGTGTTTTTGTGTATTGTGATAGAATAGTAAAGGCGGCGATTAATATAGTGGAATGATTTATTCTGGCTTTAAACAAGGGATCACATTTTAAATTATTAGAGGTGATAATTGTGTACGGTATTATATTTTTATAGGATGTTTATTAATAAATTTAAAATCCGATTACTTTCTGAGCGTGCATGGCTTTAATATTATAAATTTATTGCGGTGGTGAATTTCTGACTTGAATTATTTCTGTTTAATCTCATTAACAGATTTTGATATTTGTTCGTAACACGACGTTAAAATATTAGGCGCAGGGTATGTTAAATTATTCTTAACGTAAACTTTCCGCATGATGCCTATTTAATTTAATTTTAATATTCTGTTTCTATTTGTTGCATAGCATAAATTTTCAGTTTACTAAATATTTGTCCTCATTTAAAACAGGCAAACATTCTCAAACTCGCCTAAATTTTTTTACTTCTCCTAGCTACTCCATATATATAAAAGTGTTTTTTTTCAAAATAATTTTTTAAAATCGTTGTTCTATTTATTTTAAATTCAAGTCGTTAAAATCAACTGCAACTTTCATTGAGATTCAATAGAATTTACGTCAAAAATGATACAAAATAATGGATTTTAAAATTTTTACATTCACACATTCATTTACACAAAATATTAATTATCTTAAAAGAGACTTGTTTGATTACTAACCATATTAGTATTTTAGTTTAACTTTATTTTTGTTTCCCTCATTATTTTGCATCGAATATTTTAAGTATAACAGCTCTAATGATAACATTAAATTCATATAATTTCATATAAAAATGCTTCTAAAAATAATATGAAATATATAATTTATCGATCAATTGAGTGTTTTTATAATTCATATAATTCGTTCAAAAAGGCATTATTTTATGAATGATACAAAGTATATAATTTACTTTGTAAGTTTAATATAATTACTTAAGATATAGAATAAGACGTAATATTATTATCTTATTTTGTTCTAAGAAGGTAAGAAATAAATATTAAGATAAACTATATTTTTTGTTTTTGTGTAAATGTATACTGATGAAGTCAAGTCCACTCGTTTTAGATGAGACAAATGTCAGAAATATCCGAAGTGAAATTATAGGTACACATATTTTGAAAACTTTTTAAATTTTTAGGAACTTTCCAAAAATAATGGAAACAAATCCATTGTTAAGCAAGAATAATAAGAATCTGTCGTCGGTAGACTTTCTTTCAAGAATATGAAGAAACTTTTAACGATGCTTGAATAAATGTATTTGGTA
This sequence comes from Druceiella hillmani, assembly GCA_039881145.1. Taxonomy (NCBI): domain Eukaryota; kingdom Metazoa; phylum Arthropoda; class Insecta; order Lepidoptera; family Hepialidae; genus Druceiella; species Druceiella hillmani. The sequence goes on along the minus strand of JAYKKI010000032.1, from coordinate 1,409,112 downwards.
GGAGATTCAATAACCAACATCAGTTACTTGAGAAAACTAGTTAAGGTTTTAATCGTATGCTCATTCAAATGAATGAAGTAGACATTACTTTATCGTTGAAAAATAAATGATAAAAGAAAAATGTTTAGAAAAATGATAGAGAGTTCAGAAAATTATTAATTTAATCATAATATTAATGCAATACCGCCATTTCAGGGGAAACTTATTCTTAAAGTCTAATTTCTAAACAAACTGTCTTTAAAAGTTAATTTTTAAAAAATCAAAATTTAGGCAAGTGTATTTTAATTTTTTTTCTACATATAATAGTTTTAGTAAATTCAATTTAAATTTGTTTTATAATAATATTCAGTAATACTGAGTGCATAGTTAACCTAGGTTTCTTGAAAACTTTTGAAGTTTTTCTAACGCGAAGGGAAGAATTAAAATTTCATTAGCATCGAACAAACTAAATGTGATTTTACATATTTTAGTGGAAGTAAATAATTACGAAAATATTAGTAATTATGAATGAAAATTTTTATCTTTTCTTATTGGCGAGACGAGAAGAGATAGCTTCTTAATTACTGTACTATTGAGTAAAAAAATAACAGAAAGAGTAAAGAATGAATTAGAAGTGAAATATGAGAAAATGGTCGGCGCAAACTCCAATCTTACTGTTTTCATATAAAATTTAAATTAGATATTGACTATATATCCAAACGAGTATACTTACCAGTATATTTATTTTGTACTGAATACAAAATTACAAGTGATTAAGAAAATAGTTTAATAATATTTCAATAGTAAAAAGGTCAAAATTATATTTATCCCGTAGCCGCTCAAGAAAATTTCAATTAAAATTTATGAAAAGCTCTCATGAAAATTTAGTCTGCAGACTTTTTTGCTTTAATAGAAAATGTATCCAGCAACAATGTACCTTTACAACTCCACAGTTTTTAATTTAATACATATACAAATTTTATACACAAAAGAAACTAAACACTATTCTTTTTTATGTTCTTTTTTTCTAAATAAGTTGAAACTCTTTGTTAAAACTATTATGGATAAAATGTACAAGAATAAAACTTTTTGAAGTAGTTAAATTTTATACATTAAATTTTATTTATTTTCGATTTCCATTAGCTTTAAAACTTTAATATGGTCATTCATTTTGTTTTACTTAAGACGTAACCTATCTTCTTTATAAGATATTTAATTAATTATTAATAAATGTATTTGACATAATGACGTTTCTATTAACATTGGTAATGTTCAATGAAATCGCATAACTTACACGAAATATTTTCATATAATCTCTCCGACCACTGCCTATTTTATATTTTATTAAATTCGAGTATCTACTAAAATATAAAATAGGCAAGTATCTAAATAAATATAGCAAAATTTTGTCCATAATAATATTAATGAGGACTTATTTATTCCATTATTTCTATTTGTAACTGCCAAACGAGCAAGTAAATTATTGAATTAAATTAGAATAGACTTTATGTTTCATATTACTAAAGGTAGTCATCCAAGATAATATTAAATAAATTATACATTAATATATTGATAAGTAATCAAATAAATCATGATTTTTTTCATTTTAACATGCACAACAGTTATTTGAAAACGGTGGATTTTTAAAAACCAACATTAACAACTATGCGATAATATAATGAACTACTGAAAAACTAATGTAATATAAGAAACAGTTTTTTTCTAAAAAATATAACAAATAAACAAAGTAATAAAAGGATTACATTTTGTTATTCGATTTAATGTTAATCAAATAATTTGCATTGGTATCTCGAAAACAGCAAAAATTAAATAAGTAATTATACCGTTCATGTATCTAAAGTAACAGAGAAATTATATGTTTATCAAAATATAATAAAAATTTAATCAACTAATTCATAGTTACTAATTAATGAACCTATTGGTAATCAAAATACTCAAAAACTCCTTTATCCGAGATTCTGTCAGCGAAAAATTAGCTAGGTGTCATAGGAAACTGAAAATAACCGATAATTTTAACATAAATTATTCATATAAACTCATGTCACAATATCAAATTATTCGGTTTGACAGATCAACATAGGAAATATTACAAATCCACTAATAAATAGTTTCGACTGCACAGAATTATTCAATCCGTCAACAGGGTTTGGTTGCGTGGCGATACCTCACCCTCATCCACGCCGGCCTCGCTTTTATGTTTATAATATGTTTCCTCGCAGCGCCAATGTGACCTATATAGGGCCAAATCTAGGTGTTATGATTATGACTAATATAATCTTCTGATGACCAAGGTCTGTACCGCCGTAAGAAAGGGTCCAGCTAAAATCATCGAAGTAATTATATTCAATATAATTCACTGTGTAATGTAGTGGTTTAGATATCAAAGGAATTGCCAACTTTGTAAACTCATACCAACTTGTAATAATTATACGCAGCTGGAAGGCAATCTTATAAGTTTTTCTTCAAGCATTGTCTTAAACCAATTTCTTGTAATTTGTAATTGAATAATATTACACAGTTCAATTGAGTGTTAATAGCATTCAAATCATAAGTATGGTATATAGTTTAGGTTTTAATTTACTAAAAAATATTGAAATTAATACTTCAAATTTATAAAAGTTATAACAACCCAATTACTGGAAGTTTAAAACGAGCTGAGTTTACTGAATGATGAATTGTTAGTGAACGAATTTTGAAAATTAACCCCATGAACAAAATTTATTTGAGATCGTACTTCATCTTAATAAAACATTAATAAATTCAATTTACGGGTGATACCTACTTGCGATTTAGGTGATAAACTTTAAAACCTCTTACGGACTTGTGATTATTAGAACGAAGAAAATTTATTGCTAATTACCGTAATTAGGTTTGAGCACCGTTAATATTCTTAATTGAATTGGAATTTAGGGGAAAATTTATGATTATATACAAATTTTGTTATAAGTTATTTACTGCTTGTAGTTATTAGAATTTAAGTTAAGAGAAAAAAGTAATTATAATTCTACTGTGCGCGTAACATTTACTTGTGATATGATATAATGGTACCCCAGTTTTGAGTCGAATCACAAAATAATCTAAATGTTTGAACCAACATTTGTCGTAAGTGCGTATTGAAAATTTATGAATCATGGCTGAAAATGATTACGTTCGAGAAATCGTTATCGATCATTTGCTAACAACACTATTTTCTCAAGAGGAGATAAAGGAGGAAGTATATTTTTGGATCTTTAGAACAATACTTCCAAAATGAAGAGGTACCCCTGAAAGAATGAAATAAGTCAGGAGACTGCACCCTCAGATTTGTGCCAAGTTTGATCTCACTTTGCTTGCTTTATAAAACATGAAACAAATTACTAATTTGGACGTAATTTACTTGATAAATAGCAGAATTACATAGAAATGAAAATAATATATTCATATTATAAACATTTAAAAGGTTTTTTAGTCCATAATTGTAAAATAATTAACCAAAACTGGGTGAAGGATGATGACAGCACAGTAGTCTCGTTAATGTTTCCTTGTTATTTAATGTTAATTAAATCATCAATTCTTAAACATTTGAACTTGACTGAATCATTTTTACCTCATTCAATTAATACCACTTAAGCACTTTGATATTTTACTTTTGCCAAATTATTTGAAAACTGCAGAAAATGGAGATCACTTACTTAACTAACCAATTCAACGGTGGTTGATAATATATTTTTGGAAAGACTACAAATATTTCAGTTTATATTTTTCTTTTTTTTAATAATTAAACACATAGCAATACGTCTACTTCCAACACATCAAGCTTTTCGAGCGCAATTATTTCCCATTTAAGCATTCGTTTTGCCAACATGAAAAAATCATTAAAAACAATTCGAAAACATTCGGAAAAGTCTCTCCCCTCACTATTGATCCACCTTGTGCACAAACAAAGAGCATTCCCTTTCAGACCTGTTTTCCCGAAAAATATTTTTCCTTAGTCTTACGGACGCCATTAGCGGACGCCTACTATCCAATAAATATTAGTACTCCTCTAATGCCGTTTTGATATGAGATTTAAACTTAAAAGTTTTAAACTTCCGTTTTGTTACAATGACAGTTTTTTAACTGCCGGCGAATTATATTCATATTCATTTTATTGCACAATTTCACACTAGATAATATATTATATTAGCGTTGTCAATATATTATGATATACACTTTTCCTCTTAATTATACACTTTTCCTCATATATTATACACTTTTCCCCTAAATTAATTACTACGTAATTCTGAACTTAGGGAAGCGCTGTAAGGTAAAAAAATTTTTTATTATGAATAAAATTTACTTAACATACACTCAGTCATATAGAGTCCGTTGGATATCTAGAGCAGTATTAGTACTTGTATACGAAATATTACTGATAATTTGTCATACGTAAAAAGTTTAAAGAGAGGAAATAATTGTTCTATTGAAAAAAGCACTGTTATGCCGTCGAGTAAAAAGGTACGAAACGTAGTGCGCCCAATTATTCGTTTATACAAAAAAATATTGGATACCATGGTGTGAATATTGAAAGCTTTCAACTTGATTATTTGTTTATGTTTGACGTTCTTTTGAATTTATTTTATTTCGCTTGAAACTAACTGTGTACGCCGGAAAAGAAAATGAAAATTTTCGAAATAATAATGAAATGCTATTAGAAATAAATTTTTTTCGAATTCGACTATCCTAACTTATGTTACTTTACTACCCGTTAATTTTACATATAAATGATTTATCAGTATTTTCTAGACAGATAAAATTAGACTTAAATTTAGTAGATTGTTCAGAGAACAAAAACTTTTAATATTTTTTTTAAATCATTCGGTTTACTTTTAAGACTGTTTGCAATTTAATTAATTTCGTTCATTTCATAAGACGTGAACTTCTCCCTTTCTGAAAAATTATCATATAAAATGATCACCTATTAGTTTTTAGTACATTTAAATTTGGAATTAATTTAAATAGCTATGAGGTTTATGTAGAAAATTGCTTATTCAAAATAAGAAGAAATAGCTGAAAAAAAAACAAAGAAATAATATGCCTTGATTTTGTTGTAAATTTGCTTAATTTATTATATGATTGTGTTGTACATGAAAAAAGTTTTGTTATTACTAAAATAAGAGTAAGTCATTTTCTGAGAAATTAACTTTCTGTTATATTAATGAAACATATTTACACAAATGCGCCTGTAAATATAAGACAGTGCATTTATGTAAATATGTTTTATTAATATAACATCATATACTATGTTCGAATTTTATTCATGATCAGGATAACTAGATAATGACCATGGCCTGAAGCATAATTAATCCTTAAGTCTTAGAGTGAATTGGAGATAATGATATTTCAACAACGTCAAGGAATATAAGAGGTGGAGATAAGGAACGATAACATCACATAGTAAATAATCGGTACCGTATTTTAAGAAATCATTATAGAATATTTTGTCTTCGAAAAATTTAAAAAACAAGCAAAAAATAACACTCAAAAGTTGACAAAAATTGAAATTCTCGAGGCTGAATACTCAAAGTAATGGTTTCTATAAACGTATAAGTATCTATCGTAGTAGTATGTGAATACTGTGCCTAAGTATTTTAATTATATATTAGAATTCTAAGTACTGGCGGTAAGCACATAAAACCATTTGTTAAGTTGCAAATTTATTTCAAGCCCAATAACGAATTTCATTCAAGTCGATCCAAGGCTGCGAATGGAAAAATAAATATAGTATTATGAATAGAAGAAAATAAAAATGGTATACAAAATCATATTTAAAAAATAATTGAACATTTCATTCGATATTTCCATCAAATAAAGAGTCCCCATGAAATCACATGGAAACTTTTAATAGTAAAGTGTATTTTCAAATTACGTTGAAAATACTGCATGATATTTTTTTTGTTTATTGAGTGCTTTTATCTCGGTGCATGAATCCCTGAAAAAATTCCAGTTAAAAAGTTTATTAATTTTCCCTATTATATCGAGAGAAGTGGTTAGAGCTTCAGAAGAGTTACTCTACCGTTCAGGATTGGTTACAAATTAGGATAAATTAATTTAAATTATTTGCTTTTTTCTGTGTTTTCGTTGTCTTTAACAATTTACATTGATGACATAGGCACATTTCCAGCGCTTTGTGTAAATTTCTAAATTGGGTACGTTAATTGAATAAATTTATAAACAAATAAATATTATTGGCCAAATATTGGTGCTATCTCCAAAACTATGTTCTTATTTTTCATTATCAGGACCAATTAAACAAGTTTCTAAATGTTCTTCGAACGAAAGAGGTTGGCCGGGACATGAAATAATCGGTTATGAAAAAGAATGATATATGATTTAAGATAGAAATTACTGATTACAATTATCTTGAAGGCTATATTCCCTGCTAATGTGGCTTTATAACTTATTTTAATAAAAGTTGTTGTTATAGTTACTTATAACTTTTTGTAGTTATATTATATACTGTACATATATATATATATATATATATATATATATATATATATATATATATATACATATATATATATGTATATATATATATATGTATATATATATATATATATATATATATATATATATATATATATATATATATAATAAAAAGCATACAATACTTTCTCTCAATGTTTAATAAAACAATTACTAAGTTTGTTGCCAAAAGGAAAATTATAAAGATTTGTACATTCTTTCTTCATATGATTATTAATATTAATATTGCTTACGTATTTGAGATCAGCTAACTAGTATCGCCGTTTTCATTTTTATTTTATTAAAAGCTCACCCTTATATTTCTATTATATATAATATTCTTTTGCAGAAAAATGATTTACATCTTGCCTCCATTTGACGGGTTACATTAGATACGAAAAGAAGTTTTTCTTTCGTTTTGACAATTAAAAAGTTTATAAAAGATAACGAAGAGAACGATAGTTTAGAAATGAATGACAAATGAGAGCAAAAGGTAGGAATTTATACAAGAAAAACAATTTTTCACACGAACTCAACTCTTTATAGGTGACCACAGTTAATGCTCATAAGGAAGCAGGAAAATCAAATATAAATAAAAATCGTTCACTAACAAGAAAAACAATCCATATGTTTTCTTTGTTATTCTCTTCTAAATTTTTTATACATTATCCACTTATATATATTCGCCATTCATATCGATAGACCAAAAAGAAATAAAACACATTTTACATCTTTTTATAAGTTTCCTTAATATATTAAACTTTATTTATTAATAACTACACACCCTGAACAATTTTAATTTATTTCTTTTGCAAATTCAAGCCGGTTTGAATAAGGTATTAAATAAAATTTATACCTTATATCATAGAAAATATAAACTACGATACCCTGTACGAGATTCTAAAAAATTTAGAATAATTGTTAAAGGAATAAAAAGAAAACTTTATTGCGCAATAAATTAAAAGAGAGAAATCATTTTACTGAAGCTGTCAAAATTCTTTTAAATCCAACAAACAAATTAGATTTTTATAGATATAATACTTAAAGTTTCTGCTTATAAATCACCCCTGAATTCAATTTTGATAATCACAATAAAACTTTATTGGTTTTTATTTCAGTTTTAGGACAATTAGATTTTTTTGTTTTTTTAATATTTATTTCTCTTTCAAATTTTATATTCAAGTAATTTTCTCAACAATGTACAAAATGGAACAAAATATGTTTGGATCTTAGTAATCCTAATTATACAGCATATTATGTATAATTTTCTTACTTTAAAAAAATTAAAATTATGGTTTCTCGCCTACAGTATTATTGGTTTTCTTTAGTGTCAAATATTTTCCCGCCAGGAGTAATATAAACATTTACGAGCATAATAATATTTTAGTAAACTACAATGAGGTGTATGGGATTTATTCTTTTGGACTTTTAGACTGTTAGCCCATTGTGATATTGAGACACGAGGAGAACAACTGTAACGTATTACGTGTTCCGCTAAGTTTTAAGATGTATTGTGGTTTTAAAATATATGCCCAAACAATACTTAGAATAAGAATATAAAAATAAAAAAATACACATCGTATTGGGGCTTTTCCATTTCGGTACAGAATTCATTTCTATATTGATCCTGCAGAAATGTTAACACCATAACCATTTTTTTCATTTTTAATTAACATCAAATAATTATTTCAAACAAGTTTCACTGGAGGTATAATGCATAATCGTTGTTAATAAATTGTAAATATAATGTACGAATAACATATCTTCGTTCCTCCTATCCTTTTGGAACTAGTCTCGCTTTTAAATACTTCATTAATGTCTTTCCCTGTTTTAAATACTTATTTTTTTTTTGTACGATGAATTCGGCAAAATTATTTTTTGAATGGATAGTATTCACTATTCATTACTGTATTTTATTTATAAGCATTTCTTATACAAAACTTTTTCGGTGTTCTTTTGATGATAAAAGTTAAATTTAAACAGAGAGAAAAGAAGTAAACATGGCCCTAGTGTCATTTTCACAGAGAGACTTGTCCCGTATATAGGATAATCGGAAATGTATTTATTGTCATTTTGGTCATGCGTACTCAGATATATATTTAGATACGATTTAATGTTTTTCATACAGAAGAATTTTTCCTTTGCAACAGGTGTTTATTAAGCGAGCTTGCATATGTTTCCTTTTGCAAATAGTGTATATTAAGCAAACTGTATTTAACGAATATTTAAAACCGATATTTATTATACAAGACACAAAATAGACGTTCTATTGCCTCTACTTACACTCCACATACTATTGAAAAAGGAATATTTAAAATCAAACAAAATTCACAGCTTGAAACTAGTTAAGTCAATCTGATATTTCAAAATTCTTTGGCAACAATCTCTACTTTGTGCGACTCTTAGAAAATAGACTATTATGTGTTTGACATTGAAACTATGAATGTAAACAGTGAATCTTTTAATGTGTGTGTAATATATAATTCAATGTATTTCTAATACATATTATATAAATTTTAGTTTTCTGCACTATTTCTCTATATAAGCTTTCACTATTGCAATTCTCATGCTCCTCCGTGCCCGATATATGCTTAAAAAGGGTTACAAAATTTTCTCTTCACATATTAATAGATACATTAATTCTCGCGTAACTCATTTTTCTTGCATGCTATCATATCTGCATATACAATAACACGTTATTAAAACTTTTGTTACTTAACTCTTTTTACGAACTTTAATTTAATCCTTCTAAGTTTTATAAACTTTTTTAAATATTTTTAGACCTTTAATAAATATTTCAAGTACTTCTCCTCATTTGGAACATATTTTATATTCATACCCCTTTTAATATTCATATTTGATACATAGTTTCTCCATAAAACACTATCCTTATTCACTACTCCTTTTTGGTCATTTATTTCAGGTTTATAATGTAGTCAATATTTTACGATCTTCGATGCTCATTCCTTTTTAAGTATTCTTATTTTTTTACTTTTGACAACGCAGAATTCAATACTTTGCCAAATGTCACTGTATGTACTTTTGTGCAGCCGTTTTTGATTTATAAAATGGTTATCTAATATTCACACCTGCTCTTCTAATTCAGATATGCTTCCGCAGGTGATATAGCGCTTTTACTCATTTATGTTGATCCTGCCTCAGCTTCCGCTAATTTATAAAAAAACTTTAGAGATATCGAGAAGTAGCTCACTAAATAAGACGTAAATACAAATTTAAATAAATCAGTATATATTAAATTCACCCTCAGACTACAGACTTGCGCACCGTTAAAGTTATGTAACAAACAAATAAAAGACCTTTAGACCGAAATAAATGGGAATGCACATATATCAGTGTCTCACCTGGCATTAAAAAACATGAAGCAGACGCAAACAAATTTATTGAAAATTTGTACTAGTTGAAAACATTTTTTAATTGCTTACAAGAAGGAAACGTTAAGATTATACGTCGTCCACTTCTGGGGTTCCGCCAGCTCTAGTGATTCTGAGATGCTCGAAAATACTTGGAATAAAATTATGAAAATCCTATTCAGTATCCACTGCCCCACAAAACAAAACACGAGTATACTGATCTTAATATGAGTACCATCAAATGGGTATTCGTGGTGTAGCTTTAAGGCACAGGAAGTGTACGAAATGACAAAGTATCCCTTACCTTGTAATCAGATTTAACCATAATAGATAAAAGATGAGAAAAACATAACAATATGTCAAACTTAAAAGAATGACATGCACTTGGATAGGTAAATCTTACTAAGGAATGGCTTTTCCAAAACATAATTAATTTTTCTGATAATGATTTCCTTTAAAATGTTTTACACATGAACCAAAAAGACGAAGATATTCGTTCGTTAGTGGTACTATTAAGTTAACTGATTCGCACTTTATTCGTAATATTAGAATGTTAAACACGTATTTTACTAAACATATCTTCATTAACACACTCGCACTGTTAGGAATGCCTGTTCGTTGAACATCGATATTGCGCTTATCAAAATAGATCGACAAACGGCGGGAAGTTGGATAGATTATATCCGTTTTGCACAGACAATACGCTGAGAAATATATAAGTGAGTTAGTTTCCGGGAGTTTTACTTCCGCATTAAAACTTATCTGCTTTTATACCTTGTATAATGGTCATCAATTGATTAAAAGGTTTCATACGGGTATCGCGAATCGTGTTTTATTTAGCATGTTTTTATATTTGCAGAAAACTTGAAATATCTTTAAAAAGATTCTAAATAAACTGATTCTTGTAATTGGAAATTGGATCTTTATACTAAAATGATGACTTGTGATTAAATATTCGTAATAATAGTAAAATGATGAAGTCGAAATGCCAAATATATTTCATGCATATATAGAAAACAAAAAGCGTACGTGATATATTTTGATTACTTTCATAACTTTGCTTGTGTCTAGTGAAATATAAAAGCTAATATTTTTTAGTTGTCACTGAATATGCAATATTATAAGAGAAACTACATCAACACTTGAGGTAAAATTCCCTGCATATAAAATAGTAATATTGAATATATTTGGAACTAATTTCGTAAAAATTTATTGTTTACAATTAAATGAAACTACGTGATGTAGTATTATTTCTACTTTCTTTAAGTTCTTTCAAAGATCTATGCTAATAGCCCACCTGAAGATATTGTAATATAACGAAATCTAGGTTATGGTAGAGAAATTGAAGAAAGTAGAAATAATACTATATCACGTAGTTTCATATAATTGTGAAATAGTATTAAAAAAGTTTAAGCCTAGAAAAAGAAATTAATTAGTAATTTTGTTATTGATTACAATTTCCTATGTATTATTAAAACCTATTAAATTATTTTTTTAATTATTAATTAGTACTGTCTCTGAAAATATGACAAATTGAAAAAAAAACCAAGATCTCACATATATTAGCATATCGGCAAATACAATATTATTAGGGAAAAATTAATTACGGTGTATTTGTAATATAAAACATTAGTGTGAATTTCAGATCTTGCTATTTATTTCCTATTGGAATGTCATAATAAACCAAGTATTTGATATGCTTGTTTTAATGTACATCCCATATCCATCAAACTTTTTTTTCAATATTGGGGCTCAGATAACATCAAAAACAACACCTAAGTAAAATCCTTATAGGATTCGATTTTTTTTAGGCAATTGGAAGAGCATACAACGTGAAAATATTGAAATATTAACACCCAGTCAGAAAATTAACAATTTCAAAAACTGCAAGGTGTAAAAGATTTACTGATCTATCGCAAAAGAAATCCGGTTATTGCTGACTATTTTTAAATGGTCATTTTATTTTCTTTAACTAATATCTTTAATTTAATTTAACGTTCGTTTCAAATTTTCGTCCTCTTTTAACGTCCATTTTAAATTTATATTCAACTTCAATCGTTAGTTTATTACAATTATTTTCTGTTAATATTGAATCATGTAATTGAATTATGACTCAGATTCATATTCCCAGGTCTCCTTAGATTTGGAATATAAGAGTATATGCAGTTTCGATAACCTTAAAGTACTCTTAAGTTATTGAGTTTATGATGCTTCTTAAGTTATAGAGTTTATGATGGCAAAAGCCTATTTCTCAGTAACACACATGAAATATACCTTCTGACTCATTCAATTTGTATTGTCAAGTAGTTCCTATCGATATGATGATATAAACCTAATGAGAAAATATTCCTCTACAATAAACAGCAAGTACATAGTATTTGGCTCCATTTACTTATTTTATTGGTCAGTTTCCACCGAGATAGTACTTAAGCCATTTTTTTATTTTTGGTATCCTAACAATAAATTATAACACTAAAATGTAAAATGTAATCGCCATTAAACATCGTGTCGGAATATTTAATAGTGCATGCAATACTCTTACAGGCAGCTTCAAATAAAATAACGAAAAGATCGATAGTCCTCGATATAAGTATTACATCATCTGTAATCCACGGGCCAACGCAATAAATTATATTTTAAAAAACCGACATCCAATAATAAGTATTAGAAAGTAAAAAATAATTAATTCCACATATATACTTACTTATTTGCAATAACTAATTAAGTTGCTTATTTTTGAAGTCAGTGCCAACCTGTCGATTAACTTAAACAAATTTATAATTTTACTTAATTTATAATGCAAATTTAAAACTTTTGCTTATAACATACACACAATAAGAAATAAATTCATAAAGGGTGAATTTATAATATAAAAGTTTACATTTGTTTAAGTTGATTGGCGGTGCTGATACCGACTTCAAAAGTAAGTAACTTCGTTATTTATTGCGAATAAGTAGATGCCTATGTAGAGTTAATTATTTTGTGGTGTGGAGTTAGCTATTTTTTAATTTTTAATACCTATTTTTAAAGTCGGTTTTTAAAAGATATTTTTTAGAATTTTTAGAATTAATAATAATAATGAACACACTATAACCAAAATTTAATTATTTCCTTTCTTCGAATATTGTATAATATTTAAAAGTCACAGTCAAACGCTAGTATATAGATAATTTCCTTCTTGTCTCAAGATGGTTATCAATAAGACATAGAAACGAAGCGACAGGAGTAGCCGCCATTGGTTAGCTGTTGTCCGTTGAGGAGTTCCGTTCTCCGTATCTGATGTACAATATCAGATTTTGCGAAGTAACAACGACCACTTAAGGAGTTTGGTTCTCCATAGAGCAATAGCAGATTTTTCAAATCAATAATTGAAATGACAACTAACTGGTACCAAATATATATAATAGTTGATTACTATACTCTTTTAAAGAGTTCCGTTATTCATCTTCAGAACTAATCATCAGAGTAAAAACTGACATCAAATAACTTAAATTAGATTTGATTTACTATCATCCTATAAGGAGTTTGATATTTCATCCTCTGACATGGTCGATGGTGTAGTTATTTTGCGAAGTAAAAACTACGAGTAGCAAATATCCATAATCACGATTGCTTTACTAACATCCGTTAAGGAGCTCCATGGTTCATCTCCAGAACATATCATCAGAACTTGACCTGATAAATTGTGTCCGTAGCAAATATTTTGAATCATAGATGATTTACTGTTGTTGGTTAAGGATTTTCGTCATTAATTTCCAGACATCATTAAATTTATACAGAACCATTCCAAAAGTATTTTATTTCAAAATAAAAAAATCATGAGAATCGGTCCACTTGGTAAAGAATTATGGCTGAACATAAATAAAAATAGATTCCGATGAATTGAGAATCTCCTTTTTTGGAGTCGGATAAAAATAATTAAATTTTCTATCTGTAAGTTGCAAGAAATAAACAAGGATATGAATTTAATTTTCTCTTTCATAGGTTCGTTGAGGTTACACATTTTCAAGATTCTCATCACGAGAAAATTAAAATATTATTATACTTTGGGACTACGAAAAATTTGTTATGAAGAAATAGAAAGATTTATGAAAATTCAAATGAAATAACACATTAAAAGAAAAACATCTGTTGAGATTTAAATATAGAATTTTCAATGAATTTTCTTGTCACTGAGACTTCATTTAACGCCTAGCATACAGACGTAAATTAAACATACGAAATTTTCGTAAATTTACTTAGATTGATGTAGAGGTTATCATTCTCATCTGATGGTATATATGCATTAGAATTGTGCGATTTTTATATGAAATTAAGATAAGTTTATCATTATCTTTTTTAGTTTAAATTTCTCTTCCATTTTTAATGTGACATGCAATACAACTACATCATTTTTGTGTCAATTAATCAGAAATCCCAAAGAAAATTTAAAAGAGCAGAATTAATATTTTGTTGTTTTATTTATGTACTTTAATGTATCTAATCGATGCATATAGCGGACTTATTAATATGAGAGCAATGTCGTACAGCCAACCAGAACATCAGTCCAGCCCCGCTCGACGAGCGGCCGATAATTGAACCTGTGTCTCCGCGGTGCGCCGCGCAGTCAAAGGCCGTATGCCTTGTGCTAAGAATATGAATTGCGTCTAATAAAGAACTTTTAAAAATATTGTCTACCTTCAAAATGTCGAATGTTTTTAAAACTATTAATAAATGTTGGAAAAGTAAATAGATCTGATATAAATAAGTGTTTAAATTAAATTTTAATGTTATATCTTATTTCAAAATTGTTTTTTCTTACACAGTTTTGATTAATTTACGCAGGACAAAATCGTAGCACTTGAAGGTTGACTTAAGTTATATTCAATGTAAAAAAACTTTAACGGGGAAACATTACACGGACTATAAATAGTGAATTTGATATTAAAGCTGATGGTTGTATTTAGTCACACAAGTATATGAAAAAAAAACCAATAAAAATTTATTTAGAAAAGCACTTTTAGGTCAGGTTTTCCTGATCACACACAGAAGGGAATGCAAATAAATTTAGTTTATGCGTAAATACTCATTTACGTATATTAGTTATAATTCTGCGAACTTTTGAAATTTTTTAATTGTATATAATAGAATAAAATATATGTACAAAATATTTCTTGAAAGTATTAATAATTAGAAATAGTTTTGTGCAACTCCGGTACCGACCTTCACAATATTGTTTAAGACAGTTTGATAGTATTTTTTATTTTCAATTTAAAATAGCGAAATTTATTCTCATAATATTCCTATTGGAATAATACATGATGACAATGTATACGTGGTTAATATGCCCATTTTGTTGCATGTATGGTTTTGTAATCACATTAAGCTATATTTTTGTATAAAATTTATTGTTAAATTTTCAGTTTGTTTTTAGAGTAGATATCTCAAACAAAAGAAAATCAAAGCCTTGTAAATCCCTCATGTATCGGTGCATTTTTAATTTCTACAGCCATTTTTCTAAGAACAACTAGAAATTTGGTACAGTGATAAAATATAAAGAGTTAATACTTAAAAACATTTAAATGGAAATTTTTGAGAGAGCAAATAATGTATCCAATTTTTTAATTTAAGTTTCATGTATTACATACCCATTAAAATAGAGTTTTATAAGGATTCCAAAACTATTTGTTTTAGAATTTTAGTATAGTTTTAGATATGGATAATAATAGGGCAAAGTTTAGAACTTTTAAACCATTTAACGCAGAAACTAGAAATTTGTTATTGTAATAAATCATATTAATCGATGTACATGTCATTTAATACCGAAATAAGGATATTTATTAATTATTCTATTTTTTATTTTGTGTATCGTGTTGAATATCAATGGAGAGAGCATGTTAATATAGCATACTGAAACTAAAGCGAACATAAACTATCCAAATAAATAAATTTGGATTTTGTCAACAGCAACGGGTTTCAATATTTAGCCCACAGTAAAAACAAATTTCTGTCATCGCTATCATTTTTAACCTGAATATTTGAAGCTGCTTATGAAAATAAATATGAATTTGAGAAATTTACCTTCGTATGTAATGTGAGATTTTTTTTGTAGAAATGCTAATATATTTTATTTTATTTCTTCATTTACCATTGTTGAATATTTATTTTAAGGGACACTTCCGAACCACTTAGCTATGGAAATTAAATTCTTTCATACAGATTTGAAAAACGAAAAACAGCTAGACTGTTATCACCAAATAGTAATTTTTTTCTATTCAAAAACAATCTGCAATTGGATATATTTTATATTATTGTAAAAATTAGTAGTAAAAAATGAAGAAAAATTTGGTACACGTTACATAAATTTAGAAATTTGGAAAAAGCTTGTAATTAACTCGCTCTCATATTTCATGGATTAAAGTGACTATATATAGATGAACTATCTCGTAACAGTGTCTTGAAAACATAATATAACTCGTTCATTACAGAAATTGAGCATAAATGTAAATGACAAAACGAAATATTTAAGCGTAAAACTTCAAAGGAATACTTCACTTTCAATTATTCATGAAATGAATAGTTAAGCTCAAAACATTTATTATTTTAATAGCGAATTTTTAATTTAATTTTAGAACAAATTAATTTTCAACTGCGTGTATAAAATGGGCTATATATTTATAATATATATATAAATGTTTATAACTATCTGGAAATAAGTTCAAAAAGTTTATTAATTGCCAACTAAATATGCACTATACTACTCTCAAATGCAGATTTGTATACGTCTGAAATATTTTCAATACATACACAATTTATCTATTTATCACCTAAATATTTTCAGATTCATAAAAAAGTTTGCCTTTTGAAAGAAATTTATTATTATTTTCATGGTTTGGAGGTGTATAAAAAAGCAACACAAAAATATAGGAAAATATCAAAGGTGACTTGTTGGAAAAATATAA
Source organism: Druceiella hillmani (assembly GCA_039881145.1). NCBI lineage: Eukaryota > Metazoa > Arthropoda > Insecta > Lepidoptera > Hepialidae > Druceiella > Druceiella hillmani. The sequence goes on along the minus strand of JAYKKI010000032.1, from coordinate 1,392,314 downwards.
AAGGTGACCTGTTGGAAAATGCATGAAAAATACCGAAACATGAGTTACTCAAGACTGGTGAAGAGAGACAATTTTAAGGATAGTGAAGGAATTTGATTGATTTGAATAATAGGGTGTTTCCTGTTATATTATGAATATTATATTATATAGTATATAATATAATATTTAATATTATATTATATAGTATAGTATTATATTATATAGTATTTTAGGCAAATAACATTGATCGTAACCGGCCAAAGCCTAGTTACAGCTTAATTATGAGTAGAGTATACACAAGATTTATCAAAACAAGGTAATATAGGATGTTATAGAAGATATAGGATTTAAAATAGCAAAAAAAACTAAATAGAGCTATCTCATTAATGTATCGAATAATTAGAAAAAATCTTAACATGCAAGGTTTTATACAAAAATTTTCATACACAAAAAAGAAATGAAATGTAAGCTTAAAATACAACTGCTGGGATTTTAAATAAGGAGTCGACACTCTAAACTTTATGAGACAATTGAATATTTAATGCACTTCACTCTTGTCTAAAATGACATATCACATCTAATTTTGCTATTTCCAACAATTTTCTTTTAGTGTTTAAGCCAATTTCTATCTTGTGGCATGATAAGACATTTTATAAAAAAAACGTATTTATCCTTTATTTCATATATTAAGAACTAATTTGTACTTAATTTTCAAATTATAATTCTTTAATAATAAGTCGTTGATAAAGATCGAAAATTGGTCGAGGAATAAACTCAAAAAATATTCTAAAAGTTTTACTACTTAGCTTATTTTGGGAATGTAATCTTTAACTTAATATTTTTCTAAAAAACTAATAGGTATGGCGAATATATTGATGTTGGTAAGATTGTCTAAAGAACCATAATAATATTTTTGTAATGCAGGATTTGGCAGTGAAGCAGATTGTATCGTATTGGATCAAATCTTCAGAACGCGCGTAAGATAGGATTTCATAATTGTCTTCATCAATAAAATCGTTGATGCAAGTTAACCGACATGATTTTAATGAAAGTTTTTAATAAGTTTTCAGTAATTATTTTTCTAATTTCAAGTCACTTTAAAGCTTAAGAATGGTAAATAAAACTTTAATTTAACTTAGAAAGATTCATTCAATGCTAACTCGCTCGATCGATTGTGCAAACAGAAAATTGGCTCTCATTTTACAAATATGAAAAGTACCAACATTTTTGTGTGTTATATTATTTCATGCAAATATTTGATTCATAATATTGAAAATTCTGTGTATATAAATCAAAAATTAAAAATTGCAATACTTTGACAGATGGACGGACATGACGAATTCCTTAATATATAAAATATAAAAATGTTGAAGCAAAATGAATAAGTGAAGGATTGTCATTATCATTATCGTCTAGTAGTGCAAAATAATTTTCCTCTTATTAGTACCGACATCATTTGTTATAAACCTGATTCGGAGAAGACTAGAAAAAACCTACAATTATCGCAAAATTACCGCGTTTGAATTCTAAAAGAAAAAATTAAACATTCTGTTCGCTATATCGACAATATTTTCAACTCAATCCAAAGGTCGAGTGAACTGCTTATCCATTCAGATTGCAACTGTATTTAATTTGAAAACTATCCCAATTTATACTAATATAGCTAAATATATCCCCCGAGTGATTTGTCCATACTTAGTTGTGTTGATATTTTTGCTTCTATAATGATATTGCGCTTATATAATTATATGTGTTATGTGGGGTTTCTTTGAAAACGGTTACATTATTTACCAATAATTTGAAACCAGTAATTCCGAATTTTCGGATTTAACCAAATGTCGATTTAATTATACGACTATTAGAATCCGTAACTTCATGGAATTAGTATGTAAGAAAAACCAAAAAAAAACATTCTAAAAAACAATAAATATCATCTTTTAAACTGTATTTTATGTCGACATTAAATTTTTATGGAACTATTTTTTGAGAATATTATACAGCATCAAAATTACATAAAGTTCTTTGGTGGTCTATTAATTTTGTGTTAATAATGATCACGTTAATAACATTCGTAAAATCAGTTAAGAGAACTAATTTACTTAATAGGTAGATAGTTCCAAGGCAAAATCATATGATCTGCTAAATTACTCAAAAAATATGTCCAAAATAACCAACTAGGAAAAATCAAAACTAATAAATTTCGAATATTCAAAATGAAATTAAAACCTCGTTTACAAACCAAAATACTTTTGTATTGCTAAGAATTACCATTAGCTATAAATTGTTTCAAATATATAAAATGAAAGGGAAAATAGCAGTTTTCCATAATAAACCGTAAAAGCAAATATTTCTCGCGCAAACGCTAAAAGCGAACAGTTGCGCGAGCAGCAATTTCAATCCATTCCCGTGTAATGTCTTTAAGCCTCTGTCAGTGTCACCTGTTCGACTATTTCCGGGTATTTACCGTCGTGATACTGAGGGCGCACCTTATATGCTTATGTTTATTTTATATCACAATCTTGTTTAGTGAACAATAACAATTTGAAACCACAAACACCACTTTACTATCAAACTGTACGTAATATAACTTTATAATGAAATAAGCGATTGGCTGCAGTTCTTTGTTTTTTAGCATTTTATAATATGGTATAGCCATAATATTGATGATATAATTGATGTGATTTGATAATATTGTTTTTTTTAAAATCGTCAATTAACTTCCTAAATTCTATAGAAGGCAAATACCTGTCCACAAGTCGTTAATTGATTTAATAATAGTAACGATAGCCGTTTTGTTAATATTCTCCTGTAAAATGACTTGCAATATCATTAAATATTGAATATGTTTGGCGTCATTTTTTTACAAATTCATTATTAAAAATTAAATGAAACTATGTGGTGTAGTATTATTTCTACTTGATTTAAATTCTTTACCACGACCTAGCTTTCGTTATATTGCAACATTTTCAGATGGGCTATTAGCAAAGATAATTTTAAGAAAGATCTTTGCTACTAAGAAAATTCTTTGCTAATTGCCCACCTCAAGATGTTGTAATACAACTAAACCTAGGTCGTAGTAAAGAATTTAAATAAAGTAGAAATAATACTATATCACGTAGATTCATTTAATTGTGCATGTCATTAAAATTTCATAATACCCGCTAACGACATAAAATCATAATACATACTATAATTAATTATATTTAAATTTTAGATTACCTGTGACGATCATTGAAATCTTTTGCAGGTGCAAAAATAAAATTTTACAAAAAAACCTTGGGTAAGACCCAATTATACTCAAGAGCAATAAAGAAAAAATAACTTATATATGTATACGATAAGTGATTAGCAAGGATATTTTCTCTAAATAACATGGAATAAATGTATAAAATTCCACATAATTTATTCATCTTTGTAAATTAGACATTTTAAGCAATTAGCATTAAACTATGCGTCCACAATTTTATACAGAACGCTTAATAAAATAAAGAAAGCCTTCATTTAATGTATGTATTTTTAATGCATTTCAAATTTGTATCTTATTCCTAAAAAGACGACACAGATATAAACAATTAAAGAAAAACTTATTAAAGATGAGTGGGACTAAAACTAAGCTTCGTTTTAACGTTTCCCTATATGTCTGGGTGCACATACAAATTATAACATTTATATTTACATAGTAATCCTATCAAACTATTCACAATACTATATTATTTGTCGTGTAAATGTATAGCCTAGTATATTTTTCACAAGTTTAAACATATCGTTAATATCTCTATAACTTTATAAACAGGTTGATCGCCGTAGTTTTCCTAAAAATTTAAAGTAAGTTTCGAGAAAATCTGGTATCATAATAAGGTATTAAAAATACACAACAATTTTTTTATTGGTACCTTATTTTCTTTTGAAACTATATTTAATTTGTTTTGTCTAAAATATTCTCACAAATACTTTTGGAACTACATGCAGGTTAATGTGTCACGATTATGCTAAATTTAATTTTTACGTCAAGTAGTATCATTGAGCAGTAATACATAAATAATACTATAAAAGTTCCATTTATTTTTTGCCATACGGAATTCTAAAAATATGTCAAATAACTTGGAGGTAAACGATAATAACTTGGAGGTAAACGATAAATGGCACAAAGATATTTTCGCAAAAAGCAATTCCGTATTGAAATAAATTCCTTTTCAAGTAGCCTTGATTGTTTTTAGCATTAGAGGTTTTTCTCATTTCTGAGGTACAAGTTTCTTACAGTAAATTATATTTAAAAGTATATAGTAGGCAAATATATATCGAGTAGATTAAGTTAGCAACTATTGCAAAATATGTACAATATTTACATTTATTTTTCCTACTACATGTATTTTTATTTTTATTGATATACGTGTGATGTTAACATTTATTAAAAATTGGATATTTTCACTAAATAGATTTAATAAATAATTAAGCCTCATAATAAATGCATGACTTCAATTTAGCCATACATATATTTAATAATGTTATTTGACTCCCTGTTGTTGTAACGTCAGTCATACATTTTTTTTTAAAACGCTCTTATATTTTTTATTATTAGTACATTAAAAACAAAAAATTAAATATACTTATTTTATATATATATATATATATATATATATATATATATATATATATACATATATATATATATATATATATATATATATATATATATATATATATGTGGTTGTTAGAATGAAAAATATCTGATATAGAGACATACACACACAGACACAGACACACATTTCCACAGTAATGTAGAAGCAAAATTTCCAGTAATTGTTTTGCAAAACTTTTCAGATGGCAACACAAAAAAGGTAAGAAATTACAATAGTTTTATACATATAATATTCAATAAATATAAACACAAAGGTCTAATTTACTCAAGTAAAATTTGACCCTTTTTATAGTAATATTTAAAGCGAAGGATATTTTTATACTCGAAAATTTCACTGAACATTAAAAGAGATATAAGGATCACGGATTCGTGGCTTTGAAAGGATTTTCTTACCGATAATCAGAATACAAATAATGTAAAGAAATATAATTTCGGGAATATTGGAAAATAATGTTTATGTAATAAATTGGAGTAAATATTTCATAATATACTTAAGAATTTGTTAACTTATAAATTTAAAATTAAAATTAAATTTCCAAAATTTTAAACTAATAAAATATTATGCAAATTTTTGTCCTTTCTACAAAGTTCATTTGCGCGAAGTTGCGGAGAGTCATAATGAAATAAATACTTAGATATATTTGTAATGTTAATAAGAGAGGTAAAATGAAAGCACGATGTATGTGTATAACAAAAGAAGCATTTTTGTGCTAATCTACAGAGTACTGTGATATTATAACATCCATTAGCAATCATTTCTATAGAGCTCATGACCGTCTACCAATTAATTTTAGGTAATAACAGCACAATATATGTATATAACCGAAGAAATATTTTTGTGTTAATGTACAGAGTACTGTAATATTATAACATCCATTAGTAATCATTTCTATAGAGCTCATGATCGTGATTTTAGGTACAGTAATTTGGTAAACAATCAACGGTAATTGGAAACCGTTCGTTTATTTCCTTGATGTTTGTACATTGAAGATATTTACGAAAAAACATTTCGGGGCACATACTAAAAGCAACAGAATACGAAAATATTATTTTAGAAATATTTATCTATCTCCGTGTTAATTTGAAGAGGTATTTCAACCAGAATGTATGGGAATTTTTCATTTTCAAAAATTAATTTACATTGCATCAGTACGACAATAAAGAAGTGCATAATTACTCGACGCGTACTAATTATACAATTGTATGGTGTACCTATGTCTATCAGTAGAAGGGGCTACGTGTATTTTAAATCACGTAATAATGTTTTCCACCCGGATATACATTGGTAGACGTTTAAGTAAGCAATCTGAATGCCGACAGACACATAAGATAAATAATAATGATAAGATCCGTATATATGGACACACAAGATAACTTTAAATCTTTAGAATTAAACATTAAATAATTTTATATGTCACGTATGAATTCTATTCATAAAGTTATAAATTAATAATACCTTAAATGTTATGTGCGAATTTTATTAGTACATAACATTTTTTGTTCACAGGCCTACAATGGTTTTCCTCTCTGAAGTTTGAAAGTGGTTTCCGGTAGTTTTAGAGATGCGGATTATGTCTGATCTGATTATATTGATGCTGATCGGAATAATATCACTAAATTTTAATCGGAATTAAATCTCTATTACAATCTTTTATTAATTTCATTGATTAGAGGATAGATAATGAGGGTACGTACTGTACAATTTAATACGGTAACATAAAAATGTAGTCGCGAAATTGTTTAACCTCACCGGACAGTTTTTGTTACATTTATGAGAAATTCATGTTGACAAAACAAGAAAGGACTATAATACACTTTGTAATAAATATTTACAGCGTAAATGTATTTTGATCTTCCCATCAGTAACCAGGAAAAGTTGTGGACACTTCACATGAAGGACACAGAATTTGATAGAAAATTCAGTGAAACCTAGTTACAAGCATGGATTTCTATTAAGGAAGTAGTTACGAACTTTCTAGGGAACAACAAGAGTCCCCATAATAAACAAATTGTGGCTAAAACGATAGAAAATTTTGGTGAAATGGGATATTCAATGAGCATTAAGCTTCACTTCGTGAATTCGTACATTGCCTCCTTTCCGAAAAATTTAGGAGCTGTTAGTGACCAGCAAGGTGAAAGATTTAATCGAGATTTGAAAGAAATAGAACGTAGATATCAAGGATGTTGGAGGACCACTGTTGGTTGCTGAAGCGAGACAATCCGAATAATGATTTTAAGAAAAAAAACTCTGAATAGAAGCTTCGAGCAAAAAAGGGCAGATATCACTGAGGTTTTTGTTATCTAAATATGTTAAGAGATATATCACCTATATACTTTAATTGTATTTAACTGATATATACTCGTATATATAAGTATTTTTTTAAATATAACATTTTTACTACATGAAGGTGTCTTTTTTGTCTATTTTTCATAGGCCCTTTTCTGAAAAATCTGAACGTGTTGGAGAGAAACTGATAACATATTCGTAATTATCGCCCCAAAAATTAGTAATGATATATTAGGGAGGAAAAAAAGGTCAACTTCGCAAGCCTGAATTTACATATATATATATATATATATATATATATATATATATATATATATATATATATATATATATATGTATATATATATATATACATATATATATATATATATATATATATATATATATATATATATATATATTATTAGTCACTATAGAGATACATTGTCTATTGTATGTTTTATTAGTATATGAAAACAAAACCTATTGAATATGAAGTGAACTCGCATTTCGAGGATCACATGAAAAGCATATGTAAATTATATTATATATGATTAGATGATATGCATATATAAACATTTAAGTGTTTATAGTATTTCTAATAAAGTATGTACAAATATTAATGTCATTTTTAATATGTAAATATATTTTTAGCTTACTTTTCGTAGCGTTAAAAATATTGCTAAATATTAAAGAAAATATTAGATTCAGAATTTTTCCTACAGTTTACCAATTAGACTTAAATCAATTGCTGGTAATGTTGTTTTTTAATTAATCTGGACTTCAGTAGTTTTAAAGACAGGGGAGAAATTTTCAATATATTTTTGTGTACATTTTCAACCAACAGCTCTATTGTAATAGTCTCTGTAGAGAATTCCAAAAAAAAATATTTTTGAATCTTTCAAAGTTACTCTTTCAATTAATATCTTACTTGGTGAAAAATAAAATCATTTAATTAATTTATTTGGAAACTTTTTAATTTCAATATAAACGCTTTTAAGGATTGACTATTAAGATACTCGTATACGTGAATTCATGTATTTTATTACTTCGCATAGTTTCTTTATCTTACATATCAGTTTCAGAGAAAAACGACCGTGATAGAAGAGTAAATGTATGAAGATATGGGAGGTTTTAAAGAGTTTAATTAATTTCCTTTTGAGATACAAAATCCTAATTAGGATTACTATTCTGAAGAATATTATTAAACATAACCTATATTTAAGGTCCCGTATATAACAAATATTTAATGTTCCCCTTAATAATTCTTTAACGATGGATTTAATTTATATTCTCTCGAAAAAAATTATAAAATATTTTATCAACAGTTCCACTGGTTTTTTTTGAGGCAGGATTGCCAAAAACAGATGAGAGACGAAATCAAATTCAAAGACGAAAAGGTGACAAAATAAACAAAATCTTAGGATGAAATATAGGAAATTCAGTAAGTTTCCAAAATAGCTTTAAGTAGGTTTCCATTTTCAAGTCGGAATGACGATGGAGATCAATTTATAATGAATGCAAGAGTCTGGATTACAACTTCGTCCGTTGACAAGAGCTGAACAGAACTTGACGTGTTAGTGTCCCTATTATACTCCTTCCGGCAGTTCCAATTTGAATGTATTTTTTAATATATGCATATATATATATATATATATATATATATATATATATATATATATATATACACACACATGTATATATACATACATATACACCTGCATTTTTTAAAACAACCCTACACGGCTATAATAAATATATTTTGCCCTTAATTAAAAGAAATACCGAAATCATTGGAAATTTCTTATAAAAAATTATATATTGAATTATTAAGATAATACTGATATATAAAATATTATAAGCTTTATATACTGACCGAACTAATAAAGCGTAAACGATAAAGAGGTCAAAAAAAGGAATCCCAACCGGAAAACCGAGGGACTCAAGAGGTGGCTGACGAAAATCTTCAGTAATTAATTTGCCCTGTAATAAAACGAAGGCAGTTTTACATGTAAGAAAGAAACCTATGTCCCTTCATGATGTGAGTAGGAACTTTGGAATACTATAAGTAATGGGGGCCTCTTAACAAAATTTATACAAGGAGTGGAAACATAAGAGATTGCTTGAAAATATTTTCATACTTAAAATTAAATTTTTTATCTCTAGCAGTGGCATCGACGTACAAAAAATGTTGCCTACATTTTAAGATACGGGTAGAAATTCATTGAAATAAATAACACTAATGAAATATTGTCCTAAGTGTTATTGAATTTGCTGCCCAATATTGGCTTGTTACTCTAACTCTAATTACGGCTACTATTAAAAATCTTTTTTGATACGCTTTAGAATAATGTAACGGAACTTGTCAACGCTTCTAGATGTCCAATTTATTTCAAAATTTGTACATATATCAAACACGAATGACAATATAATAATTCCATATCTAAACATTTTTAAAACAGATTAAATTTAAAAACAAAAAAAAATCTTTTGTAGCTACATGAACTAAGAAATAAACTAATAATATTTAAATATAAATATGTGGCGGCGGTATGCTACTTTTTGTATACTTTAGGAACATTTTTTTTTAAATATTCAATTTAAATTTGTCAAAAAAAAAATTATTTCCTCACAACAAGCCTTTTCAAATCATAATTCACGTGAATTATAAAATAATAAACTGACATTTTTTTTAAACCTTTAGGTACACCTTCCTTAATTATTAAACAAATATTTTTAATAGGGCTTTAGTGTAAACTATCTGCAAAATACAATTGTATTTAATATGTATTACATGAGACTTTTATGAAAACGGATACAAGTAGTGGGAATTTTTTACGTATAAAACTAAGGGACGTTTGAAATTAGGAAAATAAGTATTTTTGATATTGTCTTTCGACCAATACATAACGAATTTTTTTTAGAAATGTGGGTGGTCATTTGCCGAAATAAACGTGATTAATTATGTTACTTAATTAATTTAAACTTAACAATGTTTTTATAATTTTAATTACGACTAGTGATCGCCACACTTTTTAAATAACAAAAAATAAAATCTTTCTTAACATTTTGATCAGAATACTCTTTTATGTAATACGTGCAGCTTCACTCGCATTTATTTTGGCAATTATTTCACAGTGTAGTTGTGCTACGTGTAATAATTTGAAAACATCACTATAAAATTATAAAAAAATTATCCGCTTTAGTATCCTATATATGAATATATAGAAAAGAAAATTAGTGCTACTATTATAATTTAAAAACCAAACTCCGAACGTACAGTTCATTGAAAATTCTTTCCACATGTACATAAATATAAAGGTTATTAAAATGAAAATTGAATTTTCAATCAAGCAACGCCAACTACGTGACCTTTAACACTATTTTCCTGATTGAGTGTAATATTAAGAGTAAAATTGTGTAATCACATCTCGCTGTTTTCGTCACTTCACCGTTCGCTCAGGGATTAAACGGGGAGCGACAATGAAATGAAGCGCTCGAAGCACAGGTTGGATTTCGTTTCGAGTGGCAGTAAGTGAGGAGAGTAGAGTGGTTGTTTTGTAGGATGTCGGTAGTTGGAATATTATCAAACGTTAGAACTTATTTGGCATTAGAAAAGTATTTTCTACATCATTAATTTAATCTACGTAATTCTACGCATAAATAGTTTAGCTTCAAAAATAATGTGATTCAGAATTATCATGTAACCCAGAATTATCATGTAAAGAATGATCATGTTATGTAAATGCTTTTAATATACTGAATCAAATTTGAAATAATCTTTCGATTCATTACAATTTTATTGTTTTTTTTTAAATTTTTGTTGGACTTTGTATGTTAGTAACTCATCATTCCAATTGTCATGTTATTTGCATTTAATTTTATGTTTTAGCTTTTTGTGAAAAACAAACGCACAGAGAAGCCAGCGATCCTGTGAATGTTCAATTTTTTCTCTAAAAATACAGAAAAATAATAATAATATTAACAGAAAATTATAATAGTAAAAATAATAACTTATCTTTCAAATAAATACAAAATATCAGAAATAGTCGGAAAGTCGAACGAAACGATGTACCATAACGGCACATATGCCAGTTACATAAAATATAATAAAATTGAAAATGCATTTTATATACCAATTGAAATTAAGCAAGTATACGGTATCTAATGTCGTGAAAAATATTAAATATTTTTTTCTTAACAAAGAACCAAAAAAAAATTAACACACAGAGATAAAGTGTAGAAAATATTTATGTAAGTACATAATCATTTGATTTTAGGCTATTTTTAGGTTTATTATTTACTGCACGCAGTAACGTCAAGTACGACTTGACATTGGCTAATTTGAGTCCCATCGCTCGTAGCTCACAAGAAGAATTCCAAGTTGGTATGTATTTTAGTTAAAAGTTAATATTCGATTTTAAATTTGTACATATAACTATCTTACCTTTTAATATTAGCCTATGAGAGACAGGAACTAGAGAAAAGGTTGGTTAAAAAAATGTGAGATTTGTGAAAGTTAAAAAAGTGATCTTTTCGATAATTAGCAGAGAGATTGACGTAAAACGAATTTGATTTTAATGTATGAGTAGAAATTTATCGAAAGATATATAAACCAACTACCATTCGGTATAATATATTATACGTATGTATTACAAGTATGCTAAAGTTCAGAATGTTATGATATAAGATAAACACTCACTTATGCCTAATAAATAAAAAAATATTTATTTATGTGGGAGAAGCATGAATATTTTTTTCCTAATATGTTGATAGTATGACAGCATAATTTTGAAGGGACGGTGTATTTCAAAAATACATACTTATCGAAAAAAAATTTAATTGTTACATCCTAAAAACATGACGAAGGGGAGTAGTGGGTTAAAATTTTAATATTGAGGAAAAATTCCGTTGCAAATATAAAAGTTCGCCCTTCGAAACTCTGAAATTTCTAATATAATATAATTTAAATTGTCACATAAATTATAACAACTACGTGACTTTTAAAAGTTTTCTTTTCCCGCTAATAGAAAAAACTTGATTGAACAAGTCTCGCTGCTGTCATCATTTCATACCATGAAATTCGTTTCAAATAATACGCTTAGAGCTGAAACAATAGCTGGTATTAAAGTTAACAGTTCGGATCTCGCAATGGAATATTGGGTCTCAAATCGAGACACAATGAAGGTCGAAAGCGAAGTGTTTCTTGTAAATAATGCTGCTCGCTTGAATATTTTCTAAGGTGGAAATTGTTTAGTGTTAGGAAAATCCTTTTTCAGTTTTAATAATTTGTAAATATAATTTTGTGAACGTTTTAAGACAAAAAACGTTAAAGTGAATATATATATTTTTTATTTTTTATTATTTTTATAACTTCCTCAATATCTATTTGAAGGAAATATTTAATTTAAAATTTTTTTTCTGTGTGCTGAAAACAGATATACCTTTAGTGATTTTCCCATTTGTATTGCACGAGACAATGAAAGAGGGTGTGGAAATTAGAATTTTAGAAATATTTATGTCTGAATGAAAAAACAGGAAAGGCTGACCATTTACAAACTTTTAACTAAGGCTAGTCAGCATTAGGACACAGCTTTAGCGATTTACCACATGCGAAGCTTACTGATTTGCCCAGAAGTATCACAGAAGACGTGAAAGTTAGGAATATTTACTATCTGTTTACTTCTTCAGAATGCCCAGATTTTCAGAAGATATGATGTTGGCTCATATCGTATATATATATATATATATATATATATATATATATATATATATATATATATATAATTTTCTACGTACTTCAATTGGATTTTGTTAACTGGTATATTTTTATTGATACTGTTTGTCATTACTTTGATATTTTAACGTCAATTTATAGTCCTACTTTTTGACTTAAGTAGTAACTTTTATTTCAAAATTTTAATATAAAATATTTCATATCAAAACCAAATTTCTACAAGGATTTGAAAAGGAAATAAAATTGTCAGTTATACTAGTTTCCTCTACAGATGTAAGGAATAATTAATACTTAATTTGTCATTTACCACAAAGTGCTAACTATCGTAAAGTGAGAACTATTTTCGTTTCGAATAACTGTGCCACTGTATCGAAGAATAACATAATTTCCGAGGGTAAGTCAAGTTTACATAAGTAAAATTTAGTACAACTAATGTAATATGAGAGGAGATTCCGCTATTTTCGATAATACTTATTTCCTAAATGGAATTTATTGTAATGCAAAAATCATTATTTCGAATTGAAGTTCGTTCGCTATTCTAATATGAAATTATTCAAGATACTATTACTCGCAGAATTTTATTTGTACTGGCAGCCTTTTTTCGCTAGTACCAATTTGAACGATATTCTGATAACATTCGCTGCTCTAAAAAAATTCATTTAAGAGACAAGAGATTTAGTCCGACTCAGAGTCAGCGTTGAGAAATTTAGGAACACAAATGGCATGGGAAAGTAATTGTACGGCTCGGACCTATTTTTCTCATTTTGGATTAGCAGTCTCATTACTTGAGTTTCATTTCGTTTATACAATTATATCCCAGAATGTGGAATACTGCGAGAGTAACAACCAAAAAGTCTAGAAAATTTTGGAAAAATTAAAGTTTTAGACAATTAGCTTCAGTTTCAATTCAAGTAGATTTAATTCTGCAATGCTGCAATTTTGAAGATTTTCTTTTACAATAACTCCAGTTTGACGGTAATCATTGATTAAAATGGTCAAATCGTCCACGTGATCAGGACAAATATTTTATGCCTAACGATCAGTTAGCTATTCCAATGAGGTCTTGGAGCAAAAACCTGCTACGTGTGGTTCTGTTTATTGAAAATGAATCTTATTTATATAATACAGGTATCCAATAGAGATTTCCATGTTATAGTTCAGAAAGGGGTGAAATGGGGTGTTCAAAATAGTAACAGAGAAAAATGATTAAATGGACTTATTCAAAACTTACTCAAAACTTACTCAAAATTTTTCAAAATTACTCTAAAAATAAATAATAAAACACATGTTTTACAGTTTTTAAATAATCGACCGCAGAGGAAGTGAAATGGAGATCAGAATCAAAATTCATCATGAATTGAAATTGTTAATATTCCTTATATTGAAACATTCCTTATTAGACATAATATAGGTGGCAACAAAGAAGAGATTTTCAAAATTCAACATCTAAAAAGTCAAAACTTATACGGTAAAAATATGGTTGGGGCTCCTATTAACACATAAATTTGAAGAAATCATTCCACATATAATATCAGCAGCAATAAAGGAGGTTTTTTAAATTAAGTCCTAGAAGGGAACCAATTTTTCACACATTGATTAAAGAGAAACGAAATAGTGAAATTGTGATCGATCATTTTAGATTCATTAGCACTTCCCATCGTATTTTACTTCGCAGTTCGTGTAAAAAACGACTGAAGAAAATATTTGACAGCGTGTATATGGAATGCTCACCTAATAAAGAATACTGTTATATTCGATCTTCGAAGTGACCGCACTTTACTAATCGCCGCATATGATGCGAGAGAATATTTCAAGTAGATATTCATGAGACTAATTTAGGATAGGGGAATAAGAGTAAAATTGATTGGCTCATTGGTTGGTATTAATTAAAAAGGTGGAAATCAAGAATATTAAACCTTGAGAAAAAGAAAAATACTCTTCCTTGTTGGATCTCCTGTACCATAGTCTTATATTGCTAATGGGCATATCTGTAATTCAAGTCTGAAATTTTAATCAGCTAAAACACTGAAATGACACCTAGTTGCAAATTAAAGCATCACAATGAAACCATTATTATAACATAATTTATTTAGGTAGAAATAAGGTTTATGTCACGTATTCCACTGACTGCAGTGACCTCCCTAGTGAATTCAATAGATTACATTTCCATTTTAAGTGTGGTTCGCGGCGACTATAGGTAAGTCGCAAGGGCAAACTCTTAATTTCCCAGGAGTTGCCTTGAGGGAATAGTCAGTTTTATGTGATGTGGTTACGTCCATGCTCACCCCGTGGCCTAGTTATTTTAGTACCACCCTTATAATGACATAGAAAGAGGTCTACGAGAATTTTATAACTTTTTAAGGAACCCATATTTTTTTTGTATAATTACAGCTGTGTAGCGAATCATCAATATTATTTTAATCATAACATTTATTTTGATTTAAAGAAATAGTTCGTCAGTGTTTGATATTTGTACCTAAAACTATGTGAATATAAAGTATTGTTTTAAACAGAGGAACAAACAACTAGAAAGCAGAACCCAAAAAAGTTATGGACCCATATAATGATGCCGTCCAGAAAATAGTAATAAATATCTCACTATTTTTAAGAGTAACTTACAATTTACAAATTGCAACAATAACTATTTAGAGTAACAATTAATTTACACAATAAATTGTAATAACACTGACTTGGAATGTATGAACATGCTCCATCCATTTGCATTTGCTTTATTAAAACACGTGAGTTCGTGACTTTGTACAACACTAACGCGTTAGTACCGCGAAACAAAACGTGATTAACATATATCTTTCTTAACTTTGATGCCTTACATCCACTAATTTACGCACGACTCAATTCTGTGATGTAGATACCAAGATCTGCTTGTAAATGTTAATCCGCAACTAAAAAAATTAGCTGCATACTTGAAAAACTATGTCATATATGTAGTGTAAACTTGAATAACAATATTTAGTTGAATCATTTGGAAGTTTGTGAATATTACTATTATATTTCCAATAGTTTCTTCATCTCCTATCGATACAAGAATTAAATATTAATGTGTTTATTCTTTTTAATTAATGTAATAAACAAATAATTTGAAATATGATATTATTATTAAGTTAACTATAATGAGTTAATAAATACATTAAATAAAAATTAAGCATGATACTTAAGCAAGAGCGTCGCAATATAAAAATAAACAGGCAGTCCCTTTGCAGTACAAAGAAGGCATTATGCCAAAACAAACATACAAAAAGGTGATATCACCTTGTATGATAAGTCCATGAACATTTTTTATGATGAAATCTATGAAATTATAAATATAAACCGACACTATCTACATGGTACTGCAGAAAGAAGAATATTGGTTTTAGTACTGAGTGATAGTACCGACTATTTAATATGAACCCTTTAAAAATAACACCAATAAATTCTTATACAATTTAAGTTAAAGCAATAAGCAAATATCCAATATAAGACCCCCAAAAGGATGAATATTTTATATTAAGTGTACCTAATGGCCATCGTGAATGAAGTATGTTGGTATGTATATATCCAACTTTATAATATTTTTATTTCATACCTAACAAGGTCATTAATTGTTCACGGTTTAAGATGTGTACAGCAAACTTAATACTTCTACTTTCTTGATGTCTGTGGACATTTGCAAGTGGACATAATTAATATGGCGGTGCACCTGCTTTTTTGCCGCTTTGTAATTGATTTGACTTTTTTTTGGGCAGAAGTGTGCTTTTTTAAGTTGAAGTGAAAAGATATAATTAAGCAAATTTGAATGCAATCCAATCTGTCAATTTGAATACAAAAGGAAATTTTAAAATAATAAACCTCTTTAATTGAGATAACTATGAAATTAAATTTTATTTGCACAATTATATTGAATTATGAATATGAATATTTTGTTTCGGGACATATGATACAAAATATAATGCAAAAAGAAAAAAATATATAGGATATTTGAGAAAACATTATTTGGAAGTGAATTATTCTTAAAAAAATTTAATTGAATGTTAAATGGGAATTTGTCTATGTAGCAAATTATTATTAATTCCTTTGAACCCATATCGAGTTTTTATTTTTCACAAGATAAATTTTACAATGACTTAATAACCAAAAGAACTGCGTAATATGAATAAATTCTGTGAATCTCACAAAATTAACTTTGATCTTCTATCTCGTAACCGCTGTGCGTGATTAAAGCACATTTTCCTGAAAAAGCTTCGGAAAATTTTCACAAACAGCAAGGAGATATCAAATGCTAGCTAGAGTTATTAATTAAAAGTATATGTGAATTTCAGAAAATGAGACTATGTTTAATATTAAGATGTTTAGTTCAAGAGGGTCCGTGATTCTCAACTGTATTTTTTCTTTAACTATAATACAGGGTAACATGTCTGTGAGTGACAACTGAAATTAATTCTTGAAAGAATTTAAGATTTTCCGCATAGGTATATCTGTATTCCCACAACCGATTAATTAGTACAGGGCAAAGTTATTAGCATCATGGAGACGTTAAACTAATTCCAAGATTTCTGTTGACGTAATTTTATAAATTATTTGGTAAAATTTACATTTCCGCTCGTGGTTACTTCTTTTAACATATGTTTGATCATTTTATTTTTAACACATATTTGATAATTAAATTTTTTTTATTTTTACAATTTTTGTAGTATTCCTGAAATCATAAAATATTATCTTTCGGCAAACTTTCAGGTTATAAATAAGTATTTGGAGAAATATTATTGATCTTGTTCTACGAGTGCAAAATTCGTCTCAAATTGCAAGATTTGGTGCGTAACATATATATTTGGCCTATTATTTTCATCCTACTTCTAATGTCGGGTCGTTGAGTCAATTTTAAAAACAGAGGTATAATCATAGAAAACCAAATGGACTCATTCTGACTTAATTTTGTACGCTTCATTTTTTGATAACGAACACAAAAATCTGAATTACGTCAATATTAACTTAGGATGATCCTCTATTGCAACTAAAACTGGCCGTCTATTGAATAATCGACGAAATGAAAGATAGTTTATTCTTTTATTTCTAACCTAATCATAAACGTTCATAATTCTCTTCACTGAGCCGTTAAAAAAATTTGGAGGCCAAAACTTATAATATCCAATAAACCATATTCGTTATTGCAACGGAGTGAAAAATTTCATGGTTTCGTCTCTGTAATGTCAACATGTTTTTAGAAGTAATGTGATATGATATATTCCATTATCATATATAATAAATATTCAGTGTATTAAAATTTAGATTCTTTGACCTAAAAGTGTAAATAGCGTGGAGGCATTACGAAAATATGTGAATTTAATCTCTTTAGGAAGTCACTCTCTAGGAAGTGACTCTCTTCGACATAATAAAAAAAGGAAATTAAATTTGCACATTGTGACAAGCCATGTAATCGAATGAATTTGATAGAGAATATCTCTTTTGTACAGTAGTGTTAGATTCAACGCAGTGTGTATTTCAAACGTTTATTATCCGTCTTATTATCTTAGCAAATTACAGTAATACTTTATCATATTTGTTATATATACAGAAAATATCAACAGAAACCCTCAATAATATTTGCAATAAATTGAAGTAAAGCATAACACTAACCTTAACGAAGCCGCATCATAAATATTGAAGTGAAAAACTTTATTTTGAAATAATTTAAGAGCAAGAGTTCTAAAAATGTTAACAGTTAAAGGTAAGAGGTTTGTGTCTAATATCTTGCAAATAATATGTCAAAACGTCAGATTTCCAAAATATTTTTTACTAGTGCAAGGTACAAATCGGAAAAAGTGAAGAAGTAATATCAGTATTTTCCATCAGTATGATGAACGCTTGTGTATTAATCTATTTTTTAATCTTTTTATCTGTTTATCACTATTGAATTTTTTAAATTACATGATCATTTTATGAAGTTATGACTATAATTCTTTAGTTTACTACAAAATGGTTTTCATATTTTGGAAACGCTTATGGTGTTAACAGGCACACCATCTGAAAACTTTCAAATGTTTACAACTTTAGACAACATATCTGCATAATTATATGAAGTTTTAAAAATTAAATAATAGTATTACAGTAATGACAGTGAGAGTGGTTTGTAATAATAGTATTAATAAAGATATTTTTAAGTAATTTTAGTTTAGTTATGTCTTGCGAAACTTAAAACAATTCTACTACTTTATTTTTTAAACGACCTAGTGACCTATAAAATTATAATAATGTTATTATATTTTTTCAAATATATGGAAGATACTCAAATATTTCAACATTCATATATTATACATTTGCAACAAACGAGATTTTATGGAAGTAACCTGAAAATAAACTTGGCCCGGAAAGAAAATAATTTTATTATAGCGTTTTAGATCAGCAGAATGTGCTCGTTAATAAAACGTAAATCTTTTGTAGGCAGAAAGTTATAAATTTTCTGAAAATCTTTACTGTTTTTCCAAAATAATCTCATGGTTGCAGTGAACAGATCGCGCTCAAGTTTGGCTTCGTAATTAAAGAAAGTTCTGTGAATTTAACAAAATAATATTTTACCGTGTACTTTCAAGCGGTTCATTTAAATGATATATTCTGAATAGTTTTTGTAAAGAACTGTATATATACACTATATTTATAATTTTATTACTTTGTAAGAGTAAATACATGAATTTTTAAGAGTTGCTACTCTGATCTGAAATCGATCCAAATCGTTCCCAGTTTTTTTTTATTGGGAAGGTAAACGATTCGGTACTAGATACTGTTTTTTGAAAATTTTCTTAACTAATACTTTCTTAACTAATATTTTCTTTTCTTAACAAATGGATTGTCAGGCTCGGGTATTTCCTAATCAATTTTAGACTCTATTTATTATTTTAAATAAAAAGCTTTACTTTGAAATATTTATCTTCAAAGTGAGATGAAATATTACTCCGACTAAAGGGTTTCGAGCTGGGAGTTAGAAAATCAGAAAATAATCTTTAATGTAAAATTATTTTAAGTAATTTCCATTATTATTTATTCCATTATTAATTTCCAGTATTAATTTATAAAGATAGCTACAAATAAGTATCCGTTGTTGTTTAGATACGCACTTTACCGGTTTTTTCTTTACTTTTTTTGAACATTTTTTAACGTTTTACTTTTTTTTAACGTTTAACTTTGAACTTTTTGAAACAAGCTACGCACCTACTTACATCTATGATACTACTTTTAAAGATATGGGTAATTAAAAAATTTTGTTACTAGACACTTAAAATAATCTGATTTATTACTCACAATTAAATGACACTACGCGATGTAGTATTATTTCTACTTTCTTTAAGTTCTTTACCACGACCTAGGTATCGTTGTATTACAACATCTTCAGGTGGGTTAATAGCAAAGATGCTATTAGCCCAGAAAGTAGAAAGTAGAAATAATACTACATCACGTAGTTTCATTTAATTGTGAATAATGGATTTCTACAAAATTAACGCCAAATATATTCTTATTTATTACGTTGAAGAATATGTAAAATAATTAGGTATTCAGAAAGATTATTAGTATGTTAGAAAATATTTTTTTTAAATTTATTTACTTATTTTGTTTCCCATCGAAATTCTTATAAAAAACTGACGACCCACTTCATTAGTTGACTTCGTAGAACATTCATAAAGCTGTATCGGTGCTGTTAATGACAATGTCATCGTATTAAATTACTCTTAATATCGCTTTCTTATGATCAAACCATTTTGTTACAAGGTAATTTTTTTTATTTGTCAAAAAAAGAATGCATGACCATCTCGAATTTTCATGTCGATGAAGAGTTTAAAAAAAAACAAGCGAGTTTAAAAAAAACATAATTTTTCGAAAGCTTCAACAACAATCCGTGGTCGAGTTCATAGTTATAAATGGAGCGCCGCATTCTTTAACCTAGTTTATAGTTTGATTTTAAAAAATGGACGAGGCTAGAAGTAATCTACACCACTTCCTGCTTTGCGAATTTTATTCTGGTCATTATGTGGTAGAAGTTACACGAAAGGTCATAGAAATGTCACCCTATTACATTATGTTGCCAATATACGCGTTCAGTTTCCAGATTTTCCATTACCGATTCAATATTCCCTCAGGATAGCATATGGTATTTTCGTCTCATATTTGGGCGAAATAGATTTTCGAACGGGACTGGACTGGCGTTATGGTTGGCTGTAAGAGATTGCTCTCGTAGCAATAAGTCCGCCATACGTATCAATCAGATACATAAAAATAATTAAATGTATAAATAAATAGGTATAATGTAATAAATTTTCAGGATTTCGATACGCCATAATTTTTTTCCTTTAAAGTCATTTACTACTCATGAATTTATTCACATTTCATAGTTAAATTTTGTGTGTTTTTCTGTGTTATAATTATTCCGTACCTTTACCGCCAGAGAAACCTATTTTTTCTCCACAAATATTTTTTTTGACATATTAGTGAGTAAAATGAAACCGTACTTTGATTTTTGGTATTCTTTTTGAAACATTTATTTTAAGCGATATTACCATTTTCCTGGAAAATTGTTTATTAGGTTATTGTATATTAATAGTTCCTTTTTATGTATTTAACCATATTCCATTTCTTTTTGGTTGTGAGAATCGGAGTATTTTTTTTTGAAAAGTTCGTTCGGATATAAACACGTTGTTATAAGAAAACTACATAGTTTGTAAAAGAACAATAAAATATTTATTGTTTAGGAATATTTCAACCTACACTATATTCTTATTTAAGCATTCAAGGTTCATTTATTTGTGTGTGTGCGGGCGTGCGTGCATGTGAGCGAGCGTGCGTGCGTGCGTGTACGTGTGTGTTTTATTTTTTGCACTATGTAAATGTGTTACTAATTGTTTCACAGGCGCGAGGCAAATAATTTAATTGCGCATGTCTCATTATAAGTTACTGCACGTCGATAGAATCATTCAGTATTGGAAAAGTCGCTAAATGCCCTTTGCCTTATTTTTATCCCGTTTATGTCAAAAATAGTTATACAATTATCGAATTGAAATTGTTTTATAGAAATGACTATATACTATATTATTACCATATGTTAATCCAGTCATTATGCCGTGGGTAGAGAAAAGTATATACTATATAAAGATATCACTAAAATAATGCATTCTATTAGAAAACATCCAATCTGCGGTATAAACCTTGAATTACTCCAATAGAGACGTTCCGAAATTAAATACGCCTTTTTATCAGTATTATCTTCATTTAGTATTTTACACGTAAAATGTGCTGAAATTAACTAGAAATTGTTAATTTGCGCTGAATGGCAAAAGAGTTTGACAACAGTATGACAATATCAGAACCCTGAAATCTGTGATCTCCGTTTTTTTTGTTGAAAATAATACATGGTAGCATGGCCATTGAGAATCCATAATTAATCATAAATCTTCAATATGGTATACATGAAACTTTTTCACGTCTACTGGCGTAAGTAAAACGTAAAGTAATTATAAATAAACAAAAGTACCTAAAATGCAGAGGAAGAATTATTAATGTACATAAAGAGTGTAAGAAAGTAATTTTGGAATCGTTGATAACTTATAAATTATTTACCACTATATGTAATGAAATGATCGAGCGCATTATAATAAGAATGCTATCCCAAATGTTCGTGCATTGCTGTTAAACGCAAACGGATTTGAAATAGCTGAAAACGCCAAACTGTGTACGAATACGCACTACGATTGGCTTTTTCGTAGTCAGTAACACCATAGATTTCTAGAGAGCATGTTGTAACTTTGATTATAAAAAATAGGAAACGTAAACAACGCCGTCACCAAGACATACTAATTGATCAAAACATTTGGAAGGATACTTTGGTATAATGTACAGTGACGGACGGGAAGACCCGATAATTTTTTTAACTAACACAGAATGTCGGTTGATATGTCTGACGAATCGAACGACATAACTTTTCTGCATATAGAAGTAGCACGGCAAACACAATTCTCCTTTGCGCTCGCCGAGTGATACTGATCTAAACACCGCGCGCGGTTGACCACTGTGTATGCGCCACCAACGATCACTATGAGATACAAAAATCGTGCGTTTTCGAACCGCTTCCTAAATGTAGCAAGTTACGCTTTTAAAATCATCGACGAATGGCTAAAAATCGTTCGTGCCTTCACACATAGAAAGCCATACGTTATATTTTTTAACTATTCGAAACCGCGTTCGTTTAATTGCAGTGCGTGCTAGGCCATAAGGAGAGTTTACGGGATTGTCTGAATCGAAACACGATCACGAAACGCGTCATTTACAGCTTGTGTGATAAAAGAAACAAATTTAAATCAATTTCATGGCCATTTGGGACATTTGTGAAATATTTTTCTTATTATTGATATCATCAGTATATATATTTTGAATATCCATAAAGTGTATTAGTGAATCAGTCAGCCATCAAAATTAATACAATTACGTCGCAGGTTCTCATTAAATACATGGTTTAATATTTACTGCCACCTTCAATGGTTCAGATATTAAGCATTTTAAAGAGTATCGGGATCCTCACTCTTTATACTCTAAGGAAGTACATGGCGTAGTTAAAGTCAGCGACAATTCAAGGCACATAGGTACTTTTGTGCTAACTTTGACTTTGTCGTACAAGCTTATAGTACAGATGCCTAATACACCTGGCTATTTAATGTAAATAAAGTGTGGCACTGAAATTTATCTTTTTAAATAAATCCAGGTTATAAAATTTATTTAAATTACAAATTAACAAAAATGAATAGGACACAAAATAACTTTACTGTCAAGCTGAAATTAAAAAAATAGAAATATAAATTTTTTGAACTTGGCATTAACATAGCAATGTATTGGTGTACAAATAATTCAGTGGTTTTATCCCATGCTGTAAATACTACTTTTATTTCTTGTCAATTTTATTTAGCAACCTTTTCATATATTTACATCCGACAACCTATTTCCAATGAACATTTACTTAGCATCAACCTAAAATAAAAATATTTTATTCCCGTTGGCATCGTCTTTATAAAAAATTGTAAAAAAAAATCAATCTAAAATTTTAGAAATTGATCATTTTTTCGTACGATTTTAGTGGAAATATTTCAAAGAACACGTGTATTTATAATACGCTGTAATTTTGTCTCACGAACTCAAAACAAAGTATAAAATAAGTATGTTTTGATCAACTGAGGTGATTAGTAATGCAAATTTCTTTGCATTTTGACATTTTTTAATGATGTGAGATTAAATTTGTGGATAATATTATTATGAGAATTTGTTCTATAAAATATTCTTCACAACCATTAAAGGTTATTATTTTCTACAGAAAAGATCTTTCGAACTTTTTTGTAGGACCTACCGTTCTCAGTTTAATCACAAAAAAGCATTTACCAAGAATAGGTCTAATTAATAAACCCCAATCTAAAAATTGCTGTAGGGTAATTAGTAAAAAAAATACTGACAACTGGACTAACGTAAGTGGCTAGACACGAGAGTTTTAAAAGATTTTACAAGGTGTATTTTCAGCGCATGCGGCGGCATATAGTGAGTGTATTTGTTATTTTCATAGATTCGATGTAGCCCAGTAATTTTAGGCATGAAAATAACCAATTTGTAAAAAACATATTAGTGGAATTTTGGCATGCACCTACGTTATGGCGTTATAAAAAACATCCTTTAAAATCAGCTATAGTAGCAGATATGCCGCACTTCATTGGTACGCTATCAATAAAGTTATTTTAAATAGAAGGCATTTCCATTAGCCCTCTAAGATTGGTCCTTCAAAAACAAGGTAAATGTTATGGCAGGCTTCTAATAAAACTATTTTAAATAGATACCTTATTGCACGCTTTTTCTCTTTTTGCTTGCAAGCACTATGTTGAGGCATATTTTTCAAAGTTTTGTAAAATAGTAAATCTATCAATTAATATAACGTCATTGAGATACGTCATACTTTTATATCTGTAACCTTTTCAAATCCAAGTCCTGCGTTTTTTTACTTTAAAATATTTCAATAAATTTCCTTATAATCTTTGCGCTTTTTCATATGTACGATATAAATTTAAATATGTAACTCGCAGTCTTAAACTGAATGCTAAAGAAACAGGGCAACGCTGCCAGTCCCCCATTTTATTAAAATATTATGTTAGGTAGAGTTCAGTAGTGTAGTGGAGTGATATTAACCTTTTATTGTCACCGAAACAAGATTATAAAATAAAATCAAGTGTTTAAGTTTCGCTTACAGTTTCACAACGGTAGCTACTCGGAAATAATCGAATAGGTGGCGCTGATAGACGCTAAGCGGGAACATTCACGTAAAAAGAATCACGAATTGTTCCGTGAGCAGCAATAATTTGCTTTTACGATATATTTAAAAACCTGCTATTTGGCCATTCACTTTTTATAATTTCAATAGTTTGTAGCTAATAGTAACCCTAAAAATAAAAATTATATCAGTCTAGTAAATATCATTTAAATTTTTTGCAGTGAGTGTCAGTGTTTAATTATATTTTTCGTCGTAGATTATATGACGTTATTTTCCGCAATATATATGACTAATTTTATTTGCCATTTGCTTTCACACTGGACTCGTTTGCTTATTGCAGCAAACAGAAATAATAAATTAAATTAAGTAATTTCATTATTTTCTTTTGTGTGTGTATATAAACACACACACATATATATATATATATATATATATATATATATATATATATATATATATATATACATATGCCATATACGATGTTTATTGCGAAATCGGATATGTATAAAGTTTATAATCATTTTAAATATACCTCCTTCGTCTGAAATTCGATGTTAAATTATAAAATAAATAAAATTTGCTCTTATATATACGAGAATAATGTATGGCTGGATAAAAAAAAGGAAATGGTCGTATCTTTATTAACGTATACACGGGAGAGCACAGCCTCACGTTCCTCTATATAGGAACGCCACGGTGCAGGAATCGATCGGCTTTGAGTTTATGTCTCTATGGATATCTGGACGCTACATATGATACGTATTGGTTCAAAGCTGTAACAATAGAAACAATGCATTTGCTATAAAAAAGATTGCTTTCGCAACCATGTCCTTGCTCTGATCACATTATTTCACAATTCAGATTTATGTATTAATTTTAAGTTGAGTTATTGTTCCATATATTTGTTTGTAACCTGGGATTTAGTTACTTTAGTAAATTTATATTTATTCCATTAAGTTCTATTTTTATTTTAAAGACATATATTATAAAGTTTCGAGATATCAAGCACTGGATAAACATATGTATTTGTATTTTTTGATGTTTAATCTTATACTTTTTATCTTTATGTAACCTTCAACCCATACAATTCCAGTATTGGAAAATATTATTTTGATGAAATTTTTTGTAGTGTTCTTTTCCTTATCGTTCATTATAAGTAGTTTGAAGAAATGAGATGGGTAAGATATTTTCTTTCAAAATTATTTTTACCTACTATTTGACCATATTTTTTAAATTTGAAAAATATGTTTTAAAATGTTAGAGTAATTCTCTCGGATCCAACGATTGTAACCAATCTAAACCAATGAAATCCAATCTCATCCTATTTAACCTAAACCAACCTAATTCAACTTAACGTAACGTGGTTAGATGGGAACCTAATCCAATCTAACCTAATGTAATATTTATTTTATTTAAAAAAAGCAATTTTCCGACGTGGAGTGGTAAGGTCTTTTCCCATTGAACTCCAAACTATTTTGAATGTTTATAGCGAGTACGGTAGATTATTTTTAAAAAAATATTTTTCGAGAATAACTCTCGTTAAGAACTGCCTAAAGATTTTATTTAAAAATATAACCTTAAGACAGTTAAGCAAAATTACAACCAAGATTTGCTTAAAAAGAGTAATATTTGAACTTTGGCAATAAACTAGTTTGGACAATAATCTCCATGAAAGCAAGTATTGTAGATGATAGGACTATTAAATTTTATTTCCTACTTTATGGGTACTTTCCTTCATAATTATTAAGAAAATAAGACATTAAATTGTCATTTACTGGTATTTGTTAATATTTAACATAAAATTTATAAATTTCACATAAGAATGACGTGTGAATGGAGGGTACCGTTTTGAGGGCCAATAACAGTTTGGAAATTTTGAGATTTTAGTTAAGGATTCTATTTGATAATATCGAATAATGGATTTTGAATGAAAAACAAAGATATTCTGTAGTAAAAGAAAATATTATTTATATAATTCATATATAATTCAATTCAATTCTACATATATAATTATATAAATTTAACTCTACTAACGTTGGAAACTTGAACAGATTGAAAAGGGTCGAACCAGTGTTGTTGTACAAAAAAATATTACATGGACATTTACCTATTAACAACACCCTCACCTCCTCAATGTAATATTATATTAAAAAAAATCTAAGCTTAGTTTCCGTGCAGACCACACTTATTTATGAATCTCAATAGTAAATTTTTATTCAATGCCTTTGTAAACATATCTGCGGTCTGATCTTCTGTTTTCGTATATTTCACATTCAATTTACTGACTTTTATTAACTCTTTAATAAAATGATATCTAATATCAATATATTTCAAACGTTTAACACAATCAATATCAACAAGAATTATGGCACTTTGATTGTCACTGAATATTGTGACAGGGCAAAAATTTGTAATACTAAAATCTTGTAATATATTGTCAAGCCAGCAGGCTTAATTAGACGACATACCATTTGCTACATATTCTGACTCTGTAAAGAACAAAATAACACTGGCTTGTTTCTTTGAACACCAAGAAATCAAATATTATTTGGTTCATTTTGATATCTGCTTAAAATTGATATTGCAACACAAATATCTGACCTGGTTCCTAACGCTGCATAAGACAAGTAATCTATAATTCTTCTACATTTCTTTTTAATATCTTTTTTAATTAC
Organism: Druceiella hillmani; assembly: GCA_039881145.1. Taxonomy (NCBI): domain Eukaryota; kingdom Metazoa; phylum Arthropoda; class Insecta; order Lepidoptera; family Hepialidae; genus Druceiella; species Druceiella hillmani. The sequence continues at coordinate 1,364,738 of JAYKKI010000032.1, read as the reverse complement.
AAAATCATTATTTCGTTCTAATATTTTAAGATTTTAGTTCACAACTATAGAGATACGCATTTAAACATTTTAAATTTTTGCGAAATATTTTCAAGGTATTCCTTTTGACAAAACTCGGTGATTTTATTTATTAAATCCTGTTTCACATGTATGACTAAAAAGCTCGATACCAAGCCCATGTCTTTCATTTTAAATTTGCTATTTATCACTGATTTAAGGTTTGTTTTATCATTTGCGGAAGTTAACAAGTCGTCAACATATAAAACAAATATCTTAACATCACCGTTACACTTAGTATACAAATAACAGTCACTTTGGGACCTGATAAAAACGTTTTCATTATTACAGAGGTAAATTTATCGTTCCAATATTTGGAATATTTTTTCAAAACATATGAAGATTTTGTTTAATTTAACAGTTTTTGTATCTCCAATATAAGTGCCTCTCTATTACTCCATATTACATCTGTACTTGACAGTCCTCCCTATTACCCTCCTCTCTCTCTATTACTCTCTGTGCTTCACGGTCCTAACTATCATCTCTCGTTCCTATTAGTCGTCTCTCTATTACTCTCTTTGCTTGAAAGTTGTTCCTCGGATGTACTCTCTGGTACGTTGTTCCTCGGATATACTATCCGGTACATTTATGTCATAATCAAGTGTAATCAACTACTCCTTCTTTTTCTCCTATTTTTTCTATAACAACGATATATCTTCTGAATTCAACATTGTTCTTTTCTGGGAAATATAATCTGTGAACTTTAACTTCTTCTCCGTAGCCAACCATGATTCCTTTTTGACCTTTAAAGCCCCTTCTTTTCTTTAATCCTTAGGGATGTGGACAAATACAGGGATAGGACAGGATAAGGACATACTAAAAATCTTGAATGCATTTATGTCAAAATGCTTATTCGTCCATGTCGCGTACGACGTCTTCCCAAACTCATTACTTTTACCAGGTCTGTTTAATACAAATGCAGCGATATGAGCAGCTTCCGCTCATAATTCCTTCGATGGACCTTTTGCATACAACATTGTTTGCGCTAAGTCAGAGTTCTGTTTTTTTCTCTTTGCATTGCCATTTTCCCCTGGTCTGCACGTTTTACTGATATGCTATATAATACCGTTCCTCGCAAACAGTTCACATGTACAGGACATTTCTCCGTTTCAATTGACTAGTGCACACACACTATTTTGTTTTAAAAATTTACACAAATAATTTTTAGCAATCATAACATAACTTCTGTCTTTAGCATAGTTCACAAAGAATAAATTTATTTTTAAATACGGCACATACATACATTGTCCATGGTTGTGTTTACCCATTCGCCACCATTAAAAACCTGTACCGCCACCTGTTCACAACAATTAGCACTAATTACACTGTCATTACAGACTACACTGATTTATTCGATATCGGAAAACATGCCGTGAATTAATCTCGATAACGGCATATATGACGACTTGCACCGGTGTCCACTAACCACTGCGACTCTTGAAAATGTCCACTTGGATACCGATTATGCACGCGTTACTGTCTCTTTCTTTATATTTTCTAAATCGTCACTCGCTTTTAAAATGTCCTATTTTTTGCAATAAAAACACTTATTATTAGATTTATTGTTTACCGCACTCTTATTATGATTGTTTACAATACTACTACAATCGCTTTGATAATGTCCCAATCTATTACATTTGTAACACTACATTTTTTTTATTCATTTTAATTGCAACGAAAACCGAGGATTGCTGAGCTACTTCCCTTCTTTCTTTCAATCGCTCCTCTTCCACCAATGGCCTAGCGACAAGATTATCGTATATTTGCTTATTTTCCGGCGCTGACTCCCATGCAGGCACAAAATGCTTAGAACCATCTGTGAGCGACATCAACACCTTTGTGATGAAGAATTTTTCAGAATCCTCTTCTCCCATCTGGTTTAGTTGATTATTATATTCTTCTATTTTAGACAAAAAAACAGACATCACTGTGTCCCCCTCTATTTTGTAATGGAAGAACCGCTATTGCACGATATGGGTGCTTGCAGATTCAGGTTTTTATTCATAAACACTAGCCAGTTTCCTCCATATTTCCGCAGACGTAGTGTAAGTTATAATATGCATCATCGTGTTTTCTGCCATTGTTATTACAATACGTGTTTGGGCTTTTGGGTTTTTCTTCTCCCATGCAGCCTTATCAGCCCCGGCCTCTGGTTTGACACTCCCCCTTCTATGACTGCTAGTAAATCTTCGTAGTAAAATAACAGATTGAAACTTCCATAGATTCCACTTTGATGCTGCTTCCAGCTTGATGTGCAAGCCACGTATTTTAAAGTTGTCTTCCATCGCTGTGTTCTATCTGCTCGTCCCGTCCTTGTGCAACAAAACAAGTTTTCCTTTCAGCCGGCTCAACCTCAAAACGCAGCCCACGCCGCGCCGATGCTAATAGTATTTCTTGACGAAACAGTAATCATCCTTTGTTTCATTCAATCACAACAGGATTACGTACCTGGGCCCGTAACTGATAGAAAATAAGGTATTCTGCAATAAAAGAAAATATGATTTATTTAACTCAACTTTACATTAAAAAGCTGACCTTATAAGCTTGAATAGACTGGAATGGGTCGAACCAGTGTTGCCATACAAAAAAATATTACATTGACATTACTTTTCAATATGGAATAATCTCAAAGTTACTGACTTACTATTATTGCCACAAAGTATAGTCGTTTTTGATGGAATGTGATAAAATGCGACCTTTGTAACAATGTATTTGTAACGCTATGATGATACCGATATTTATGATAACTAAATATCAGTAATCATTTAACTAAAACATAATATGTATTTTTCCTTAATATGTGCTTCCTTATAATTATAGGCTAACTAAACTGAATTTCCATATTAGCAGACTTTTAACAAATTAACTTTTTGCTAACAATTCAATATCATTTGCATTAATTCTGAGTCTTTATATCAAATAAACTCAGACAACCTAAAATAAACTCTCCTGCCGGAAAGCATCTTTTTGTTTCACCGCTTATGCGGAAACAACATCTTCAAAGTTACTGCAACAAAAATCTTAAGCTAAGTTTTACAAGATGCCGTACTGTTGCTAAAGATATTATATTTAATTTATATTCAAGAATTATAAAAAATATAGTTCTGTTGAATATCAAAATAAAAAAATGTTTAATCTAAAGAAAGTGTGGGCCTTAAATTTTATGCAGTCTCTTTTTCAGAAATCTACGAAATGAAACAACCAAAACGTTTTTCAGTATTCCGAATCAAAAAATTCGCTTTACAGCTTATATTATAAAGTTTATTTGGAATTTATTGGTGTCGTGAAATAAAATACTTTGCTATTCTTTTTTTTTAATTGAAGTACTCGTTTATTTTCGGATTCTGTTAAAAGCTGGTTAGATTTTAAATCTAAGATAACAAATATTACTTTAATATCTCTATCAGATACTTGAGGATGTAGTAAAATAAATGCAATAACTCTTTTTATTTATTGATGCTCTATTTGAAATAAGCAAAAAAAATTCAAAGCAGCGTCGAGCAAACTTTTTATCTCAATTTCATGCTTATTTTGGGATATGATATTTTAGCGACATTTAAATTGGCTAGTAATATTACTGGAAAACCGATATTTGATGTTTTTTCATGTTATATTCGTTTAAATAATCTGATTGCATTTTTAAAAAGTTGTCGCTCAGGCAAAAGTTTCAATGATTTGCTGGTTGATGAAATTTTGGTGCAAATATTATTAGCCTCTAGAAGAAATTTTAATTCTCATAAGAGGTAAAAAGTTGACAATTTTTTTTTCTTGAATAAACATAGTACTCTGCATCTTACAACCATGTTTGTTCTTAAAGCAAAATGTTTTTTCTTAACTTGAACTGTTTCAGATATATTTGAATATTTTATATGTAAAGGCTGGTTCTTCTCTGATAGCTGATTCGATAAGGATAAATTATTAACATGCTCATTATTGCGATAATTGATGTATCCATTTCTGAGTTAGTCGAAATTTAAATATAGCTTATGGCATCATATATGCCGATTATCGCATCTACTTGCCTTTTTCAGATCAGATTCATATATGATAAATTCATTAAATTTTCAATTTGTTTGTACACCGTGTTATTATAATAGAGTAAGGAATATGCATAATTAAATTCTATAGTCATATTATGGAATCGTTGTTACTACGTTTCATTATTTTATTTTAATTTAGTACCAAGAAGTAACCTCAAATTAGTTTGCAGTTGGTATAATATTTTACAAGAAAATTTTAATAACATTATGTGACTAAATGTGTCTTTCACGATGTGCGTGTGTCAGCTGAGAAAATGAAACAGATTAAAACAAAAATACAATGCTTAGTATATTAATTGAATGAAAATAGAAGGTACCTGCAATGTATCCTCATCGCGAGAACCGCAAGAGCCCTGATATCACATATCATAAACTCTGAGTGAAATCTGCGGTGAGACATTTTCATCACTCATTTTGAAATATCTCGTTGCAGCGTTTGTAATGAATAAAAATTAAATTAAAACGAAATTCTTTGAAATAAATGAATTTTTTCAGACAAAAATTTGTGTTAAAATTTGTACAACATTTTGAAAATGTGTTTTCCAACATTAAAATTTGGAAAACGGTTTTTGGTAGGAAAAACTGATGTCTAATTGAAAGAATATTGTACTTGATAGTTCATAAAATCGGAATTGGTCCCGATATAACAAAAAGAAATAAATGTATTCTTAGTAGTGATAATAACAGTACATATTTATCACATTCCTTACCTGTTTTTTTTATTTCATGTATTGGATTATCTCCCGAATCTCATTATCTCCAAATATAGCATATCTTTCAAGGAATACTAATTGATAAAATATATGACTAAATTTTGGTATAAGCTGAACTCTAACATGCAAATTTAACTGATATTCCAAATATCGCATTAAGATATATATTCCTATCATAATTCAACATTAATTTTGCCTGGTTCTCCCTTTTTAAATATTGTTTAGTGATTCCAAAATTAAAAGTCAAATTTTTGTAAGACAGATTCGAAAATTTTGTAACACATTTTCAAAATAGACCAGATGATAGACAACAAAAAATGTACTAATACCGTAGTCAAATACTAGACTAAAGTAAAACTGACATAACATCTATTAAATGCAAATAATTTATTGGGAAAATAAGTAATTTTTTCACTACCAGATTTATTATTAGTTTAGAAACTAATAATTTTATCTACAGAAAATATTCATACCAAAATTTTCATAAAAATCAGTGATGTTTGTTTTTGTAATTTATGTATCTAAAATTTTTCAGGAACTTTTCATAACATGCCCCAAAGATATTTGACATCCCCTCTACTTCTTTCAATTCCGATTTTCCATAACTTTTCTCCATAAAATGCTATACTTATTTATAACTTAATGGTTATTTGTTTAAATTTTCCGACGTTTATGTCTCTGTTCAATCTAAATTCAACATTTTGTCACATGTCGATACCGGTTCCCTTTTCGGTATCCTTTAATTGTTTATTTTTGATAAAGCGGAACTAAAAACCATAATATTTTCATTCCCAAGTAACAATTTTTTGTTGTATTTTCATGCCATTCTTTACTAAACTAGTTCCATATCTTTGTCACTACACACGTACTATGAAGAAGAATGCGTTTGTTAAACTTCAGTATTCCGCTCATGAAAGTAGATCGACGACCGGCAGGAAGGCAGATCGGTTATATCCGTTTTGTACAGGCAATACACTGAATGATTTATAAGTTCATAAACATAGACGATGGTTCACTTCCGCGTTCAAACGTATTTGCCTTTGTACACCGCAAGATGCTCATGGGTTGAAAAGAAAATTTTCATACGATTATAATGAATTTCATTTCATTGATGTAAATAGATACTTTGCATAGGAGGAAAACATTTTACATACTAAAAAATACTAGCCTCTTCCATGTGGAAATTGGTCCCCTATACTGAAATGATAATTGTGAAAATAAATATTTTTAAAATAATTGAACAGTAAAATTGAAATAATGCAGGTATATTTCGGACTTTTGAATAATGCAAAAAATACATTACCTGTATAATACTTGTAGATCAGTCCAAAAGTTAGACACATACATTAATAAATAATACACAGTATTAATTTTATCATTGAATTCAATTTCATTTAAATTAATTATATGAAATCTTCCGAAATTACATGTTTCTTATTTCCATTAAATTTGGAAAGACGCCTCATAAACATTCCATCCAGATTAGGATACCGAGGAATATAACGTTGTGAGAATGAGAGTTGATTAAAAATAATCTAAAATGTAAAACGTAACATTTGGCTTCAGAATTTGTGACAAATTCCTTTTGGAACGCCCTCCCATATTAGCTTTGTGGTGTATTTAGAATAAGAATCCTAAATGTCAATATCATCTGATCGGAAACGAATAATTTTCAAAGTGAAATAAATAGCAAAAAGAGCTATTTATTTCATTGCAATAGAATGAGCCCGGATACTATATTTGCTGTTTACCATTGAGATTCGTTTCAAATTACTGATTTCTTTTTTCTTGTTTGATTCTTTAATCTCAATAATAAAAGGCAATTATTTTACCCGGTCTCATTTTAATTACCGAGTGGAATAATTTCTTTTTCACTACACTTAGACGTTGTCAAAATATGCCTGTTCCTGCTTGGAACCATGTTACCCTAGGGCACATGAAAATAACTAATGTCGTTTTTAAGTAAATTTTCTTTATTCATTAATAGTAGTTAATAACTGTTTATTTCTTTAGACAAATCCAATATTTCAAGTGGATACAAAATTACATTATGATTGGCCCAGTTTTTTGTATATATTCATATAGATATCATTCATTCGAATTTATTAGATTTTACTCATTCCAATTTTCCTTTTTAATATATTTGATTTTTCACTTTCTCTACTATAAATCAAAATATAAAAAAAATTACTCTACTCAAAACTTTTAGTAAAACTAGTTTACATTTTTAATAAATAATAAGCATAAATAAAAATGAAAAAATTATGTCTCTACATTAATGGTCCTTTAGAACAAACCATGAAAATATTAATACCCCCCAGAAATATGAACTTTAAATCATCGATTTAGAGGAAAAGGCAGGAATATAAGTGCAAATCTTTCTCTCTTATAGGCTTTTGTCGAAGCTATCTTTTTTTTAACATGCATACTTCTTCTAACATGAGAAGATAAAATTTAATTTTGACTTTGAAATGCGGAAAAGTTTCATCAAAAAGTGGAAAAATTAAATATTAAAATCGGAAATTAAAAAATCTTAGATATTCTTCTTAGTCAGAAGAGAATTTGAAATCAAGGGTCCATGACCACGCTTGAAGTTTTTGCAATATATAAGTAGAGCAGCTAGAACTGCCTAATATGTTATAAAATTATTTGTTTTAATAAAATATAACGAAATATTAAGGAAGAAGGAAATAAGTTTAAAAGTTAGTTGGTACACAAAGAAAGTTAAATTTCTTCAAGCATCGCATGATAATAAATACATATATATACATATATATATATATATATATATATATATATATATATATATATATATAAATATATATATATGTGTATATACATACATATATATATATATATATATATATATATATATATATATATACATATATCTTGTTACCATGAATTAATTTAGCATACGAAACGGCATACAGATGAAAAGTAAACATACCAAATTCTGTTGAAATTTATTTAGGTGAATATAAAATATCTTTTAAAAACCGACTTCAAGAAAGTGGGTACTAAAAAGTAAAAAACAATTAACCCAAAATAGGTACCTACATATTTGCAATAAATAACTAATTTACTTATTTTTGAAGTCAATGTCAGCAATGTCGACCAACTTAAACAAATTTGTTATTTAATTTAATTTATAATGTAAATTCAAAACTTTAACTTCTTATAATACTAAATGGATTCATAAAGGGCCTATTTATAATATAAAAAATAGGCCCTTTATGAATATATTTAGTATTGTAAGTATACTACTTATATACTTGCTTATAATACTAAATAGATTCATAAAGACCCTATTTTTAATATAAAAATATTACATTGATTTAAGTTGACTGGCGGTGCAATATTTTTATCACAGTTAATTTACTAATATCCGCTAAGGAGTTCCATTGTTCATATCTAGAATTTATCATCACACCTTGACCTGGTAGGTGACGTAATTATTTTGCAAAATAACAACTACTCGTAGTAAATATTTTGAATCGTAGTTAACTGCCACCAGATTATCATTATTATATGAAACACTCGGTAACGCATTGTCGCTGAATGTACAAAATTCGTCGGAAAGAAAGATTTGAACGAATTGAAAACCTTCTCCTTGTTTAAAGTCGGTTAAAAATTTCTAAAGCGTGTATTCAAATATGAATAGAAGTAATCATCAAGCTAATATCATCACTTAAAACTAGAAATTTGGAGAATAAATAGGCAAAGCGAAGTATGGAGAAACCTCTCAAGGGATAGACTAAAGTACATTAATATAAATTGGAATAGTTTTTGACCTAAGCACAGTTGTAATCAAAACTTATAAACAAGTGACTCGGCCTTTTAATTGAGTTGAAAATACCGCCAACATTGCGAACATAATGTGTTAAACTTTTGTTTGCAGAATTCAGAGGCGGTAATTTTACTGAAATTCGTGAGGGCTCCTGTATCTTTCGGGTCACGCTTTTAACAATGCCGGTACTAACAAGAAATAAAGTGATATTGTACTGTTAGTTGCTTATGAAGCTCATTTAAAACTAATTCAACAATAAAGTCGAACTTCCACTAATTCTGAATAAATTCATTAATGTTCCTACATTTATTATTACCTGACTGATTAGTTATTTTTATTTAAAAATAATTTTATTAAAATAACTATATCATATTACAGAAAATAGAATTTTGGTGGTCAATATAATATTGGTTTTCATACTCAAAAAAGGTTCTAAAAGACAAAGTAATAGCTTATGGTTTTTTTTTTATTTTCCCATTTTCTTCCCTATGTTTTCTATACAATGGTTTGCTTTTTAGGATTCTGTAGTAAATCAAGGAGTCATTATAACTTCATCGTGTTCATCTATCAGATAATTATCTATTTTTTTGTGGCAAAAAATAGATAATTGTAAAATGTTTAGCATACCTTTTCATACATGTAAAATGATTGCCGAATTTTTTACTGCTCCTAATAAAGGGCAGGCATCGAACAGATCTTTCAAAAATAAATTAAGATTTCATTTAACATTAATGAGCTTCAAAGTGAAGTCTAATTAGTTAAAAATAACTATGAGAATGTGATTAATAATTTGAATTAAAATTATTTGCGTTAATTTTTACCAACAATTTCAAAACATGTAGCGAAGTGCGACACTCTAAAACGAATGTACGAAATAATTCAAATACTTCTTAAAAGTTTACTTGTTATAATAATTTATTAGAATTATTTAATTTATTACTGTGCTAGTTTCTGTAATTATTTTATTACAGGCCATTTGGTATGATCTTGTTTAAAGTAAATAAGGTACTTTCATACAAACTCAAGTTTATGTAGCTGTTATATTGTACACACCGACATGTATACTGAAACATGATACGAGATATGTAAGAAGATAGATTCATGTATGATACGTTGGCGTAAAAATTATATATGATGGCTGTTGGTACCTGATACAAACTATAACCGTTATACGCAAGTATACAACAAGATTTCCACTCACTCTTTTATTTAACTGGAATACAAATACAAAACTATTCAAAATATTCTGTCGAATTTCTTATTAAATTTGATAAATAATATGCGACAATATTAGGAAAATTAATGTAAACATACGTAATTTTGATAAATATTTGATCGAAGTTTCTTGTTGGATACGAAAATTGATTCACTTACCTGTTTATTAATATAAATGTCACACCTTTTTTAATTAACAATATTTGGTATGAGCATAATGAATATAATAATAAATACAATAATACACTAAAAAATTGGTAAGTACGCAATAGGCCGTATTTCTTAACCGAATGAAATTTAATTTGGCACAAAATGCATAGCTTAGATTAATATTCATTTTTAGTTTATAATATAAACTATACTGACCCAATTGTTTCAAAATGACGGTAGTGTGATATTTAAGAGTTAAAAATGAATTCAAAATCCATTTTGTTGACATTTATTGGAAGAAAGTAAAAAAATCCCCAAATTTTAATAAAAAAAATACGAATGGCATCATGTACATGTAAGATTTTAATATTTTGTTATTTTTTAACATGAAAAGTCTAAACATACAATGTTATTCTATTTTGGTAAACATTTCTTTGAGAAAATATGTAGCCGCCAAAGTACGTCTTTCCAAACGATACATTCTGTCGTGTTTTTACTGATTTATTGAACATTTAGTGCACCAATTGAATATTGCTTCATAGAAAATATTTTCGTAAGCTTTATATTTATGACTTGACATTTGTTTCAATAATTATTTTTGAAAGTAACAAGATAGAGGAACACATGCACTAAATATTTTTTAAACCTAATAGGAAGGAATAAAAAAAAATTAATTAACCGTATCCCAATATTAACTCGACCAGTCTTTATAAAAAATGGAAGCCACTTTCCTACTGGTTTCCACATTTTCTTTATGGTATAAATATTAAAGAATGATTCTGTTTGAAGATTATTAAAAACTAATTTCAGAAAAACGCATAATTTTCAAGTCAAATTTTAATTTTGAAAAGAGGATAATAATACTTTAATAGAAATTTTAAGTTACGAAATTTATTTTACGAATTTATGTAAATATCACTTTAATATGAAAACAAGTTTACGATATTGCAACATATAAAAAGTTTTAATTTTGAAAAGAGGATAATAATACTTTAATAGAAAAAATTTAGAAATAAATTTAAATTATAAATATAAAATAAAAAAAAAATTAAAATAAAAAAATAAAGATTAAAATTTAAAAAAAATTTAGAAAGTTATTTAGAGCAAATATTTTCGCGGCGGCTGAAAAATAAATCTCGGTTGTGAAATATATTTTCAAATATTTTCTCTCAGGAAACATTTGATCGAGACCAAATATAAATTTCAGAAACAATATATCTCTAAAAACTCTAAGGTATTGAAGGAGCCTGTACGTTGACTAAACTTCGTAACTAGGTCAGATATGAAACTAATATACTATCAAGGTAATAGTACCTTGATACGAACCTTTTCATATCTGACCTAGTTACGAAGTTTAGTCAACGTACAGGCTCCTTCAATACCTTAGAGTTTTTAGAGAAATATTGTTTCTGAAATTTATATTTGGTCTCGATCAAATGTTTCCTGAGAGAAATCATTTGAAAATATATTTCACAACCGAGATTTATTTTTCAGCCGCCGCGAAAATATTTGCTCTAAATTCATGTGTCAATATTTGCATATAATACTTCGCGTATCATTGCGCAGTAATTTATCAATAGGGGATCATAATATACAAATTACGAATAAATCATCCATAACGTATAAAATTTACATTTTATTCTCTGTAATGTATCTAAACAAACATCATATTTCTATTGAAACTTAGGTATACTTCATGCAATTTTACATAACTGAAATTATTTGAATATTACATACTTTTTTAGAGCCACATTAAGAGTCTTCCTTAATTTTATTGATTATTACAGTGTGAATATTATTCTCTTTACCACTAATAATCGTAATAAATTAATACGAGTTTCAAGTTAGCTTTTATTAACTAAAAATTTGTAGGTTAACACAAAAAATTAAGTTAACATAAAAGACAAAAATTACCGAAACAACACACATTATGGATTAAATATTTCTATATACTTTTTAATGCTATCTCTCCTAACCATGAATTTCGAAAATATTTATGAAAAAAATAGTAATTCAAACTACGAAGAAAACAGCGCACAGAAGTTTTTTTATATAGAATTCAAAGCATAGCCTCAAATAGGTGGAATTCATATTTACATCTCTTAAAATGTTATATATATATACCATCCTTATATATATAATAATTTGCCACGCTACCACTAAGTCGAAGGGTAAGCATTGGAAATTTTTTTAAATAAATTTGCAGTTTGTAATATTTAAATAATAATATTTTATTACTCGAGCCCAATTAACAAATCTATTTTTAAACGCAACCAAGCATCAACCGTTTTAATGATGCAATCCCTATTAAATGTAGTCACGTATAAAATTTAGTAAGAAAATTTAAGTAATCGTACCTAAATAAAGTTAAGAAGCCTTGGAGATTTTTATGGAGATTTCCTGCGGTAGATTATTGGATTATCCCAGCTCATATTTTCCGTACACATAGCAGTATATGGTTAAGTGATTTTTATGCTCCAATTTCTATCTTTCAGAATTTCAATTCCACGTATACTTAAAGTTTATTCACGGTGGAATTCACGACAAAGCATTTAGATCGTGTAGCAATTTATAAAGATTTTTGAAGGCTCATATTGGCAGAATGTTTTATCGTTTTATTGTCTCATGAATTATAAAGATAAATGGCTATAGAATAATATTATTAAATGAAGTCTGCAATTCAGAGTTTATAAGTCCCATCTATACATATAATAAAATTGTGGCAGATTGAATTTTGCACAGAGAAAATATTAAAAAAAATATTATTCTTTTAGAATGAAAATAAAAGCCAGGAAATCTGTATTTAGAATTTTTGTCTGTCTGTCTTATGTTAATTGGTTCTTCAATGACGTAAAATCTACTGGACGGATTTTGATAAAATTTGATATGACAATAGTTTATATACTTTAAGCGACATACAGGTTACTTTACCTGAATATTAAAAATTATAAAAAACCCTGACTTCATGAATATTACGATAGCAGTACTGTCAACGCCATCTATTAGCATTTCCAGTTATCTTTATTCTCATAGATGTATTATTACTAACATCATCTATTTCATCAATTTTCAGTTTACGTATGACGATTATTCCAAGCTCTAATCATCAGTAAATATAATGCAAACAAGGCAAGAAAACAGCTAGTAAAATATATTTTACTACTATTTAATGAAAAATGTTCTTAAAATAAGTAATCTATAATAAAGCCGATCTACAATTAATTAAATTAGAATATTCTATCGTTCCGTAATATTTCGTAAGTTACATAACCATTTGGTGGTTATTATTCCCTAAATTAAATTCGCAATGCATTTATCTAAATTTATCATCGTCATTCACAGTAAACTACACATGAACATGTTAATCATTGTTACTGAAATATGCATTTTTATTTATCCTCCGTTTGAGCTCATTTATAATCGCCAAATGATTAGTTAAATATTACATAATATTTTGCTAACGAAAAATTATTTTTTATTTTTTAAATTACGCTTTTCTTGCTAACTAAAATTTTGTTTGTATATAAGGGACAAATTATCAATATTTTGCAAATAATTAACTTCACTCTGAACTCATTACCGTTAGTTATTAATTATTTTAGCAAAGGCGTGAGTTCCGAAAGGTGTATGTTATTAGGAGTAATTATATTTGTACGTTTAGAACACGAGTAAATAAATTAATTTATAAATCAATACCTGTTACATTATAATTTTTATAAAAATTTGGATAATATACTCACAAACTACAACCTGCGTTTTCCTATTCAGAAATTTGCCGTCAAACGATATCATCAAATAAAATCACGTAATATCTTAAATACTTTGTAATAATACGAAAAATGAAGGTTTGTTCTGACATCAACAATTTACAATTGAATAAATGATATATATATATATATATATATATATATATGTGTGTGTGTATATATATATATATATATATATATATATATATATATATATGATACATTTATGTATATATCTATATGTCGAACTTCTTTTAAATTACTGCAAGTATCATAATATTTTTAAATTAAACATATTTTACTTTCAATACTAAATAATCTTTAACACTAAAATTAAAGAAAAGAAAGAAATTAGTAATGAGGAAAATAGAGTGTTTCAACTGTAAAGGGTTTTCCCTAATTCGTAAAAAAATTACTAAGGCTGCTTAGGATAAATAAATAAACTACGCATTTTTTTTATCTAACATAGTAAAAATGAGAGAGTATCAAAAGAAAATTAACTATAAAGAGAACAAAAGGTTAGAAAAATATGGATGATTAAAAATTAAATTTTTTTTAAACCGACTTCTTAGTCGAAATCGAAACGAAATTCCATACAATCAGATAATCTGTTACCTGGTCAGGATTGTTTGTCATTAAAAATGTTTCTCCGACCGTAAATATTTTTCTTTTTTTTCTATTCTTGCAATTTTAATTCGCTATATACTGACCTCCTCTTTGAAAAAAAATTATTGTATCGGATTATAGTTTCTGTATAACTCTTTATTAGGTTGTATTATGTAACCTGTTGTATTGAATCAAATGACCTTATTTTGATTAACATTGAATTTTTAAACCAAAATCAAGACGTAACTTTCAACCTATTCAGGGCTATATCAGCCTATTTAACCACTTGCCTGATTACGACTCGTTCCTTTCAATATTCAAATATCTAGTTCCTCATCATTATGACTAACTCGCCATAACACAAATTGAACATTGGTGTTATATAAGGTTCAATGTCGTCGCCAATGCGATTTCGGAAAAATAAATCCTGGTTTGGAAATAATAAAATATTATCAAATTTTCAAACATTCCATACTAATATTAGATTGCCAAATATAATACAAATACTAGATTTTTAATAAGACTTGGGAGTAAATTACCTAATTACTTGATCAAGTCAATTATTATTTATTACTATATATATATATATATATATATATATATATATATATATATATATATATATATATATATATATATATATACATATATATATATATATATATATATATATACATATATATATATATATATATATATATATATATATACATATATATATATATATATATATTGTCATCTTATTACCTGGGCTGCTCAGAAGATTCACATATTAACGTGCTTAGGATTTTGTCCTGCCTCACAATGCCTAACAAATTTTAATATTGTATTTAAACGATAAAAAAAATAAATTTGATTAGAAAGAAAAATTTAAAAAAACGTCCATCTTAGACGAATGTGAAAAAAGTAACTGACAGCTTTACGATTGTTTAAAGTTGGGAAAGACAATGGGTTTTTTCAAATAATTCCTAGAAATTTAAAAGACTAATTTACATATAGTGCTTAATAAAACTTCTTCTATTAAAAGGAGAATATTCCCAAAAATGTTGCATCAACTTTTCCTAATTAATTTTATAATAACATTTTAGGGTATAATTTGTAATAAAATTGTTCATTCTAAGTTTTGAGACAGGGTATGAATTGAAAGCAATTTCATAATATTTTAAAATGTGTGAAAAGTTTCTTACGCGATTCAGTCGCATTATAGTAATCATTTATAACCGAATTAGATAATGAACATGCATTAAATATTATTACGATTTACGTTTCCTCCAATGCACCTAAATCATACTTTTAAACTGAAGACGTCTTGCATACACAATGTTAATTTTAAGTTACTCACACAATGTTAATTTTAAGTTACTCAACTTGAAGTTTCTGAATTTGACAGGCCTTTATAATTACTAACATCTGTGTATGTAATGAGAGTTATTAATGTTTTAGTAAAGTTATTGCGATGTCGAGTAATATATTGCTAAAATTTGCAGTGTAAGCTTTAGTAAATTTCCATACAGAAAATTAGTAATAGCAAGGTTTATAGAATATACGTGTGCATTAAGATTTTCATTAAAATTTAAATTAGAACAATAATAACTGCAATTAATTACATTTAAGTCATTACGTAATTTGCCAAAATTCGCATTAATTAATTCTATTTAAATTTAGTAGGGTATTATTTTGTGACATGCGTAGTAATTTATTAAGAGAATAATCTTTAAATTAGTGCTTTCATTTTGTAGTTTTCATTTAGAGTTGTTGTATTAGATATATATCTTTTGTAACATTGACAACACCAATTTAAAGTTATTGTATACTTATTACATATACTGATTTCGTTCTCATAGAATTTTGAAATGCAACTGCAGTGTTTTGATTCGTTTATTTTATTCTCTAATGTTAAACCAAATAATAAGTGTATTTATACCCCGCGCGGGTTACCTGACATTTTGGGTTCCTATCCTGGATTCGTTCCCTTCCTTGCCTGCTTCCGCGTGTTTTTAGGGGGACAAATAATTTTTTTAACGTTTAAATTGTTTTATTAACCTAATATTCAAATGAAAATATATGATAGCTGAAAATTCGAATATTGCACACTGGCATTTTTTTTACCTTTTTGGGTCACTATATTTTTTCTGATCTATTTTGATGATTAATTAGTCTAAGTTTTAACCAAAAAAGTTACGATTTTATAAGATCAGGGTTTTTTAAATTTGTTTTTAAATTTTTCTTTGCAATTCACATAGTTAAGTAGATGACCTTGAACTATTTGAGTTATCGTTAAATATTTTATACTACATGTAAGGTTCAATGCTGGGCTGTGTTGGTCTTCGATCGTGTGAAGAGTATGTTAAATTTCTTATTCAAAATCTTTAAGATATTTATACCAACATGTATATTATTTTGCTTCCCGAGGGTATTTTTAGGGTTCCGTGGCTACATGGTTAAAACAGAACTCTTGTAATTCTGTCATGTCCGTCTGTCCGCCTATCTATCGATCATTTTACTCGGAGACTATTGGCACTATATTGAAGAAAACTGGATGGTACGTCTCCTATGACACTATTACAATTGTGTAACTGAGGGACGAAAAGAAATCCTGTGCACTTAGGCATTTGTTTATTTTGTCGTGCATAAAGAATATGTTTTGACCATGTTCCTTTTTTATTTTATTTTTTCGTTCAATCACAGGTTAACTGTAACTGATTTTAAGGAGCAAGATGCTTAAATTTTGGGCCCATATTTTCTATTTAATCTAGATCGGTATAACTTTTGCAAAAATCCTTTGTTTAGTTGATACTGGAAATGGTGTAGTATTTGTAAAATAATTAATTCAATCACTTCCTATTTTTACCACAAGACTTATATTCAATTGAATTACATACAAAGCATAAATATTGGTCAAAATACTTCGTTCTGCCTTATTTGGAAGAAATTAATAATATATACTAATTTTATACAAAGCTTGTTAAAGAATATATGACTAGAATAAATATTAGGTAAAGTACGTAAAAAACAGCATAAATACACACGCGCGTGTGTGCACACGAAACACGCGCGCTCACACGCACATATGCGCAGGCATACAAATACCCGCCCACGCGCTCTCGCGAACCCTCCCACGCACACACGTAAGTACAAGTGCTAATCTTCTCCATATTGTCCTAATTTTAGGGTATCCATATCCAATGCAAGCAAAACTGACCACATCTACAATTTGTATATATGACAAGAAAAATTGCATATTAACATAAATTATATTTTATTTCTATACACTGGGTACATATTATGTTTATAAAAATTGATGTAAAACTTTGAAATTCTGTTCATCGTAGCTATTATGTAAAATTCAAAAAGCAATATCGAAAGCTTAAAAATTATCATTATTATTAAAATCTGAAAAAATTATTATAATACATTAATATCATGGTTAATAAGTATTACAAAGCTACTAGTAGTTATTAGTAACTTTATTCAAAAAATCTACCAGTAACAAGAAAATAAATCGTCGACATTCTTTGTGAGAAGTTATCAATTTTATAGTATACGGGAGTGTCCCAATTGGAGTTAAATAAAAGTAAAATACATTTATTGGTGGAAATATCCCTTTGTTAATTAACAGTTGAGTCTAAGTACAGAGTGGACTCGTATTGTCTTCCATACAGACGACCTTCGTGCCCTTAATAATTGTTGACATACGTATATGCAGCGTGTGTTGTATAAAGTGCTGGAAATATTGAAGCCTGTTGTATTGAAGCTTGTTTTCTAAAATATTCACATGAAAGTATTAACTTGTGGATGGACTGTTTTTTTAATGATTCAAACTAGAATTGAAAAAGGATAACGGAGGGTTGAATGAAACGACCATGTAATCACCTTCATTCCTAATATTATTTACTTTAAATGTTTTTAATGGGCATTGTTCGGTTGGGCCCAATTTCCAACAGCTGCTTCGAAAATAATATGTTTAATTCCTTTTAAAAGCTTTTGTAAAAAAAATAAAATAGTTTATTTCAATTCCATTAGATATAACTTTAAAATAATAATGGAAACTCAGACTATTTCTGGTAATGATTTTGCAGGTGAGATCAATTCAAAAACAACCCAAATGTTATTTAGATTTATGTTGATTACTACCTCTACATTTCTTGATGAAATTGCAATCATTAAGGAATTACCTGGTTTTGATAGTTCCTTTTTAATTTTCTGTTATGTTATTCAATATGAAATATTGTTTCTTGTCTTTTATTAAATCTTTAATTTTGGTTAAATAAGAGGGTCATTTACGCTACTAATAATAAACATTCATTAACAACGTTACCTCAAGTATTTCCATTTTAACGTAAATCTGTATGTTAATTCTGCAATGATATTTTTATTTTACATATGACGCTCCTTTACATACTATACGTTAGATAAGGTTCAATTAAAAAAAACATATATTTTACACATCATTTTAATTAGATTATGAATTTACATCATCAGGTACTGACGCACGAAGGATATTTGCATGAATTTAATATAAGACCAGAAGCCATGTTATTTGTATTCGAAATTTTTGGAAGAAAATTTCTTGTGTTTAATATTTTAGAAAAAAAAATCGATTGAATAATGAATTATTATCAAAAAGAATAAACTTTAACTTGGCATAAAATTATTTTCATAATTTATCACCATATTTAAAATGTCACTTCAAAGGAAATCTGGTAAATAAACATATTTTTCTCATTTACTTTATCCAAAAGCTTTTCTCGAAAGTTCTTCATGCAAATTAATATATTTTACTGTAAAATATTTTATTATTTGCCTCCAGTTTTATGTTTAAAATTGTAAGGCAAACTCAGAGTACGTAATTCTTTAAGGAAGAAATTTATTCTGGCAGTTGCTTTCCGAGAAAATTAATAAAGCATTTATATAAAAATTATATATTTGCAAGCTGAAAATGTTAATAGTTAGAAAGTTGTAATACGGATTAAAAGAGAAATATATTGTTTTACGTAAAGATAATGCACTGATATGTGTAATAAGCCTAGATGAGAATGTATTTTTAACAAATGGAAATAGAGTATATTTATTTCAAGCAATGATAATCCAATATCATTTTAAACTAGTAACATATCACAAGGAGACATAGCTCACGATTTTCAGTATGAAGATATAGTAAGGAAACATAAGGCAAACGTACAATACACTTTTAATTATTTTTAATATTTGTGATCTATTCTTCAATACTTTTAATTTAATGCAATATTTTAAATTAAAAAAAATTCCATCTTCAATTTTCAAAAATGTTTACCCAAAACACTATAAATTATAGGAAACTATAAAAAATCGTTATTCAAATGCAAGGCTTTGCTTCACTTAATTTAATAATGTCTTATTTATATCGATTGCACTGCGGCAATTATTTAAAATATGGCTCTTATCAAGGAATAGGTACTGTCTTCCGTATAAGGTAATTTAGAATTCACTTAAAAGATAGTTAATCAACAGGTAGGCTCAAAATTACCTATATTACAATTTTAAATTTCCAAATTCTGTTATTATAATAGAAAATCCTACATAAATTACGTCGAACATTTAAAAACTTGGTTATTATCAAAAATCTTAGACTGTAAGGTAGAAGAGGTACTTGTTTATTATTATATTTACGCAACGGGGTATCTGAGTTGATTGCTGAACAAAATAACGCATCACTTTATTTTTATTTCATTTAAATAATACACCTTTTTTCCGATTTATAAATTTCAAATGTGCATAAAAATTTATGCCCAAACATATCAGCCAATTCAACACTTATCATTATACTAGCCCAAGTGCGCCAATCAAAACACAGCTTTGCATTACCGAGTTCAAAATCAATCTGCGTAATCAGGTCAACGAACACGTTTATTTTATGATGTCTATTATTTTTTATTATCAACTAAACATGTTTGGATACTAAATTGTTTTTGAACCACAATAATAGTCACGTGTAAATGTGAACGAAATAATACCAGGGCGTAATTGATCGATATTGATAATATGCGGACCTGAAATATTTATCTGATATTTAATGAAAGTGAAAAATACAGAAATATTTCGTTAAAAATATTGTGTAATGATATGAATGATCTGACATTGGAGTGAATCTCGAAAATTATTTGTTTAATTAAATGTAAGAGAAACACGTTTTTATGCACCCATAAATTTGGACTAGCTTTGCAAGAAATAAGTGGATAATAAAAATATAACATTTTTATTGGAAATCGACCAATATCGTTAGTGACAATGGCGATATATGACAATGAAGAATGAGTTTACTCCCTGTATGTAACAATTTGAATGGATATGCTATATTTAGTGGTGAATTATTTTAGTGTGTATCGGATGTATTCAAATTATTTAAAATTTCTCATTATTTCGTTATAAATTTTAATATTCCTTTTTCCCTCGTATTAAACAAGAGGCGAATGAAACAAATGAGCGATCGGCGAAATTCAGTGAGAATATTGCCAATAGGTTACATTTTTATAAAGAATAGTACAACGTTATATTTTAGAAAGCCCTGTTAACATTAAAAAAAATGTTACCAAACGTTTTAGAAGTTTCGACAGGTATATTTATTGAAATTCTTCCTCTTTATTGATTTTCCCGATAAATTTTCTACAATTTTAATGTAATCTGATCGGGTAATTTATGATACACATATATGTAAAGTTTATCGTGTAACTGAAAGAATAGCCACGCGGGAAAGCGTGCTACTATTGCCGTCTTGACATCTGCTAGACAATCTGCGCATGTAGATAGTTCCAATGGTTGCACATGTGTTTGTTGATAAAAGCAATACAAAAGTTTCTTTGTGAGAATCTGTAAGTGTGCAGAAATTTATATAAAATTTATAACTAACTTTTCTTTTTTAGTTTACCTTTTACATATATATAACAGCAAGAGTTAAGCAGTATTTAAACCTGGCATGGTTTCTTAAAAAAACCAAAAACATCTTAACGTAATAATTTAAAAAAAAATTACTTAGGTTATATAACTAAAAATATACAATTCCAATCCCATATTCCTTTTTCAATATTGCAAAATTTACGGATCAGAAGGTAAGAGATCTGTTTAATGGATGACTTAAATTTAAAAATTGCTTAGTTATCATTCATAATTTCAAATGTCTTCAAATTATATAACTAAGTACGCAAAATTTTTTTTGGTTACAATGAAAAAATACACAAATTTCTGTTTTTATGGTAACCAGACCTATAAAATATTATAAAATGCGTTGTGTATTAGTAATTTCAATCTATAAATTTTGCTACTTAATAAATAAACGAAAATATGAGAATTTTATCATAACAAACGATATAATAGGAAATATTTACACTAATATATTTTTTTAGGTTATTAAGCAAATATTGATTGCAAATAAGATGTAAACAGCTCTAAAGTAAACGAGCAAACAGCACAGCATGGGACAATGCACTTAAAAAAATTAATTATGTCTATTTCCAAATTTTTTTTAGCAATATTAACACTTTCCGATGAATGCAAGTACTATTCATACCTTTCTCGACCTTTACATCCATATAAAAGTAAAAGTTTTATTCTTAAAATGACGCGTCTTATTTTTTGAATTTCCATAAAATATTATTTGGCCTAATCCAGATTTACTTTAGGGAAATTTAATATGAATTTTCCATGACATATAAAACTGTAAATTTTTTTAATCGCCTTAGAAAATGTTAAACTATACAAATTAATGTAACATATATCTGAAATGTACAACTTGTTTTTGATCAGCCGCGGGTTTTTTGCCATTAAAGACAAATAAATTAAATGCAATTAGAATGAATTTCCAATCATAGAAAATTCTACTTTATTGTCCTTATTTCTTTAAAAAATAAATCAGTAACCAAACTATTTTCTGAGGCACGGACTGCAATAACTTTTGCTGTAAAATAATATTCGTGAAAATATCGGCAAATAATTTGCTAATATGTATATCATAAACATATTTCTATAAATATATTACGCTTAACAAAATAATTAAAAACGAAAAATGCAAAAAAAGTCCGAGTTTTTTTCTTTTATTATTAAATTTGAAAATAAGAGGATTCGCTAATCTATATGCAACGAGCATTTTAGGAAAATAAATAACATAAAACACAACTAAGTTACGGTTTTTACACTGGTAAAAGTCACAGATAACTGAAATATATAATCAAGTCGTAACGCTGTCGTTGGTTCAACATTTTCATTACGCACAGACAGTGCACTCTGCACAGTGACACTTTTGTTTTGGTTGATTTCACTATTGATGTGCTAACTGCATGTCGATTGTGAAACCAATGAACGGACCATCGTTGGGTATGTATATAACAATTTATCATAATTTTTTAAATTTAAAACACCTCATCTTTCATTTGTATCTGTCATCACGTCATACAAATAGTTAATTTTATATATATTTATTTTTATCCCGTATACTTTAGCTTTAATAGTGTTTCAGACACTCTTCGAAGTGAGATAATAATGTCCTACTCGCGAAGTGCCAGAAGTTGTTGATTTTCACAACTGATTGACGATATTTTAGTCTAAAACAATAAATAATAAACTTTATCCTATGTTTCCTCCTGAATATAATGTCATATTTTTACACTGGCATAATAATTGTCAATATAAATTTCGTCCGCCGATTCTGGCCTCATTAGAATTTTTATTGTAGGAAGCGTACTGGCAATATTTATCTACTGGGTTTTGTTTTAGGACCCTTCAATACTTGAAGAAGCACTGAGTACACTTAAAACTAACCCATGAAATTTTGTAAAGAAAAGAGAAAAACTTCTTATCTTGCCTTCTATTTACTCGCTATAATTTTCCATATAGGTTTTCGTTCTCATTATTTCAACGCAAACAGCCAAAAAACCACTCCACACACTTAAAAACCCGACTAAATACGAAAGGTTGGATAGGACAGAGATGCGATAACTCCATATATCTCGGGCGGCGAAACTCAGAGTTTCAAAAAATCTAAAATTTTTAAACGTAAAATTTTACAGTTATTCCGAAATTGTAGACTAATATCACAACCATAACGTACTAAATTTATATGGGTTAAAATCTTAATTTTAACTATTTTTACCTGAGAGCTTACATCCAAACGATAAATAGCTTACTAGTTTAAAATGATCCAAGTCATTCTACACATCTTGACCCCGATTCAGCTATATCCGTACCATCGGATGATAGTGATATAACTATATTCACCTAACTAAATTTCTGTAGAATTTTATATGTTTACTTTTCATCTGCATGGCGTTTCATATGCTAAACAAGTTCTTGGTGACAAGAAATACAAACAAACAATCCTGTATTTATGGTGCGATACGTGTTTATAGTTAGTATTTTAAACATTTTCTTTAACAGGAAAAGTATGTTATCTTGTTTTAAATGTATCATCGTGTACAGAAACTATTTAATAAAAAAAATGTAATTCTATAAAATTTTGTATAGTATATAAATACGGTCATTGAAAAAATTATATTTTCTTCTTGGACCAACTTTTGAACTTATTTCGTTATTCTGTAATATTTCATTATCTTTTATGAAAAGATAAGTAGTTTTATAACATATTACGCAGTTCTATCTTTTGAGAATACACTGTAACTATATAGTGCAAACGTGATCGTATAAAGTTTAAACGTGATCGTTGGTGCTCGAATTCAAATTCTCTTCTGACTAAAAAGAATGTCTAAGGTCTTTTAATTTTCGATTTTAATCCAATATTTAATAATATTTCCATTAATTTTTTTAGTATTTTAATTTGTGGTAGAGAAAGTGAAAATTCAAATATATTATTTAGAGAAATTTGAATGAGTAAAATCTAACAAATTCCAATAAATAACATCTTGTAAACAAAAAAAACTGATTGATGATTATGATTTAATTTTGTGTACACTTAAAATACTAAAACAGTTGATATAGACCTGGATTTGTATAAAAGAGTAAACCGATATTAATTACTAATTAAAAATAACAAAAAAATTGCCCATGCGTATGAAAAAAATATCAAATGTTTTCATGCGCCTTAGAGCCATGTAGTCTCAAGCAGGAACAGCCACGGAAAATAAAATGAACCCGAATACGATATTTGCAGTTTACCATTAAACATTTCATTAAGTTCACATGTATTCCATCCTTAGATCGATAGTAATATCAAGATGGAAACTGATGAATACAATATACAAATTGATCCAAATACTGCGTGCTTTCTTTTATCTTGGAGGAATTTTGCTAAGTTACGGTGTATTCTGTCATCAAATTGATAGCATTGTCCCAATGGAAACTAAAAATCGACGCAGATAAAACTAACCCGTTAAAATATGTTTTCTATTTGCCATTGTGAAACTGCGTTGTATACTTCTTTCTTTCGTTAAATTTTCCTCTATGTGTCGTAAGCTTGATAACTAAATAAAACTAACTTCTTATCGAGACTGCATAAATATGTAAAATTTAAAGCAAGTAGGATATGTAAAATTGAGTCAATTTAAATTGATATATGATTAAATATAGTAAATTGATATGTGATATTTCTTTGAGCAATCTGTAGAGAACTAAAGATTGCTCAAAGAAATACCCTGAATTTATGTATCTAAAAAATTTAATAATTATAAATGAATATATAGTGAAAGATCTTATGTCAGTATATAATTCTTGCAACTTTAATATTACAAAATGTTTCATCTGTTTGTAAGTTATGAAACTTTTTATGTTTTCATGTAATGCTTGTACATTTGCAGAGGAAAATAAATAAAACTTTACGGTTTTCCTACCAAGATATTCAGGAATATTAATCAAAATTTTAAAATTAAGCTTTTTAGGTTTGTATTATTCGACTAGGATAGCTAAAATTCGAATAAGGACTTTCATAAAACAACTGATTCTTTTGTATTTGAAAAATTATGTGGTGGATGATCGATTTCGATTAAATTAGACACACCATAAGGGGTATAAATCCCGATATCTAAATCCCAATATTATGCTTTACGTATTTTTTATTCTTCTTTATCAACTCTCTCTCACAACGTTTTATATCTCAGTGTCTTAAACTGGATGAGAACTTTTCAAGGCGTCTTTCCAAATTTAACATAAACAAGAAACATACAATTTCAGAGGCATTGTTTTAATTAACATAAATGAATGTTTCTAACTTTTTGTTTGATCTACAAGTATTACACAGGTAGTGTATTTTTACATTATGCAAAAGTCCGATGTAAGTTCATTGCTTAAGTTTTACGATTGAAATATTCTAAAAATATTTATTATCAAAATCATCATTTGTTTTTTATGTTAAATATGTTAGTCTTTTCATTTGAGGATAACTGGAAATATATTTATCATTTCTGGTTATCTTTAAATGAAAAGACTCTATTTAAATCAAAAAATAAAAATTGTTCTAATCGTATGAAAACTTTCTATTCGACCCATGACCATTCTATAAGGTATAAAGGCAGAGACGTTTGCACGCGGAAGTGAACCACCGTTTATGTTGATGAACTTCTAATTCATTCAGTTCTGTTCAAAACGAATATAAACTATCCACCTTCCCGCCGGTCGTTGATATACCTTTATGAGCGAATTATTGATGTTCAACAAACGCGTTTTCCTTCATAATACGCGTGTAGTGACAAATACCATGTATTGCTTGACTAGCTTATTTAAGAATACTATAAAAAGAGAAGAAAAAAATAGTTATTGGCAAATGAAAAGTATTATGGTTTTATTATGTATATAGATATATATATATATATATATATATAAATATATATACATATATATGTATATTTATATATATATATATATATATATATATATATATAAATATATACATATATATATATATATATATATATATATATATATATATATATGTCTGTATGTATGTAAATGTATATACACATATTTATGCATTTGTAAATTAGATGTTTTATGAGTATTTAATAATATTTTATTTATTAATTTTTTAAGTATTCATTATCTATATTCACAAACGATAAATCTCGAACCTTCAAGGATTTAGTTTATATTTAATTTGGGATGGAGATAAAAACAAGGCCAACATTTAAAAAATACATCCACAAAACGATGCTATGTCCACATGCAAGTCAATATAAGTGTAACGGCGTGAAAATCACGTTTATTTTCTGTTGATATTATCCGTTATCCAATAGGTGCATTATTAGCATGTGTGTATAGTGCATAGGTTTGAAACGATAACATTATTACGTAGAAGAAAATGTAATTTTATAGTCACCCATCATATATCAAACCTAAAACAATATACCTTACTTCTGTAATTATGCGGAGGAATTTTAATTTAAAACATAATCAAATTTTATTAAACAAACCGTGTTACAGATATTATAATTGTTTTACCTTTCAATATTTCACGATACAAGTAAAGATTTGTCAAAAGTAACTTCATGAAAAATAGAATGAACTATCTGTATTTAAGAGATAATACATTTTTTGCGAATAAAATGTTCTAGAATTTGTTTTAGTCATTAATTCCAATTCCATCTACCTAGATATAATCACATAAGAAACTAACTGCTCCTAATGCATGTAAAAGCAAAGATAAAAATGGGTTATGGCGTCTTGGCTTTCACTGATAAGCAGTTATTTACTTTACAGAATATATCGTTTAAAAAAATTATAAGGAATACATGGAAAATTATATGTAATCCATTAATTACCAATACCAGGTTTGTTTCAAAATTAATTAGTAAATATAACATTTTTTTCATAATGCCAAAAATTATATACAAAGCAATTTACAATTTTAAGCAAATTGCAGATCGAAGTTAATGCATATTTAGGTTTACAGAAATTATGTCTTATAACATTTTTATTTATTTTAATGTATGAAATTGATATATATGTGCAGACTTATTGCTACGAGATTGTTATCTTACAGTCTACCATACAGTAAAATTGTATCTAGGCAAATTTATGTCGAGATGTAATTTTTCTTTTTTTAAATAAGATAATTAAATTGTTAATTTTAATGGTAAAGTCTTTTTGCATAAAAAATACGATGATAATTCATTTAAAATATATTATATTACATAGATAATCACATGACTAAGATCATGGGCGCTTAGCAAAAACAATCGTGTATAATGGACGTAAGTAAAACAAATATTGTGTAAGTTATGGAAATCTAACTGCAATCAGTTTCCGGAATCAACTTTAATTCTATTTACGGTTGCTCAACTACATTGAATCGTAGTCGATTTTGAAATGTGATAAATAAATATCCACAAGGCAGTCTTTAAATGTTAAAGTAATATAAGTATTTAAGAGAAATGGACCAAGTTTCAAAATGTCACTGATTTATATGAACATTTGGTATTAATATTTTCTACTTACAAAATCGGAAACAAGTAATATGGCCATGAAAAAAAGATTATGATCCTAATAAACTATTATTTCGTTTAATGGATGATGTTATTTCAATTTTACTTCAGTCTGGAGTTTGACTACGGCCTTAGCCCATTTTTCGTGGTCTACCTTCTTGACTATTCTCAATTCTCGAATCGAATCTCGAATAGCAAATATTTAACTTTTAATTCTGGGAAAACTAAATAGTATTTAAAAAGGAAGAATCAGGCAAAACTAGTGTTGAATTGTGGTAGGATCACATTTTTAAAACGACATTTGAAATAGCAGTTAAATTCGCATATTAGAGTTCATCTCATTCCACAATTTAGTCAAATGTTTTATAAATGAGTATTCGTAGAGGGATGTGTTATATTTGGAGACAATGAGATTGGGAAGGTAATCCAAAATATGAAATGAGAAAAAAACGGATAGGGGATGTAATAAATGTGTAAAGTCGTTACCACTACTAAGCATGTTTTTTTGTAATCTCAGGACAAATATTTATTTCATAAATCGCCAGTCACAATATTGTTTAAATTCAAAATAAATTTTTATTACCAAAAACAGTTTTCCAAATTTTAATGCCGGGATAAATAAATATTTTCAAAATTTTATACAAATATTAACACAAATTTTTCTGAGATAAACTCATTTATTTTAAAGAATTTAATTGCATTTCATTTGTTTATACAATACAAACGCTGCAACGTGACATCGCAAAATGAGTGATCAATATGTTTGACCTCAGATTTCACTTCGGGGATATGACATATTATTTTAGTAACATTTGTGCCTATCGCGATAAGAACACATTGCAGTTGCTTTATATTTTAATCAAATTAATAACTAAGTATTGAGTTTTCGTGTTATTTTTTTCGTTCTATATTCTTTTTTACACCTGAGGTACATACATCGTAAAAGACACTGTTATTATAAAATATTTATCAACATTTTTAATTTAAAATATTACATCCAATGCAAACTAATTTGAGGTTACTTTTTGATATTGATTCAAAATTAAATAAACAAATGTAGTAACAACGGTTCTATAAGATGCCTATAAAATTTTAATTATGCCTATTCCACCCTCTATCTTACTCAAACTTAAAATACTTAAAACACGAAACTTTGAAATTCAATAAATTACTTGTAATTCCATACATCGTCAAAAAGAATAAAGTTTATACGTTTTATCTAAAATTTCTCATACTAATTAAGTTAATTTTGCGTGTGTGAATTACAGATAATATATTAAAATTCTAACTTCCTTTGAATAACATAAATTAAAAGCAATTCACATAGCAAATACTCAAGCAAGCTGTGTCCAATTGCTTCTAAGGCATTGCGTGCCATTGGCACACACGTTATTTGGTTGTATGAGGTAAGATTGTATTTCAATTGTATTATTTTTATAAATTTTTAGAAATTAACCCATACTTTTAAGAATTTAATTCCCTTCTATTCAGCTTCTATATAACAGCAATATTGGCCGTTCCGCGCTATGAAGTTCCTTATAAAAGTCGTTTATTTACGTTTTGTTTTTTGTCACTTTCAATGTTTCGTATGGAGAGATTACATTTAAACGATTTTAGTTCGAATTATTTACGTCATTATTCTTTTACATAATAATACGACCTATAATATAAACTATATATATCTTATTTATTCACCATCTTTTAACATCTTTCAATTACCACTTTATATTTTTGTGTTCTTTCCTTGTTATTAAGGGGTTTGTTGTTCCATTTCGCTATTTACAAGCCTCAAATAACTAGAGTATTTTAAACTTATTGTTGAAACTTTTACTCCAAGAAATCTAAATTCGTTAAAATTAAACTAAATAGGTTTAAAACAGTTTTTATCCTTCTTCAAAAATGTGAACCATATTTTAAGTGAATTACAATTAAGGAATTTTTATGTTTGTCAAATGTATATTTTTTTATCTACTAGCTAACATATGATAAATATTATTAAAAATAATCGTCACATTTTACATTATAAGTAAGAAAAACACATTCGTAAACATATGACATACACAAACATTTTGGCAGGGGTCTCATTCGTCATATTAAATTGCCAATATAACTTCTTTTTGTTATCTGTCATTACCATCTTTCATCCTCACTTTATTACAACGTCTTTTCAATGAAAGTGAGTATCGTAAAATAGAGATACTATTTCTTTTAATAATATCCTTAATCATTCAAGCGTGAAATACCCAGCAGGTGTGAAGAATATAATTTCACGCACTGTGAGCTTAGGACTGATATCTTATTTTCTGGAATAATATCTACTTCATTATTTTCTGTCTTAGACAGAACATCTTCATTTTAGATTTACTTCTATTGAAAATTGCAAACACATTTCATACGTTTTCGTATTTTTCGTTGATACACAATTTATTATTATTCATATCATCCGATAAACAAATTTAGGTTGTTTTTTTTAAAACTCAGGGATTTAATTTATTTTAACTAAGAACATTTTATTCTCAAAATTAATATTTGAATGACTGTTGTTGTTGTTAACATATATTTTTGAAAAAAACACTAAATTTCATGATATTTTTGGATCGCTATTTGCAACTTGGCAGCCGAGTCTGAGCCGAGTCGGATCGATATTTTGCAACCTTGGCAGCCGAGTCTGAGCCCAGGCCCTCTTCTTTTAGGTAGTCTAGGCAGTGTAGAGCTGCAGCTACAACCGGGCAGTCGAAGACATGTTCTGGAGTAGGCTCGACATCCGAACAAATACTGCAGATCTGGTATGGTTTGATGCCATTGGCGATAATTTTCACACCCCCGTGATGTTTCATTCTTAATCTTGTAAGAGTGGTGGCTGTTTTCCTGTTGACGTTGAGATTTGTTATTTGATATTTTAATTTAATTTTGGAAGGGGTTATTAATTTTAATTTTGCATAGACATTTGTGTCTGCAAAGGACGTAAAAGCGGAAGTCTGATTTAGATCTCTGGCTTTTTTTGCCAATTAATCTGCAATTTCGTTGAAATCTAAGTCCATATGAGCAAGAATTCATTGCAGCATGTACGCTTTAATTAAAGAGTTGAGTTTCTCTAGGATTGGTATATGACTTGTAGGATTAAGGTTAAAGAACCCTTGCATAGAGCCTGATCTGGAATCGCTTAAAATAGTGATTCCATTTAGTTTTTGTGCGGGAGAAAGACTTAGGTAAATTTCAACTGCATTGTAGATAGGTAACAGTTCTCCTGAGAAGTTAGATGATTTTTCCAGCACTGGCAGCAATCTCAAGCTTGAAAGAAGCAGGACAGCAACGACGCTTGAGGGCTGAACGTCGGATCAGACGTTCCATTAGTATCGTTGTTACGTGAGGTAGCGATGCAAGAGAATTGATTGTATTTATCCCTAATTCCTTTAACTTCTCTTTAGGGTCCTTTTTGGAGAAATTCTCGATGAGGCTGAGGGAGATTATCGTGTTATCAGTCACTTTCCCTGAGAAAAAAGGTCCTTTACTTATTTCGTCATTTTCAGTTCTCAGTCAGAAAAAAATATTCTCTGATTTTCCAATCAAAGAGGAGTCGAAATGATCTTTTAAGTCTAGATTTACGATTCCAGCCCTTAACGACCCGATGGGATACTTTCTCTTCGGGGAGGCTTTGGATGTTGTTTGTAATTTTAACAATTACCATTTGCCTTCTTGCTTCCAGCAAGTCTAATCTGCAGTCTTCTTGTATTTTTAAAATTAAATTTCTTTCTCAGACCAATTTTCTTTCAGATTTATTTAAATTATGGAAGAAACAAAAAATTATTTCTATTGATAATGATTTTGCTCAAATCCAATTTGGATGATATGCTGTAAAATTTTTATTAATTTATAATATTTGCATGATATGGTTATATTTTTAGAAATTATTTATTCATGTAATTTTGGAAAACAATTATAGAAGAGGAAAAATTTCGGAGAAGTAAAATAAGACTCGGCTTCTGACGCTAAGAAGACAAGTCTTAACCACAATTACTCTATAGTAGTATACAACCACGAGAAGATGAGATAAATGTAACTCTCGGCAATAAAAATTTCATATCGTTATAAATCAAGTAATCACCAGATGCTTACAACGAAGCAATGTAACATTAATCTCTGAAAATAATTCTTCTAATCGATTAAATAAATATTTCATAATTATAAGAAAATTATTTTTCCCATACATTAAAAGTAACTTATAATTTTTTTACTGAGTAACCCAAAAGGAAATGTTAAAATTTGAGGCTAAATCCTACATACATTAGTAAATTAAAACATCGATAAATTTCTTTGCTTAAAGTTATTGATATCGTTCAATTTGAAGGCTGAGCAACTTTTGCTATATTCTGCGTTAGGACAAAACTACATAAAAAGATATTGATTTCATTCTTTAGAGAACATTTCACTTTATCTAAATATTGTGATATAAAAGTTAATTTTGGAAATCAGGACGAAGTCGAATTGAGCTTATTTGCAGATACGCTGTAATATAATTTGAATTTCATAATACCTTTCCTGAATATTGATTTATTTAAAGAAATATTTCAAAACTCTTAATTGATAATTTTTGTGGTTACTTTGTACTTAAACAAATATTTTTTTCTAATATCCTTGTCCAGTATTTAATTTGCATGAGTATATTTTTAATTAAGGAATCAAAAAATATATTTACTCGTGAAAATGATATCTCCTTAAAATATCGAATAAAAGTTTCAAAGGTTCTAGAGCACTGAGCTAATAACTGACTATATGTATCATAAAATATGTATATATATTATAAAATATGTATATATTATTATTTAAGTTATAAAAAATATTTAAAAGCTTGGAAGAAAATATAAATTAGGAAATATATGAATGAAAAATGGCAATGCACAGCAGGTTAACAATCAAAACATTTCCTACCTCTTTATGATGTACTCAATGCCATGCAGGTCATATTCTACCAAAAAAATTGAATAAATGAAATTATATTCCATTAACTGAAAGTAATGTAAAACTTTGAAAGCTACAGCAAACACTGTAAAAAATATTATCACTAAATTTCCTTTCGATTTAATCTTTGCTGATTGAAAGAACATTTGGAAAGGCATGCGAATCATGAAACACATAAGTAATTATAGTTGAATAAATCCAATAAAAAAATAAAACAAAATATTTTCGAAAAAATTATTATCAAAAAAAATATGGAATTTAATTATCGTTATTCATTAACGTAACAAATTATATTAATTACATAATAACAAAAAAAGACTAAGAAACAATGGCGTCCTACAATAAAAATATTTGTAAACGAGAATTTAAAACATTTTAAGGAAGGTGAAAAATGTTCATAAACCTTTTCATTTGCAGATTACATAGGTCAACTAAATAATTTGCGAATGTAACGGTTGTATTCAAAGATGACGTAATATTTTACTGGTATTAATTTTTTAATATCTCACATTTAATTAGCGATGTTTGGTTACTCAATATCTAATAATATAATACGTAAGCAACAATGTACATCATTCACCCTTGTTAGAAACTAGTCTATCAGTGCAATACAACTCTAAACGAAGGTCTGAAATTGGCTTTGGTTACATAGTTGCATGCAATTTAATCCTTGCCTTATGAGAAATATTTCTCTATGCGCAGTCGTGCCTTTGTCAACACAATTTTGAATACACAATAGCATTCCAAATGATTGGACAACTAACTGTTATCTGTGGACTTGTCTTCGTAAATTTTCAATTAAAACAGCAAAATTAACATTCAGATTTTGGTCTTTCGAGATATTCACGTATCTGGGAAATCTGAAGTATTTAACATGTACATTTTTATTAATATATTCGCAATATTTTTAAAATTTTACGCTTTGTCTCTACGGACATGTAATACTATTTTTTTAATATCAAATGAAAGACACCATGTTTCAACTTATGCGATTTACACTACTTTTTGAGTTAATAAGTAATTTACGTGTTAATTTTAATCACTAAAATTTGATTCTACCCGCTTAGCCGTGATTGAATAACATACATACTAATACATTTGTCATCCAGTTATTATTCCAGGTAAGTAAGGTATTAATATAGTTTACATATAATTCCGCCTCATGTATTGTATGCATATAATTAGTAGCGATTTATTGTTGATCGCAGTCACAAAGTAATAAATATACCAACTTCCGAATTTATAGCACCATAGAACCAGATTGATTTCTCTGAATGCAAATTATTAAAAAGTAAATTTCATGTAAAACTATGTAAGACTAGTGATATCCTGTAGAATGCTTAAAGCTTAGAGTCTGTCTTCTGAAAGTTTAGCTACTTTGAAAATTCCACGGTTATGGTTTTCGATGCACGAGTATACCCAAAACTTTCTTTACGTATCTCTCCGTAGACTTCGATAATATTCGTATAATAGAATTTCTTTCTCGTTAGATTCGGCACTGGATATACCGATGATGAGATTTATAGACTGGGTAAAATATAATATTCAGTGTAATATTTGCCCGGTACAACAAAGGATTTGACGATTGAAACTGTTAATGTGAAATGTTAATCTGAGCTGTATAAATCTCTAAAGAATTGTTTTTCACTCGTTTTACTCGTTAATATCTAGGAAATTAGTAGAAAAACTTGTTATTATATGTATACAACCCGTACATATCAAATGACATAGTTCTGCCGCAAGAGCAAGACCCGTTATATCGTAATATTTTCAGTCAAAAAACTGAAAAATCATATCTGAAAACTGTGAAATGAGCTGAGAACTGAATTGAAACTAAGAACTCAATGTTCTCACGCTGAATTAGCATCTTTCCAGGTTAACCTGTTGAAATAGTAATTGTCTGGTAAAGTTTTTTATGGCAAACCCACATTTAAAAAAAAGGTAAAGATTGAAGGGCGTTTTTTTAAATATACCATAAAAAGTAAAATTAAAACTTTTCGCAACAAAATTATTCAATATTTCCAAAAATAACCACTTACTATTTTCAAAGCAACCTGCTCGCCTTTAATTTAATTCTTGGAGCCTCTTTAAAAAATACTGGTGGATTACTCGTATTTCAAAATAGCTGTAGATACTAGCGAATTATTTAAAAAAAAACTCACGTAAGTTAATTTAGCCACAATAGACAATATAGTCGAAAACTTTTCTCACGATTTTTCTGCATACACCTTTAGGGCCAAGCAAAATAAAATATTTTTATAAGGATGTTAAACCGAAACAAGTAATAAAGTTGAAAGCTTTGAATAATCCCAGATCATAACGAAATATGTTCCAGTTATTTAATTGCGAACATGAACAAGTATTTGACTGTACTATGTTCCATGCTTTACTCGGTAGTATTTAAAGATCTTGTCCTTTATCCACCAATCTTCGCACTATATACCATATAATTTATTTATGATCAGCATACATTTTAAAAATCTTCTGAAGACACTGGGAGAAAAATTATTTTCTAGGGTTACATTCCTTCTTAAACTATGATTTATGTAATAATTAATTAGTACGGAAAAGATTACAAAAATGGTAAGACATTAAGCTAATGAATAAATGATTTAACTAGCTTTAGATTTTCTTAAATACATTAAGAAAAAATGAAAATAAATGAGAATAGTGTTCTATAATCACCAAATACCCGATATATATATATATATATATATATATATATATATATATATATATATATATATATTTATACATATATTAATTATTTTATAATTATGTACTAATGGAGTCCCTGATACATTCGTAGATCATAAGCAAAAACTTAATACCTCGATTTCTGTATAGGCTTCATATTTCTCTGGATAACTAAGCTTATGTTAGCTGTAATTTAAAAAACAAAAATTGTTTTATATAAATTGTGTCGCTCTTGTGTATTTTCATAAGACTCTGAATATATATTTTTTTCTTACTAATATATTTAAAAAAAAAACTGCGCAAATTAAGGAATGATTCGATTCCATATATTCTTATGTCAAGAAAATAAATTAATTTGATATAATCAATAATTATATTATTAATATAGCTTTAGCAAATATTATAGAAAAAAGTTAGGGATCGGAAATGCAAAAATGAATATGTCCATGGCTTAACACGAGTAGTATTATCATTTTTAAATGCCATAAATAATGGATAACGCAAATGTTCAGATTTTTTGTAAATATTTAAAATTTTAAAACGCTCTGTTAATTTGTTTATTGATAATTTATTTTTTTCTATCTTTTCATTATAATCATTATAATATAAAAGTACTGTGACAGATGTATATATTGCAAATTTTATGATTAAATGGCATTTATACGACACAACGAGGAATGACTCCGCCCATATATTATTATTAAGATTGTCAGCAATTTTATTTTTTGTGCGCTTCCTAACTATATTGATAATATATTTAAAGCGAGAAAAGAACATATGATTTAACAGTAAATTTGTTTTTTTTTCAATTTAATTAATGGATATTTTTTGCAATAACAATTAAACGACAGACAATAAGAAAAAAAAGAAAATAGACTATAAGGCATGAAATTTTGGATGTAAGTACCTATTTAAGATAGATAATATATATTAATATCGGAAATTAGGTTAATATTTTACACTTGATTATTAATGAGATGAGTTTTAAAGTTAATGAATACTTCAAGCTTTAATAAGCTATTAATCCAAAATCCATCTTAGTTTCGTATTAATAAGTACAATTTGTATTGGCCCTGTTTTTATCTGTTTCTACTGTTGTTTTTAATGTTTCACAACATGGTGTTTTAGATATTGGAGAAAATACATTTTTGTTGGTTTAACATGTCACTTTTTCAAGAATAAAAACATCAGAAGGATTAGCATTAAATAGAAGATTTTCCTATGATGGATTATGTAATATTACAAACTCACATATGTTAAAATGTAAGAGGCGAGAAGAAATTCGTATGCGGAATTCAAGGTGTTACTTA
This sequence comes from Druceiella hillmani, assembly GCA_039881145.1. Lineage (NCBI taxonomy): Eukaryota > Metazoa > Arthropoda > Insecta > Lepidoptera > Hepialidae > Druceiella > Druceiella hillmani. The sequence goes on along the minus strand of JAYKKI010000032.1, from coordinate 1,328,058 downwards.
AATGAAAATTGTTAAAGGAGTAACTATTGTTTCTTTAACACTAACTAATGTATCATAATTTTGCCTCACTGTATTGTAAAAAGAATATAGAAACATTTCCAAATTTTTATTTTGTTTTTTTTTATGATTGTTACGTGATATATTATCCGAATTTGCAATATTTACAATTAGTATATATTACTATAGTTATTTCTAAAGTTGCATCTACGTACTTATAATTTAATGGATATTAAACAAACTGGTTTTAAGAACATGCATTTAAATTAGTAATCAACCATAGATCATGCTTTGGATGGTGTTGGAACCCTCGCACATCCTGGGCTGTGTAATAGACATATCGTCCACATGAGCATCTGCAAATATGTCCAAAGCACTACAGAAGCGCGGCAGTCCCAAATACATCCTGAAAGTATTATTGTAATGGACGCGTATTAATTAACTCGCGAGCCCTCATAAAGCCATGCTTTTGCTAGTATTTATTAATTATGCTAATTAATAACGCGATCATACTGTAATAGCAGAACTGGTAATCACAGCTATCTCATGTGTATTTTGATGATACCTCTGCCGAAGAAGCAGGTATTTAACATTTCTACCACGATTCTCTTATAAAACTGTAAAATATAATCAGATACATTTACAAGTAATAATAAAAATATTATTAATTTTATTTATTAATACGTCCAAGTATTTTTATTCTTCGATTGTATTTTTATTGTTTTTATTGAGTTCATTCCCCGTATTACTTTCAATATTTTTATTATTGTATAACAGACAGATTATACTATATTTACCTCTAAATAGGGCGAAGATGTGTCCAGTGGAATTAGTGGCGCAGTGACAAATGCGATTCCTGAATATCTACAAAGAGAGCAAGAAGTATGCGATATTCAATGTGTACAATTATCGAAAGATGAAATTGTCAAATGAAAAAAACCAGCAAAAAAGTTAGATTACGAAAAAATTGCGTTCAGAAATGCATCGAGGAACAGTGTGTGGGAGCTCTCTAGGGTAAGGTGGTTTTTCTAATTTGGTTTTCTTGTAATTTTAACTGTCAGAAAAACTAAAAATAATTTTTTCTTCACCATTGCCCCTCAAAATATACTAAGATGAAATTATATGGTTTTCACAAACGATCTGTCGAAACGGATGGACACATATTTCATCGGTTCTTGTAATTTAATTTTTAATTTTATTTTTACTCCAATTTTTATGGCACTTATTTCCATTAAACCAATAATGTAGATATGGTTTTGCCAAATATAAATAAAGCGAAAATTAACTTACCATGACATTCGATTTCATAAATGATTCAGTATGGTGATATACATAAGAATAGTTAACTATCTATCTACATATTTGTAGCCACAAAACATGAACCCGTTTAGTTGAATTTAGATTTTAAGAGCGCTTTATATTACTACAATATGCAAACATAAACGTGTTTCAAGGAATAAGTGTTTACCTTTTTTGTGTTTATTACCAGAAGGGTTCGAGTGAAATACGATTCTTGGGACAACGTTGTCTTTTATTCGTTCATTTATCTGTCTATTTGTTGGAGGTGTTTAACTTGTAAACAAGAAAAGATAGTAATTTGAAATTCACATAATATATAGATTTTTCGCCCAAAAATACATAAGCCAATAGAAAACGCTACTTGTTTGTTGAAAATTCCTTTCCAAGTACAAATATGTTTTTTGTTTTTCTTTTCCAATGAAAACTAACAATTTCCTGAATCAAAAAGTTACTATTTTTACATTTATATTGTTAACTGTTGTTGTATAACTCAAAAATATCACTGGGCAAGAAGTTTCAGTTCCAGTTTCATTTTTCAAATCCTATATATAAATAACAAATACTAAAAGGAACTGAACATCAAATGTTAAAAGAGTTATGACTGATAATTATTTATTTCTTATTTATGTCTTGAGAAATGTAAAAAAAAATTAGGCCAGTCGAAGACCTAATAGGTAATACATTTTTGTAATTTATTAGAAACACTATGCCTCTTTGAATGTTTATGTATACTTAAACGTAAGTAAAATTTCGCAGTGTGATTTTTATTTGTATTTAGGAGGTTTATTTGCATAGCTTTGAATTTCAAAGCTCGTTGATTCGTTAAAATGTTAGAAGCTTAATATTATTGAATTTTGTGAATCCTTCATGTAAATAAAATGACCACGCACAGCTTACTCGATTATTATCCCTGAAATTAGGAAATTTGATTTCCTCTCTCATTTTTAAAAATCTGGCCGAGCGCTTCCTCACATAAGCTCAATGAAACCTAATGCGTATGTAATAGAGATGCGAAGGAAAATCTAAATGAAATTACGTCCAGACATAATGCAATTTTATCAATAAAATTCGCATCGAAAAGATAATTAAATTTCCCAGATAGGGTTTTTCCTGAAAGTATCGAAGGGCTAATGGTTAATTTAATTTCCGAAACACAATTCTGCTATTTATTTTGCTATATTGGTAATATTGTAACGAAAAATGGACAGATTTACGAGAATAAGAGACTTTAAGAGATAAACGTGCTTTGATGTGCAGACAAATATACATATAATACGGTTGCCCCAAGCGAAATATTCTGATATTTCATTTTATAAATTCGTAAATACATCATTTATTTTTAAAATGACAAATATATCCATCTCAAACAAGTAAGCATATTTTGAAAAAAGGAGATAAAAAAATTATCGTGCTAAAAGGAGATTAAAAAAATAACGTGACATAAAATCTTAAATATGAAGTTTAACATATTTTTACATTTATTATCGATTGATTTCATGTATACTAATAGGTTGTATAAAACTTCTGTTGTGATGCGAAATTTAAATTACAGAAAAGGTATAATTAAAGGTCGGTCTCTTAATTATTAGAGAATTTTAAACAACTTTACATTCATAAATTTTAAGCATCGTTATAAAAAAAAATATTGAGCAAGTATACGAAAGGGGTATTGTATTGAAACTTGAAATTTTGCGTACCGTTAAAGCATATTAATCCGCATATATTTAATATCTAACATTACAAAATATATATTGTGCGAGGTATCATTTAAAATAAATGTCTTACAGATTTCGTAAAACACATTTTATTTCATGCTATTACGTATAATAACCGAAAAAAAAATCATTAAAAATATCATGGTCGCTTGTTGTCAAAACTGCTTAACGCAGTATTTTTCAAATGTGGCTGTGACAAAGCATATTATTCCCATATATTTGAGATTAATCAATTGTTAGGCTTAAAATTGTATCTTATTTGGAAGTTATAGAGAGAGCAAATTATATAATGGAAAAAAATGTCCCATGGAACATCAAGTGAAAGACAAATTTAGAAGAATTCTAAAATTTTAGGCGGGTCTACAGATATTTTGCAAAATACCCAAAACAATATGCTGTTTTTCCTTATAATACCTACATCCATCCTTATCAAATTGTGCTGCACCTGTAACGTATATAACATAACATATGTATATAATATAACGCATATCCTATATTAATGAAGGTCATTGCCCAAATTACATTCATAGGAAATCAAAAAATTTTCCTTTCTCTTACCCAAAACAGATAAATTCTGTTGACATTATAACCAAATATCAATATGATTTATTAAAAAAAAATGATTTATTAATAGCTCTAAATATTTTTTGCATTGCCTCATTTTGCTCGGTCGTCTATAATTATATTTTTAACATAAAATAATGTTGTTTTTATTGATTTAGCGTCTAAAGCAATGGACCATCTGTGTGAAATTTAGTAGAACTTAAGATATTAAAAATACTAATAGAAATGTATCGAAAATTTATTTTTCAATGTAATCTCCCTCTATTTCAATTCACTTCTTAGATTTATTAAAAAGGGTTTTTAACTCGGTCAAAAAATGTTCGCCGTTTTTGTCTTCGAAATGTTCGTTTACGGCCGTCTTTATTTCTTCGTCACTGGAAAGGACGAAGAAATGAAGACGGCCTAGGAGGTCTTTTTTCACATTTGAAAAGAGAAGGTCTGGACTGTAGGGTGGGTGGTGGATTTCTTCAAATTCTATCTCAGCGAGGGCACGACTTACAGCTCGCGCAGTGTGGACGGGTGTATTGTCTTGTAAAAAACAGGACTCTTTTCGCCAGTTTACCTCTCCTATTTTCGTCAACGAATTGACGCACTTTTGTCAACAATGCGGCGAAATAGTCCATCTAGTATTTTAGGAAGGTAGTCGATGTACAAAATTCTTTCACAATCACAAAAAATAGTGGCCATGAACTTGGAGGCCGATCTTTCTACTTTGAACTTCCGTGGCGGCTTTTCTCTCTTTTCTATCCACTGCATTGACTCCTGTTTTGATTCCAGATCGTACTGTCGAATTCATGTTTCATCAACAGTGACAAGACAAGAAAAAACATCGCCAGGTTTATCGCCACAGATGTCCAAAAACTCCTACGAAGTTGTGACTCGATGCTGCTTGTTCAGCGGCGTGAGCATTTTCGGCATCCATCGCGCGCACACCTTTTTCATGTGCAAATGATTATGTAAAATGTCTCCGATTCATTCCTTGCTAATGCCCATGCCTTTAGTTATATGCCACAATTTGATTCGCTGATCTTCAAGAACAAGTTTCTTAATTTTTTCAATGTTTTCTTCGATAATGGCGGTATTTGGGCGACCTGATCATCTTCGAGCGACTGCCTGCCGTGTTTAAACTCTCGGCTCCAACGTTTTACGGTCGCAAATGAAGGTGCAGAATTCCCATAAACTGATATTTCCGTCAGCGTTTTGTTCTTCTTTGTAAGGAATTTTATGACAGCTCTGTACTCCAATTTCGTGCAAAGTAAAAAAGTATTTAAGCTCAAAACTTTTCAGCCGCCCCTCGTGTATATATATATATATATATATATATGTGTATATATATATATATACATATATATATATATATATATATATATATATATATATATATATATATATATATATATATATATATGAATTTTATGCATTCACGCAGGATAAACTCTGAATGAGCTAAAGGATTAGCTCTGAAAGGGTTAGGACAATTTTTTAATTTAATTAATAATTAATAAAAGACACCTTGTGAAGCACGTTACGATAAAGTAGGAGACATTGGTCGGTATAAATATTGCTTATGTGATTTTAATGCATCTTCTCTTACAAAGAAATGCCCTTTTTCAGCCATAGATATTTTTTAATTATATAGTTGTCTTTTTTTTAAATGTCTTAGATCAACAACTTAATTGTTTGCTATAAAAATTTTGTATGTTTTGAATATCAATTTATTCATTCAATACGAAAATATGTGCACAAAATTAGGTACTTGATCGATATAGGTATATTTGCTTTGATAAACCTTGAATTTCCAAGTTATAATCCTTGTCAATTTATTACTCTATTTAATTAATTTTTAGACTTAAAAAAACCTTTTTCTTATGTAGCATTAGCTGTCCAATAATTCAATGAAAGATCACATAATTCTATACATTATTTAGACTCTTTTAAAAATTAAGCATTTTAAATAACTTTTGTAAAAAGAGATCAAGTAAAAGAGGATATAATTTGAACTGAAATAAATTTATTTCTTGAACTGTCATTGTTCATCCAAAAATTATTAAGAATGTACAACCTAGCTTTCTTTAATTGTTAAGTTTAATTTGATTCTTTAGTTTAATGTTTCAATGGTAGTAACGACGTAGATTTTTTATTATTAAAATTCAGATGGGAAAAATATTTTTCTATTTTTCTTTGTTAACCTACCTTACTGATATGCTCTTGGTTGGTAATATAATAATGGATAATATTATATTACTAGTATAAGTGTGAAGTATACTCATTAAAGTGTATTACATATTAGTAGTATATATAATTGTGAAGTATAGTTTTATTAAATCAATCATCAACATGATGTGAATTGGTTAGATTTCCCAGTCATTGAAAAATAATCCCTCATAAAATATAAATATTTGCTTAGATGCACAGCAAAGAGAATAACTTTGTTAAGTTAGTTCGTGTTCAATAGAAAATTGAACTTTCTTTAAATCTTTAAATTGTTGAGTTACTTATTATTGTAAAGAAAATTTCCATACGGTACATCACGTACTTAATATTCTATTAAATGATCGTGTAGTAGTTTGTAAATAATTTTTGAATATATCTGCTTTTTATTGATAAATATATAATTATTAGTAGTCTTAAATATTTTTCCCCATTTTAGTCATTTTTCTTGCTTCTGTTGCATATAAAGATTGCTGAATATTTTTATGTTCTTTCAGTAGTAATAATAATCCAAATTACTATTATCATCTAGAAAGTTAAAATTGTTTCTATGTATTTATTTAAGTCTTCGATAATACATGGTATAGAACATAATATAACATATGAGTAAAATAATGAAATTTCTATATTAAAACAAGAATTTTTATGTTTTCATTTATATTTCGCATTTTTTTATACTTCCTTCTCCATGTAGAAGTCTTTGATTCAATAAAACTAGTTTGTAAGCGCAAATTTTTAAAACGAATAATTTATGCTTTCAAAATTTTAAATTTTTCTTCTTAACAATCCTTATTCAAAGACTACTGTCAAGTAAAAGAATAGGTTGACAACACACGTTCCTTCATTTCTATACGCGTCGGGAATATACTTAGACTAAATTAATTTTGATCGAAAATAATAAATAAGAAGAAGACATTTTAAAAAACAATCTAAAATTAATTGTTACCCAGAATGTCTACGAGCGTATTCTCACGAAATCCAAATTTTGTGTCCGAATGGTCTATGGCCTACTTTCTATATGCTTCTTGAGGTACCTGTAAAATGTTTCGAATTAATCATTACTAAAATCCATTATTGAAGCAGAACATTCGCAAAATTTCAATATTTTATACACGAAAAACAGTCAGAAGTTTTTAAATGTATTAATAGGTAACTGGGAATATGCAATGGCTAATAAGAGATCGGTAGAAGCTCTTGACATAACAATGCAATATATGAGAAATATAAATCATCTCTTCAGAGGAGACACATTTTTATTTATGGATGAGGTTCAACAAACTCTGAATATAGTAGAGAGAGGTACTGGCGTTAATGACATTAATGCATGTTCCAAAGGTTCAGCGCATTGACAATAGATTAATAAACTTTATTTGATGCAAAATATTATGCTTGTATTTGATGCAAATAGAATGCTCATGCAAAAAGTAACTGACCTCTAAAATGATGCATGTAACCCGGTCCCAAAAGACGACCCTTGTTACATGATATTATATTGGTACTAATCACTAAATGTTTGCTTGCTATTAACAGATAATCAGAAAACATTTCTGATAATTCCACTCTTTTTCCATCCATTAATTAAGTGCGCAAAGAAAGTGAAGTGGTGCTGCGTTCAATTGAATTCTAAAACAGAATTACCATTCCCGGTCCATTTTCTCACTAAATTGAACTAACATTTGGAATTCCAATAACGTTTTTCCGAAATTAAAATACGCTAAAACTTTGTAGTGGTATAAGTTTCATAGTAATTTAATTCCGGCCAAATGTTGTGAAAGGTAGAGTTTTAACACAGAGACACAGTTATCTTCGAAGTAGCCTACCAAAAGTTTCTATGCAACCCATTAAATAAAATAATTTGATCACCTATGACTCTTGAATTTATTTATACGAGATGACCAATATATTGTAAATATATTTGGCATTAATTTTGTGGAAATTAATTATTCACAATTATATTAAACTACGTAATGTAGTATTATTTCTACTTTATTTAAATGATTTACGACGGCCTAGGTTTCGTTGTATTACAACATCTTCAGGAAGGCAATTAGCGAAGATAGATCTTTGCTAATTGCTCACCTGAAAATGTTATAATATGAAATTTTGCTTTATGGAATTTACTAAACGCCCTTATTTTCATTTTGTCTGATCTTAGGCATACTTTATTAAACAAATTAGAGGTGTGATTAACAGCAGGTTTTGTAGATTCTAATCTTGTGAAAAAATGTCATATCGGGAAATACTATGAGATATTTTTATTAAATTTTAAAAGGTTTTTTTCTGCATAATTCACTTGGTGATGAAATTTATTTTGCTTATAAAATATTAAAATAAAAATGTTTTCTTGCTTTATTGCCATCTATTGACGTTATTCCATTATATTTTCTTTAAAATTAAATTACAACTATCCTCAAACCGAAAAAGTGCTTAGTATGCTGCTGTGACTTCCAGACATATAGATTCCACATGATGATATAATAAGTGATCCATTTTTGCAATTTGTATACAGAACGGCAAAACGTCAAATATTTTATAACATATCATTTACTTTGAATATCACTATTAAATATCAAATTAGAACAATTTATTACAAAGTAAATTTATTCAATACATCTTTGCCATTATAAATTGGCCCAACGATTTGCGATTGACGTATTATTTCCAATATTTCGCTACTTATAAAGTCGTTGGTCATTGCATAGTATTTTAGATAATCTACTAAGTTCTTTCTTGCTTTTAGGTGTAGGACCTTATTTAAACTACGACTAGCGCTTATGCTTTGAAAATCAGTACACGTTATTATCCCTAAAATCCCTATAGAAATACATACATGTTAAGATATATAAACATACATGTTTTCGTTTCTATCCTCCCATAGAATTCTCAGAATTTCAAATTCAAATATTATTTAGTAACTATATTAAATTTATTTAATTTTTATTATTAAATTTAAGAAAATATTTTCAAAATTGGCAAATACCACTTGATTGGTAGTGATTTTTCTTGTAGCAGGAAATAAATGAATAAATAAATAAACATTGAGAATATAAAGTTACATTAATTTTATTGATGATTATTAATTATATTATATTATAAGTAGATCTTCACTTTTCAAAAGAAACTTTAATAGTCTTACTTAGATGAAAAATAAAAAATCCAACGAAAAGAAAAATGTGAGATTAAATCTAAAGAATAAAAATGGTCGTGCTTAAAATTCCAGCTAAAATACAGTACACTATTATTTCTGTCAAGGGTACTTTGGGATAAAACATTATTAAAGCTAAGACGCAAGATATTTTTAAAAGAAATAAGAGTGCTTTTGAGATAAAAACCTTATTACTAGAAATATTTTCAGTATATAAATAAAATCTAATTTAAACAAATCAAGCTGCAGGCAAAAGCTAGTAACTATGGTAAATAATGAATGAAAATGAATGAGAAAATCACATAAAATAATTTTAATTTTAGAGATTTATGATAACTATAATTGTTTTTATACCTAATTCCACATACAGGTGGGCGCATCATATTTCTATAGGTATCAGAGAAAATCTAAAGGTGACAGGAAGGGAAGACAATGGCAATTAATATCATTCAGAGATGTGGTATTCAAAGAAGCTGTGTAGAATTCGTAGTTAAGACAATTTGTACATAAAGCGGAGATGCCCACTTACGTTTAGAAAAACACTTTAGTCTTATTTATGGCCTGCATTTAAAAACTGAAGATACTTTTTCATGAATTTAAGAAAAATTATTAAAAGTCACTTGCATGAACTTGTTTAAGAATACCAATATTTTAATAATATTCGGGGGAAATTATTTTTGGAAATTATCCCTAATTCTTGAATGACAAAATAATATTAATTTCATATATATCATTACACTTAATTAAATCCTCCGTCGTATTAACTTTCTTTTACACACAATAAATGAACGACTGAAAAAAAATTCGTTTCCAGATGAAGTGAAGTAGCCTGTATATTTGAATAAACGAACCAAGTTCACTGAAAAACTTGAGTCAACGTCCATAATTTGATTCTAAATATCATTATTGTGGTAATATTCATTTATGTGTTGGTTTTACAGTATTTTCTACAAAATTAAACTTAATTTCCGCAGTTAATTCTCAAGGTGTTGCTTTTCTGATCTAATCCTGTCGGAGATAAACAAATGTTGATAGTGAATTATGACTTTAGCCACAGGCGTTTCCTAAAAATGCCGCAAGAACGCCATTAAATTTGTACTTATTTAGATTACTCATGAAATTCTTGAAAGCATAAATGGCTTATATGTAATTATTTGCATATCTTTTCGACGGAAATTATATTCGTAATTTTGTTAAATATTATCATGGTAATATTTAGTATGGTGTGATGTCAAATGCATTTCTAAATAGTTAATTGTCTTTTAAAGGAAATAAATGCAAAGTATAATACAATTATTGAATATATATAATCAGTTTTCGTAGCTTATGAATATTGAAAATGAAGTAAATTTAATAATTAAAATTTAATTTATTGAAAATCTTTTAAGACAATTTACCCGTAAGAAATATTAATAAAGTTCAAGGAAATAAAATTTATCAAGTTCTTTAGCAAAATTAAATTCACCCATATTTTATCTTAAAACTGAGAAGACATACGAACAATATCGTAATTAGGGAAGCAATCTTTCCTCGTCCCGGAAACAAGAAAATTGGTATTCGTAGCAATAATAATTATCAGCACTTTCAAAATTATTTTGTTGAGCTCGAATATAAATAAGTTTAATTGGAATCTCGGATGCTAATGAAGCAAGAATTCACAATTTAAGCTTCATCTCAAACTAATAGTACTCTAAGAATTTTCCAGAATTTTTGCTAACTATGAATACAATATTACAATAAATAATAATATTTACTTATAATAATAACATTTACTTATAATATTGTTCTAAATATAATTTTCAAGAGTGTAACAATCATGTGTTTAACATCAAAAAAGAGACATTTTCTTCATTTAAATTTAAGGAACATTATATTTATTAAAATCTTCTTTTAATGACATATTAATTTCGGACTTGTCGACGAATTGGGTTTTATTTCATAATCAAAATTTAATTGAAACTCAAATTGAGTAGCTATTGCTATTGAGTTGAAAATTAATTTCTCAAATATTAATAAACGTAGAAAACATTTTAAAAGCGCAAATATCTCATTTTTTACGGTCGAATTTAGAAAAAAATTTAAATTTTTTTCAACACATTTGTTCTTAAAATAAATTTTCCTTGAAAATATAGGATTTTATATTGTATTAACAAGAATAAAAAATCGTATAATTCGCTTTGAATGGAAGTTTTTCTCCTTATAGTTCATATTCCGATGATATAATTGTATCGAATAAATTTTCACTTCCTACTGTTGCCATAGAGGCATATTTTTAATTCTTAACTTTTTAATGGTAGCTAAATATTATACAATCGATTACATAATTTACTTCAATTATTGAAAATAGAAGTCAATTTAAACTTTTACTGGTATTTTTAAGTAAATGATATCGATAGTTCTATCTACACCTAAAAACATTTTCTCAAGTACCTTTAAGTTTCTCATTGTTGAAATCCGCTAGAAGTAAAAATTCTTAGTATTGTTGCTAAGCTGTGGATTTGTTTTCATTAGTTCTGGAGAACTCTTGGAAATTTAAAATGTGTTCAAAATTGTACCTATAAATTCATTATCTCATCTGAAATAGCAGAGTTGACCAATTTTGACCAATGTTGAGTTGTAAAATTGTGTATAACAATTTTTGCTTGTTAACTATTGAAATATTTGCGAATTAATATTCTGTTTCAATGTGTCATTCAAATTTTCAAGTTTTTACGTCAATCCCTTTCAAGGAAAAAGAACTTTGACATACGGACAAATGGATGGACACGTGAGTGGTCTGATGACGTTTTTATTATTTTCTGTAGGCATGACACTTTAAGAAATTTGAATAAAATTTTCTTTAAATATTAAAATTGTAGTGTGATAAAATGACGCGTAATAATATGTTGGATGGCATATTCTCACTTAGAACAATTTTTCCTTTTATGGAAAATTAAAAAAATATAAATTAAATTTTCGTCTGCAGATTAATGTCAAATTAATGGCTTTACTTATTCACAGGTTATAGTATAATGATAAAAAGATATAAACATCAACATATTGTTTCATTTTAAATAACATATATCTACAATAAAAGAAGAAACGACGAAATAACTTTTCTCTATATGAATTTTTTCAAAATGACTCCAATTTGGATGAAAATAATTCATTCATCCAATATTTTTTTATACTTATTTAGCCCAAAAACAATTTAAATTAAAAAAATCGACTATGGGATTTCAATTCGTTTTTATATCCATTTATTTAAACATTTTACATTACCTTTCAAAGTAATTCATGAATCACTGGCTTACTTCTGAGTTTTATATAAAAAAAATTAAGAAAGTGAGCTCTAATATAATGATGGTATATTTCCAATATGGAAAAATTACTTTCTCATATTGGATTAAATAAATAAATTATTAGAAAGTTATTTTAAAATATATTTTTCAATAGATGTAGATATAGTTCTTTTCCGTAGGTTGAAATCATAAAGAAGGGTGATAATAGCGGTAATGAAGTTACAACCTGTTATGAATCACATGTACACAATATCTGATCATGTTTAATTCACCTTTTTTATGTATTATAATATGTATTGTTACACGGATAATTTACTTTCATCCAATATTTGTCGAATATTAAAAGTTTCTCCGTCAGTCGTTTGTTGATTATATTATTAAAGCCGAAATAACATGAATAAAAAAGTTTATTTTCATATGAAATTGGAAAAGTCCCAAGGATATTAACATACTCAAAATGTTAAAATATGTTTCGATAGGCAAATGAGTAAACAAGATATCAATCATATTCAATTTACTAGGGTATAGAACTCTTCTGTCTCTGCAGGATAAGGTAAATTTACATTAATAAACAAGTGATGAAGTGCATTCTGCAAATATAATATCAATGAAGACCGGAATTTAAACATCGGACCAATTCTAGGCAAGAGAATGAATTATAAAATCTAGCCATAACCAGATTTGAACTCACATCATTATGGCTAAAATCATTATGACTAGCATTGGTAAATTGACACCTATTACGATAATATATCATAGTCAGCATCATGAAAATAATTTCAAGAAACATAATTTTCTATTGATATAATTAGAATACATTCCTATCGTGCCGACTTGATGGTAGTTGTGAATAATAATATATTTGAAACGCTGGGTTTATGCGTTTTTTCCTCATTTTCTAATACATGGACATAGTGGTCAAAAATCAAAAGGATATAGTGGTCATAAATTTGAAGTTGAAAAGAAAATTAAACCTTAATTTAATATTAAAGAACCTACCCTTATTAATATTTAATTAATAATTCGTAAATAAATGAATTATTAATTAAATATTCATTATTTTGATCCATTTTAATTAAGATATTCATGTGAAGCGTATGCTTTCAAAATTGACGTAGATAAGTCTAAAATTAGGAAAAAAAAACAATTAGCTTATAACAAATAGATACACGTACGGGCAAATACACGTAGACATGATCTAAAGTCATAATCCATAATTAGAAAAGAAAATAGGGAAAATGCTAAAAACTTAAGTAACTCTAAATATAAACACTATTTATTATTTTAATATTTTATATTATTTCATAAATTAAAAATTATATTTTAAATAATAATTTTATTTTTCACATTTCTGATAAATAAAAACAATAAATAATCGAATAATCATTGCTTTATTCATTGAAAATTCATTATATAAATTAAAGTAACTATTCGTCGGACGATTATAAATATACTTTATTTAATTAATTTTATTCAATCACATAACGGGAATTTAAACTCATACTATATAGCAGTATAATTTAATATTGGAAGGAAATTTTTACATTTTTTCCAGAATATAACTACGGAGAAAATACAATGGGCCCTTCGAAGTTTATGAAATGTTTAATTTCATGAATATTATTTGTAGTTTCAAGGCCCGCTGCCAAACTTTTAATTGTTGTTGTTTGAATTTTATACCTATAATTCTCATTCTTTATATTCGTATTTCCAGATAATTCGTAGAATCTGTAAAAAGCACAAAAAATTTTAAAAGTTATGAGTACTTTCACTAATAATGAGTATTTTTTTTTTAATTAAATTGCACCTGTTTGACTATAATCAGTATCAAATCCAATAAATTATTTTTGTTATAAAATATTCGCTAATGGTTATTTCAAGTTAAGTAGTCTTCTTTAGATTTGGATTTTGTTGATAATTATAATCAAGTTATATTGTCAAGTCGGTTAGTAATTTATAAGTTATGTTATTTGCACGGATGGAGCGGCAATTAATTAGCAACGCTTCTTTCGATAAGACTTTCGAGATTCATGTTATATAGTTTATAAAATGTCCGTAAATAAAGAAAGGTTATATACGTAAATACCTATTCACTTGTATTATTTCTTGTTAGGTATTTAAATAATAGCAGCGAATAATAATATATTTGTGAGGCGTGGTGAAACTCCGTAGAAATGTTTTGTCCCATTAGTGGAAAATCCAAAGGCGTTTCCAATATATATTTGTATATTAAAACCGGAAACTTAAAATTGAATGAAAAATGTTACTTTATCGAAAAGGTACAATATAAAAAAACGTTCTATATATGCATAATCAAAAGCTTTCTGATCGTAGTATGTACGTAACATTAATTTGAAATTGGTGCCAACTTTCTCGTTTGATTGCTTAAATCAGACTCTTTTGGTTATCATAACTTTGCCATGCATATCCCGTGTAGGTGAAATTCAAATCAAAGATTTATCAATACCCTATAAAAATATATCTTAGACACACAGGCCCTGTGCAGGTTATCTTATATATCAAGATATACATTGATATCAAAATTTTAAATATATATTTCTAATAGCAAATTATTACATCAGTCAAGTGTCGAAGCGTCGAAGTGTCGAAGTGCACAGTTCAAGATTTTGAGAATATCAATCAATGTCTGGCATCAATATCAGCTTCATGACAGAAAGACTGCAACGCTCGAGTTGGAGAGACATTCCTCAGCAACAAGGTCGAAGCTCCCCAAGAGCCGAAAGTGTGTAGCAAAATTTTTTACCACGGCTGAACCATAAATATGGACCACAACACCTTTAGGACAGAATCATTCTTGAGCGTTTAAATGGAATATTTCTTCTTATGACATATTTTAATTCTTTTCATCATTCTGAATGTAAAATGTTTTTAATGAAAGTGAAAAAAAAATCAACCGTTCACAGAAACTCCTTCAAAATTTTAAAGGTAAAATTAAATGTTTGTTTTAAGTTATATGCAACACAATTGTTTGATCAAATTCTACTACTTCCAGGAAAATCAGAAAACCCTTTTTCAAAACTAAATATCATATGTTGATGATTCGCAAAGTACAGACATAACTTTTTCCCATAATTTTCATTATTGGCGTCATTTGTCACACTATTCTAAAATTAAAAAATATAATAAAAACATATTATATTAATACAGATAATGTTACTTCAAAATATTAAATTTTTATTTCTTTTCATTATTCAGAACAATAGGCGGAATAAGTTAAAAAATATCGTAATGAATAGTGCATATAATACATACAAATAAATTACAAATAACCCTTCTTTTAAAGTTGATTTCATCGTTACTAATGCAAACTATTCAAAATCGTTCTATTTGGCATGTAAAGATGAAGGAAATGTTTTTTTCACTAATGGTGGAAATCATCTATCAGTTAAATCAATGTTCTGTGCAGTGAAAATCTTTAGGTTTTATGCAAACATATTCGTTGATGTTCGAATACTGATAATTAGGTAAGAAACGGTATGATGATTTTTATCCTTGCATACAAATGAACAACAGCATTACTTCACCTAAAAATTATTATTTTCACTCACATCGATATCGCCAACTTTTTGTTATTTGAGAACCTTGGGTCTTAATAATAATTACTTTAAGGTAGTAAAGATTGGCTTTAAATATTATTAAAATGAATAAACTTTCATTTACTAATTATTTTTACCACTCTCCACGTAGCCTACTCTATTCCGTCTCCTTCCAAAATGTTTTCCTAGATTTTTCAATTATATATATTCTTCTTATCATTCGCATATATATTTGTAATAAAATATAACTGTGTTGTTCGAAGTCCTGCTTAAAACAATTTTAATGTGTAACTTCGAACAAGAGGATCTGATATTCACTATGTAAATTGACATGTCAGTTAAACTTTAAAAATAATTAACATGATTTGTGAACTCGTTCATAAATTTAATCACATTTTGAAACATATAAATATATATACAATTGATATGTCTCATAGAAATCAAATTAAAACCAAAGCGGCTCGGTTTATCGACAATATATTCCGGCGCTATCCTTATGCCTCCTGCTAAGTCGATTAATTTGAACGGTACAATAACGTTCATAAATACAAATCCTTGAAGTATATGAAAGAATGGTCACCGAGGTCAATATCAATACCTTTTCCTAAGTTTAAATCTACGGGTAGAAATATAATAAATATTAACACCTTCGAACCCCTAGCTGATGTTATAATTTATACTATATTTGATATATTTATTTCATCAGTTATAATAAATCGGCTCCCATCTTTTAAAAAAAATTCATGTATATATATATATATATATATGTATATATTTATATATACACATACACCAATATATATTCATATATATATACATACGTACGTATATATGAATATATTAATAATGATAAAGTTTATACGAATATAGTAGAAGACACAATACATATGCAATCTATTACACACTCTTAGGCAAACATATGTTTATATATGCTACATACGAATGACATCAATTACTTATATAAATATATGTATTATACAAAACATCTTCATGATACACACTGTTACTTTTGAAGCAGACAACACAAGGGAAACAAAATAAGATAAAAAACAAAAAATATGAGAAGTGTCGTGGGATACGCTGTTGGAACGAAATTCCTTTCGCTGCGTATTATGTTTTAAATAATAGGCACAACGAAATATAAATAAATGTCATCAATGCTTAGATAATTTGCAATTTAAATAAAGGATTTACACACACACACACACACTCATACATATATATATATATATATATATATATATATGTATATATATATATATGTATATATATATATATATATATATATATAAATAAACACGTATATTATTTAAAGAAATAAAAATATTTCAGCATAACTAAATATAGTTAATTTTAAGATATAGGAAAGTAATAAACAAGGGCAACGATGCGATCTAGGCAACACCTTCCAATTACTAAAATATAATAAAAATAAAACTTGCATAATATTGCGAACAGTATTGCGTGATTTAATTTACGTATCAGTTAATGTTTGTGCAAAGTATTGTGGGTGCAAGTAAAATATGATACCAAAATTTAAGTGTAAAATAAATCATCTACGTATTGTCAGTTTAACACTGGTACTTACCTTATTCCATCATCACCATCCTCAACTTTTACTGAATCACCTTCGTAACTTTTAATTTAGTATTGATAAGAATGACACGAGTTTGAAAATAATGAAGAGAAGTTATGAGCATTATGGCGTGTATTGATTGATCGCTAAAGACACACGCTTAAACGTATAAAGTTGTTGCAAAATAATTTACCTATGTATTGAAATATGCTTGTAAACATGCAAATGCTTATTCTGTAGCAAAAGTGTCGGACAAAATCTTACACTTTTCTACTGCAGCAAAAATGTCGGTCGAAATTTTATACTTTTTTCGACTCGCTCTCATTTGCCAAGTGTAACATGAGATAGGAAATTTCGTTCCAAAATGTTGATTTATCCATAATATCGATTCTATCAGCAAATTACCTGTAATAAATTTTTAGATATTTATACTCCATTTTTTCATATAGATGTACTTGAAATATTTAAGGTACAAAATCAAATGATTGTAATATTTATACCGGAAAACCATACTTGTACGCTTATGTGCATATGTGCATCAAAACCATTCATGGAAAAGACCCGAGGTGCTCTTTAAAAGTAGTGAGAGAAAAATTTCAAGTTCTTGCACGCAAGCACGCGTGGATGCACGCACGTGTTATATATATATATATATATATATATATACACATATATATATATATAATATATATATATATATATATATATATATATATATATATATATATAAATATAAATATATATATATATTTACATTCACATTTTTTAAAATCTAGTGGAATAAAACAGAAACGAAATATGTATGATATTTATTATCAAATTTACTGTAAAATATGACAGACATATCCCATGCGTTATCAGTTAAAACATAACGATACAACGAACATAATTCCTATTGTACAGAAAAACTAATATATTATAGAAAATGCGAGTAATCCAACAAAATTATGTGCATTTTCAATTTTTCTGTAGTCTTATTATACCAATAAGCATGAAGGTGTAGTATTGTCCAAGCTAAATTAGTTAGAAATTTTCATTGCTTTGCTGAATTGTTTTGATATAAGCTGATATAAAAAGAAGAGAGTACTCAATAGTTTTTTTATAAAATATTGATAGGCCCTCTATTAAACTTTTGAGTATGGTGAGGATGGCCAATCGTATTTAGAAG
The DNA here is from genome assembly GCA_039881145.1 of Druceiella hillmani. NCBI lineage: Eukaryota > Metazoa > Arthropoda > Insecta > Lepidoptera > Hepialidae > Druceiella > Druceiella hillmani. The sequence continues at coordinate 1,309,545 of JAYKKI010000032.1, read as the reverse complement.
TTAACTAAGTTAAATAAGTCTTTATTTTAAAATAATAAAGTTTAACAGCATGACCATTTACAAAACTAAACAAGTAAATCATTGAGTGTGTACACACATTACTTGTACGCGCATTAGAACTTATATTTCTTTGGCTCAATATAAGAATAACTCTATTTAGCACGCAAACAATTTATGGAAATAAAATAATAAAAGGACTATGGCGTGATTAAAATTACGGTTAGTTATATCTAAATTCAATGAAAAAATTAAATTTTAATAACTTAATTTTAAAATGTATTTGACAGATGAGTGATTCACAGTTTTATTTTTCTATTGGCTTTCAATTTCAAGTGCCAATCAACTGCCAGATACTTCAATTTACCGCGTTCCAACTTTGTTATTTTCTCCTACAGAGTAATAAAAAATTTGATCTTTTTATCCAGAATTACAGTCATAATCATTTAATATAATATTATAATTATTATTAACATTAATATTCTGAAAAATAATAATTATTATTTATTAAATTAATTAACCTAAAGTAATATAAATTCAAAAACAAAAAATAGAATGTTAACGATGCGCCATGCGTTTGTAGTTCTATTCAGTGGTCGACCAACAATATTGGGGTTGTGTTTATGGAGGTAAGATGATTTTGTGTGCACCAATTTGTCTATAGAATATTGTTGACTTTCAAAAAAGAATTTTTAATTCTAATACATGTTTTATTATAAACCATTTTATTTCCTCAATTTTGGTATTGACACATTTGTTGAGTAGTAAAACATTTCAAATAGCTGTTAAATAAGAAGAAAAATTTTCTCGATTTATTGTCATCTTTGATTAAAAGCTAAATACGATATTTCGTGTCGAGCGAAAGATTTATTGAAGCCATAAAAATATTGAAGCCGAGTCTGAAAGCTTTCATCACAATCAGTTTTTTCCACTTGACAACTTTGTGAAAGCATTTCATTTCACATTGAGTTCTCAGAAAATGTAATTGAAAATGGTTCGGAGAAACTATATTATCAAATTTCAGCTTTCTGTTTCTTTTTTTATTGGTACGATTTGCTAATTTTTTAAAATTTACTAATAGAAATACGTCATTCCAAATCAATTGAAATATGCCAATAGATTTCATTCTTAAGTAAAATATATTTTATGATATTAATTATTTTTTTTTAATAATTTATTTTAGTATTTTTAATTGGAAATTCTCCCTTGAGAGAGAACCTTTGCCAATGTCAATTTAGAATAGTTGGCTAGGCGACACTGAATAACTTGTTTCTTGGATATCTAACATGATTGCTTCATTACAAAAAAACATAAAATATGGAGCAAAAAAATACATAAATAGTTAAAGGAAAAAGTAAATACGGTTTATAATATTTATAAATAAAAAAAATATGTATTAACAGATAAAAAAATAAAAATAGTACCAACTTAGATTAGTTTATTCTTTCATTACGAATGAATATGCAACGGTTAGTTAAATTCCATGCTTTAGAAAAAAGTACCATAAAACAAACAGCTTTATTATTAGATGAGACATAACAAGTTGTTTGAGCCAGAATATTTATTACTTTCTCAGAATATTGGTTAGTTGGTTGAAAAAAAATTAATTTTGAAAGAAATTATTCCAGAACATACAAATGACATAAATAAAACATTTTTCCAGAGATAATTTCAGTTATGATAATAGTAAAATATAAGTAGTAAAACATTTAAAATATTTAAGGATATTCTTATTAACTTATTGAAGTTTAGTTTTAGATTAAAATGAGTCGCGATTATTTATCTCCATGACTCGTCTTAAACACAATCCCCCTTATTAATAAACGTAGATTAACGAAGTTATTGCGTGGTTTTAGATTTCCGACAAGGAACAAATAATTTTGTTATTAATAAACAGGGAATTATATTGGTTTATTTTAAACTTTGTTTTTGTAAGGTATCTTTGACTAAACCATCGTACCCCATAGATTAACGTGTGATTCTAACCTCAAAAACTTGTTTGAAGATTGACATTTCACGTTTGTTACATAGGCCAATCATCGTTTTTGTTATATGTTTTATTTGGTTTAAATTTTGTAAAATTACTGATTCGGATAATGATATCGATTTTACAGAAGATATAAAAGTGGAAGAGGTGGAAAGAGTGGTTCGCATGCAAAACGAGAAATTGCATAAATGCAGGGGAAATCCCGCGAAGACGTTGACTGACAACAAATTTTCGAAAGAAACCTTTCGATATATTTTATATTTAATTGAAGATAATATCGCTTGCGATGTCAGACGTTCCAGTATTCCACCGAACCTACAGTTGTTAACTGTATTAGAAATGTGGGCACGTGGCGATATAAGTAATTAATGTGATTTGGTTTTGTTACGTGTTTAATTCTAATTCATATACAGAAGTGCATACTTTATCATTTGATTGAAAAAAAAACAATAAATATTTTACAATCTTAACTATCATAATTGTTAGTCGTACATTTTCTATATCATGTTTCACCCACAAATTCAAGACGACTACTTTGGTTTACTGAATCGGAAGAGGTCTAATGAAACCCTTAAAATATTACCGACATTTCTTTCTATCCGTAGGTCATTCTTTTTTTCAGAAACCGTTTAACGAAAAAAGTATATTTAGCGTAATAATAAAGTATATTAACTTGCAGTTATTTTAACGGTAAAAACTAAAAAAAATATTAATTTGAAAATTTTAGGGGATGGGACAAATTAATCGCTCGAAAAAAATTTTGTTTTTGGTATGTAGTGTGGGATATCGTTAAAGTAAAAAAAAACAATACGTCCCTGCTTATTTCCGAAAATACTCAATGTATAGTTTTGAAAAAATTATAAGTTTTTAGAAACCCAGTCAGTTATAGGACAACTATAGCGGTGATTCTAGAAGTGGTATATAATAAGTAGTGTATATTCTTTTAAATTGACACCCTAGTTTTCTACCTAATTTATATTTAATGTATACACTTATATTAATGTATACATTTGATAAATATGGTGGACTTATTGCAACGAGACCAATCTCCCATAGTCAATCAGAACTCCAGTTCAGCCCCGCTCGAAAAGCGGCCGGAAATCGACCCCGGATCTTAGCGGCACACCACGGCGTCAAAGGTCATGCCTTCTGATCAATCCAAAACACCAAGGCGACGCCGATCCGAACAATCTAATAAACCTTAATATTATATAAAAGTATGACCGATCCTAAAAAAGAATCGATACTTAGTCGACTTTTATTATTATTCGATCATATCGTAATTTGCAATAATAATTGCTTCTTAACATTTTCAATGTAGCATGTGATTTTGAATAAGCTGCGCTACATTTATAATAATGAATAAACACTATTTTTCAGATAAAAAGATCGGAACGAACTTGGTTTGCACACATCTGTTACATGAAATAATCTCCTTATGTCGACAACATCTCGACACCCGCACTTATGTTATATTCTTCAATTAACCTACTATTACTATCCACACTAATGTTACACTCTTCAACTAACCTACTAATGTTATATTTTTCAATTTATAACTTCTGTTATATTAAATGCAAGTAAAAAGGATAGACAGATTTGAATCTAGAGTCTACAAATGTCGCCGCCAGTCACTTTTGTAACTTTTTTCCTCATTTGTATTCATAACCGTTTTGAAACATATAGTTTATTTTTAACTAGTTATTATTTAAAGAAGCCATAATAGTACTTACGTGTCTATTCATCCGTCTGCAACTGCCGTTTTTTTTTAAAAAAAGCTTAAGAGAAAAATTAAATTTGGATTAATAATAAAGCATTTGAACTCGCATTTATCACACTTCTCTTACTCGCTTGCTCTTAGCACAAATTTTAGTGGGTGGGGGGGCAAATAAATTTCTTAAACAATGGTTTTCGAAACTGCTCTATGCAAAATTATGAAAAAATGATAAGTTTCTAGAAACCCGCAAAGGTTGTAGGAAAACTTTAGAAATTATTCTAGATGGTGTAAGTAATATGTAGTGTTATAATTTTTGGAATATACACCATAATTTTCCGCCTAACTTTTTTAAAATATTCATATAAGAATTAAATGGATAACATACCTGGGAATAAATGAAGGTTAAATTTTTCACAGAGCTGGTATTCACTCAGTAGTGTTACTCAAAAATTGACCTCGTAAAATCATAAAATATTTTAATTTCAGTAGACAAGTTAATACAAAAGTGTAGCTCTGCATAATAGGTATATGATAAGAAAATATATATTAAAGATTGTATGTAAACAGCTTTTGGCCGCCTTTTTATCGGGGTTGTTTTAAGGAAATGTAAAATACTTCATTTTAAAGAAATAGGCATAGATTTATATCTAGCCAATTATATAGTTACAAAGTATTATTTTGAACGTAATGTGCCAGATCTGACATATGCGCGCTGCGGCGCTCGTTTTATGCGATTGTAGTCTGGACTAACATTTCGTGAATTTAACTCATGAACTTATTAAATGAAATATGATATTAATTCTGAAAATTAGATCAGAAGCAGCGCAAGTAGTTTCAAGTACATGCAAATATTTTTTAGCGTTTATTTTCATTGCTTTGCTAATATAAATGATAACATAATTATTGAAAATTATTTATGCATGAAACTAGTAAGTAGACTACGTTTCCCTTTTACTGTATTCGTGATAAAATATATAAGGATACACGTTTAACCTAGGATATATTTTATTTATTTGCGAAATTCCATCAAAACGAGTCGAATCGATTAAGCGCGAAAGACAGACAAACAAATAATAAAAAACCTCTCACTTTATTATAACAGTAGGAATAATTAAATAGTCCATAGAGTAGTAAGTAAAGCGCTTAGGCCTTACATGGGCCCAGTATTAGATTCCCGGCGAGGTGTTTAAATATTTGTCAATTATTGTGTTTAATTGTGGGTGTCTTACGACACCTTCGATTTGGCTGAGACGCTAAGTTAAACAAATGGCGCTTAGTATGTCTCATAAAAAAGTTAGCTCCACAAAAGTATTTTCTAGTTTTTATTGGAAATATTATTGTTTCTATGGTATGTTTATATCATTGAAAATGATTGAAAGTAATGTGGGGTGAATGAAACGTTACTCTCAAATAAATGCTACTGAATTTGTGTATCGAGTGTAGTGTATAGTGTGTTTTAACGATTTATCACTTAAACAAATCTAATCAATATTAGATACATGTAATAACTTTTACACATCTGCTGGGAAAGCTTTTGGATTTCTCGGTAGTAATTTTTGTTGAGCTGCTATTATTGGGTCTGAATAAATAAACAAATATATTAAAAGGTCCATATTTGTTGGCACGCTTAAATTTTTCCTTGTGTGGTTCTCTCATACTTTTTTCAATTCCTCGTTTCTCGCTTCTTTGGCGTCTTCTGCCATCTAGCTAATAGTAATAATCAAACTTTCTGCAATTTCTTTTCCGTGTGTCAAATATTTGTATGCTATTACTGGCATTAGATGCAATGAATAAAGTTCCTAATAAAAATTTTGGGTTTTTAAGGAGAGGTCTTTAATATTTCCTCATCTATTTCGTGACAAGACGAAATCAAATGTAGCAAAATATCTAACCTACTAATTTTTCGTTAACGCATTTTATTAATTAAAGATTAGAGAAAAAAATCCTTTCAGCATTTCCTTCATTAGTATTTCTTGCAGTTGATTTGAACTCCTCAATTCTGAATGCGATTTTTCCAAAAATGTATTATGCACATCTTTTTTCCCGTTCGTTTTTTTTATATTGCCATCTCCTTTTACGTTTCACATTATGATAATAAAACTATACGAAATGTTTAAAAAACTTTTCGTAGATCTAACATAAGCATGGAGATCGCTAATTCTGAATGCGTAGTTCACTTAATTGCGTCTTATATTGCCGATATCAATATCATTCATTTCTTTAGACGAAGCTCCACATATATAATACCTTTGTGAGCATTTAGTCTCTGTAAGTACATTACGCACTTTAATGTTCACTATTGTCAAGACCAACTGATAATTAGTTTCGACTCCTTTTACCCTAAAATTATCTCACTTGGCATCATATTTTATAATGTTGCTGTATTTTATTGCATTCTGTCTTTAATAGTCTCATTCTTTCTTTTTGAACCTGCAATTTTACTGCACGGTTATGTCTGGTTGATAAGTTTCGAATTTTGCCAAGCAATGATTTTTTTATCGCTATCGTATTAACATAGAGTGTAATTGGTACTAGTGTCATCAAAAGAAATTATTCATCTATAATTGACGAGGAAGGAAGTTTCTTCTTATATAAACTTGACCACTTGATCCACCACAGTCTCGTTTGATAAAAGAGGTACACCTTAAACACTCTTATGCAAAAACTCTTTTAAATTTGTAAACTTCTTATTTATCCTGTCTATTAATTTTTCGATTTATATAAACATGATCGTGCTAAAATGTGCAACTTAAGAATATTTTGACTTTTCAGGTACACTCTTACTATACGTAGAAGAAAAATTTTTAATATTTGGTGAAAAACTATTGAAAAAACCGTAATATTGTTATATTAGGTTATACAATGACTTTATTTGGTGTAAATAGTGTAAATAATAGAGCAAAAAGATTGTTGCATAAGTTTGTGGAAAAATTGCGAACAATTGTAGGTGGACACTGAAAGCAAGACGTGGTGGTATGTTTGAAAAAACAATATGGAAAATGATTAAATGAATTCGTAAAAGTTTCTTAAGATTTCAGATCAGTACACAGTAATGCATATTTTAAATTTATGTTTAGCTTATTCGATAATATTTCTTTTATACGGTGCCCCACTGGAATTATATTTTTCTTTCAGGATTTTTTATTATTTTTAGATCCCCCATTGAAAGTCACAAAATTGTAGGATATTATGAGACGAATAATACTGAAAAGTTTTATTAATATTTTCAAGGATAATTTAATTTTTGATATACAAGACTTACCCGTCACATAATAATTCGACGAAGGTATAACCCACTTCCCAGAAAGCAAAGTATCCAAATGGTACTTCTATGAGCTCATTACATAATATTTTTTTAATATTTACAGAAATATTTTGATTTTCGAATTTTTAAAATTTATTGAAGAGTTGTTTGTTTCTATCACCTGAATGTCCTAAAACATGATTTGAGGAAACCTGTTTGTGAAAATCGTTCGTAGCTAAAGTCATGATCCCTATCGACACCCCTCTTAACGTATCTTTACTCCTCGCTTACAAAAAAGACTGCGTGCAAGTTGTAAAGATGTCACTTTTATTTATCTGATTTTAATACAAGTGACAAATTTAGAGTTTTTACGTGGAGTAACTCTTAATTTAATGTAAAATAAATATTCACAGTTCCACAAAAAATAATCAAACTAATTCGACAAGCACACGTATATGCAAAAAAAAAATGAAAATGGTTCTAATTTCATTTAATTAAAAATATTTAAGGCTTGTGCCTCAGAAGCAATTGAACATAAAAATATTGTTTTTGAAATTTTGGTCTGTTTGTGTATGTGAATATTTTTTTAAATAAGCATCACATTTTTTGTTAATAAGACAATATTAATTATTAATTTTCACTTCATTTCTTCTTTTCCCTTTTAGCCGTAGAAAATAATAACTTAATAAAACATTTTATTACTGTTATATTATTATTGTTACTGTGATCCACTTTAGAAGTCATTCATTTATTGCAATTTTTAGCTTTTATGGTTAGACCAGTTTTTGTTAGCTTTTATGGCCATGGAATATATGATATACATTACTATTTATAGGTTATTCCTTTTCTTTAGTTTTTATTTGTTCTAATTTAACAACGTTTAGTATTTGATTGCTTGTTCAGGAGGTACCAAGATGTATGAGTAGGTACGTTATGAGTTAGTTTCATTGATTTATTTTAGTTTATTTAAAAAATTATGTTCAAGACTTTAAAAAATTTACAAAAACATTGCGAATTAGATCAAAGAGAATTAGTTAATAACCAACATATTAAAATAATACTGCAAGGGTCAGAAATTGCATAACCAGTTTAATAGAGTTTCATGTACCGTAGAACCTTAACAACGAAGCTTCAAGTACCGTGGAAGTGCATTTAAATTCAAAATTGGAAGTGCATTTAAGTTTATAGATATACCGTTAATGAGATCCTCGTACTATGTTAGTTGTTATCTTAATATTATTTAGTATTTAGAACGACTTCCAACATTTAAACTTAATTTTATGATTTCTGTATTTCCACAAGAAACATGGGAGAAAGTCAAAGACCTTCGTAGCCGCCAAATTAATCAACATACAACTTCGCATAATGAGAACGTATTAAAATCAAACGACGAATTAATGAGATTTGAAACCAAAGGCACACCTAGAGTTACGCATGCCCATAAAACGTGTACATCTATTGATGTACATAAGTACACTACGCCTTTGGATGATTACTACGCGTTAAATAACTAGACACTACTTTATAATATTAAAAATATTGAATTCGTTAATATTCTGATTTGTTGAAGCCGTCCGAAGAATTAATAACTAAATATTATTCCCACTATTTATTTTTCAAACAAACGCTTTCAGATTTGAATTAGGAGTTTTTACATGATGCATATTTAAAAAAATATTCACATACACAAACAGACCAAAATTTCAAAAACAATATTTTTATGTTCAATTGCTTCTGTTGTGCCTTAAATATTTTTCCTTAAATAAAATTAGAACCATTTTATTTTTTTTGCATATACGTGTGCTTGTCGGTTTATCAGAAAAATCAAATTAGTTTGATTATTTTATGTGGAACTGTGAATATTTATTTTACATTAAATTAAAAGTTTCTCCAAATAAAAACTCTAAATTTGTCACTTGTATTAAAATAATATTAATAAAAGTGACATCCTTACAACTCGAACGCAGTCTTTTTTATAAGCGAGGAGTAAAGATACGTTAAGAGGGGTGTGGATAGGGATCATGACTCGCGTAAGGGAGTTTAGCTACGATTGCTTTTCACAAACAGGTTTCCTCAAATCATGTTTTAGGACATTCAGGTGATAGAAACAAACAACTATTCAATAAATTTAAAAAATGCGAAAATGAAAATATTTCTGTAAATATTAAAAAAATATTATGTAATGAGTTGATAGAAGTACCATTTGGATACTTTGCTTTCTGGGCAGTGGGTTATACCTTCGTCGAATTATTATGTGACGAATAAGTCTTGTATATCAAAAATTCAACGATCCTTGAAAATATTAATAAAACTTCAGGATTATTCGTCTTATAATATTGTACAATTTTGTGGATTTTTATTTAGCTTCCCTTTCTTTTATCGTTTTATCTTTTCGAAATATTCTGTGTATGTGTGTGTCTGTGTGTGGGTTGGCATACACGAGCATGTGTATATGCGCGCATATGTGCGTGTGCATGTGCGTGTGCAGTTCTTATGCGTATGCGTGGGCATGTGCTTGTGTGTATGTGTATGCGTGATTTTTCGCACGTTGACGTGTGTGTCTTTATGCATGGATGCATACACGTGTGCATATGTGTGTATGTATCATATGCTTTTTAAAATATGAACGGATTGAAATGATTCAAGTCAGTTCAGGCACTTAGATTGTAGGGATGTTTCCACAAAGTTGCCTTGTAAGGCATAATATGTTCGCCGTATGGAATTTTGTGAGAGTGTGTTTTTATTTGTGCATGTGATTGTATGTGTCTGTATGCAAGCTTGCACGCTTGTGTTTGTTGGTGTGTTTTTACTACCCGTTATTTAAAACATGTACGGATTTAAATGATTCAAGTAAGATCTCACACTTAAATTGCAGGGACGTTTCCGTAAAGCTGCCTTATGAATTTAGTAGCCTAAATACTCTACATCAGACATAATATTTATAATATAACTTTCATATGGCATGCTACCAGATACAAATGGATAGACTTTTAACAAAAGAAGCAAAGATTTTCACACAATATTATATTTTTGATTTCAGACAAGAAATTATACTATAAAAGTTTGTAATGTAGCGCAATTTTCAGCTATGAAACTTAACCATTTTCGTATTCGGTTTGATTTTATTTCAGATTATGGCAAAGAAGAAGTTGTCTGAAGAGGAATTTAGCAATATTTAGATAAACCTCTGGATAGCAAAGATGGTGGAGATTTTTCGGATGTCAAAAGTGATGATGACATTGTGAAAATAAGATGGAACTTGGATCAAGTGGATGACCCTTCTAGTCACTCTGAAAACGACTTGTCGCCTACCAGGTATGCACCATCGTCCTCTGCCAATATTGATACTATCTTTGCTGAAAATGGACACGAGCAACCAGTAGATCTTCGGCCAACTATTTTAGGTTCACTTTCCCAGCTACAAGAAATGAAGTTTCAAATAATACAAGTCCAAATAAAAGAAAGACAATAAATATAGTTTGGAAAAATAAATCTTTGCAGACTAACTACCCTCAATTCGGTGGAAACATAAATTTAGAACCACTCATTAGAAATTAGATACTCCATTGCAATATTTTTTATATTTTTTGGGTGATGATCTACTCAGCCACATAGTTGAAGAAATACGAAGATTCAGTATACAAAAAGATCATTCAAAACCCTTCACCATCACCCCTTACGAATTAAAAAAAAATTAGATATAGGTTTGCTCATGAGTATTGCTCCATTACCAAATATTCCGATGTACTGGGAATGTGAGTTAGGTCTACCTTTAGTAAGGGAAACCTTAACTTTGAATAGTTTCGAAAAAATTCGCCAGTTTTATATTTCAATGACAAATCATTACAAGTACCTGCAGGTCACCCAGGATACAAACGCCTACACAAAATTAGGCCAATATTAGAAACTCTCAGAAAGAAATGCCGAAATATATTTAAGAGGGGGGCACTGTTCGTGGACGAACAGATATGTGCAACGAAAGTCACAAACTTCCTTCGCCAGTATCTTCCTAATAAACCACAAAACTGGGGTTATAAACTTCTTGTGTTACCGTGCGATGATCGGGGGTTGGCGTACGATTTCGAGATATTTTATGGAATGGAGAACAACCCTGAGCTGAGAGAATCTAATGCACCTGATTTGGGCGCAAGTGCCAATATAGTAGTCCGTCTAGCAAGAACTATTCCGAAAAACCAACAATATAAACTATTTTTTGACAACTACTACACTTCACCAGAATTAGTTTCTTACCTTGGAACACAAATTGCACCATTTTTATTAGAAGACCCTAGCCAAATAATAAAAATGAATCCCTTATACTTTCATCTTGTCCGTCTGTCCGTCTGTTCGTCTGCCTATTTATTCGTCTGCCTATACGCATGTTACATCCATTTTATTCGGAGACTATCGATATCATATAAATGAGATTTGGATGGTAGGTGTCTCCTGTGAACTCCTATACAACTTAATAGTCGACATATATAAACAATAATATTAGGGGTGGCGCTTCGTACATGTAACTGAGAGATGGCAGACAAATCCAGTACACATAGGCGTTGTCGTTAAACAGGTTTTAAAAAATTATGTAAAGGTTCCACAAACATTTCTTTATTTATTCTTTACTTTTTTCTTTCAAATCAAATTCCAAATGTAATAATATTAATTTTTAACAAACGATACGAAATTTTAAAGTCTATATATGTATTATCTTTTGCGGTTTAAATGGATGGAATGCCTTAAAATTTATTTTCATTTATTTTTAAATATTAGTACTAAGATAGCATTTGACATATGTAAGACAAGAGATATTTCGTATATATTATTGACTATTGACGTAATTTAAGAAAGAACTTCGTCAACTTAAAAAAAGAACGTAGAGCTTTCTAAAACTATGATCCTGTTAAAATACATAAGAATAGATTAAAGAGAAATTGGAAGAAAAATAGGTAAAATAATTATGTCTAACCAAATAAAAATTACAAAAAATTATTCAAATTTTCAAAGATCGGAGTAGAATTTTTTTTAGATTTACACGACACAATTTTTTGTACATTAACGGGTAACTAATTTTTATAATTTAACGTCACGTGTTATTAAAGTTTTTTCATCAGAACAAAATATTGCGTAACGCTTATATTAGTTCACCTTAGAATTCTTACAAAATTTATATGTATTACGGTCAAAGTGCTAAAAACACGGCGTTAATAAATAATTCTTTTTTTTATTTTGAAGAAACTTACTGTGAACAAAATGATTTAATAATAATTTATTATTCTTAATAAATATCACACGAGCATTGCATTTTTCACAGCATTAGATCTATTTTCCTATATATTTACTATGAATCATTTGTTTCATTGAAAAGAAATAAATTTTTAAAATTAATATCTGTTGAGTGAAACAGAACATATCCTTGGATTTTGTAAGTTTGATGTTATCAATGTACTAGCCTAATCCTTACTTATCTAATACCAAAAAACACTTAAATTTAAATTAGACCATATGCATAAAATTTGTGAAATATGGTAACATTGTTTCAATCTAATTTGCATTTCCTTTACATCATCATACATATGTATATTGTCCATTCTGTCAATTATGGTTTTAAATGGTTTCTAATGCTTAATACTAAAAAAATAAAATTGTCTATTTAAAAAGACGTTCCAAAAAATATGAAAATGTGCGGTATTCCTCCAATTCCTTAATTCCCAAACTACTGAATCAGAAATCATATAAAACATTGTCAGTAAAATCTGACTGGAAGATTACAGGAAAACTATTTAATATACTTAAATAGCAAACAATTTATATTTGTAAAGAATTGAATAGAAATACCATGCACCCTTAAATGTAAGTGTCCTTAATTAGTAATGAGTATAGTAGTTAAATGAGTACGAAACCCTTAATTGATGTTTAAATTTGTACGAAACCCTTAATTGGTGCCTAAATGTGTACTTTGTTTTAAGTATTCTTCTCTCACTTGACAGGTCTTTTTAAGATAAATTACGTTTAATGTATTGATAAACTTTTATGCTTTTAATTATTTTCTTTATCGCTTTATTCAATAATAACTTACAGTCAGTGAATTAAACGTTGTATTTACTAGAAAATAAAGAAAAATAGTACGTACGATAACCCCGAAAAGCCAGACAATTTCACACAGATTCAAATTGATAACTAACAAATTACTTTGAACTGAATTCGATAAAAAACTGTTAGTGTTTCGTTTCAATCCTTTCGTTCCTATTATTTCGAACAAAGTGAAAATTCCCTTGGTCACACACGTTTCATGTATGCCGAAAATAAAATGTTCTGAAAGGTTAATTTTTTAATAATCCTTATGCGTCTACTTTTTACAGTATTTAATTGTTTTTCACCGCAAACCGCGGGCAGAGCTAACTTTCCATAAACTTTTATCAACTGTTTAACGAGAATCCTTTTGCAATTATTTTATTTAATTTTACATGTCTTTATAAAATTTGTATTTTTGCTTTTTCATTATGTAAAGTAATATTGCCCGTTGAAAAGAAATTGCATATTTCATTTTTCACCTGCAGCTCCAAATAGTGCACAACGCACTCCTATGGTTAAATCTTAAATGCATAATATAACTAGCTTCTTCATTTTTATCCCCAACACGTAATCAAATGATGTGTACATTTATACGTGTAAGTTTCTCGATGCAAAAATGAGAGTAAAAACTTTTAAAACAACAAATACATATTTCGAATCAATCTGAATAGAAAGAGAAAATATTGGATTTAAATACTTAGAAGGGAGGAAATCAAACTATCTCTCAAATACTTCTGTCATTTGTAGCGCCACAGTCAGGTACTTTACTTTCATAACGTTGTATTAGGTACTAAGCAGGCATTGCACATTATCGTCGTAATACGTGACATTTAATTTAGTTGCGACAATATGAGAGATAAATTTATTTTTTTCCCAAATTTATCATAGTCTGTCAAAAATTTAAACATAAATATGTTTAAAGAGATTACTATTTATAAATATTCCCTTATACTGAGTACTCCTGATATTACAATAATGCAACTGCAAGATACATAACGAGTAAAAGCTTTTTCCTTCTCGAGAGGTCACAAGAAGGGTCATCCGCTGTGACCTTAATAGCTACTCGGCCATGACCACTCAACTGAACACAGCAAATTTTCGTTAGACATACGTTGCGCGAAAGTTAACAGTGTCATTATGTGAAGGCATTCTATGTGAAGGCGTTCCGAGTACTGGGATTACAATTGCTGTGATTTTCATAAAATATTATTATTTTGAGTTTATTTCTTCGGTACTTAGACAACGTATATTATAAGAGAGTGTGTAAACTGACTCTAAAACTGGCTAGTATCAGATTATAGATACCCATTAAAATGGATTAAGATGCACAATATATAAAATAATTTTTTTTCCAAATAAATTTCCAAATAAAAAATTTTTTCTATTAATTTTTTTACTCATTTCAATTTTTATATTAGGATGTTAACTGAAATCCTCTTTGTTAACTATGGTGAAATTCTATTTACCTATTTTCTTTAATAATGAAACTAATTCACGACACGTAAAAATAATAGTATTTATAATTACTAGTGCACCTCGCACCACGTTTTCGTAAAACACAGCGCATATTTAAAAAAATTGTGAAAATGAGTATAAATGGGTATAATTTTCTGAAATTTTCTTGTAAGTTCTTTAGTATCATATTTTGTTCATGATTTCTTGTTTAGTAGTATTGGAAATAAGTGGTTGGAGATAACGTTCCAATTTTGTGCGCTTTACAGAATATAATTTTAAGTTTAAAATTTCAAATTATGAAAAGATCTTATAACCCTCATTATAAGTCTTTTGAAATGATACATTAATTTTTTTTAAATACTTTACGCCCACTTTAATTTTTACTTTAAACAAGCACGTGTAAAATATATAGGTTAATAAGATGTATTACTATCTTAAATATCTATATCGTACAGTTTCTGAATAATTTCTGAAAAACGGACGTGCCTCTTCACGTGAATTGTCTCATAAGGATTGAGATACGAAGCCTTAAAAAATAATAAAACTGCAACATGTAAACATATAAAAGCCAAGTTTGTTAATTAAATCCATTAATAGCAGTTGGACTGCAACGGAAATTCAATGTAGTTTGCTCTATTGAATCCTACTCTCAGTGATACTGATTCGAATCGGAAAAAATTATGGCGGCTCTATAAACACATTAATATGAATAACGGCCAATATTTGCATTTTATGGTTTACGGACGTTGATTTAAAAGTTTCTATTTATGAATGAAAGGAAACACAGATATAAAATGAAGAGAAATTTACAAGATGGTATTTTTCCAATATGTGTGCATTGTTCCGATAATAATGTTTAGTGTTCCACGATAGATTAATTGAATTTCAATAATATATTTATGCATTTACATAATTGTGTATATGTGTGTGTACAAAGACAACAATTTACATAACTGGGGTTTTATAATAGAAGAGAAATGTGAAAATAAGATCCATTTTATGGCATGGACATATGTTATATGGGTTTAGCGATGTATCCGGTTTAAAATGAAATAAATTTGACTACAGTTTTAATTGACGAATTTGTTACTGACAAAAGTAATTTATAAGAGCTAAAATATTAGAAAATTTGCGATTCTATTTATGGGTGATTCTTGATGAAAATTATATTCACTGACTTTTTTTAGAATTGTTATATATAAAAAGTTCAATATATTTCTACTTCATACTACAATATTACTCGATACTAAATGAATTGCCATAACTAATCTATTGCCATACGCAAATACATAACTCCTTCGTCGCCTAATAGCTTATATTTGACTGATTTTTTACATTTTATATATTTTAAGTTTTTGTCACTAACATCAATTTGAAAGTAAATTTTTTATATATATTTCTGGTAATTTAAACATAAAAATTCATCATTAAGAGGCTCACACCAATCAGACCAGACTAATCTATAATTTTTTCGTTTGAAAATTTTCATTAAAATTTTTAATTCATTGAGTAAGAATATCATTCCTGTTACGAAAAGAACATTTAAATATTCAGCTGAAATAATCAAATCAACAGAAATTAGCGCTATAGTATTCTCCTTACAGATTTAGGCATATAAAAGTATTCACCCTTATTAAAATTACAATATATATATCACATAAATTTGCATATTTCCGGATACGAAAATAATATTGTTCCTTAAACGGAGTCCAGCTGGCATCTTAGATGCCAGATCTTCGGATTCGTTTCTTCGGATTGGAGATGGAGTAGAAAAAATATTACTAGTGTAAATAATTTTTTAACTTTGTTTTTCATTAACTGATTTAATTGAGTTCTCAAATGAATCATATATTTGTTGCTGATCGAAATTAATTAGTAATTTAATAACAATTCAAAACAAATTATTAAATTCATTTCAATGTTCGAAAAATTTTGAGTTAATAATGAACACTTAATAAAATACTTTTTCTTATGAGCATTCGTTTTCTGTTAATACTGCGAAGATTTGGAAAAAGTTTGATTCCAAAACAAGATTTTCACAATTAATTTTGCAAATCAATAGTCACCTGAAAAAATCATACCTTCCCCAACCTTATCTTCTACATTTCATTTTCTTCTCAGATCCGCTTCTTCTGAGTCTTCTCCTTTATTTCCTTACCCCTCAATCCTGTAAAAATCCCTTCTAAAAATAATATAATTTGATATGCAAATGTCAAATTATATTATTTTGGTCTTTTTCGTTTCTTCTCAAAAATTTATTTTTAATATTTTTATCTACCTATCCTGTAACTTCATAAATAATTGTAATTTTGATTGTCTGAAAAAGATAGCTCTTGTAGCAATCTCTTCACCAGATGTACATCTTCACCAATGTATACTTTAAATAAAAGATTAAAAATTTCAATGGCGGATTATTATTAATTGCGATATTCTTCGCAAAAATTAAATACTGAGAATTGATTTTGCAGCTTATATAAAAATAAAATATACACTCATGTAATCAGTGAAAATATTAGACGAAACATTACCTCACTCTGCAAAGCTGTATCAACAATTCTTGCCGTGATCTCACGTAGGTTTGCGATTACAGGGATACGATTTATAAGAAAGTTATACGAGATACTTCATCAAATCTATATATATATATATATATATATATATATATATATATATATATATATATATATATAATAAAACTAATAAAGTGAATTCTGTTCATGGAAAATATTTTAAAAGAGTGATTGATTTTGTGTGTATAATAATGGTAGAAGTCAGAAAACCTGGTTTTACAATTTTTGTCTGTCTACGTGTGTGTTAGTTTGTAAATCTAATCCACAGATTTTAATAAAATTGAGTACAATAATTGTTTACACCTTCGAGCAATATATATAATATTTTTCTCGAGAAATTACATATGTAAAAAATACTCTGACTTGGCAAATATTTCAATATCGGTACTGCCAACGCCATCTATTACCATTTTAGTAAACTTTATTTTCATAGAGTTCTGAGATAAAGAAATTAAAAAAGAAACAAAAAATCCTAATAATTTTTCTTACACTGATTTTCCCGTGAACGAATTCGTATCGGCACAGCTATTGTTTAACATACACGTTTCACCATATAACGTCAGACTCTGAAATGTGTACGGACACTGAAAAAAGAATTCCGACATAGGCATATCGAAACACTGTTTTTTAACGAAAAAAAATTAAAGACAAATCCGTTTCGTTTTTATTTACTTTCGCTGAAAAATTACGATTTGGTGGACCAGCAAGTTACCATTTTAAGACCTATTTCGTTATTATGTATATTTAAATGGGGACGCTATAATTTTTATGTGTTAAATTTAAACAAAAAATACTAAACGGAGATATTAAAACTGAAAAATGTGTTGGAAAATTGACGATTTATTGAAAATCATGAAAGGTACGCAATTAACTTTCAAAGTGAAAAATAGCATTAATATTTGCAAAAAAAATAACACTTTATACTATTATAGGTTTAAATTTTCTACTTTTGTAATATTTACTCTATGTAATAGGTTCACACATTATAATTAGAATCTATGTTTACACCTAGTCTCATAGAAATTTGCAAAAAACTTACTGAAATACATTCCAGCACAATTTCATGGTATTAATATTAGATATAAGTAAAACGACGCGTAACACCTTACGTGAAACCTCGTTACCTTCTCATTTCAAATAGTGCCTGTTTGTTGCCATTGTTTCATTATGTGGTTACTAAATAGCAAACAAACGGATAAATAACTTTCGAATATATATTAATAATCATGGAGATTAATTATTAGAATTTAATATTTATTTGATCTATGCATTTTAATAAATATTTTTGTTCACAAGTGCAATTGAAAAAACTTCAAATTGAATTAGTATTTAGTTTTTTATAAAATATAAATAGATAATTTGTAAAATCTTATCGACAATTTTAAAAACAAAACAATTCTCAAAGTTGTAATATAAAAAAAATAATGGCATGTTTTGGAGAGCCTCAAAACTCTTACAAGTTTAACCCAACTTATATTAGACAAATAAAAAAGTCAAATTACGTGGAACACCCACAACCTTTCTTCTAATAAAATACTAAAATATAATTGTAATTATATACAGATATTATTAACAAAATATTATAATTTAATAAAATGTTATATTTCCAATAAAAAATTCATCTCAGAATATATTTTTGTACGTACAGTAACTTCTGGCATTTAAACAAAAGATTAAATTATTTAAATTCGTAAAGTATTACAATTTTACAATATTGAAATATTCAAAATTTTTTGTTTCGCAGCACATCAAATATAAAAGCCGGAAATAAAAGAGCTTTGCAAACTCGCTATAGGAGATTAACATCTCACGGAAACGGATGAAGGCAGGTTCTTTTGCGTTATCCCCGAGCAACCTGAAAGTTTCACACCTCATTTACGGTCCTTTATAAAGTACACAAGCACGTTCATATATTAGTCTATTCATAATATGCTTTCTCAACATATGTTGAGGAAATACCTGAAGGGAATATCAATTGCCTTTAGAAATAAACTCTTGCGGTTAAGACAATCATTTATCTTTAGTCACTATCTATAAAAAAAGTTACAAAAATTACTTTTTTAAAATTTTTGTATTAATTTTTTTAACGAACACATATAGTTTAAACTTGTAAAACATTTAATTTGCAAAGAGTATTCATTTTATTTTCGTTGAAAAATAAAATAAAATAATAATGATATAAATAATAATAATAAAATTCGAAGAAAAATAAAAGAATTAAAAGTCATATTACACGCATACCCCGTGTGCAAGGTATACTCCTAATAAGTGTTAATTTAGTTTGTTTATATTTGTGTTAACTGTCTAAATAAGTGTTAATTTAGTTTGCTTATAATCGCATTAACGCTCCATCTAATAAAATAGTTTACATAAATATGGACTTAAATGCTAACTCATATTTTTCAAAATATTTTATTCGAATATTTTATTAGAATCAATTCATAATAATACTACATATATGTGATGGATCGTGGCGACCCCTTTTTTATATTTAGTATAAATTAATACAAATCAGAAAAAGAAAATATTACGGAACGAGACTTCTTGTTTACCCTAAACATAAATGTTCTGGCTTTTTATAAACCATAAAGAGCATACTTGTTTTTTGAGGTATCTCCGCTTTAAAACGCTTGATAATATTTGTAAGTGGGTAGCATGCAACAACTAATTAATTTTAAAGTTTCACTAATAATTTAACTAATTTCAAGATCAATTAATTCAGTGAACTTAAGATGTCACTATTGATGATGAAAATCAATAATGCTTGCGATTCAGCAACACTGTTTTTTTCCTTTATCTTTTAAATTTTTTAATTGTGTATAACATCTAAATGTGTATAACATGTAATAACTGATATAAGGGCATTATACCCTGAACAATATGACGCTAATTTGATTGCTCTTTTAGTGTTACGGAGAACAGAGTCGTTTAGATAATTTCAGGTATATTAAGCATATTTGTTTTGAAAATATAAATTATTTTTGGTAACAAACTGAATATTTTTCTGTAAAACTCGTGTAATATTCCACGGATCCGACTTTTTCCAATCTGCATTTGTTATCGTCTTAGTACATTAGGGCAAATTTTCCTTTATAACGTCATGGGAAAAGAAAATTGTTCTTTTAAATGGAATTAGATTATTTCATCTTTTAATATACTCAATTTTTATTTCATCTTTTAATAGTCTTTCAAAAGCTTTAATTAAAATCGCATAAAGGATATTAAGCCTTTTTTTATTCCAAAAAGGCTTTCGGATTAAAAACTATTTTAGTTCATAAACTAAAAATTTCCGTAATTGAAAATTGTTATAAGTTCACAAGATCTTTTAGTTCAGTTACTCATCAAATAATTACCAACAGACTAGTTGTGGTAAAGTATATAATTTTCCTTATTAAAGTTATGAAAATATTCAATTGTCGTGATTCTAAAGAATCAATAGAAATTCTAGAAACTACATAATATAGAGCATTTTATGTTTATCTCTTCAAAAAATCTTTATTTGAAGCCGCAGTTATTCCACGATATAATCTTTTTCGTTTTTTCAAATCAATTGGCTAATGGATATCTTCATTCTTCTATATAAGTTGGGTGGTAAAAGCTTAAGCAAAGTCAGCTAGCTATAAAAAGAGAAGACTTCCATAACTGAATTTCGATACTCCACTCGCCTCCAAAATTGATATTCAGTTCAGTTTTTAACTTTTATTAACACGTCAATTATTCCGGAGATTATCTTAAACTGTTGTCAGCTGACTTCAAAAAGATGAGAAGATTTTCTATTCAAACCATATATATATATATATATATATATATATATATATATATATATATATATATATGTATATATATATATATTTTTTTTTAATTATGATATCGGTATCAAATAACTTAGCATAACCAAGCACTGACTTAATGTAAAATTGAAAGTTATAGAAAAGATAAATAATAGATATGGCTTATTTGCATATACTCTTAATCTATAAGTTCAACGACACGTTTTTTAAAGAAAAAGGGTGTTATTTTTTCTTTCTCGTGTTAATCAATGTAGGATTTTTTCCTTAAAAGTCATTTTGTTTAAACTTCTATCTTGTTCTAATTAAAACGATTATATAAATTGGAATAATTTGTTAGAAAATATATGTTTTATAAATTGCTATGTGTATTTGGAAAGTTTTTTGATATTAGTTACTGGATATTTAAAAAGAAGAAACCATTTTGAAGCATATTTCAGTTTATTACCAATGAATAGAAAATAATACGCAACTGCCAATGAACCTTTATTTTTTGTAACACAGAAAGGTGAAAACTATTTTTTTATAATCCTCCCTTATTTGATTTCCTAAATAGATACGTTTTCAATTATTCGATATGACCAGAGATCGGATTCTGAGTCATTCAAGGACCGATCTTTGTAAATGTCGCCGTTTAATTGATTTGATATTGGGTTTAAATTTATTGTCTTTTTGATGCAGTATTAAAATTTGTTGTCGCTTTTAATGACCTATTTTTTACCATAATCTTCAATCCATCTTTCAATTGTTTCACTCGTAGCTGGATTTTGCATCATTGTATCTACTTTAGAAATTATAGGAATTTTTATAAATTTTGGTTGTAAAAAATAAAGGACCTGAGCATTAAACCCTTCATAATAAGTAATAAAGCCCTTTATAAAAATTTATTTCACATCTCCTGCGACCATAAGTCCAAATTGATTGGTGATATAGTACTCGCATAACTGAATTATGCCTCCCATACTCGTAGAACATTTTGTCACTTGTATCCGTCACGAATATTTCATAATATTTTTACTTGCCGTATTCAATATCTCAAAATTCTCGTGTCACCCAAGTCTATTTGACATTTTCTCTGTTTAAACTAATTTATTTGAAGAAACTAATTTTTTTGAGAAATTAGTTACCTCAAAAATAATTTATTTTTACTGTTGTAAATAAATAGGTTACTAAAAAACCAGCGGAACTCGCAACATGAGGGTTCCGTACATATTAAGGCATTTAAAAACATTTAATGACATTAAATATTCTTATTAAACTATACACAATATTTAAATTTTTAGAAGAAAAATGTATTGCATACTATATCTGTCATAGACGTATTTTTGAAAAAAAAAATTTATATGATATAATTACAAACTAACAATTTTCGGATTTTTTCCTACACTTGCGCCCTATGAAGCCTTGCTTTTTACCAAATTTCATGATAGGTCAACGGGAAGTACATGTACATGTGGCGGACTTATTGGTACGAGAGCAATATCTTACAGCCAACCATAATACCAGTCCAGCCCCGTTCGATGAACGGCCGGGAATTGAACCCGGGTCCCCGCGGTGCGCCGCATCGTCAAAGGTCGTATGTCTTGTGATCAACCCAAAACACCACGAAGACGACATTACCGGACTTACATGCTAATGTCAAAATATGTGACACACACGATCATATTTTTAGGTTTCTTCTTGATTGCGTTGACTTATAAACTTGATACCTTTTGAGGTACGGAAACCTAAAAGTAGCTATTCACCTGAAAATATCTTAACTTACTTTACTATATGCTACTAAAAGTGCGAGTGTAGCTGTGCATCGAGGGGGGTGCGGACAAGTTATTACCCTCTTTAGATTTTCTGAGAAATTACAGTTAGCTCTAATGTTGTCTAAAAATGTCTAAAAATGTTTAAAAAAACAGTCTTACAAAGCATTTGTTTTAGACACGAAGTAAAAGTACCGAAGGAAAAATGTATTTAGTTTTAAATTTTTTGTAGGTTTGAACGGGCCAAGTCTGGCAACATGGTAGATACCCATTATTCGTCACGTGAGCAAAATTTATTATTAATTATGATAAATCAAGCAATCAATTAGTGAATATTTGTATTCGGTCTCATTGCCAGGTAAAGTTCTGGCTTCACTGATATTAAAATACGTATACTTGTAGTCTTCTTTAGAATTTGGTTAATTACCCACCTGAAGATGTTGTAATACAACGAAACCTAGGTCGTGGTAAAGAACTTAAAGAAAGTAGAAATAATACTACATCACGTAGTTTCATTTAATTATGAATATTTGAATAATTAATGCTTTGGATTCCGAAATACAATTATCAGCGAAATGCGGTTGCTCGCTTTGCTATTGTAACCAGTTCGGACCCGTTTGATTTCATCGTACATACCGACATGTACGGCATAGCTCAAGTAATGTGTTACTATCGTTTGATTGGAAGATTTTCTTAATTTTAAATTAACAAATCACATATTTTTATTTTTTTGTTTTAATCAATCGTTTTGACACTTTCAAGACTACAAGTATACGTATTTGAATTTATAGCCGAAAGAAATTGTTTTAACGTGATAATTATTAATCAGTTTTATGAATTTTTGTCTAATAATGAATTTTTTTAGTAATTGAATTAAAATGATTACTTCAATTCTTATTGGCAATTAAATTATATAGCTATTTTGTTGCAAAAGAATATGTAAATATTTTTCGCTCGTATATTTATTAGTACGGTTATCAAATGTCAAGCATCTAGAGAAAAATTGTATGTATTTCCTTATATTTTAAATTGAATTTCATTTAAAAAAATTATTTACTGGCAAGGTAAAAGAGCAAGGTCACATCTTCCTTTTGAAAACATTGCCCAATAGCACCACTCTTGATAATCAAAAAAGTAAAAGCATTCAAACTTGAACGTTCAAATTTAATAACTGTAGTTCTTCTTCTTCTTTCAGGCACAATTTTACATCAAAAATTGTAGAAACTGTGATAACATGGCTAACGGACAGATGAACATGACATGAAATTGTAAAGATATAAGCTTTGAATGCCCTGTCCAATAACACTCATTAAGAAACGAACACAAAAATACAACTTCATTTTTATTGAGTCGTAAATAATTCATAATTATGGCTTTTCTCTAAAGTTTTCACTGGCAAAATTTCATCTTTCAAAGGTATAAATTGTGAGGTCACGGCTGATGGACGGACGGACATGGTTTGAAATAATAAAGGTTCTTCCTAACAGGGAAAAAAGGAATAAATATATATATAAACTAACAAAAATGGCGCCTACTACTTTTATCAAATATTTTATGCACTATTTATGTCAAAAGTATTATGTCAAAAGGCTATTTTTTTAATTGTAATTGCCAATGTAAATTTAAATGAAAATTTTATTAGATGAAAAATTTATTTTTTTCTCAATGCATCATAATATTAACATTCTCTTATGCAAATTTAGTACAATCTACGGACTTACATTTCGTATATTTTCTTCAAAAGAAGGTAAAAAATGTAACACATTTTTGGTTACTTCAATTTTTTAAAATAGAAGCAATATTGTATTAATACTCCGAACTTTAACATTTATTAATAAAGAAGAAAATCACTTATCGGACCTATCCAAGTCATCCCAAAAAAATAAATAAATTTCTAAATGTTTTGAATAATAACTAAATTCAAATATTAGATCAAATGAGAATACATTTTCTTGGCATATTTCATATCAGCTCACATCACGAACGTTCATTTCACAATGTAAATATGTCAGTCTCGTAATGCAGAAATTTCTCAGACGCGTAGAGTCGGACGTCAAGACGTGACTTCCATTTCTCTTTCGTCACTTCCTGTGTCCCTTTCTGGCTTGACTTGTCTTTGAGACGTACTTATGGATGTCAATTTGTACATTCCATTTATTAATAAAATTGATTCTATGAGCTATGATAAAATACTTTGAGCTATATGGAACACTTTTGGAAGCTACTGAAAATATGACACTAAAAATAAATAGCAAATGAACTACTCTTACCAATGACAAAATTATCAGATTGCTTTGCGTTTTAGCACCTTAAGAATCTAAAGATTAATATTTCTGAATTTGCGAAAATAAAAACATTAGTAAACAAATTATTATTTTAACTCAAGTTAAAGTCGGAAGTGGTGATCAAATTACTAAGTAGTAGGAAACATATTCATCAGGTTTGGACTTATTTGACTTCATTTGATGAGTCATTTAATTACAGACGTTAATCGGGATCGGATTACCGTCTGTAACAAGTAGGCACCAGAGTATAATGATGGAACTGGAAGATTTTGACAGAAACACCTGAATGGGGAGAAGTAGATTCATGATTTTGGGTTTTGTTTCACTTATGTTGAACCACTTGTTGTAACAAGTAGGTATTAGATTCTGATGATGAGTGGATTCATAGATATTAAACTCCTTTATTTATCTTCACCGATCTACTAATTATGAGTAGTGGCTAGAGTCTAAGTAGTGGCCAGTGGCTAAGAAATAGGTTTATCGATGCTAGGCTTGTTTTATTTATCTGACAAGTCCTTTTGTAATAACTGGTTCTCAGCATCTAATAATTGAGTCGGATGATTATGACAGGAACTACTCATTAGTAGGGAGTAAACTCTACACCCTTTGAATTCTCTGCGCGTTCGTAAGGTGATTTGTTATATAGGACATCATTAACATTAAAAGTAAAAAATAAGACTTTTTCTTAAATAAAAATTGAACCAGTTAAAAACAAGAAATTGATTCTAAATATATAATGTTAAAAATAATGGTATTTGATTAAAAATTTTGCGGTGCAATTGTGTTTCTGGGCATAAATAAAATTGTAAAGTTGGTGGATTTGGTGTCAAGATAACAGAAGAAAAGCTTATAGAGGTCAAGAATAGCATGCATACCTTTCTTTTCTGAATTACAGAAATGATCAAGAAACCACATCCCAATTTCCTGGCGGTTTAAGTTAAACAAATTAACAAAATTAAACACTGAAGGTCAACCAACTGAACTACGTAGTTTCGCTGACAGGTACTCTCGAGTAAAAATCCTGGCCAATTTGGCACTCACCAAAATTGTAGTGATTACTTTTGTATACCAGACTTGGACTCTCAATCAATGGCTATCATGTCAGATGTGATGGAGTCTGGTTTAATGCTTACCATGGGAAATATTTAATAAAAACTGACCTACCATTCAAATCCTTGATTGTCATAGTAATTTGATGCACATATAGAGAAATATGCAGGAGGTAAGCGTTTCTCGTAACGTCATTTTTATGCGGCTCGTTGTGCTGCTGATATTGTATCTTTTATATTAAAATACGGGTACGCTTCGTACTTCAGCACATGAGTTAATTTTTGGGTAATTTGGGGGAAAGTGGAACACAATCGACGACAAAAAGTTATAAATTCTAAATTTCAACCCAAACGACTCCATTATAATTATCGTATCAAAAGACGCCCACTATGGACCAAACTGTCATCAACCTACCATGAGTCCAGAAGTATTTGAGGTAGTCAAGATATCTTTTTTGAATGAATTGACATTATCTCATGCTGAACACAAGGAGCTTGAGAGATGTATGGTTTTAGAAAGAAATATCACGGAGTGGACAACCAGGAGTAAAATTACTAACATCTTCGATATTCGGTGATGTTTGCAAGAAAATAATCATACCAAGTTACGTTTATCTTGAAAATAATCATGCATGGTAGTAATATCTCCTTGATTTTTGATGTATATTATGGTATATAAGAAACAAAGTGTCCTTCTTTAATAACTCTAACTTTAAAAGAGGATTTATAAAATATCCCTTTTGAAAATTTTACAAAAATATTGATAATTACATAGTTAATGATACACAATTCGTATTACCAAATATAAAGCAAACTGGATGTTACATTCGAAAACGTCTGCATGCTTCATATCTGGTTTGGTAAAAATAGATCTATTAACATTTATTTATCTCCTTTAATGTATCTAATTGATACGTATGGCGGACTTATTGTTACGAGAGCAATCTCTTATAGCCAACCATAACACCAGCCCAGCACCGTTCGATCAACGGGTAAAGTACACATTATTCACCGACGTGACTGTGTTTGAGAGTCAAAAATGGAAAGCAGATTAGTGACATTTTATTAAGATTCTTTACTCCCACAAATCATAGACCCATGTATATCTATGTTGATGGACATTCGATTTCCTCTTTATTTTATAAAAGCTATGGAAGTGAAAAAAACGGGTAATAAGCGGTTTAGATACGAGTATACAATAAAAGGCGATGGAAGGCTAACGCTGTATTACTCTGATTTAATTTTATCAATTTAAAAATTGGCATCTTTTGCGTAATTTGTGAGAAAAAAACTATCGATTACTTGATCCACGGCCATACAAGTTATCTGCAGAGATATCAATTGTTGAACTTTTACACACCCATGAAACAAATCAAATTAAATTGCAAGTTTTATTTCTAGATTAATTTATTTTGAGTCAAACTGGTCTCGCTTCAGTAATTTATTCTATTAAATGAGTACATATAGCTGAAAATACGGTAATTAAAATAATTTGCATGGAACTGGATGTCTAATGATAGGATGAAGTTACCTTTTATATATCTTTATAATTGAAAATCTTATAAATTTACATATATACTTACGTAAATTTATAAAGTTTTTGATGATTTCATTCTACAAAATAAAATTATTCTGTTAATTTTTGGGATCATTTTATAATTAGTAGAATATAATTATGAAATTGATAATAATAAAATGAAGTTTTTTATTGCAACAATTGTAAAAGAGTTTTTTAGGAATTTTATTCTTACCTTAATATATGCTTGCCACACTATTTTTTAACACAAGATGTATATAAATAAGTTACCCAAAATAAACTTAGATTAGATTTGTCATACGTTTTGTATCAAAAAACAACCAAAGTTTTATGATTATATTAGAGGAATCCATGTCGATGGTTGAATCTGTATCCCGTATCAAAAGATTTATAAAAAATATAACAGAAAATTCATTTCCAGATTCACTTTTCAATATAATTTAAAAATTATCTCAATGGAGGCCCATTGTGTCGAGCGTGTACTACACATACGCATACAATAAAACTCAGACAGAATCGCCGGGGCCGGGCGATTGCCTGTGTGTGGGCGGAACGTAATATTTCCAGGAGGATACCATGCCCCTAAAAACAGGGGACGACGATGAATTAAAGTTGTGAAAAGGAATAGAAATGGCTTTTCTATGAAGTGCATTTAAGGGAAATATCCTCGATTAAATTATTTTTGAAGACGCACGAAACTCATTAACATTTCATATTTATTTTCAATACGTTAGCGTTTATATAAAAGCACATTTTATTGAACATTTATACAATAAAATAAAATCTATGTTCATTTTTGATGCCTTTATAATATATATTATCTGAGATTAAAAGTTGGCAGTTTTTAAGACTTTCTCATTTTTTGTCATTTGGTCGCGAATATTTTCCAGACTTCGGTATTAAAATAAGGAACTTTTGTAATTTTACCATGTCCGTTTATCTATACCTCTGTGCACTTACAATTTTTATATTTTAGAACCATATGCCTGAAATTGCATTAAAAGTTACTTTATGGATATGAATATATTTGCAACAAAATATCATAATTTTATTTCTCAAAGTACCGACAAAATCAGGAGGTTGAATTTTTTGCACATTCCTTCGTGTGAATATATTGCCTGCTATATTTTTTATATTTAAAATTATATGTATATATCTAGGGTAATCATCAATTTTTCTGTAGTTTAATTATATTAAATCTAATAGATGTATTATGGAAAACTGTAGGCTAATGCACATGATATTTTAAATTTACAAAAATGTTGAGTACTTTATTTACTTGCTCTTTAATCCTGATATAAATATTTTTAAAAAGTTACTATATGTTAGTATAAGATATGTGGTTAAAAAAGTGTATCACTACGCCAAATTTCAAGTTCTTTCGTCATATGGTTTCTAAGAAAATGGCTGTGACAAGCGGACATACATATATAGGAGTAATATTAGGAACCCTAAAAAGAACGCCTGTTGTTCGTATTGAAGAAAACAAAATAAAACCTAAATTGATATAATTTATTTTTGGCTATTGTAAAAGAATCTTGATTCTAGCAAAATATAATGATCATCATGGTGTAATATATTTTAATATTACTTTGTAAAATTTGGTATGCTAACGGTAGGTTCCAGCACGGGTCATAGACCAAACATTAATTCAATATTAAACTAATAAACATTGGCAACAATAAAATAAAATTATACAAACATTTAATGGTCGCAATAATCAACGTTGTTTTCACTCGCAAAGCACTCCTTGCGAATTACGACGATAAATATGAAATTAAATATTTGAAGCGCAAAACAGAGCAACGTGTAATCAAACTATCACGGCGAGGTCTGACTCGCGACTGACTCTTACGCTTGCTATGAAAAATTACGTTTATACTAGCGTGTATGGAAAATACGAAGGAAATGTGTTTATTTGTTTTATTTATTTGTATTTTTCGGTATATTCACAAAAGCAAAACTTAACTTTAGGGGTGATTATATGTATAATAGATATCGCTAATTTCTTTGATGACGATTCATAAAATTTCGTCAATATTCGGTCATCAAAATTAAAATAAATAAGGATTATGTTTATTTATCTATTTCAATGTATCTAATTAAAATAAATGGTGGACTTATTATTACAAGAGTGATCTCTTATATTGAACCAGAATACCAGCCCAGCCCTGCTCGACTTCAGTCCTTAAAACACCAAAAAATCATATCCCAGCATTAAAAAAAGTATTGGCTAGGCTATATCACAGTATTTCTACAACAGTTTTTTAACAATTTTCAGGTTCCTTTCTCGAAAATGAAAACAAGGTACTCTCATATTTTCTCTTATCAATTTAGTTGTGTATACCATTAAAAAGTTGCAGACCTAAAGAGTTACTGGAAAAATTCAAAAACTGAAGTGGGCAAAACGCCCTGTTACCATCTTATGGATACCACAATCTGGAAACAACTACCAAAAAAACCGATATAATGATATTGATTTTAATTTTCATTACTCACCTTAGCCTATCAATCTTTCCCAGTTTGTGGGAAGTTTCACTAATAGTTACGTAACCAAAACACGGACGATATTTGTTTGCACATGTCAAAGTTTTCTGCCTATGGTAGGAAGTTTTCCTATCATAGGCAGAAAACTTTGAAAAAATCATACTGAATAAAATTAGGTTGCAAAATTATCCCTGACTTAATGATTAGATTTAACAACGACGGACACTACTATCCATTGTTGTTAAATCTAATGAGGAAAACATCGTTGAATGTAGCCCTTAGAAGATGACATGTGCCAAGATGATAAAATCATACAAACTGATGGATTATTGTGATGCACATATATCCACGTCACGGTGAAAAATAAAAAAAAAGTTTTTTTAAATATATAAAATAGAGATGCTATCTAATATGTTTTAACACTACAATAATTTCTGGTTATCATGAGGAAAGGTTTCTGAGAAAAACGGTTACGTCAGGTAGATGAGCGGACGGAGGGGTGATTTATTTTACATCAGTTAATTTTCTCCTCTTAGGATAATTTTCTCCTCTTATATAAACTTTCTAAATATTTGCTATGTGGATAGGAAAATATTGACAACTTTTACGTTATATACTATGTAGAGTTTAAAACTTCCTTCAACATTTTTTTTTAATTTTCGGCATAAAACTACGTAGAAATACAAAATTCATTATTTTCACTATTTTCTAAATTATTTTTATATGTTATAGATAATATATATTTAAAACTTCATGTATTTCTATAAGAATGTAAATATATGGAGTAATAGAGCGCAGGTTGAAGTATACCAGTAAAAAAAAAACTATTTCTTTTAAACACGTAATTTTTTATTATATACAAATTAAAATCATCAGACTTACATTCATAATACCTTTTGACACTCTACTAGTAGAGAAAAATATTTTTGTTCACCTAAATTAATTTCAAGACATATTTAAAATATTAAACATTTATGGCTCTTATATAATCATTTTTTTAACCTCCCTACTAACAAAGATTTCTAAGAAAATAATTTTTTTACAAAATGAAGGTGTCAAGGAGATTTTGCGATTTGATTATCCTGTTTTATTAAACAATAAATTATATGGGAAAACTTCGAACATTTTCTTATTGTCCTAAATTAAAGATTGCAAGTTTAATTACTGAAGATAGAGCGAAGAAATGAAACTCGAATTGCTTTAAAAAAATAAAATTGATAGTTTGTAAGTCCCATAAACATAAACCCATGCAGATGTAATGCATGAAATGAACATTTCATGTAAATTTAATGTCTGTGAAATATAAATTTTAAGTTTTATTTTTCACATCGTTTCATATTTCTGTTCTTCTCACGTCACTGTCTTCCACTTTATAATGTAAATATATCAGCCGCGTGTTACGGCAATTTCTCAGACGCGTTGATATTGATCTTCAAAACGTGACTTCCATTGCATAGTTGTTCTAGTCTCACATAGTTTATGACTTACTAGACTCTATGATGTGGGAGTTGAATGTTTTGTGAAAAATTAATGCATTTAAATTATTAGTTGTAACGATAGAGTAACATTTAAATTGTAACTCTCATATTTCCGAGCCAGCCCAAAGGTAAAGTGCCGCCACATTCGCCATGAAGACACAAATGGAATTGTGGTTTATTTTGCTTATTTCCATAGCATCGTTACTTGTGGATAGATTTTTTGGAGGTACTGCAATAGATTAAAATATAATATTTCTTATTCATAGATTCATGTTAGTAGGTTTTTCAAAGCATAAAATATATAGTGCTACTATGTATAGTGCTTACACAAGAAAATATTATCTATGATAAAAAAATATTAACAAAATTCCTTTACACTTTTATAAACAGGAATGTAATATATACTGGGTACAGGCATAAATGCAGATTATATAATTAAAGAGATATATTATGATACATATTTAACACCGGTCCGAGTGTTACCTAAATTATTTACCGCTACTCATGCGAAGAGTAAACATAACCGCCCCCCTCCCCCAAGTTCACCATATACCACGCATACACACATACACACACACACACATATTAAACGTTATATAATTATCGCGCTTTATGCACAAGCAACTGCTCATACCTATAAAACGTTCGTTTAATACTACATAAACATAATTACACAGATATTACAGAGTATATTGTTAGTAAGTGTACAAGACTTCCACTTGAGGAAACTGACTATTAAAAGAATGTTCCTTAAAAATAATATATGGAGCAAGAATATGCCATTTATAATTAA
Source organism: Druceiella hillmani (assembly GCA_039881145.1). Lineage (NCBI taxonomy): Eukaryota > Metazoa > Arthropoda > Insecta > Lepidoptera > Hepialidae > Druceiella > Druceiella hillmani. The sequence continues at coordinate 1,277,335 of JAYKKI010000032.1, read as the reverse complement.
AAATACCTATTTTTAATTCTTTGTCATAATCAGTAATTAATTAATTATTCTAAATTTGGTTTTGGAGATAATTTATATAACAGTATTTTATACAATATATAAGGCAAACAGCCCTCATTTTTTTGTTGGAAAATGGTGTAATTAAATAAATGGAGTTGAACGTTTTTTTCTTGAAATCAATGTTTTGTAGAAAATATATGTGATATTTAATTTGGAATAAACTTCATAGTAAGCTTTTCAACTACAACAAAATTCCTAAAATATTATTCAGTTTATTTGTAATTTCTAAATTTTTATCAAACCTATATTTGTGTCATTTCTTTTCTCTTACTTTGTCGTTCTGAGAGTATCATTAATGAAGGAGGATATACCAGACGGTAACATTTAAAAAAACATACAAGCATGTTATATGGAAATTGGCGTTATACTTTCTCGATCAGCTCTAAAATTAACAGTACCAAATCGACTTATCTTGTTTTTCATGAAAGAAAAGTAAATATTTTTCAAATATAAATAATAAAATTATCATAAATAAGGAAGCCACTTCGATTTATGGTATTATGAATGGTTGAAATTGAAGATTCAAAGCATAAGGTGAAGTATGCGTGCAAGAATTTGTGGCATCACAAGTTGCAGGAGATAAGGAGGTCTTTTAGTGAATTATGCATACACGAAATTATTCACTAAAAGAAAACTTTAAAGTCTATAAATAAAATATCATGATTAAGTGAAAGCAGTAGCTAACGAACTACGCAAAAATTTGCAATTTAATAAAAACTACGTGATGTAGTATTATTTCTACTTTCTTTAAGTTCTTTACCACGACCTAGGTTTCGTTGTGTTACAACATCTTCAGGTGGGCTATTAGCAAAGATTCTTTGCTAATAAAGAATCTTTGCTAATAGCCCACCTGAAGATGTTGTAATACAACGAAACCTAGGTCGTGGTAAAGAACTTAAAGAGAGTAGAAATAATACTACATCACGTAGTTTCAATTAATTGTGAATAATGAATTTCTGCAAAATTAATACCAAATATATTCAATATTAATAAAAACATTCACTTCAAATAATTATTATGGTTCTCCATTTTCTAAAAAACTTTAATTACGCTATTATAAAAAATAAGGGCTCATTTACTGTACCAAGTATAACAGGACTATGTAGCATAACCACAGCAATAGAAGAAAGTCGGTTTTTAATCGTAAACTGGAAACATTACTACGAAATGAAATATATAAATTTTATTATTAATATGCATTAATTTTGACCCCATTTGAACTTTAAAAAGTTTGGATAAAACATTCAGTAGTATTTCAAATAATAATATCGGTATTATTCCATACTGGCAACATCATGAACGGCACTAGCGTTTTTATATTTTAAATAAAATGTAAACTAATGAAACGTTTAAAATATGTTTAATAATTGTTTGTACTATTGAATCTACTGTTTTCAATAAGCACAAACAAAAACTATTAAAGAAGTGACTACAAAGTTATTTTAAAATTTTTGTTCTGAACTATATTGATTCTACACATAATTACGGAATAACTCAATATTTTGACAAAGTTTCGGAACAATATTAATGTGCCGCAACCAAAACACAACGTTGCACGAACCCTACGTACCATAAACATACGTTTATGACTTGTCTATTATTATTTATTTTCTCCCGCATCAATGTTATATGTAGATCGCAAAATTTCCTCCCGACTTAATAAAACTATTGCCATATCTCTCTGTAAATAATATTAAACATAGTTAAGTGACAAATATCAAAACAAATGTTTTGTTATCAGACGTCAGGAAATAACTTACTTGTTATTTCACCATACAAACTATAAGTATGTCTTATATAGTAGCAGTAGAACTCGGTTGCAATGTTATTCGATGATAAAAACAAACAATCAAGCAAACAAAAACACTTTTCTCCTTAAAACTTTTTGTCACCTAAGTGAAACTCTTTGATGTAGTATTATTTTTACTTTATTTAAATTATTTACCATGACCTAGGTTTCTTTGTATGACAACATCTAAAATAAATCATTATAATAAACATTGAAAAACTTCATAGGTAATGTAGGAATAAAATCACATCACGTTGTTTTATTTACTTGAGGAAAATTTAATTATGTTGAATTTCTACAAAATTGACACTAAATATATTCTACTTTTCCCCTTATTATGTTATTAGGAACATATCTAGCTATAGTTTTTTTAAATTATAATAGAATATAACCCCATGTCATATTTTATATAAATTTGTATATAAAATGGAATATGTCAGGACTAATATATCTTACCTGAATTACGTTCAAACAAATTTATCCATCTAGTTAGAGTAAGCAGAGGTAATACTGTCCTAAATAAATAAAAGGAACAGATATGTCGCGTGTTATTAATTAAATTTTTGTCTATTTATTTCGTCCTTTCTACGGTTAAGTTCATTTATAATATGCATTGTTAAATTTTTTTCGCTTTTTTGTTAGCACGATAATCAGTAGGAAACGATTTGACTCCTTTGAAACATCGCGGTTTCATTGCTTTTCCTATCACTAAGGATTTAAGTTTTTCCGATCCGTCCATATTTACTGCAAGTAAAACTGTCAACCTCTCTTTACTGTGCTTTCCCCCATGACATTTTTGATCTTTAAAAGTTAGCGTCTTGTCCGGTAAATATTTAAAAAATAGACCAGTTTCATTAGTATTAAAAGTGTTTTGGGCATCATAGTTTTCAATCAAAGTCTTCAATTTACTATGCCAATCTAAACAAACTGCGTTATTCACATTTCCACATTCCCCACAAACTTTTTTAAACACAACTCCATTTCTCTTCTTGAAATTTGTAAGCCACCCTTCACTTGCCGCAAAGTTTTTGATGTTTAGAGTAGACGCGAATTCTTTTGCTTTCTCCTTTAACATGTTTCTGCTAATAGACACTTTTTGTCCTCTACACTGTCTTAGCCAAATGACCAGGCTTTCTTCCAGACGAGGAAATTCACCTTTAGTAGTTCTTTTCCGTACTCGAGCAGTTTGAGCAGCAGAAATTTTCTCCTTGTGCTTTATTATGGTTGAAAGAGTACTCGGAGGAATCTTAAATTCTTTTGCAACATCACTTTTCTTCTCACCTCCCTCGACTTTTTCGATTAACTTCTTCTTATCAGCAATCGTCAAGCAATTATATTTTTTAGGACTCATAACTAACACAAACTTTTGATCTGTATACAACCAACGAAAGAGTAACAGTAACTGAAACTTAAGTAAACAAACCAATTCGTGCGGAAGTGTGTGTCAAACTAATCATAACAAAAACAAAGGCTCGTGTACTATGATATATGTTTGAACTTGTCTCGAAATGTACTTACCTCTGCTAGTTCGGCAATCTTTCGGTCTCTTTGAATCAACTTTGAATTGTCGAGTGTCTGGCACCGAGGAGTTCGAATTAACGCGTTGTTTTGTTACGTAGCAATGATTTTTTCGTTCGAATTACCAAATGTATAAAAATGTATTGATTTAGTTCGAAATATAAAGAGATTTTCTAGGAAATTCGTGATAACTTTGAATTATAGAGAGATTCGAATTATCGCAAGTTTTAAATAACGAGAGTCGACTGTATATATATGTATATATATATATATATATATATACATATATATATATATATATATATATATATATATATATATATATATATTTATTTATTTTCTAAACATTGGGAGTTTAAAATCTTTTACAGCTACAACATCTATATTATAACTTTATTATGTCTCTTATCAAAATAATAAAAATTTTTTTCATAATTATGTCATTTTTCCATAAATTGTAAAAATCCGAAACATCTTTCAAAACAAGATAGTAAACGAACTTAAGGGAGGTATATATACGTCGAATTAAATAATAAAATAATATAGATCTTGTAAGTTATTAGAATTTGTTAACTTTGTTTAACAAGATTTTAATACTATTCGTTCGGAAAAAAAATAAATGGTCGTAACAAATCGATGCAATTATGAAAAAAAATCTTTATAATGATTTAAGCAGAACATTGTCAATTAAAAAACTAGCTTCTAAGCCAGCACCACAACACCCCTACAACCATATAGACAGCTGAGGGAGTTTTGGACTACGTCGTTCCTGTGGTAAATTATATTTATGAAAACTATATGCACGTGTTCATTACAAATTAATTAAAGAAAGTACGTATGTTGTTTGCTTTATAGTTAATTATGCGCAAGCAAAATTAATTATTAGTAATAAATCAATAACAAATAGACTAAAGAGATTACATAATTTTGGTAATAGCTACGTAGCATAGAATATTTTGAAACCGATTTACATTCAGCTAGAAGTAATAATTTATTGATAAGTTTTTCGGGAACATTATAATTTGATACAAAATAAACCAGTCATATTAGATGGAAAACTATAAATTATATAGATATCTGTGTGTGTGTGTGTTTGTGTGCGTGTGAGTGTACATATATATATATATATATATATATATGTATATATATATATATATATATATATATATATATATATATGTATATATATATATATATACATATATACATACACACATGATTCTATATACATTTGATAATATCCCCCAGGGTTTGATATGAGAATTTTTTAGACAGGATACGTTACTGTGCAAGTGCTAATTCATGTAAGCAAAAGCGAAACGTTTAAAAATGAAGCTATAGTGCACAAAGGCTCTACACTCAGATCAATGCTCTTCAGTACTGCCTTAGGCTATGTGACTAAACTCTGCCTAAAGTCAATGCCGGGAATATTCTACATAGGGATAATGCTGTATTGATTTCTGCTTATACGTTTGTTCGCCTGCCTCTCAAGCTTAAACGTCCTAACGGAATAAAAATTATTCCGTTATACATATATATATATATATATATATATATATATATAAACCGAATAAGCAACGTTCGTTAAGTCTTAGTGTGAACAAGCAGTTTGTAAATAAGTGGCGATTTTTGATACTTTCGCAGTGCACGCCCTTGTGCGGTAAGATAGAAAACAATTTTAAGTAAACAAGTAAAAGAAAGAACAAATGTATTTTTCATACAGTTAATTGACTACATTAAACTGAATGTATTTGAAGCGTATTCCGGTAAAAAATATAATAATTTTATAGAAACATACTTCAAGTATTGTTAATTTTCAGTGTAATCGCAATTATAACAATTTTTTTTCAGGTATCCTTGAGAACTTTCATATAGTTCTTTAATCTTTTCTACTCAAATTGATGCAAGGATTCACTTGGAAGCATAATGGACAATACAATGTATACATAATAGGTTTTTGTGTCATAAATTATGGATGTTAATTTGTATAAGAAATTGGAATTTTTCAAACAACCTAATGTGGAACTATAAATTTATACAGCACTGACATTTATAAAAATGTTTAAATGGTTTCGCTACCCTTCATGTAGTTCCCCATAAAAGTTGAGTTACAAACTAATACAAGACACTAGTAAATGCTGTGTATTTTTCGTCAACAGTGATACTAAACAAAGTGATAGATAACTCTAGATAAATAAATAATTCCGTAACTCTCACATCTAACAATTTTGTAATAAAACTAAAGCTGGTGGTGTTTGTCCGCGAAAAGTTTTGTAAATTTAAGCTGAAGATAGTAGAAAATCTGCATCAAAATTAATGAAGGCAAAAATAGTGAACGATAATGTGACAAAATGGAGTTAAATAATACAAAAGCCACAACGTCTATTTGAAGACACATCGTCTTTAAATTCTCAGAATATTCATCAATATAAGCATTTGGGTTAATTAATTTATTTTTAGTATCTATTTGTTTATCAATTCATGTGTTATATAACAGAAATCCTTAATGTATTATTACATCTATATCTAGCATTTAATAAAAAAAATTAAACACAAATAAATGAAACTACGTGATGTAGTATTATTTCTACTTTCTTTTCTTTGAATTTTTTTATAAACTATTTATAAAAAAATATAAATAGCTATATTTTTCAGTTTATTTTGCAAATCATTAGATCATTTTGTTATTTAAAAAATTGTTTGTATAACCTGTCATAATTACTCAAGTTCTTTCAGCAGAAATTGTTTCATTAATTTTAAATGAATTTTCCGCGATCAACAGATATTCAAAATTTCAATGCTTTTAAGATTTTTTATTTAAATCATTTAAAAAAATACAAAATAGCTTACAACATACTGATTTTGCCCATATTTTTCTAGAATAAAATTTTGAAAGAATGTTTTGAAAATATAAATATAGAATAAGATATGCAGACGTATTCCAAAAAAGTCTCTTCAAGAAAACAAATTTGGATAAACTTTTTTTTTATGTTTATCCTCTATTTAAAACTGCTTTGATAAATAAGCAATGATAATAACGATACGACGACCTGTAAAAAGCTAATCTTTTTACATGATAAGATAGTTATTTGAAACGTTGGGTAATTATTTTCCTTCTAGTAATAATTTTGCATGTCAATGAAAATTTGATACTATTATTTGATATCTTTCCTAATTAAGCTTTGTTAACATTACTTTATGATATAAGTAAATAGTTTTATAAGACAGTTAAGAAATTTCCTTTCTGCCATGTATGTGTGATGTATCCTGTTAGCGTAACATATGCGTCTAAAAATTGATTTAATTTACTTAGGTTTACTGAGTATAATGGATCGAACGAAATTTTTAATTTGTCTATACAAAAAATTACATTTATAAGCGGGTAAGAAAACGTCATAACATGCAAGCGTCGTTGAAATTCATTTAAGGCCAGGAATAAATATTATTTCATAAAAATTATTTTTATTTTTTTCTTTTCATTCAATGGTTGATTATAAATTATTACTTAAATAAAATCAAATAATACAAAAGCTATCAAATCAGGACGAAGCGTTTGACATATTTTGCGTAGATATAGATTAAAACATAGCGAGGGATAATATATGGGAAAATATCATCGGCCATGTTAAAGTAATGTTCGTATATTTGAATCAGGCCGATGTTCTACTCTGATAAGGTTGATAATATAAGATTACTATAGAGTGTTGTTTTATACAGTGGTAACATAAGCGTGAAGGAAGAGGGAGTACTCAAATTGTTAATTTAAAAAAAATCAGCTTTCTTTTATTATTTTTCGCCGTTATTTAAATGCGAGCCAAATAATTTTAACACAAAATAATGTTAAAACAACATTATAATCATCACCAGCCGGACGACTGCTTAAGGTGGACCTCTCACATAGATTCTTACAAAGCTGCATCCCATGCTGCCTGCATCCAGCAACTTTCCACGATCTTTATCGACACATTTGCCCACGTAGGGATTAGCCGTTCAGCTCTGCGACATCCGGTACATGGTCACCGAAAGATAACCATTCTTCTTCAGCAAGTGTCCTTTCAACGCACTATATGTCCCCAATTTTGTCCCAGCCTAATAATCATATAGAATATGTTAGTGACTAAATATAAATTGTTTATGCAAAGTGAATACAAAATTTATTTGGAACATATCACAAACTAAACGTCTTTATAATCCAGTCATGTAAAGATAACGCTGAAACCACTTTATGTTCTCGAAATTAATTTACCTTTACTAAAAACGGCCGATAATTTCGTTTCCAACTGCAATGATATATATAAATAACATGTTCAACACATACTTTTATTTTTCTTTGAAGCTACGACATACCTTAAATACCATTAAACATTCGAAATTCTAATATCTTACCTAAAGGATATTTCCAAGTTTTGTATATGTTTATGTAAAGTTTTACACAAATGTAATAAATATTTAATTCCATATTAAATCAAGAATCTGATAATAAAATTAATGGAAATTATTAATTTTTTTCTCACGTCTCACGTTAAAGTAAATCGTTTCGTGATCATAACAAAAAGTCTTACGAAAATATTTAAGAATTTCGAATATATTAATAAATACAAAAATTTGGCGAAGTAATCGTTTTATTAAAATTTTGTTACCATTTACGATGGAATGTATGGAATCTATATAGTCAGTTTTAAAATTTAGTCTACAAGTTACAATCTTCTGACAAAAAAGCTGATAGATATTTTAATGAGAGTAATAAATCCTTATTAAGGAACAAGAGGAACAGAATAATAAAAAAATTATAATTAATCACAATTAAATAAAACTACGTGATGTAGTATTATTTCTACTATCTTTAATTTCTTTACCACGACTAGGTCGTTTTGTTGTATTACATCTTTAGATGGGCCATTAGCAAAGATTTCTATATATAAATCTCAATAGGAATCTTTAATTCATAGCCCACCTGAAGATGTTCACGAGAAGACGAAACCTAGGTCGTGGTAAAGAAATTAAAGAAAGTAGAAATAATACATCACGTAGTTCTATTTAATTGTGAATAATGAATTTCTACAAAATTAACGCTAAATATATTCAATTATAATTAATATGCGTTTGCTGAATGATTAAGATATTCGTCAGTATTTCATTATCTCTGTCATTAGCAATTATTTAAATACTAGCAAACGTGACCTCTTCTGCCTATCCTGATAAGAAAAAAATGGTCATACGACAGTAAACATATTCACGAAAAGCCATTTCTGGAAGAACGTGAGGCGATTTGAAACTTTATAATGCTTTTGTCAAGGCGCGAGCGATAACGAACCCAATACTGTCTTAGCTCACCCATATCGACTGCGTAAAAGGTCGTTACTCAGCGGTATTAGAACGATGAAATTTCGTCACGAATATTTTTTGACGTCATGAATGTTATACAAAATTGCAAGTAATTAGAGGCCAATATTTCATGCTTGAATTAAATTCACAATTTTGTGTATATTTTTATACCAATCCTTTATCAAGGTTATAAATTGTATTATGTTTTCTAGTATAGATAATAATTCTATCAGTAGTTATTAGAACTAACTTAAATACGCAATTATTATATTCTAAAAGTGATGTAGGCTATCCAAAATATAGGTAGGAGCATGTGAATTTTGATTTATAAAATAATATATGGGAAATTTCCGTCCGGTACTTTTAACTTCTTTAAACCGTAAACAATACGAGAATAGGTTATCGGGGCTTCGAATTAGGTTTCTTAAAAATGTTGGAAAACATGGTCTTGTGCAATCCATAAAAAAATTTTCAATTTAATCAAGAAATGAAAGAAAAGTCAGTAACATAATCGTTAAAATTGTTAATTGGAATTATAAATATTGTGGAATTATATATAATTGTTAATATTGGAATTCGAGGGAACATGTACATAGATTTTCAGATAAATGCAAATGTTTTCTTTAGCTATATTTTATAGTTTTAAACAACAATTATATTTTAAAAAAATTGGGGAATTCTTAAATTTTTTTTCCATTTCGGAATCTTGTATATTCTCCAAGTTAGCGGACTTCCGTTAATTCAAAAGTTACGCACGGTATTATGGATACAAATATATTATATTGCTTGCTGTATCACATCTCATTATGTAATTACGCACAACATTTTTTTCTTTTAAGCGTAATGTCTCTTAATCATATTATGTTTCTTAAATAACTAACGATTCTTCACTTATAATTATGCGACAGCAAAGAAGTTCCCTTCAGATGCGTATAAAGGTTATAAGTTTTTGGGTTCCACACTCGAAGGAAAGCTTCTTGGCCTGATTTCATTCACTGAGTTGTCTGTGCGTTTGTCTACCAGAGACCATCATCTCTACCTGGTTCCATTTATTTCTTCTACAGAATCCTAAAATATATCAAACTGTTTGAAGACAAGTAACAAATATCGTAAACATAATGCTGCATGTTATAGTGAATTCGATTTCTTACCTTTTGATATACGAACCCCTAATAAGATGGACTTGTATAGAGTGTTTATGCCTAAACGCAGTAAAAATATGACAAAGCATTTAAGCAAAAGCAAGTATTAATCGACGTAACAAAGGAATGATTTCAATTTATCCACATTATTGAGACTCAATAACAAAAACTCTTTAATTCACTGATATCGCAGGGCAACTTTTACATGTTGTTTCAAATATAATACAAAAAAATAATTAAATTTATGGATGTCAATTATTACAACAATGTACTAATTTACACTACACTAAAATATAAATTGTTGTATTTCGGATTTTCAATCTTCGGAAATACATTATTAACTTATTATTGATGTCAATATTTCTGATTTCATTTAAAGAAAAACACTTTTATTATCTCTTTTATTACACAATTCACCATACCAGCATTTCATTTTAGAGTATCGATTATGAAACATGGAACATTTATAATTTTACCATATAGCAATTTTATATCAAGTTATAACATTTTTTGTCATTTGAATGGAAATTTAAATTAATACTTGTCAAGATTTTATGTACAATATATGATATAAAAAGGAGGCGTTTTAAGTGGGATATTATTGGATACATCGCTTAAATTTAATTAATGTCCCATTTACCATTTTTCACTTTTGAGGTCTGTTTGCGAAACGTCAAACTGCAAAGTAAAAGGGCAATATTTCTTCTAGCCTTTTAATTTTTCGACCACGCTTTATTTTATTAGTAATTATAATTATATTTATTTTGATCCCTTGGCTGACCGATTGACTTGGTCGATTGGAACATTAGTGAAACAAGGATCCTAGCTGTACATAGGTCTTGCGTATATTTATACAGCCCCTTTCTTCTGTCACTTACCAAACTAAAATTATATTATTGAATTCATCGCCCCCTTTTTGGTCCAAAATCTAAATAGCTTAGTTTAAGTAAATGGACTAAAACATTCACTTACAGACCAACCTGTTAATATTTTGTTTTAAGAAAATATATAGTAAATCGCAACTTTGTTGTTCATTGAGACCAAAACGAAAACCACGAAAATCATGAAACGGATTTTTTTTCACTTTAAATTCATGTCGATGATCATCTTTAAATTCATGTTAAATGTATATCAATACATAATTTTCTAATTGTTATAAACATTTCAATTTATTGTCCATAATTAATGTAAATTTTGAAGAGAAAATGAAAATAAGTTTAAAAGTCGAGAAAATCCTTATCAAAAGTTGAATTTCTTTTTAGCAGTACGATTTAACCGCGAGGTATTTTATGCATTTTCAATGTACGCGTAGAAATCTGAGGAAGCAAATATCATTAATGACATAATCCAAAGTCTTATTGAAAAATTCGTAATTAATTGATAACTGCTTGTAATTTTATTAACGACTTCGAATCTAAAGCTTTTTCTTAAATACCAAATTGTGAGGCATGTTTTAAACAATTTACTCCTTATACTTTTCCCTCACATTTATGTTGGTTTTCATGACATAATATTGCTACGTGTGACTTTTTGCTACTATCGCTCAATATGTTAAAACTGTAAAATATCCACATTTTGTATCTTACGTGTGAATAAAGAAACAAACAAGGGAACACCTGGATATTTATAATAATATATTTAATCAGTACAAATATTCGCTTGCCAATTAAATGTCTAGTCTACACTTCACAAATAGTTGTTTCTAAACGTACTTATGTTTATTATTTTCATTGCATTAAATAATTACAAACACAGTTTTTAATTAAAATAAAATATGGGCCTTTTCTTTACTGAAAACAGGAAAAAATTAATAATCTAGCCTAATATGCCAGAAATACATTTTCAGGACAAAAAATATAATACAGTGTGAAACTTATTTCATATACTGATAGCAGAGTGTTCATGTAAACCAATGTCATATCGATAAGAAGAAAATCTCGTTCGTAAATAGGGAATCTCTGAAAAATAAATAAAAATAAGATATAAAGTCAAAAAATACAAACTAAGATAAGATAACACGATATTAGTAAAATTTTATAAAAGTTCAAAAATATTTCGATTCAGAAAAACAATGTTAAGAATAGAATATTACCTAAATACGGAATAGATTGTGAAATATTAAAAAAAATTAAAACTTTGTCATTAAAGTTTCACTGCCGTAACCGAGTAGAAGAAAAAAACAAACCCCACACAATGAGAATCACATCACTCATGAAAGTTATGGCCCAAAGGAATGAAAGAATATGCTTGTTAATGTGCTCTCCTTAGACAGAAAAAAAATACAAAATTGGTAAAATATTTTAATTAACGTTTATTTATTTTTTTATTTATTTAATAGGTACAATTACTTGTAGTTTAGCTTGAGATATAAATACGCATATAACTGATACACATACGCCTGTATGGAGCTATAAGTATCTTGTTTGAAAAATTAACGACAGAGATATAAAAACAATAAATTGCAAGTTGACTAAAATGTAATTAACCCTTTGTTTTTATCTTCTTTATTATTTGAGTCCTTGAATATACAAAGGTAAATATGACTTTTGATTTTGCAATTACCTTAATTTTTTTTTACATTGGAGGAAACATTTATTTGTCTATAAAAAAACATAAGTCACGGGATTTGTTCTTCGAAATAAACTAGATTACTATTCTATATTTTCAACAAAAGATCATCTGAAGGTAGTTGCCTCTTTCTACCGGTATGAGATATTCCCCCATTATGAAAAAAAATGTGGTTTTTACGTTTTGTACATAAATACATTTAAATATGAAAAAAAATGATTTTAAAAATTCCTTTTTCCAATTTTAATTAAAAGAAATTAAAAACGTTATTCCATAATCATCATCCTTTGGAATTAAAACTAATCTCAAATTTGATCAACCTAATCAGTTGTATATAACAGTCGGGCACTATAAGTTTGAAGTAAATATTTTTTTTTAATTTCCTAATATATACTTTTTATGCAAAATTTATTTAGTACAACCATGTTAAAAAAATTATTCCATATATTTTCGTTTTTTTTATTAAATATCGTCATTCATAAAAATAAACGTCATAACTAACGAAACAAGCAGTACTTATGAGGATAGAGTTTCAAACAGAATAAAGTATATGAAAATATTTACCCATGTCTGAACTATAAGAATTACTGACATAATGCTAACAAAATACAAAGAGGATTTTGTACATTTTATTTTCCGGATTAAAACATGAAACGTTTACCAGTTTACCATTAAGAGGTTAGGAGAATGGAAACAAAAAAGAGAATTAAAACATTAAACCATGTGCCTCAGCGAAGTTCGGTGAAAACATTTGTGATACCTTTACCCCATAATAAAGCGCGGACAGCTTCATATGTGGGAAAAATACCCGTATATTAAATGACGGCTAGAACATCACCGGCTGCCGTAAATAATGGGTATTTTTTGATACAATTGAGGCAAGTGGTGGAAAATTTTTCAAACTTAAAAAATTAAGGAACGTCTTATAGCTTGAAAAATAGGTATATTTGATATTATTATTTTGATATAAATGCAATGAATTTGGTTTTGATTCATGTATAGAAATTTATGGAAATCAACATGATTTATTATATGTTTTCCCAAAAATTACTTAATTAATTTACATCTTAATAATGGCGTGCCATTTTGAATATTAATTCTGATTTGCAATCCAAAGCTTAGTTTTTAAAAAACAAAAAATAACATATTTCTAAACAACTTGTTAGTTTTACTTTTTTTAAATAAACCGAGCAGCTTCAGTTATTTTAATATTCATAGTCAAACATGTAATATTTTGGAAACATCAATAAAATATTTTTAAAAATTTTACATCTGCTTTTTGTATCCAAAATACCTATACAGGGGTAAAAAGAAACAAATACACATCTGCGTATTCGTTTCCATACATTTAATTTGAATAAACAATAGTTTAATAATCAAACTTTTAATCTACAGTTAACTAACATGTATTTCTACATGTAGGTAAACATGCTTAAAATTTTCATGAAATTTGGTAATGCGAATTCAGTTCCCAATCTAATAACGTCAACTACTTGATCTTCAACAGAATTTTCCTCATTGAAGAGAAAAATTTAAGTAATCAAGTCACTCTTTTCATTGTTAGGTTAGGGATTAAATAAAGGACGGTAGAGAAATCAAGGGCTCGGAGCACAATATTGAATTTCGTTTCGAGTTGCAATAAGAGTGGAGAGCGGAGTTCTAGCTGTAAAAGATGGCAGTGGTTGGAGTATTATCAAACATTGAAGTATCTGTGATTTTAGAAAAGTACTAATCAGTTTAATTCTCATGTACATCTATTTAGTCTTGGTATATTTACTGTTTCAGATTATTTTGATTTAAAAAGAATACGACGAAGATTTACCATACAACCCACCTTTTTAAGTATGCTTTTTATGTAATTTTACTCAATCTAATTTCACGCTCTCTTTCACATTATAATTATTTTCTTAAATTTTCTTGCTATTGGATATTAGCAATCCAAGTTGGTTAATGGTTGTTTTTCATTTCTCTTTAAGTTTCCAAGTTCTACTTTTGGTTTCTGAGAAAAATTGTTGTAGCACCAACGGACCAACGGACCGACTTATCAGCGGTCCTATGAGGGTTCCAATTTTTCCACTTAGGTACAAAAACATAATAATAAAACTATTTACATCGTAATATAAATTAAATATCACACATAGTTGGAAAATTGCAAGAAGTGACATAACATAATAACATCCGCGGTATAAAATATAATACAATTTAAACAACTTTATACGCTTATGGTAAAAAAGCATGTTCATAATAATTAAAAACGTCAAATTTATTAAGTAATTTTCTCGTTAAAAAAAGATAAATTTTTAATGACAAATAAAAAACAAGCTTTAAATTGAGGAAATTTCAAAATATACATAGGGTGCCAATAAAATTTTGAAGTAAGTAAATAATAGAGATACCATTTTAAATGGTATCTTTAGAATTAATGGTATCTCTATTATTTACCATTTTGAATGGAAACTGAATAGATCATGCAATACTGGAAAATATTAAAACTCTATTTTTTTAATGATTACTGGAGCAAGCGAGTAAAAGAAACAAGCTGATCAAGTGTGGGTTAATCTTGTCTGATGTGATTCCTATTGCTCGTGTAAGATTTGTAGCGCTATAGCTGGTGTAGGGATAGGGGTTAAAATAAAGAATTTAGTTAAAGCATTATTACTAAATTTTGGTTTTGTGCATATAAAAATAATTATAGCTTAATATACACGCCCAGGAATACTCCGGAAAAATATTTTCACTATACAAAATAACAGATGTTTCAAAGTAAAAAAAAAGGTTCTTTTTTATATTTAGTAGTAATATTGACGTAAAACGTATGTCAATATTTATTTTACTTTAATGTACAGGAAGTAACACTTGGGGCAATAATAACTGACTATATGTTATGCCATTTGTAACTAAATTAATTTACAGCTTAACAGTGATTTGTTTTAATTTTAATAATGATTTGTGATTGAAAGTTTAATTTTTTTTTAAATTACAAGATATTATTTTGCAGATATTGCTTAGAGGTATCTTCCACTCACGATCCATTACACATATCATTTTTTGTTCATTATCCTCAAAATTACACTCATTAGCAGGTTGTCTTTATGAAGAAAAAATAGGTTTAATGTAATTGAATTAATATTTCATTATTCTATTCTAATTTATTAGATACGGGTAGCTTAGTTTCATATGTTAACCTCTAGCTGACAGATACATACCAGTACGTAATCAAATGGATACCCTTTGAAATTTTAATGACAGAAAACCAAAAAAAAAATATCAAAATAAATTTAATTTCATCCTTATTGTAAAGAATGGTCATGCGTCATAAATATTAATTAAATTATTTCCGTATTTATTGATAAAATAGTACATAGTTGGGATCCATATAAATTATGTACAAAAAATTAGGAAAACTTAAGTACAAATATATCTTAAAATAAACTCTGCTGTACGAATATTTTAACGCTTGCAATTTAACAAATTATTCGTGTCTTAGGATTTCTTATATGCAATGCATATATGTATATGTACATTACTTGAAACACAATTTTTTTTCATCTAATCGCTGAACTTTCACATTAATATACTAAAGGAACTTTTGTAATTAATATAGAAATCGGTTGTAAAGTGGCGCATTTTATAGTAACCTAAGTTTTCACTATATTAGAATTACACATGTTATTTTAATATAATATATAAAATATTTTTTGTATATCTAAGATAAACGATATAAATGCAAACGGTAAAGAATAAAGAGGTAATAGAAGAAAACAAAAAGAAATCCCACAAGTAAACCAATAGCCTCAAGCTAACATTTAACGAAAATCCTAGGTAATTCCTTTACCTCATAATGAAGCACAGACAGCTTTATATGAAGGAGAGAAATACGTATCCCAAAATAAGAAATGTATTATTCACCGGTTATAATAAATAACGAGTGTTTCTGGCTAAAACATGACGCAATCAACGGAATGATTTTCCAATAGGAAAAACATAACTCGACCTAAAGTTTGTAAAATATGTCTTTCTAATCAACGGGGTCGACAGCATAATATTTTTATATTTGTTTTAACGTGTGATTAAGAATTCAATGACATTATCATTACTTATGATATATTTTTGCATAGAATATTATTTAAGACGAAAGATTTTTATTTTGAATTGAAGGATTTTTGTGATTGAACATTTTGTTATATTTTGAGAAGGTAGAAATAAGAACTTTCTTAACCGCCTTATTTTGTTATACGCTCAATATTGTTCACATTTGTATGAAAATTCATAAGATAAAGGTTACTATGAGTAATATTTATAAAAATTCTTCAAAAAAATATAAAAATCAATTATCCGTTTTTGCAAGGAGTCATTTATCGTGTTTCCACGTTGTATAATACAAATAAAAAGAAAGTTTAATTAATTAAAAGACTGTGCAAGAAAAACCTCAAAATGAAAGAATAAGTTGTATTATATTATTATAATATTACTTAAAAATGTCATAAAGATTTTCAATTCTTTTTTTAAATTGCAATTTTACCCTGGATGTGAGCAATTATAAATCAAACATTGTAACAATATTTTATATTAAGGGTGCATTCAGAGATGATTAGCAAGCACAATCTGGCAATCAAACGTCGATTCATTATTGTCAAAAAAAAATTAATTAGAAAGAGCTAGTGACGTATTCAAGTAATATAAAAAAAAATAAATGAATGTGTAATTTGATTTCAGATGCAGACTCTCCTAGGTCACTTATTATATATATATATATATATATATATATATATACATATATGACTTTTAGAGAGTCAACGATAGTCTACGGTAGAAGAAAATTTTGGTTTACAAATTTCAAAAAGACTATGATCTTGAAGATGAACCCTATTCCAAACACCGACTACTGTTCAATTCACTATGCAGCTCAACTATTCAAACTGGACAATAGATAAGCATATCTACTATGCTAATATATATATGCTACTGCTCAGAAGTATATAACCATATAGTATTCAAATTTGATAGACTAACAATGAAGAAAAGAGGTATTCTTCAGCATTTATTTAAAACAGTTATAATATTTTAACATTGAAAGACAAATTCATTTTAATTTTTCTTCATCAACATTCCTACTTTTATTTTTAAGACAATTTTTGGTGCGATTGCATTTTTCAGTTAACATTTTCTAATCTAATTGTTACTAATTCTTTTTATACTCATTCTAAAATTCTCTGAAAGTCCTGCTGAAGTGCAGTTTAATATTTTCGCGTCTATCCAATTAGCTTATATTTTCGAATGCAATCAAATAGAAATTTGATTGAATGTGAATCGCAAGATCATGTGGCCACAATATATTTCTGTTCGCCTCACAAAATATTTACACTCACGTAATTACAAATATAAGACATATCGACAAGAGTAATTTTAGATTTCCAAATCAGGAAACTATAAAAAAAATAATGAAGGAACCAAAATCTAGCCTTTTTTTTAAGAATAACTAAATATTTGCTGTCATAAATTACATTTTACCACCCTTTGAAAACTCTCCATCGTGTAATAATTTGAAAAAATTGTCAGTACTCGGTAAGGTGGGCTGTAAAATTTTCATTGTTTGTGGAATCGCATCGATTTCCTGGTAAATGGTTTGTTTTTATTGTGTCGTAGTTCTACATAAATATGGCTCTTAAGATCTAGAAGCAGAAATCTGGTGTGCTTAAATGTTGACTTCGTGATGGTCACACAATCCCAACGAAAGTAATTTCTCTAAGGAGTAACTCCTTAGAGAAATGATTTTTTTTGGGACCATTTGGCGGACAATCTCTAAACTGTTGTTTGTTTTTTCCCCGTCTTATTAGAACCATATCCTGGAATTGTAGCCACGAAATTAATGCAATCCTGTCTTCAAAAACTCCCTCAGCATGATAAAGTATCTCTCTGACGGTCATTACTCTACATAGTGTGTCTTCAAAAAAATAAGTTCTAATGATTCCAGCCGTGGCTGCCCTAATTATGACTCGTGCACAATGGAATGCTATCTGGTTCTTTAGTTGATTATTTCAATTTTTATTATTTCAATAACGGCAATTCTGTTTGTTTACAAAGTTGTTCATGCAAAATTGTACTACGTCGGATGAATTACGGGCGACGTCGATTGTCGGACGTATTTTATGGATGAAACTAAAAATTCAGTGATCAAACTCTCTAAATTTATCGAATCTCTCTATCTTCTTCAAAGTCGCACGGGGTACGGCTAATGTACTGAGCACTTGAGAGTAGAGAGCTTTGGATCAACAAGCACGAACACATTCACTCGCTGTGCGATTTCTTTGGTTTAAACAGTAAACCTACCCAGGCAATGACGTTGCATCGTGAAACCGGTTTATCTAACGTTTTTTATCCAGTGCTTAATCAAAGGTATACTTGGAATAACATCGAATAAACATCTGACAATCATGCACGAACGACTGTTTTCGAAAAATTTACTAACAGCCAAAACGTGGTACTCTTCTATGGAGTGACTAATAGAGACTAAATTTTTTTATCCTAAAAATTTAAGTTGATAATGAAAATTATTTTGAAAGGATTATAAAATACCTGTTGAATGAAAATTTATTAAGAAGAGTGATATAAATTATGTTTAATCTGGTCATGGAAATGTTGATATTTAAAAATTTAATAAATAATGTAGTTAAAATTTAAAATGCTTGACCGTACGCTTGGTAAAAATGACTGAATAGATGTAAAATGGATCATTCTATGCAGTACTTTTTATAGAATTATCAATTTACTATCAATAGGCAGTAATAGTTTATACACTTTTATATTATTTACGTTATTTGACAAAAACATACACAACAAATTGAGTAATATTCAATGGGAAACGTACATGTCCCCAAATTATTTTCCTAATAATATATTATATAAAGTATTACTGACAGCAAAAATAGTACTCGCATATTTTTCAAAAAGAAGAGTAAAATTATAATTCTTAGATAATTTCTAATAAATTTGTGAAGAAACTTATTCAAGAAAAGTAAGTACTTTGTTAAATGATGATTTAAATTTTTTTCATGTTGCTGAATTCGAATAATGCATTAAACTTGAAACTGAAAAATACCAGCTTTCTACTTCAATCCCCCTTCAAAAAAATAAGTCATGCTCAAAACCGCTTTGATAAGGAATGAAAAATGGGTTTCTTCTAACCCTATATCAACTAAAATTGGTTCAAGGATTTCTCAAAGGATTGCTCTGCAGAACTTTCCTCTTAATTTTGTGGAAGGTATCAGGTTTCAACGATTTTTATGATTCAAATTGCCGAATTATCAGTTAAGGTGAAAACAATTTTACGTTATTTATTTGTGACGAGTTGTATCCTAAATTGATAAATAAGATAGTTTATTTAATGAAACACTTTAGGAAAATTGTATTTACTCAAGTTTGACAGCGCATGGCATAAATGAAGATTTAGAGAAAAAAATATTTTAAAATGCCACGAGACGTAATTCCAGTAATATTTATTGAGATGCTACATTGATGGCGAATAATCTTCGTGAAAATCCATTGTTTCATCCGATTGTGATTCAAATATGACACGTGCAGTGAGGCTAGCTAATGCCTCTGATATCAATTGCACCTTGCATCAATTACAACTTTGTGTGATAACTGTGTTAAATTCTTATATAATATCTTTAATTGTGTTAAAGATTTTATATCGAAATGCAAAAAAAAAATTTCTACGCATTTTAATAATTCTGAATGGTTCAAACCGAACTGCAAAAAATACAAAAGAAATAACTAAACAAAATTTTTGGATTCAGGTAGAGATGCTAATTGAAATTAATTTTATTTACTTTTGTTATAAAATTTTTGAATTTAATTTGAAATAAAAATATTCCCGGCTAATTAAGCCGCAAAAGCTGAAGAATTTAGGACTTGATTGAACAATACACATATATACCTTTTAAATCAATAATTGTATACGTTTCCTCCAATTCAAGTAAACAACATTTATTAAATAACACGTCTAATATCAACATGTGTGTTTCGTTTATAAACTTAACTTTACCAATTTAAAGTTTTGAAATTGACTTGTCTTTATAATTGCTGAAACTCCTGCATGCCATGAAAATAATTAATTTCATGGTACAGCAACTGTGATGGCCAGTATTTTATTGCTATAATTTTGAAGGTAAACTTTAGTAAATTTTCAAACAAAACGTTTACAAAATGAGGTTTGATAAAATATATATGTGTATAAAGATTTTCATTAAAATTATACAATTTGAAAAATTGTCACTGAAATAAATTATGCGAGTTACTTGCCAAAAACTTAAGTATTTGTATTAAATTTAGTATGAATTGTAAAAATTGTATAAGTGTTAATTTCTGTTTCAGTAATAACAATGAAATATAATAATCCACTAAGAGAAAATATCAAATTAATACTTTATTTCGTAGTTTTTCGAGACATTTGCCTAACTCAAACTAGGAAAACGTAATTAAAAATGTAATTTAAAATAATTTTACACTATTCTTACCTTCCTACTTCGTACTCATGGAATTCTAAAATGCTAGTGAGCACTTTAATTAGTTTTTTATGCTCTCAATTTTCTGAATAATCATTCTATTTATTATATTTTTAAACAGTTAAGTGAAACTTTTTACCGTGCTATTTAGTCAAAAATAAACAAAACAAAACAGGTTTTTAATTTAATAATCAGATTTCATCTTCCCAAGTTTTTTACATTTGGTACTCATTCTGGAATTTAATCCCCTAAACATAAGTTTGCGCTTCAATTAAATACCTACTAAGTATAAAAAATGTTTCCATTGCAGTTCAATAACAAAAAAAAATTCTTTGCTTACCGGAATATCACTTTCATAGTTAATAGTTGAGTTTAAGTAAAGAGTGGAGTCATGTGTGAATTCTGGTGGATCAAATGGGCCGCCCATTTTATCCAAAAGATGTCTGCTTATTTTCCTTAGTTTTGCTAAAACACATGTATCTGGTATTGAGTAGAGTTAGACCCTTCTGTATAATGAAACCATCTGTAAAAAGTTTCTTATAAATCGGTTTGTTTCTACTTGGATAGATCTCTCAATACCTTTACTAAACATTGTTCTAGTACGGTTAGTATCTGGCAGCTATTTTGAAGATAGCATATTTTATTCATTTTAAAAGCAGCTGCAGAACATTTTTAACGAAATCCATGTAATTCTATAATACGTAATGGAGAATTAATTGATGGATATTCAGATTATTTTCTGTGCTGATTTTATAGATGATAGCGGAATAAAAGATATTTAATGATACTTAGATTCATTATTAGTTATTAACTGCATGCGTTTTGACTAAATTATAATAATTAAGGGATAATTACTTCATTATGTTGTGTACTTTTTTACTGTTGTAATTTAATATGTAGCGTTGTTTGGAATAATCTTTATATACCTGGTAAAGTCCTATATCTTTATTTGTAGAAAGAAGAGACGCAATGCACGATCTAATGTATTATAACGTAATCTGTTATTTATAAACCCTTCAAATTGCGTCATCAAATTCACTTAATTATTGGTATTTATTAAGTGATAAAAAATTAACAAATATGAAATTCTAGTGAATATGGATTTTCAACAACAGAAGATCTGCAAAATAAGAATTGCCTAAACTTTTGTAATTTTTTTACGAAATTATATCCACAAAAATGTTTTACACTCAAAAAATCAAAAAAATAATTGACTAAAAATGCATTATTACTAAAAATAAAAATTGCAATAATATTTCCTTAATTCTCCTGAGTTTCCCATTAATTTTTCCTTTTTAATTACGATTTGATTGAAATTATGAAAGATATACTTCCATCAAATTACTTTCATTCAATCATTACTGATGAATTTATTTCCACTCTGATAGCACAAAAACATTTAATTACAAACTTGTATTTATATATAAATGTCACGTACGTCCTAATTACTTTTGTTCACATTTACTCAATTTTCTAAAATTTGCAGCCAGATACGCAGATTATATCTTATTTTCTTCAGTAGCGTGAACTATAAATGAAGTATCCTTTTCTTTATAGTATACTTTAATTACAGTTATAATATTACTACAGGAGTAGTTATGTTTTTCTCGCCGAACAGTGGTTAAATTGAATTTGAGATTTAAAGGTTTTCAACTTTCCTGCAAAATAAATAGGGACAAAAATATGTTATGTGTTGTGCACTATTATCTAACAATATTTATATTTAAAATTTACTGCTCCTTTCAATTAATATTCATATTATTCTTAGGAATAATATGGGTGGGACAAGTTGTTTATTTGTTATCTAATTACTCAACAAGTAAATGACCAACCATTACTAAATTTTCTTCACATATAGATTTTATTACGGGTTAACATAATTAAAATCAAACATTTTCTTAAGAAATCAATAAAATTCCTTTTCTTCCTGGTAGATATCATTATAACTCAAGCAAATAATTGTATATTTTATGAAAGCTATGAAAGCCTCTATTTCTCTAAAATCTAAATTTCAATCACACACAGATTTACCAAAAACATCCGAATATTACGGATTCGGTTTTATGGTGTGTAAAAACAATACAGTATAATAAAACCAATAACTTGAAATAGAGCGCACCATATCTCATCTCTAATATCACAGTAATACGTTCATTTAATTATTTTTTTTATTTGATTAAAAGATATTGCTCTTTTGTATAAAGTAATCTTGAATATGAATCAAATTAAGACTTCATTATCGGTGCTTATTTTGTATGCAAATTTATTAATAGTTAATTCTGTTTGTTACTCGTACTATCAATAATAAACATTTATAAACCTTATTAAGGCATCTATTTTCGTTTCACTGTGAATTGATGTCCTCATTCTGCAATCATATTCCTTTTTTGATTTCACACACGTTTTGCATTTAATATTTTCCATAAGCGCTATCGTTTTCTAAAACCGTATTTTAGATATTATTTGAACTTGATTGTAAATATATATTACCAGATATAAACATGAGATCAGAAGTCCTCTTCTTTATGTAGTGCATTTTTCAATAGAAAATTCCTTGTAGTTTTTAATACTACAGAAATAATATGGTCTGAATAATGAATTATTATGGAAAAGAAGACATTCATATTTTGTATAAAATTAGTTACTTAATTTATCACCCCAACCTCAAATGTTACTTCCAAGGATGTCAGGGGGAAACGAATAGTATTTGTTGCCTATTGTATCAGAAAAACTTTCCCAAAGGAACTTTATGGAATTAATTATTTTCACAGTAAAATTTGCCATTATTTGCTTCAATCGTAACGAACGTAACGTAAAGTAACCAAGAACGTAACGTAAAATCGTAGCAATTTTACGTTAAATATTGTAGGGAAATTCAGTAATACAATAATATTAACCTAGGAGGAAGTTTATTTTAAAAAATAGAAACCTAAATGTCTTTCGAGTAATAATAATTTTATATAAACTAGTTCTGCGTCACAGAGAGATTTCACTCACAATTTTCAATAAGGTACTTTGCTTTTTTCAATTTTTTCGATCTATCCTTCAGTACCTATAGTCCACATATTCAAAAAATATTTATAATACTCAACATCTTCAAAAAATATTTATGTCTTTTTCAGGTAATCCAAGTAAGTGTTAATGAATATATAACGTTTTATTACCTACACTACAATAAGTTAAAAAACAAACTTTATAACCTAAGAGCGCGGTTAGGTAAATCTTCACGATATTCAAGTATGAGGTGATCATTATCCAGTGAAGGTAAAAGATATAGAACTATTTCATTAAAAAACTGAATGAGGCTGTAAGTAAACTGGCGTCGTAATGTGTCTCGAAAAATTATTAGTTGAGAGAGACGTCGAGGAAACACTTATTTGTGTACTAATATGCTTGAAATAACTTAGATATATATATACATAGGAAAAACTTAGAATCGAAAATAAAAAGATGACATTTTAGTTGTAAAAGATGGCATTTAATGTAGACGAATAATGTTAGTAATAACAAGATGAAACAATGCAAAATGAGTTCAGAGATAGTATCTGAAAATGTGGCTCGTTGTTTAGGTATAGACTTATTTTAAATTTATTATACAGTATAATATTGGTTTTCTTCAGACGTCAGCATACATCAAATTCCTCATTCTTCTTTTTGCCAAACTTTGAAATTTAGAAACTCAATTTCGTATTATTTACGACTTAGCAAGAAGTCAATAAAATAAAATGAACAACGTAACCATCGGTGAAATTCAGTGACAACCCTGAAAATATGTGACACTTGTAAATAGCGATGTAATATCTAAACTTAGAACGTGCCATCAAGATTAAAAAGAATATATATAGTCATTGAATATTTTAAACCATGTTTACGATAATATTACTAAA
Source organism: Druceiella hillmani (assembly GCA_039881145.1). Lineage (NCBI taxonomy): Eukaryota > Metazoa > Arthropoda > Insecta > Lepidoptera > Hepialidae > Druceiella > Druceiella hillmani. Next base: position 1,252,539 of record JAYKKI010000032.1, on the reverse strand, counting down.
ATTATTGATTGCATTTAGTGGTGGTTTAAAAATGTTAAATGATCATATTAAATGGGTTGCATTTTAGATTTTCATAAATTTCAATATCAATTGGATTACATTTACTGTATAGCTGTAAAAATAGCTACCAGTGATCAAAATACTGTGTAATAAACTTAAAATAAGTCGATACATAAACGACAAGCCGCACTATTTTTGCCTTTTTCATATCTGCAGAACGGCTTACGTTGATAGATCCAACGGTTTTAGTTATTAGAATAAATATAATTTAGTGTTCATTATTAGAATTAATAGAATGTTTCCATTTCCGGTCTATCGTTTCATACAAATTCTTCCTCCTCTTTTCTTTTTTACCTTTACGTCACATTTCTATAACAAAAAGAACTAAGTAGTATTTCAATATGGTGGTGTTAAAATATATTAAAAATATCTTGAGACAATATGTAAAATGAACTTCACTTACGATTCAGTTATAAAAATAAAGATGTCTAGTAAAATAATTTATTCACAAAATTAAAAATTTTGTTCCCATTTCCTTTTTTATCCGCTGTAAAACTTAAAATAATTTTTAATTTTGACGTAAATAAAAAGGATAAATAATTGGTATTGCACAGTTTACACTGATACAACCAAATATTTTTTGAATCATTTTCGGATAAACATTTTTTGAACATAATGTTTAACTATAAAAACTAAGGTATCAATTTCGCAGCACATAAATATGCGAAAATGTAAGAGCCTTGTTTAAGGAACAATTTAGATTAGACAATTGTTTAATTTCCATTCATAACTTAAAAACCTTTCAACTTATTAAATTACGTACATCATGGATGATCAGAATGGAAAACGATAAAAATTTCTTTTTTTTATGATAACTTGGAATGTGAAAAATTTTTATTTTATGTTATTAATTTAATTTTGTTAATATTTCCACTTCGTATACCAATGGAACAATATTAGTTATTATAACTCTTAGCAAGTAAAATATAAACAGCTTTTGAAATAAAGGAACAAATAATATATGACGTAAAATAAGGCAAGTTAAAAAAAGAAATTCTCTATGTCTGTGTCAATGTTTACATCATAATCCGCCCGCAGATGATGAAACCACAGTTTTTGTATTCAAATTATGCCGTTTACTTTTTTTGGAAGAAAATCGCCCGCACGAAATAATGACAATCCTGATGACATTCCAAAAATGTTCAAATTTGTAAATTATATTTAATGTAAATTTTTCCAATATTAAATAATTTTTTAAGATTGAGTCCTATTTTAATTGTGTCTGATGGTGTGATTAGATAATAACTAAGACAGAAAAATTAATAAAAATATTGCCTCGTCTTTAATTTATCCGATGTCAACTAAGTGTTAAACAGGTACATTAAATCGAGGTAGATTCAATAAATTTAAGAGGAGATCCTCTTAAATTATTATCCGTTGCACCAGGGTAAAAGTAATAGTTATACTTTTCCAATAAAAGATTTTATCTATTGTATTACCCTAAAATATTAATTAAATAAATCTATAATTTTTTTCCGAAAATTTTATGTAACTTCTATTATGGACAAAAACATTGCATTATTCACATTAACTTCGCAAAAAATGCACTACAAATTCTAACATGTATAAAGAGATGTCAAGTTTGAGTGCAACATTGCGGGGGTTTTGTACACATTAAGGCACTTGCAAACATTTAAGGGTGCATAGTGTTACTGTTACATCTTAGCTACAACTTAGCGCGTCTTTAAACTAAAACCTTATTTTTCATAATTATATTTAAAGCAGTTTTGGTAACAACGGGGAACGTACTATTTTGCATTTATTTAAGTATATATATTAAAAATTATGAAAAAAATACACTTTAATATGTTCTTGTTATTAGTACTTTCAAACGATATATTTAAAATTATAAAAAAATTGTTTCTTCAAATTTGAATCTTCAAAATTATGTAATGAGTGTCTGAAATGTAAGGTTTTTTTTATATACGTAATATGCATGAAAGCATTGCTGAAGACTTGACTTGGGAAAGTAATTGTAAACGAGTAACAATGACTAAATGTGCCAGGATAGACACGTAACTAAATATTGCAATGTGGATACAACTTCATCTTCTCTACAAACTAAATACTCATAAATTAAATTAAATTAAATTGTAATAAAATAAGAGAAATGCCCCATATATAATGTAACATGAAAAAAATTGGATAATAAAAAGTGTTTTAGAGGTTTCAAAAGATTTTATTATTTTTCCATTTTTTAAACAATAATTTACGTGTAACAAATTACATTAATTTTCTGCTAATCAATAATTTAGAACATATACTTTTTTGTTATTTCATAGTAATTCTACACAAATTATTTAAAACATAAATGAAATAAAAGTTAAAATTTACTTACGAACAAATTAAAAAAGGGTTCAATTTTCCTTTCGAATAGATAACTTAAACATAGCAAAGTCATTAGAGAATAAAAGAAGTTGTTAGTACGGAAACGTTATTTAATAAAAATGGCAATTAAATTTTGTCCTATTAACCTATCAGCAAAAATAATTACGAGACATCTGAGTTTAATGCTTATTATACAGGTTAATACTACTTATTATTGCTACTTTAATAGCACTATGCAGAAATTACAAATGTTTCAGGAGAAACTAAAAGGCTGACTTTAAGTTAACAATGTCAAGAGCTAGGTAATTTTATGGACCGTCTTTTAGTTCAGCTTATACACGAATGTGAAACAAGAAACACCGAGTGTCATTTAATTGTTATACTGTTGGAGGTGAATGATACTGAGCCATTGCCTCACTATTTAGAAGTGTTCATATTCGATTAACCTTAGGATTTCACATAAAAATATGTTGTATTCGTATTCATAGAATAATTCGCATATAACTTACAATGGAAATGATGATAAATCAATCACAAATCAATACCTTAATGGGAACTATTAACGGTTCGTCTTAACAATCAACTTCGACAAACATGGATCGTGTATTTATCCCTTTTAGTTTACATTCAAACAAAAGTTTTTACTCGTTTTATAACAAGTTATACTGGTTGTGGCTTAACAGCGATGCTGACTGTAGATATGGGTCTAATTATAAGCAACTAAGGTGTTCGTAGGTAAGTAGATAGTATATACTGACATTTATAAAACCATGAGGTATAAAACATTAGTAGGTCTGATTGCCAGATATCACATTGGGCATGATCGAATGTGATTCCTTTCAACTCCGTTGGGAATAGCTTTTGATTATGTATTTTTAAATTATTAAATCATTATGTTGATAACACTTCGACCAGCACTTTATACATTTAATTTGTACGTGAGAGAAGATTTCATGCTTTATTTCTCCTGCTTACAGCGCGCACCAATACTCTACAGCATTCACTGTTTTACGCTCACTCGCATCGCTCAAAGTAGTATTACGAGATGCACCCAATAATGAATATTTTTTTTGGTCCATTGATAACTTCAAAAATGTGGTCATAGAATTGTTTGGAAATCATTACTAATTACTATGTGATATTTATTCGAATTACTCTTTGTTTCTTTTCCGTTCGTTATTGTATTACATCCACTTTTCCTTATATTCTTCCACATGCCCAGCGTTTTAGATAAACCTGTATGTTGAGTATACGGTTATCAAAAAATAAATAAAACGACCCTTTATTTTATGCAAGTACTTCATATTGAATTTATTACTTATTAAATTTGTTAATAAAGAGTATAACTTCCTTCACTAGCTTCGAAAGGAATGAAACTACATTGTAATTATAATTAATAAAAAAGTTTTTCACTTACCTTTATTTAGTGTTTTTTATGAGAACTCGCTGAATTGACTTTTTATAGAATTAAATAATGCAAATTATTTATTTTACGTATGAGGAAACGACTTTATTTATTAGTAACAATGGCTGGCCAGATTTACAGGCATTATATATTTTTTTTTATACTCTTATCAAGTAACTAACATCTTACATTAGCTTAAGTTAAAGGTGCATCTCTGAGTGAGGTATTCGACTGAGTAAGATATTTTTGCTATTATATAACCAGTATTTGAAATTAGAGTAACCAGTATTTTTTAATTAATTTTCCACTAAAGGCTTTTTCCTGTCAAAATAGTTTTTTAAGTATATTTTGACAAGAAGTTAACAAATAAGAATTTTAGCTTAAAAAATTACTGATAAAGACTGAGCTTAATGAATAGTTATCACACTTTTAAAATATTATGTTACTGTTTTTTTGTTCTTCTTACTCTAATTATTAATTTTTTTACTTAGGTTCAGGTGATTTGATTTACTTGATACGTTGGTTGGTAATTTATTTTAATAAAAGAATTTCATTTTTGTTGCTAGTGACTTTTATTAATGAGTTTAATATAATTTTACATAACATGTTCTCTGATTTGAAACCGTACATGCAGTCTTTTACTTAATTATGTAAAATTTTCGTTTTAAAAATTAAAACATAAATTTTGTAAACAAAAATATATAATTATTTATATTAATCAACTTAAAAACAACGACCAAATTGAATTGGAACAGTATATTTACCGTTAAATTTAGTGCAAGTGATATTTCGATATATCAGATGAAGAATCTCAACAGATTGAAAGTGTGGAAAAAAATATGTTAATAATTTTGACTAGAAATGATGTTGGATGACTACGACCTAAGATTTTAGATTATATTCTCTTCATATAGAGCACCATAAGACCATATACGATAACACTGATATACAATTGAAGAAACGCGTTTAATATAAACCATCTGCTGTATCTCAAAATGCATAGAACAGGGGCTATGTGAAAACTAAGTAATGTACTTCTCCATTGTAGATACTTTCCTGCCTCAGTAACAATTTATTGCTATCAATATTTTAAGATCAAGCAAAATTTACATTCTCCTGCAGCTTCATAACTTAGATACATTACTTCACAGCTTTTTACTGTACGAGAAATGATAAAAGAGAAAATTTATTATTATAATAATAAATATTTAATTTAATCATTATATGGAAAAGAAGAGTACTGGTGTGGTATAATTGGGTCCCTATGTTTACAAATCTTCGAACATTTTTCATATTGCTAAGGAATCACTGAAAATAAAATAAACTTTTAACTCAAATTTACATTTTTTCACCAACAAAATTTAGAAATATGTGGTTTTATAGGATTTAAAGAAACATCATTTTTACACTAATCATACAAATTTTCATGAGAAAATTTAGTAATATAATGACTCGACAATAGATATGTCTTAAGTATTTATAAAGATATAAAGTCAAATTAAAAATCTTAATTTTTTTAAACTCGAGAACACATGAGGCTCTGCAATCAGTGCCGTTTTGTTCAAGTTTGCCTATAATGCTGTGATAGTCAAATTTCAGTCTCATCTTTAATTATAAACGAACTCTTTTATCAGTAGTACCTACCGGAACAACAATCTTAAAAGAAATACCATCTGAATGACATTCTTAAAAAGCACACTGAGTTCAAACCACTATTACATTTCTAGTCTAGTAATTAAAATATTGAAATTTCTTTTTCTTTGTTCTGTTCTAAGTCTGTTTCGAAGCTGTATCTCTTCAACCGCAGCGACTCCAGAAATCTGCACTACCATTGAAACAAATTTACAAATTAATAATATAACGTTTGTGGGCCAGTAAAAATACATATAATTTCATGTTATTCTCCAGGTAAATGGCATGCAAAACAATTGTAAAGCAAATTCTGATGTACGAAGTTACTCAATAGTTACTCAGAAATATTTACCATAACAAATAATTACTGAATATATTTGGCGTTAATTTTGTAGAAATTCATTATTCACAATTAAATGAAACTACGTGATGTAGTATTATTTCTATTATCTTTAATTTCATTACCACGACCTAGGTTTCGTTGTATTACAACATCTTCAGGTGGGATATAAGCAAAGATTCAAAGATTGAAATCTTTGCTTATATCCCACCTGAAGATGTTGTAATACAACGAAACCTAGGTCATGGTAAAGAAATTAAAGATAGTAGAAATAATACTACATCACGTAGTTTCATTTAATTGTGACAAATAATTACCTTATATTTATTTCTGTTTTAGATCACTTAAACGGAAATAAATATAAGGTTATGGGGTATTTCCCTGAGATTAAATTTTGGTACGTATTTATTTGCATTATAAATTATATTTGATTTAGATTGTTTTAGTAAATTTAGCAATGCATTTGTTCATATTAAATTGAATGGTAAAAATTCATTTAAACTTTAAAAATAATTAAATTTAATTTCATTAATTTATTTAAAAAAAAATAAAATTATGGTAAAATATAAAAACATTAAATATCATTATTATAATGATATAGTAATTTTTTTTTCTCTATCAGAAAATATATGCGCATAACGATTTTGATTGTTACAAGCTTTTATATTAATATTTTATAAACTTGACATGGAAAAACATTGTATCATTTATAAACACATAAAATATTCAGTTCATTTAAATTTTTATTCTTTCTTTAACACCGCTTTAAATATTTCGTGGCAATTATTTACATTTAAAAAATAGAAAATGAAATTTTTTTTTCAAAGATATTTCTAATCTGTTTCAAATTCGACCGTTGTCTTTAATTGGCGTCAGCCAAAAGAAATCTTTTCAGATCAATTTTAATACGAAAGATTTTCGTATACCTGTCTTAGTACATAACTCATGGTATTCAGTTTCTGTTAAAAATAACTTATTATTTGTTGACTTTGATTATCGTAATATACTTCTTTGATGTTAACTTTTTCGCATTCATTTGTATGCATATATGTACTTTTTACAGATTTTCATGTAACGAAGTTATTTAAAAATAAATATTGTGACAAATTTTATTAACAACCACGTTACTTTCCCCTTTTTCTAACCTAGGAAAAAAATAGATATTAGTCACATGAATAAATTTCAGTTCCTTGCTTCAAGATCATACACAAATTATGGACTGGAAATACATTTTCTTTTTGACGGGGATAAATTAGAAGTTTCAGCTCGCGATTTAGTTTTAAGCTCCAATGAAACTTTAGCTATAAACTCGGGCAACGATCAATTTTCCTCATATTTTAAATAATAACTTTCCCTCTATTACAAAACTTTTGTTTGGATAAAATTATATCTCATTGCAAACAACGAACAAATTTTTTGTTGTGGGCATTTATTTTCCTCGTGTAAGATTTCTTGCCAAAAGACTTAATTTATCATGAAAAACTTTAGAATATTATCCAGATGTAAGAAAATATTTCAGCAAAGAAAACAAAATATTTAATTATTTGCTCTAGATGCTTGTAGCAACTTCGCAGCGCTTGGATGTATTTGAATATATAATATGATACTGAAGCCCGCGTTCAAATATTATCCAATAAAAATGTGGAAAAACTATTTCCAAAATGGTTTTCAAATGAAATGTTTTCCAGTGCTTTTATTATAATGTCAAATTTTATAAAGAAATGAACAAGAAAATAATGAAAAACTAACTACAACTAACATTATGTAAATTACAGGGCAATATATTGATTAGTATTAATTAGTGGGGACATAAAATTTCATTTGTTTTTCCACGAATAAAAATATTAAAAACTGTAAAGTTGGCCTGTCTAAATTTCCAGTATAAGAAAAAATGATAAATATTTTTGAAATTTTTGCCTATTTTTCTATTTGTCCGTTTGCTTGACCTGTTCAAATGTAAAAATTACTAAGTCAATTCAAATGAATCTTTGTTTAACATTGCGCTTGAATTTAAGTGATATTTGGTTTTTATTTTATCAGAGTTAAGCTACCAAATTATATGTAGTAATTATAGTATAGTTTCACTATATATATATATATATATATATATATATATATATATATATATATATATATATATATCTATATATGTAAATAGTTTTTAAATAGTATTTTCCTTATAATAAATTACGTCATAAAAAACCAAAACATGACCTTAGAAGTATATTTCCCTTAAAATGTAATGTACTGGTATATGATAATTATTGTTCGAGCCAAAATGTTATATCCTCATTAAACAGAGTTTAAAATCTACAATGTATCTAAAAAAAATTTAGTGCCTTCAATGAACTACAACATCCAAATTTAAATTTCGGTATGATTGTACATATCACTAAAGTTATCTGGAAATCAGTATCATGAACAATTTATATGATCGATATACGCAATATGGAATATAAAATTGCATCATATTTGTAAAATATTGAAATAAAAAATAACAGTAAATTAACATTTGCTTCTGCAGATATCATTATAATATATACAAAAGCTTTATCTTTTATTAGTCACCAATGCTCTTACAACGGATAATATCGAAGATACGAAACAGACCTAACGTTATTTTAAATCTAAAAGAAAATGGTGCAAAAAATAGGTATGATATCATTAAAGGAATTTTAAGTATTTACTTTAATACATATTTGCGTTGGGAAAGCGCGCAAAGGAAAACATAATGAGAGCAAAAAATTAATTTATGTAAAAATCAGTAAAATGGAAATCTGAAACAAAAAAAGACATTATCCCCGTTAGTGCCTGTTTGAATTTTTTAATTTCTTTCCTTCGTTATTTTCTTTATCATAAACATAACTTTTAACTGCATTGTTTATAATTAATGCATACTTACATTAAAATCAAAGCAAATATAAACAAATATTTAATATTAAGTAATATGACCTGCGTTCCAGTTAGTCTCATTATAATAATAATATTAAGGAAAATATTCCCTAACGCGAGCGCTGTTGTGAAGAACAATGAAGAAGGTTTGACAAAGATGATGTTTCCTCACCTATAAACTAAATAAGGCCATAGTTATTAGGGGATCATCTAGGGGATCCCACGATAAGTGTCTCAGACGTAGTCCCGAATCTATTGTTATTTGAAGCAATAATTCGGACCCGTCTAGTGACTACACAACTTATTTATGCAATAAATAAAGTGATAATTTCATTGTCAATTTATCTTGGAATTGATATGTGATATATATTGCACACATAATTACTAGTTCACTATATACATATATATATATATATATATATATATATATATATATATATATATATATATATATATATATATATATATATATATACACACACATATAAGTACACACCCTAGTTCAAGTACACTCCCCATTTGTCTTTTTAAAACTTTAAACATGTAAAGATAATTGCTAACGAAATTTTCAGCAATTTACTCTGTAAATAAAAAATTGTATTTATTTTTATAACTTGTTGCATTGTAAGCGATACTTCGCAGTTTATCTGCTTGTATGTGTGGATTATTTTTTTCAACAAGTGCTTGGACATTGATTTGAATTTCTCCCCCTTAGTCCCCTTTTAGCTTTACTTATGAACAATCTAGAAACCAGCCTCTTAAACAGTAAATTAGCGGCCAATATATAATACTATTATAGAAACGTTGATGACATCCTTATCTGCTGGAAAGGTACACAGCGACAGTTAGACCGGTTTGTTAACTTTGCCAACTCCCTACACAATAATATAAAATTCACTTTAGAAGCAGAATCCGATAATAAACTAAACTTTTTAGATATAACAATAGAATGCAAAAATTATAAACATAAATTTAGTATATTTAGAAAAGACACATCTACAGACTCCATAATTAATGATCAATCTCAACACCCTTGATCCCATAAGTTAGCAGTCTTATATTCCATGATTCACAGAGCTTTAACCATCCCTATAGAAAAACTTAATTTACGTAAAGAAATAAAAATTATAAAACAAATCGCAGTAAATAATAATTATGACCCATCAATTATCACAAAACTGTACCATAATAAATTAAGACTACATGATGTAGTATTATTTCTACTTTCTTTAATTTCTTTACCACGACCTAGGTTTCGTTGTATTACAACATCTTCAGGTGGGATATTAGCAAAGATTAACTGTTAGGAACATCCAACAGCATTTATATGTTTCAAACACAATAGCGGAAGCCGGGTTTGTGCGGGTTTTTCGACTGCTTATGTTAGTGAGTTTATTGTAGGGGCGCGGTGTAGGTTTTATTATGTTTCCGAGAGTTATACGATATACCAGTATTTTAGTGAGGGTAATAAATTAAATTGTTGTTATTATGTTAGGTTGTACAATGTAAATGTCCCGGTGTATGTAATAACATTAAATGGAAGTTATTATCGGTAATATATTTATACAAAAGCAAGGGTATTTGAAAGTAAGGACAAGGTAATACCACTCATTCTACATATCTCCGGTTTTATTTATTCATATATTTATTTACTTGTTTCTTTTAATTCTTTTTTTTTAATTTTTTTTATTATGTATACTTATATTTATATTTATATGTGTATTTGGGCTGAAACAATTTCAAGAGTAATTATATCTAGAAGATATTAAGTATGAGTGATGATATTATATTTAGTTGTTCATTTAATATTAAAATTAACCTTGGTTAGTCTTTTTTATGTCTTTTTATTTCTAATGTTTCTAGGATATTAAGTTTATTGCCTTTTGTATTTATTTGTAATATATAGGGGGCATTATCAGCATGGGAGTGATGGTTATTTTCAATGAGATATTTAGCAAAGTGAGATGTGTCTGGTTTATTATTTCGCCAGCTGGCAATGTGTTCTTTATATCTTGTATTAAAATCTCTTCCTGTTTGATCTATGTATACACTATTACAGTCATTACATTTAAGTTTATAGATACCACTCTTTTTATGTTTATCTATTTTTTCTTTATTATTAACAAGGGTTTTACCCAAGTTATTTAAGATACTATAAGCACATGTATATTTATATTTTTATTATTAGTTAAGAGTTTTCCTAATTTGAGTGAAACATTGCCTATGTATGGGATGGATTTATAGTAAATATTATAATTATTTGGTACGACCGGGTATATTTATGCATTAGTATTTTTCTTAATTTATTATGGTACAGGTTTGTGATAATTGATGGGTCATAATTATTATTTACTGCGATTTGTTTTATAGTTTTTATTTCTTTACGTAAATTAAGTTTTTCTATAGGGATGGTTAAAGCTCTGTGAATCATGGAATATAAGGCTGCTAACTTATGGGACCAAGGGTGTTGAGATTGACCATTAATTATGGAGTCTGTAAATGTGTCTTTTCTAAATATACTAAATTTATGTTTATAATTTTTAAAAGTTAACAAACTGGTCTAACTGTCGCTGTGTACCTTTCCAGCAGATAAGGATGTCATCAAAATTTCTATAATAGTATAATATATTGGCCGCCAATTTACTGTTTAAGAGGCTGGTTTCTAGATTGTTCATAAGTAACTCGGCTAAAAGGGGATTGAGGGGGGAGCATTGCAAGGCCATTGACTTGTTGAAAAAAATTTCTATCGAATAGGAAATAATTTTGGTCCATGCATAATTTAAGGAGGTCTCCAATTTTCATAATTAAAAGAGGTCTCTTAGATTCTTTGCTAATATCCCACCTGAAGGTATTGTAATACAACGAAACCTAGGTCGTGGTAAAGAAATTAAATAAAGTAGAAATAATACTATATCACGTAGTTTCAATAAATTTTACTGGAAATTTTCAAATTCTTATGATATTCATTACTCAACCGCCTGATTGCGGGTACACTAATGACAAATAAACGAAGAATTAATTTGTTAGCTTTAATTAGCTTTATTTTCCCAGTATATAATATTATAATTTTGTATTTTTATGTATACTATTATTTTCTTCCTGTGTATTATTTTGTAGATGGGCTAAAAGCTGTTTAAAACAATACGGTTGGTAATTTTAAGAATTACGCTAATGTAATTTGTTTTCATCATGGATTTCTCATGATGACCGCAAAAGCATTGAACTTTTTTTATCATTCCTCAATTCTTGAAAAACAAACGCGGTTAAATCATCTATTCGACTTTGATAAAGGATATTTAAAAAGTATAAATAAGAATGTAAATAGCTCGATTAGAATTAATACATTTGGCGAACGCTAAACTACTAAAATTACGTCCCAAAAACTAGTAATGACGAAAAGAAACAGTAACCGAAATGTTGTCTGGAATAGACGTTGTGCCGTTCACGACACGTTACTTCTCGGTACGTGACACGTGTGCCCAAACTTGCTGCACTCCTATATTCCCACTCAAATTTAGACAAAATATACACTTTACTCTCTTACTCTACACAGTCTTCTAGATCGTCTTAAGAAATGGGGTAGATAAAATTAATGACACGCTTCCTAAAAATTTTAAGAAATATATCCTCAAAGCTATTCATTGTCTAACAAGTCCATTATTGTAATAATACCCAAAAGTATTGAAGTAAGTCGCTAAAGTAAAAGAAATACATTTTAAAGCATTTTTCTTCCAATGATATTTCCACAATTTACTCTTTCGTACAATATTGAGTTTTTTTTGCTTTCTGTTTACGAAATTAGTTTAGTGTCTGAACTCTAAGTAGCAAGAAAGTCCTGATTAAATATGAATATACCCATGAATTTTCTATATTTGTAAAATGCTGTAAAATAAGTATTTGTCTTATCCAACTTTCGGAAAATTCTATTAAAATCTGATGTGATGTCAGTTTCATGAAGATTATTGACAAGTGAAGATTTTGAAAAAAATACCAAATTATCAGATAAATTGATGCAGGATCATGGTGGAATATTAAAATTAGGGTAAGATGTTATAGCATTTCATTTGTTGATATATAATCTTAATATTGTGTTAAATGATGTATTTCACAAATGTTAAGATATTTTTTTAAAAGCTATTATCAATAAGGACATGTTCTTATGGCAGATTTAGTACAGGCATGTACTAAGCAATTATGTATCATTAAATGGTAAATATTAAGTTGAATGTCATTATTTTAAGGGAATATCAAAAGAATGAAATATGAAATAAAAATGAATAGAAGGTATTCTGTAGCCTGATAATTCTCACAAATTTTATAGTCTTATCGCAATCGTTCATCACTTCAAAGGATTTTAAAACCGATTTTTGAATAATTTAAAATTACGAAATTATTTGAAGATGTTAAAGAATCATTAAAATTACTAATTCTTTCTAATTATTTTAATAGAAATATGACCCAAGTGTAGACTGTCTTCATACGAACATATATTTTCCTTTTCCTGAAAAATAATGTTCCAAGATGTATTCTATAAAAATGTTATCTTGTCAGAATCCCTAATTTTTACTTTTTAGAGGCGGTAAACTCAGTAATATAGTGTTTAGGAGCCTAATAACATAAACGTTAGTAGCGAGGCAAATTGTTTTGTTTTAAAATTAAATATGAGTTCTGATAATTTCAAAGTACATATTTTTATAATTAAATTAAACCATTTTCTTTATTGCTAAATTAATCATTCAGACTATCCATTGTCATCGGTTTTATTTAACCAAGAAAGTATTAAATCGTAGAACATTTAAAATTATGTTAATCATTATATAACCATTCAGATAGTAATTTACTATCGACGAAAACGATTTAGGAAATATTTTAAATAAAGTGTTAATATTATTCATAAAAATGATTCCTCGACCCATCAAGATGACTCTCACTAATCATTGAGGAAATTTCCTTTCTAATTTCATTCCGTCACATTTCTTCATGCGCATTCGCTTTTACTCGAGACTTCTATTCTCTTGTTAATACTGTTATGTGGTCAGTGTTTTGATGATATCCTCCTTTGATAAAACTTCAATATTTTACATGGTGTTTCATATTTTGAAGAAGCTCGGTAGTTTTAACATTAATTTATTCAACTGCATCGTGTTTTTGAAACTTGGAACTATTTAGAATTACTTTTAACACAATAATGTACTTAAAATAACTTCGACAAATAATAAAGAATTAAAATAAGTATTTATTGCTATTTTGTTTCCATAATTACACATTTTTATTGCGGTCGGGTAAATAACAATGATAACAGCCACAATCAATTTGTTTTTCTTTTACGCGTATTAATAATTGTTGCCTATAAATTTCTTTTATCTGTACAAACAAATGCACACAGATCCATAAATATATTCCAGAAATCCTCAAAAATCAAGTAATTGTGTGGGTTTATAACTAAATGTCCACTGGTCAAAAATAATCTGACGTAGGGGCTTACCTATAAGTTTAATTATATCTCCATATGCTATTTTCAAGGAAAATTGCGTAAAAGTGCTTCGAAGAAAAAGAAGCGCTAAGCAAATTTCCAATAAGTTTTCATGAAGTTTAAATATGATACGTAATGAGAACAGAGTGATGCTAATATTGTAAAACGATAATACAACGGAATAATGCAGAATAATTAATTTAACCAATAGAAAGAACTGGCACATTAAGAAAACATCAGGCAAACTATGCACAAAGTAATCCGAATTATAAGATATATATAATTTACATAACAAAGAAAATATGCAAACTTTACAATGAAAAAATATGACTCGGAGAGAGATATAAGAGCAAATATATCTCGGTTACTATGAATTCTTGTAGCAATTTATTATGGATAGAAGAAACTAGACATATAAAATATTAAGGTGTCAGACTTTTTATTAGCAATTACTATATCATCACTATCTTAGAGACTACAGGGTATCCTTCAAGGTACAACGCAGAAGTAAAAAGTTTGATGATGTAGAGATGGGTAATAATACACAAATCTTTTAAAAATTAGCTAGAAAATTTTCTAGTTAAGTATTATTACTTAGTAATATTTGAACAATAAATAATAATACTCATATGTAATTAAATAGTAATACTGTTCCAATATTGCCATTCTTCAGTGAAGTTTTGAAAGCTCATTTCCCTGTCCCATATTACAAATTATTCTGTAATTCGCTTAGGCCTTATTTCCATGCATTTTCCACGAGCTATCATAAAAACCTTTTCAATCCGACTAAAAAAAATTTAATAGAAAATTCAAAAGCATACCTACAAACCAAATGCTTATTTTAAAATTCACCTTCATATTCAATCTAATAGGATTAAAACATTTCGAAATTTAAATCTGTATACTTTTTCGAATTAATAATATAATGAAAATTATTTTAATTTTCTGAAACTGAATAACGATTTTTATACAAAAAGGTGAAGCATCAACTAAATATAAGATCAGGGTATGCATATATGAATTAAATGAGAGGACCAAAACGATAATTTGTAATTATAACTAAATTAATTAAGAAGTTGCTAAAAGTACATGTTGCGCTTGATGTTCAACGACTAACACAAATTTAACCAAGGCGTAAATTATGGGTGTGTAATTTAGGTAATTACTGTAAGTTTTATACTTAAGATGATTACAACAATAACAGAAATATATTTTCATATACTGGATTCATGAGACAATTTTGGAATTAATTATAAGTAGTTATTCATTTCTTTTATTTACATCAAACTTAGAAGTGCATATCAGACATTGATTTAAAATTGTTAAAAGTTATATAACTCATATATTTTGTATAAGCAGCGAATTTCTAAATAATGTGGAAAACAATATAAACAAATTTGGAAAGAGCTCGAAAGTTTCATCATTTTTGTGAATAGATTTACTATAAAAAAATTACTTAAAATCGCATATAACTTGTTTCCGACTACGTCGACGGACACACCTACTAACGCAATTATAATGAGAACGCAATGCTATATAAATATAATCAGAAAAGTTGCCTTAACTAAGATTTTCTTCACAATTAAATGAAACTACGTGACATAGTATTATTTCTACTTTCTTTAAGTTCTTTACCACGTCCTAGGTTTCGTTGTATTACAATATCTTCAGGTGGGCTATTGGCAAAGATCTTTGCTAATAGCCCACCTGAACGTCGTTTCATTTAACTGTGAATAATGAATTTCTACAAAATTAACGCCAAATATATTCAATAAGATTTTCTTATAAAGTTAATTTAAGGTGAAATCGGTCGCAAGTCATATTAATTAAGCTCTGCTTTTATTGTCTCTTTGTAGACTTATTTCGTTCGCAAAAGGGGAAAGGTTCACTTCTAATTATTTTACAAAGTAATTTTTTATGACTGATATTACCTTAAAAAATATGGGCTTAATTTTCCCAAGGAATTTAAATATCCATCTAACTTAATTAGTTATAGACAAAATAACCTTACATATGTCTTGAAACCAAGGTAATACAAAATAAGCAAAGCCAATATATTTATTTATATCCGGTTAATTAATTTAATTCGTATGCGATTTAGGAAGTGAAAATATGGAATATCTATGTCAATATAAATATCAAACTTTATACCCAAATATTTCGAAAGCTAGAAAAGTGGAAATATGGAATAATAAAAGTGGAAATATGGAATATCCATGTCAATATAAATATCAAACTTTATACCCAAATATTTCGGAAGCTAGAATTTATTAATTTCATTTGTAATATTCCTTTTTGTTTTTGGGTTCTTTGATAGAAACGAAATATTTCATAATTTAAAAAAATCAATGCTGTTAGTTTAAAATTTGTATGAAATTCAGGATGTGAAATTAATTTTATAAAAACAAATCATTACTTATTGTGGGATCTGATATTTCATGCATAAGAAAACATTTAGTTTTATTACATTTTTTTGTACTAACCTTTTAATAATTCGTTAAGAATAAAATATTTGTAATTTGTTTTTATATACCATAGAGTGTACATATTATCAATAAATACAGAAACTATATGACTTCATGATATATCATTTGATGGAAAATAGTAATTTAATGCATTCCGGAATAAAAACACAAGAGTCTGTTTATCGTAACCGTTTTTAACTCATTAGTTTAATGCTCCTTTTATTTGATAATAAATCCAATTTTAAAATTGCAAATGTTTTGAGGTCTCAGATGATTTGAAATAAATCACTTTTATTAGTGAAAGTTTTGCTAAAATTTGTGTCTACCAATTTGGAACTACCTATTGAGAGATTAGTTGCTTCATTGTCAAATATTCGTTCATTATAAAAATCCCCAAGATAAGAACATATTAAGACTAAAAAGAAATATGTAACGAGGGATATTAAAAATAATATTAGAAATGTAAATATGGCATAAAAACTAACAATATATATATATATATATATATATATATATATATATATATATATATATATCGTACTCTGCCATTTGTATGCTTAACTTTATAAGCTTTAAAACATATTATTAAACAAATGAATAGTTTTAGATGATATGTTTTTACATCTTTTTAAGCATTCGTGCCTTATTTTAAGTATTGATACAATCATGCTATCACTTTGACGATCCCATTAGTAACTAATAACTCGCCACATTACATTGTATCATAATAAGGCGATTATGTGAATTTCCTTTTATTATAATATACATTTTTGAAGACGTTATTTAAACACGACACATTGTAGATGGATGTAAAACTTTATTAATAATTACTTAGAATTTCCATAAAAGGAAAGTGAGATTTAAGTTTAAATAAGCATGACATATTTTTAGATCCACAAACTGCTACATACATTCTATATACAGAAATATACGGTTTCCTGGATTATTTAATAAAGTTATTTAATGATGTTTAAATTTAGCTTAGTGACAGTGTTCTTATAACTAAATTCCTGGAATAAAAAATTTTAATATATTCGATTTGAAACATTTCCTTGATATCTTCAAAAATTTTGTTAAGAAATATACACTAATTAATTATAAATTGCCAATGATTACGTATGTATGTAGTATACTACCAATATAAAAAAATAAAAGTTCTGCAATTCTGATTTAATTTACGTTATACAATAAATATAAATTGTATTTTCAACACCCCCATTTAAAAATTTGATTTTTAAAATGAAAACGGAATTATTTCTACTTTGAAAATTTATTCGTCTCTATTTTTAATACGTAATTATTAAAATGTGTTTAAAAAAATGATATCGCAAATACAGGAAAGCATACAAAGCCAAAATATTTATAAATAATCCTCCACTATCATCAACCTAGAAAGGTGGGAGTACCTTCCTTCGGAAGAAATAAAAGAAATGACATATCAGAATAAAACAGTTGAGAACATTTTTATATTTAAAGCAAGAGTGCATGCTTTTATTTCAGTAGTTTTAATTTAGATTATTTTATACTACGTTAACTATACTTTCAGTTTATATCTTTAGAAGGCTTCCCAATCTTTAAAAATATGTTAACAAAGAAATTGTCACGTCAACATCACCATATAACATTTAAAGTTGAATTACGACGAAGGATTCGTTTAGGCGAAACGAAGGACTCGTTTAGGCGAAACGAAGGACTCGTTTAGGCTATTAACGATGCCTTGACAGGGATGATTAAAAAAACTATTTCAAAACTGATTATAATAATAGTACGTTTTTATTATTTCAAGGAAAAGAACGGTACGATATCAATATGGAAATGAATCCACATATAGAAAAGTAAATCAATTTTTATGTCAGAATTTCCAGAAACGAAAATATGAGATTGTACGATAAAGAATAAGTACCTGCCTAAGTTGTGCTGATATTAGCAATTATGTAAGAAAATGAATCTCTAATATTATGCAAAAGTATTTAAATTAAAGACAGTTCAATAAAAATGAGTTAATAAAGGAAGTATGGGCAAAGAGGGGATGGAAGGGTGACTGAAAGTTATTGAAAAATTTCTTGGTATAATTTAGAAACATATAATGAATAAATATTTTGGTCAATTATGGAAATGTTACTAAATAATGTAACTAATTATTTGCACTTATTTAATTAACTTTTTCTCAAATGTAGCTCCTGATGTTTAGTATCTTCAGATTGACCTACTTATGGACTAGAAACTATGCAAAATCTTTCCAAGTTGTTTGAAGCTTCACGTAGCACACACATAGTACTCTGCTGACAGACTACAATAAATAGTTTTTTTTACCTTTTTGCCGTCTGCTGTTAGATGTAAAATTTGAAAAATAAATATTGTGTGATATTTTCTACAGAAACATATTACTGAAACTAATTAAATATTCCACCCGATGGGACCCCGAAATTTGTTGGCTGCGCATTTTCTAATCTTAGTCAATTATCGTTTCGTCTTGTATTCCTCCCAAATATATTATCAAATGTTATAAAGAATAGGCCGCAATATAATATGTTATAAAGAATAGGAGAAAGGCGGCAATAGAGTTTCTTACTTATCATTCATTCTATACTTCATATATTTAAAATTACGAAAACGATATTTTGATCTATTCAAAATGTTTTCCACAGATTTATGATATCTACTTAGCAATATAACTTCTCTATTTGTGGAAAGGGACGTAGAAGTCCATGTGGGTATGTAGGTGAAATGTAGAAGTAAGAAGAACATTGAAGTATGATTGAAATCTGGCCTTCCTGTGGAATCCAAATTGTGCCATATCTAGTCAGGTTTTAAGCAACGCCATATGTCTGATTAATATATTTTATAGTTGTCGATTGGTTTTAAAAGCAGCATTGGATTCTGCAATTCCATTAAGCAATGACTATGGCAGTATCAGTGGAAAGGCTTACCTAATAAATGATTTGCGTATATTGCGATTACTTGAAATGGGATACAAAAGCTGGAATCACTTCGCTTCAATGTATTTTTTGCGTTATGTATAACCACTTTAAAATGCTGTCATAAAGCATGATTTAACCATATTGTGTATTAAGTAGAGGAACTTAAGAGTTGTTTTTTTCGTAGTTGTGTTATTATGCCTATTCGTAGTGAATTATATGGCAATGCACGATATTAATTACGTCAACTTACCAAAATATTAATTTTACCGAAAAAAGAGTACAGTATTTATGAAATATTCGTTCGTTACGAAGTTTATAAATAAAAATATATTCTTGACGTTTTGGTTTAAATTTACTTAAAATTAATTTATTTGATAAACTTCACGTTTGTGTAACAAAATATTCATTTTATTATTAGACAAAAAAATTACTTAGTTTTCTAGAAATATATAATGCATAATTTTCTTAAGCTTCTGAACAGGGAAGTTTTTTCATTGTGGATTCTTCGAATGATCGAACACATCGACATAGATATCATTCATAAAGCCATTCGGTTTTTTAAAGCATTCGATATATATATATATATATATATATATATATATATATATATATATATATATATAATCTTTATAATAAGTAAAATAAAGAAAAAATATTATATTCATGAAACTATTAGGAAATGCAATTTAAAAATCAACTTTTATATATTGTATTGAAAATATTTTACGACTCTATCTAACACGTTACGAATCTAAGAGAAAAGAAAGAAAATACAGGTGTCCAGAGCAGATTTCAATGTTTGAAAAATTGTAAAAAACTACACCTCTAATACAAAGTAGGTTTATTTTAACTTTATAACAACAAATGCGGATTTCATTTTTTAAAAACCACGTTTTCCAAATGGTGGCTATCGAGTCTGACACACTCTTCGAGTCTAGCACGCATGTTTTCAAAAACGCGTTTGCAGAGCGACTGGGCTATCTTACTGACTTCGGCTCGAATATTTTCTTTAAGTTGTGTCACAGTGCTCGGATTTGTTTTGTAAACAACGGATTTTAAGTATCCCCATAAGAAAAAGTCACATGGGCTTAAATCGGGTGACCTAGGTAGCCCGTTTCGGGATATGTTTTTTTCTGGAACTGATTTTGGACTTTTTTCTGATAACTGCCGCACTGCATTCATGGACACATTAGCAGTGTGAGCTGTGGCCCCGTCCTGCTGGAACCATCTGTTTCGGTTGAAGGATAGACTATTCTGTAGTTCTACTCTGAAAAAGTCATTTAACATCTGGGCATATCTCCCCGAATTCACAGTTACAATTTGGCCACGTTGATTTTCAAAGAAATAAGGCCCTATGATTGCAGATGCAGACATGGCACACCAGACTGTTACTTTAGGCTTATGTAAAGGCTCTTGATGCATTTGTCTTGGGATGTGGACATCCCAGTAACGAAAGTTCTGCTTATTCACATATCCTCCAATGTGAAAGTGAGCTTCGTCACTAATGAATATGTTGCCCATCCGGGTAGCAGTACGAAATCTCAACAACATCACCTCCGCGTAAGTTTTTCTTAATTCAAAGTCAGAATCGTGTAAATCTTGAACAATTTAAATTTTATATGGATGGAACTTGAGCTTTTTTCGCATTATTACCTGTAAAGTTGATTTCGGACTTCCCAATATCGATGAACGTGTACGCAGTGATAAACGGGGATTTTCAACGACAGAAACCAGTGGTTAGGTCCTGGCCTGGGCCTATTTAACGTTGATCCTGTAGCTCTGAACCTTGCTACCCATGACTGAATGAAGTTGATCAATGGTCCATCACGTAATCGACGAATACTGTAACGGTTATTAAATCGACGGCGTGCTACAGACAGCGAAAATTCACTCGAAATGTACGCCTCGACGGCAAAAGCGCGGTGCTCTCTACTCCACTCTTCCATGGCTACTAAAACATCCGCACCACTTGCGCTTCTAACGACGCCCCCCGCGCCCCTCTTATGTGTTGCGTTCAGAAACTATGTTTGTTCAAACTTTGAAATCTGCCACTGGACACCTCTACATGCAGATTAAAGAATTAATTATAGAAAACTCTTTTGTGTGGAGTATCATAAAAAGTAATATTTACTATGGTATATTTGTTATTATACTATAGTACATTATTTTAAAATCAGGGTTTCGATTTGGATTTCATGAGATCCTCTGAATAACGGTGAACATTTTTTGGTGGTTTTATTTCATATTATAAAATATATCATCAAAAACGGAATGGAATAAAAACATATTAAAATTTTAATTTTGTTCCCTTTTTGTCATGCTGACACCAAAAAAATATTATCCTTCACCCCTTAATATCGGAAATTCGACTTATGTATGGGTTTCTTTAAATTTTAGACAAATATTAATTTTTGGTCAATATCGTTGTACTAACTTGAAACAAAATAACTTGAAATAAAGCAAAAATTAATAATAAAAACAAAATAATTGACATTTAAAAGGAAAGAAGAGAATTCAAACGATTTATAAACATATTTTGTGTGAAAATAGTATACTGTTTGAGTGCTGAAACTAATACAACAATTAACCTGAACTTCATTTAAATTATGGTCCAGATACATAAATAATTAAGTACTTACTATTGCACAATTATCAAAATTCTGCTCAAATAACCTCAATATAGCATTGAATATATTTGGCGTTAACTTTGTAGAAATTCATTATTCACAATTAAATGAAACTACGTGATGTAGTATTATTTCTACTTTCTTTAAGTTCTTTACCACGACCTAGGTTTCGTTGTATTACATCATCTTCAGATATTAGCAAAGATCTTTGCTCGATCAAAGCCCACCTGAAGATGTTGCAATACAACGAAACCTAGGTCGTGGTAAAGAACTTAAAGAAAGTGGAAATAATACTACATCACGTAGTTTCATTTAATTGTGCTCAATATAACAGTTAATATTAAGAGTGACATTTTTATAACAGATGGCTTTTTTTAAATTCACAACACTTTTTTTACAAAAGAGAGTTAATTAAAAGTTAGGCAAACCGTAGCGTAGTGCTAGTAAATCGACATTAATTAGTAATTAAAGTAACCTGATAATAATTAGTTACTTATGCGAAGTACTCTACAAAAAAAAATTGTCTGTAAACTAATTTTTAAAGTTCAACCGAACCATTACATATATGGATAGTATTTATTCTGGTCAATACTTAATATTTTTATTCAATATGTGTTTTGTATCCCTATTTATCTTGCTTTAGTCGCTTTTAATTTTTAAATAAGAAAGACGTACTGAGTTTGTTAGTTTTAAATATTTATTACCTGATAAAACCGTTAAGAAATTATTATATCTGGACCTAGTACTGTTTGCTTACTATGTGATCTATTAAAAGTTATTTGTGATGATTATTTCACATCATAACACTTAAACATTTCGACTTGAGACTATCAAGGTAATTTCATAAACCTTGAAAATTTAATCTTGAATATCTACTCCACACAAAACATGTTAAATAGAAATTACTAAAAGTGTGATACGCCTAGTAAATACAAACTTAGTACGTAACATAAGCTAAATGTTTATAACGTTGAGTTATTGGTCGACTTGTACATTGAGTTTTTGTGACTTCAGTCACCTTAGTGACTGATATCTGGCGGACATAGCATTGACATCTGGCGGACATGGTATTGACATAGGGATTGGGAAATTTTGAAGTCCTTAGACCTTGCAAATTCTAATTTTTTTTACAAATATTAAATAGTTTTTATCATCTCCACTGTCGTATCTTTTCAATTTATTTTGTCCATTTCTTTTAGTGAAAAATAAATTTAGAGAAATGGAAGAATTATTCTTGTGGCGACGAAATCGTTTTATTAATTTTGATTGCACGTACGCGTTAATATAAATATAAAATGGATTCGTGTCATTGTTGTTTCCTATCAAAACTGGAGAAATATTTAATTCGTGAATTCAATTCGATATCCATTCATCCATTCGTCTGTTTCTCTCTACTTTCTCGAAAACGTGTGATACGAGGAATCGAATTTGAAAATAGTTCGAATTCTTAGTAATAATTCAAACCTATTGCAAATTATCTTTAATTCCAAATTTTAAAATCGGACCTATTTTTCCCCCCTTTAAAATTTAAGTCACAATCAATTTCAGACGTAAAATTTTTTAGAATAAATTTGGTGTAAGATTTCATTATTCCCAAACACATAGGTTTAAATGAAACCTTTTGAAAAGGAAATAAAAGAATATCGTGTTCATAACTTATCAACAATTTTCTTCTAAAAATACATTAAATAAAGTCGTTTCCGTCTTCTATAGTGACAGTAAGACCGATTTTTTAGTCAAGGACTTTCATCAATTTAATCTTTCAAAATATTCCGTTTTTTAACTCAGTTTTATATTAAAATACATTTTTAACTTATAAACAACTTAAACTATTGCTTTTCTGACCAAACCAGATGAGAAAGCTTCTATTACTTTTTATAAACAAAATGAACATGGCAAGCAAGAAAAGAAAATACTGTGTCAATAATTTTTTACATTACTAATTGTGTATAAATATTTTATTAAATCTTTTTTTCGTAATTTCGTAATTCAGTGAAAATCATTAAGCTTAAATTTTAACTCATTAATTTACCTAACGTTTTTTCTAAATCTTCAATATCACGGTAAGCTTAAATAATAAATATACGTCATTTAAAATGATATATATATAAACCAGTACGAGAAACATAGCACGAAACAGTTATAATTTTACTGGGAGTGAAAAGTTATCCAAATTTTAATTGTTGATGTGAAAGCACTAACATTTCGGAAAATTTAAAACTTGAAGATATCTATATACATTTTGTTATAGAATTTTAGTAAGGCTTAGCGTTATTTGCATTATTTTATAAGTAATAACATCAAGATGTCGAATTATTGTCATGTAATTTATACAATTCAACAGCGTAAATTACAACATAGAAATTAAATTTGTACAGGGTAGATCTTCAGATGCAAATAATGTTTGAAAATCAAGTCATGACATCGCAACGATTGTTTATTTTATTTACAAAGTATATAAATTTCATCACTTCAATCCATAATAGTTTATAATGGGTACATTGTAATACACCTATTTTTTTAAAATTATTCCACTTTTTTCTGAATTATAAAAATTGTCACAAGTCATTAGCATGCAAATGCATCAAAGTATATCTTTTATTTCGATAAACGAAAGAAATTTGACAAAATTGCATAATTACCCTTTTTAGCGATCGATGTTGAATTCGACTTTTTAACTATCCTTTCATTTGCATATTTTACCAAGAAAGGGTTAAAAAAATAAAATAAATCAATTTCAAGTCGAACTTGTTTATAATTGGAAAATGAAAATTATTGCCATTTGAAAATTTTAACATCCATTTATAATTCGCCCAAATATTTAAGATTAAAAAAAGAAATGATCAATTTTTATAATAAACTTATCGGAATCGATATTTATACGATATTTTTTCACTTGTCATTTAAATAAATTATTACTTGCTTCTTAATAATAATATTACTTTCATTTTAATTCCGATTTCAAATATTAATGGGGATTTATTAATTTATGTGGCAACTCTCACACATGTCATTTAAACAGAGGACGTAACTGTGGTTTGAAGCTTTCTAAGAGTTATCTCTTAGAAAGATAATTTTCTTTTTTTAAATGTGGATTTGTATTTATTTTTTTATAAAATGTGAACTTGTGCGTATCAGGAATTAGTGCATATGCCATTTTTTAGTGCAAGTGAATATTTTAGAGTATACAGAATGAAATTATAATACTAGGGAAGCACTTGAAATGTGTGCTGTGCGGTTTTGGAATCGAATTTAAAATTAGGGTAAGTATAATACTTTTTAAAACAACATATTTTGAATCTTTTTATTATGTACATATGCACAAACTAATTTTAAATAAAAGTCATTTTATTTCAAAAACGTACAACAGCGCAGTTATTTGGTAAAAGAATCACAAAGGGAAGTAATAATTTATCTAACTATTACTTCCCTTTGTGATTACTAAGAGTGTGAGGAACTAAGCACATTATTTCCTTAATTTTGCTAGATATTGCCATTATATAGTTAAATAAAGTATGCTAAGTTAATTAAAAATGAAATATATGCTTTGTTTTCTAGTTTTTTCCAAACGTATAAATGATTATTCGTTTTGGCACTTGACAGTTTATATTAACATTAGATATTGCTAAACTGATATTCACGGCATTTGGCATATAATTACGGCTTCATACAAAATTTAAACTTTGATTATTTTATAAACTAGGCGACTAATTTAAAAAATATGATTTTGCTGGATTACGAATGATTAATAAAACTAGTAGTATTTATATTTGTTGGTGTATGTTTCGTCAGGTTAATTTTTTTTTATTTTAACTTAATATTTAAGTTACAACGAACCTATTTAATTATCACAACATTTTTATTTACCATTATCTTTAAGATAAAACTTGCCGAAAGTTGTATTTATTCCAAATTAAACAAATACTACCTTATTCCTAAATTAAATTCTGATAATTTCTTAAACAAAGTACGGAAAGTACTGCTGTTTCAAAAAATATATTTACTTTTATACATATATAAATGAAAAAAGTGGAAATATACTGAAAAATTAAAAAACTATAATGTAAAATTCCATAGTTTAAGGTATATATTTAGTCCAACAATAATAATCTATTTATTTTCTGAACACAAAATACACTTGTCTCATTTTAAAATAATTTTGCATGTCCTATACGTCTTTATTTATAGAACTCATTTTCACTTAGTTTATGTACGAAAAATAATGTATATAATAAGGTTTTGGATATAAGACTTTATGTATGTAAAACAATGTATATTAAAATAACGAATCCTCACCATAACGAAGGAAATATCTATTATAACTTACACCGACTAAACTTGGAGAAATATTAAGTTGCCGTATATATGATGTAAATAAATTTAGGTTTTAAATTGATTAACTTGTTATATAAGAAAAACAAAATGTTTACATAACATATAATGTTATAGGGGTTGCAGTATACTGGAACCACGTTCGCACTGGAATTTAAAATATACGTTAGATACACATTCTTTTTATTTGTCTAACAAATCATACATCACTAATCGTATTGCTGTAAAAAAATAGTCAATTTAATGTATTGGTTGTTGATAATATTAACATTTTTTACCCTTTTACAATCTCACTAAAGTTTTATGTGATGCTCACAGTAATTATTTAATAGCAGTAAATGCACATAGGTATTATTTCCACTAATAATAACGGAAGATTCAAAAAAGAAAACGAAGTTCAACTTGATGAAAATAGTATATGTATCGTTATATATAATTCTCGCTTGTAACGTCCCTGAAGGAACTAGATCACAGGTATATTATGAGTATATAAATATTGTTGCCATAATATAAATTTAATATACAAAAACATATACTTAATATATATTCCTCGTAGCAATTTAAGTATTTCTAAGTTATTATGTTAACATTAAATATCATAACTGCATAAATTGGCAGGTAAGATTTATAAGTAAGTTTCATCATTGATGAATGGAAAGATGGGATTGCACACGTCAGAATAATTGATATTAATAACATATTTTTATAAATATTCGCATATAAAAAAGAATATTTAGTGTGTAAATATTAGTAAAAAAATAATTTTTGGTAGTATTATTTTGAGAAATATTTCGAGGTAGGAACACATGTTTTGATGTAGTTCGTCTTAGCCATTAATTTTATGTGATAAGATATTGACTTTATATCATAAGGGACTGAACTTGTAGTCGACTGAGTTTAGTTTAACTAAATTATTTAATAGGTAACAATTAACATTTTATGAATATTAGTGTGAAGTAAAATGGAAAAGGTGATTTTTCTAGGTTGCAGAATCTGGCATAAAATAAAACTCATATACATGTTTCTTTTACGATGACGCCAAAAAATATATTCCGTTTAGAAATCACAGGTGTAATTTATATTATGTTTATTTTGTTTTTATTATTTATTTATATATACATATTTAGTTGTTTGTTGAAATATTCTCCAAAAATAATATAGTTTTAGTAAACAAAAGATTATCACTGAATTGTTTAATTCTGAAAAAAAACGATTAAAAAAATGAGTAATGATTTCATTACTCATTTTTTTAATCGTTTTTTTTGACTTGCTTTAAATTTTTTACTATATTGTCAACAAAGTTGAGGACTAAGAATTCAATCCTATGAAACCGCGAAAAAGTTTAGTACTTTGCACAATACTCGATGAATGAAATTGGTGACAGAGAATTTTGACTTTTACATTTTATAAATGTTAAACAGACTGCCTAGCTCTCCATACATTTTTGTGCAGCAACAGATTAAAAATGCAATTGACCAGTTTCGGTTTACTGATTGCGATTCTCATATATATATATATATATATATATATATATATATATATATATATATATATATATATACATATATCTTAACCCTAGGGTTCAGATTAAAATGTAGGTAAATGTAATCTACTATTTGATCCGATCGGTTATTCCTTAAAGTACTTGAAATTAAATAATTAATGTCCACAATATGAGAACTAATTATGTACACTTGTGAACTGATGAACAAAAATTTCCGACGC
Source organism: Druceiella hillmani (assembly GCA_039881145.1). Classification (NCBI taxonomy): domain Eukaryota; kingdom Metazoa; phylum Arthropoda; class Insecta; order Lepidoptera; family Hepialidae; genus Druceiella; species Druceiella hillmani. The sequence goes on along the minus strand of JAYKKI010000032.1, from coordinate 1,224,339 downwards.
TGTCCCGGTAATTCAGACCCAGATCAAACTAAAACCCAGATTGCTTTTATTTTCGTCATATGTATTTAGACTTTATAACTACAGAAAAACTCCTCTGTATTAATAGGAAGTTTAAACTAGCGAAGAAGTAAATATTCATAAATATTTAATATGTTTCTAAGTTACACAGAAAAGAACTATTATTAATAAATGCAAAAAAAATCTTACGAAATTCAATTTTTAAAATTTATAAGGACTAGACATTTAAGAAGCCATCTTTTTTGAAATGCCTAATTTTTCCTGCGTCTCAGACATGTGATGTCATCAGACATGTGCTTAGATATGTAAGTACAAATTTTGAAATTAGTCTGTGCAAACATCGTCTATCTACTTGCTTGAATACATCTCCGATGATTATTTTCCATCTTCAATGCACTCTGACTACCATTACATAGTACAATTTTATTATGATAACCTGTTATTTCACATTTTAAGTTCTGTGCGTAAATTGCTTATCCATATGCAAATCCATATACTCTGCTTCTTAAGTACTGAACGCTTCTATTCTTTGCTTCTTGATTTTCAGGAGGCAATATCCAATGTATTAATCAGTGTATCAGTGGCATCACTAGTTTAATATGCGTTCTTTAGAATACATTGAGCAGCAGTTTTTTCACTTCAACAAATATTTTAAAATCTTTTCAGCATAAACCCAGTAAAAATATGAAAAAGAATTATTGAACTGACTGACGAAGTGGCTAAATTCATCAAGCTACCTATTAATTTTTGATGTAGCAGTTTACCTTCAAAACTATTGTACTTTACAACATTTAACGTACACTCTATCAGATGTATTACAATTAGAAATATGAATTATCGTAATGCTCCCAATCTACCGTAATTACATTTCTACCTTTATTTATGTCGGTACTTCTAACTAATTGTTGTTTGACTTTACCTAGATATTTGATTTTAAAGTTTTTACTCAAAGCCTTTATCAATTGTTTCAAAAAGTTTCTTACTTGTTATTTCAAAATAAGATGAAATCATCAAAATCAATCTGAGCAATAGTTTTTTTTATTATTCTTATGATTTTTTATAAAGACATTAAAATCTAATTGTATACCATTACTTTCCGTGAGCAGACGAAAACATATGTTAAAGTTACGAGTTACAATTTTGTTGTTCACTTTTTATTCATTATAATTTTATTAAGCATATCTCAATATATTATAAGCTTGGTTCGTGTTTTAAGGCTTTTTTATGATAAAAGTTATTTCTTTTCAATAAATGGACACGAAAAAAAATCCTCATTTCACATCTAAACTTTCAGTTGCGTATACATATATATATATATATATATATATATATATATATATATATATATATATATATATATATATATATACATATGTATATATATATATATATATATATATATATATATATATATATATATATATATATATACATCTAAATAATTTCTTGATATTTTTTAATTTTACTCGTATGAGCACTCTCAAGTAATCTTCCAAATGGCTCAATTATGTCCAAAAGTATTTTACCAAAATTAGATAATTACCTAAATTTAACAAGATATCCGTTTCTCAGAACCTGGAAAAATTTGAATTATTAAATTTCATCGGCATAATAACTTCAGCGCTAACTGTAGGTCGTAACAAAAGCGAATATGAGGTCGAGATCTAGAGCAACAAGGCAAAACCTTCGCTTTCGTCTCGCTATGCTTTTGAATAGTACTTGGCACTGAATCTTATAATGAAAAAAATATTAAACTAATAAATCTATTATCCTAGGCGGAAATTTGGTTTATATTATAATGTTGCTTCTATTTTAATAAATAAACGCGTGTAATGAGTGCTCTATGTTAATAAATACTTGCAAAACGATATTTGTAATTATGTTTTGTTTCTAGAGATTACTTCCCATGTGCTCTAATTTAATAATTTCCTTCCATTTTCTGTTTACTTTCTTGTTATACTTATGTATTACGAGTATATAAACTTATTAATTAAACCTTATTATGTAAGGGAATGACCCAACCATTCAATTACATAATATGGTTACATTTCATCGCCACTTTATTGTTTATAAACTTGCGATGTGAACGATAAAATATATACAGAGGATGAATATAGAAATGATAACTTTACCCACTATCAAAATACATCTACTACAACATTCTCTGGGACAAAAAAAATTTTACGTACGTAAATAGAGTGTGCTTTACGGGTAGTGGAAATACAAAAAATGTCTTTACTACGTATATTACCATCTATACACGAGAAGATACCCGCTCTTTAAGTTTCTTCTAATACTACTTTAGTATTTTCGCAGCAACTGGTATTTTAAAATTCAGTTTTTTTTCGAGCGATGTGTTGTATTCCTGCAATCCACAATCCTTTTTATTGCATTTTAATTCAGAAGAGAACGGAATTTAGAATTTTTTAAAATAATTAACAACATATAGTTTTTCAAAATGGGGTCATTGAAAAATATTGCTATATGTATTATCTTAATGATTGAATAAAAATTCCTTTCTCAATATTTTACGTACTGAGAAATGTTTTTTTAACACATCATCTACATACAGGTTTATAAAAAAAGAAATATATATAAATATATATATTTATATATATATATATATATATATATATATATATATATATATATATATAATATTTAACAATTGAGTAATGCGTCATACCATTTAATGGGAACTGAGATTAATAAATAGTGCAAATTTATCTTTTACGTGTACACTCAAGTAGAATTTTCATGCAATTACCTAAGCTATCACTTTACTAAACAATTAATGCTAATTTAATATTTTCGCAGTGTTATAGTGCTCAAATCTTTTAAAATCATTAAGAGGTAAAGAAAACGTGTGAAAATTATAAAGATTCCCTTATATTTGTGCATTACTCTTATTTTTAATCTGTAAAAATTGATTCCAAGTTAATCAATAGAGCCTATATCCGTTGGACATAAGAGCTTATTTGTGTGACACAAGCTGTAATTATATATAAGAGGCAGGGGTTCAGTCACAATAATGTACTAATTGATATAAGGTTCTTTATTTTCTAACGTGACTAAGCTTATATTGATAAATAATATTCAACTAGGTCGCGATAAGTTCTTATTTCTCTATTACTTTTCGTTGTAATAATATCCACAAAACGATTATTATTATTTCTTCACAATTCTGACTATGAAAGAGATATTATATACATCTTAAAAATATTTACCGGGGATAAATTCAACGTCATTATAGACGTAAAATTCACTAACTTTACACGGAAAGTTTTAACTTACTCATATACAATTTTCAATAAAGATTTTTCCAGTATGCTTTCATGTCTTTCGGTATATTTTTTTTAGTAAATTTGTATATTTAATTTTCGGTGTATTATTTCTGCATATACATATATAGATACAGGTACACGTCTTTTTATATGCAGATCACAATTCTTAGCGTATTTACCGGATTCTCTTTTATTATCTTCTTTTTATCGCCCTTGCTCTAACTTTTTATCATTCTAATCAGCTTTGGTATTTAATCTCAAAAATAAGTTATATATTTATACAATGTCATATTAACAACGTGCTTGTAACTACTAGTACTACTAGATTTCCTCTGGAAATGTATTACTAAATAATTATTTTCATTGAAACTCCAATATCCGAAATAAAATAATCATACCAATAATAATGAATAATCAAAGAAATTCCCGTAATAATAACCAATAATAACTTATTTGCTATCGTCAAATTTTCTTGTCAGTTATGTCTTAATATGTTACGCATACACGATATGAAATTCGATATACAATTCCGAAACAAATTATAAGCTGCGTAATTTCTTTACCTAGATTTCTACTATTAGTCTTAAGAAATTGTATATAAATAAAACATTTTCCTAATCCAATTACACACACGAATACAAAAGTTTTGACGATTTGATAAATATAAATGTTTTCGGAATCTTTATCGCGCAATATTATAGACATTTATTTTTACATCTATTGTACAGTTAAACAAATTTTTAAATTGTATTTTAAAATAAAATATACTTTGGTTTTATTATACTGCCAGGAAAGCAAAGGGTTAATTAAATGATGTAATTTTACCCATACACTGCTAACCAATATTTTCTTTATCTCAGTCCTAATATAAAGAAAATATGCTCTATTTATCATTTCCATTCATGTCAACCCGCAAGCAATTCATAATATCTCCGAGTAACGAATATTGGTCTCTTGAAATGTATTCGAACATATCGTTGCGAAGTATATGGAGCTTGAATTAAATATTATTTTCTGAAATTATAAAACCTGCTTGAAAATCCAAGCAATATAGTAATGAATTTAATTGAAATTCGATGCTTTTACGGTATCCGAATATTTCAAATAAAGTTTATCGTCTTTATAGCACATGGGATCCCGTGATTTAAATTTTAATCAAACGTTGAATTATGGCAGTGATATCAAAATATGCATAAATTTTATTGATCATTGAATTAAACTTTACTTACGGCTAAGACTATTTTCACTCATGACGCTTGAATCCAAGATGTTATTCTAATTTTGAATAATACCAAAAATTTTCAAGACGGAAACTTGTCCTTCCCTAGTCTTAAATTGCAAGGTAATTTATGAGAATTGGCACAATATTAATGTATTCATTCATTTTTCATGCTTTTTAATAATTGTTGACACATCGTTCGTGTTCTGTAGGATCGTTTTCCGGCCTTTCTGTAATATGCTATTATCGGTTACGTGCTTCTATTGTTCATACATCATTGCAGAAATGTATATACCCCTATTATCTAAGTAGATGTTATGAAATACTTAAATAACTGAATATAAAACTTAATAAAACCTCTGAAGTTGTGATATATACGAACTTAATAAATTGCATGCTGGACCAAAAAATAAAAATTTATATAATAAGTGTAGAAATAGGACCGTAAAGCAATCAGTAGATATGCAGGAAAAAAATATGAACTAGAGAAACCTCTATTGTCAATTTTGAATTTTTAACGTTTAGAAAAATTCTAAGGAAATAAAAAAAACCTGAGTACAACTTTAAATTAAATGTCATGAATTGTAAAAAGTAAATTGATTTTACTACGCAGGTTTCACGTATTTCTTTATAAGCATAACGATTTTGCAAATATCGACCAGTGCTTTAATTGAAGAGATAGATATTGCTTGAATGGGCTTTTTAGTTAAATAAGGTCCTTATTGTGAGGATCAACATTGCCTTAAACTTTAAAATATGTCCTTAAAAGATATTGTATATATGAGATAGTTATATATTTTTTTATTTATATTGATAAACTAATGCTATGGAACCTCTCCATAATTATTGCATATGATATAAAATTTAAATAAAGTTTATAATTTAAATCTAATTTTGGTAAAACAAAAATCTTCTCTATTTATGAAAGTTATTTAAAATGGAAGAAAAAATAGAAAACCGAACAGGGAATAATTGTACAAATTAAAATCAAACAACAATAAGGAATATTATAAAATTAAAATAATTTCAAAACAATGATTTATTTATTGAACTAATAGTAATAATGCTGATAGTACTATAGTATTAATTAACGATGGAAGGAACAAAATATTAAGTAATTACAAAGAGAGTACTTATTTATATTTTGTATATGTTATTTATGTAACTTTCTGTAACTTTCAGTAATAGGAACGTGATTTACAATACCAAGAATTACTAATAATATTACCAATAGATTAAAATTTACCAAAAGAAAACAGTTCAACTGACGTATAATTGAAATAAAATCAATAATTGTGATTTTAAATATTGAAATAAAATCAATTGTTGTGAAGCGAGGAAAAAATATAAACTTTGATTTTACCACTCGCGTATAATTTCTTTGCACAACACATTCGAATCTGGATTCTACTAGCATTTGTTTGTTTCATTAAAATTTAATTTGTCTGGAGTCATATATATATATATATATATATATATATATATATATATATATATATATATATATATATATATTTTCGTCTGATAACAAAAAAATACTTACGAATGATGTACGTATTGACCTCGTAAATATGGATTAATAATTAGATCCTCCTCGATGTGAATTAATAAATTATAAAACACTACTTACAACAAGAATGGAAAGGTTTAAAAGCAATAATTGACGAATCACGCAAGATAAAACGAGAGAACGTATATCATATTCATATTCACCACTTCCTATGAAACATGATTCGGATACTTCATAAATTTTTAAGAATAATAATTTTGCTAGTTACTACTGTTCACAGACTCCTTTTTATATTTTAAATACAATTTTTGACCAACGAAACTAAGACATGCTGAAAAGTAATTCATCTCCAAATTCATCAAATTACCTTTACATCCAATATCCTTTTGTGTCATTTTAGCCAAATCACAATTTGAAAATTGTCAAACAGTGCATATGTTAAAAGAATTTTCGAATTGTTCATTCTAAAAAAAAACACTACTTAAACAATATAATCCGTAGCAATTAATTATCCTGAAATAATTTTTATATTATGGTAATATATTTGCCTCATCTTCATGTAAGCTAAAAGTTATAAATTGCTATCATTCATATTATTTTTCAAGAAATTTAGGAGGAAAATTAATAACAACTTTATGAAATAATTAAATAAATAACCTAAACTTTTATGAAAACGGCAGTTTCATTTGTTTAATGGAAAATGAAAAAAAATGCTTTTAACTTTTTATCTCAATATTTATCATACATATAAGAATATTTGATGCAGATGTTATGTCACAAATGTTACTTTAAAGTATATGTACTTATCTTGTAATTTTATATTAAGTAATTCGCTTTAAAACTGTGTTGCGTTATAAAATTAATTCGATGATTATCGGCTTCTATACTAATTATTGCAAATGACGAACGATATATCGCAAATTTATGAATAATTATGTAAATATTTAGTTGCATTTCTAAAGCGAACAGTTAGTTGTGCATAAATTCAATAGCTGTGCATAAATATATCTTTCTTCATTGTGATAATTGTGAGACTAAACTGGAGCCAAAACTTTGTCGCTTAATTCTCGCGTAAACTTCGCCGGTTAATTAGTTTCGTTAATATTTTATTAGAGTGAAATAGAATTCCAATTAAACTTTGCTAATGAAATCATCTTAGTATATTCGCTCATAACTAATTTTATTAAATTCTACCCTTTTCGGATAGTCGAGCATTGTAGAGGCTGTTTAGTCATATTAATTTTCATGAATAATTTCGTATTGAACTTCTAATATGAGTTCAATGGGTAATTGGCTCTTATTTCAAAATATATAATATTATGTCAAGCATAAATAAGCAAAAAAACTGTATATATATTCTTAAAACCTTTTTTGTAAAATCTGAATAAATTCCAACACATAGACTTTTAAACTATATATGAAAGAAATAGGTTGTCGATGGTAGTCGTGCCCGCTATCGTCGATTCATTAATTATAGTATGGAGTAGTAGCAGGAGAAGCAGCCCTTCAATATGTGAGTGTAAAATATGATATATATATTAACACAATTCTAGTTACATATTTTTTTGGACTTACATAGATTTTCCTTTATACTTATTGCATATACATCCTAGAAGTCAAAATGTCCGGAACAGTTAACGTAGCTAACGTTGTTATTTTTACAACGCTATGCTATTTATTAATATTGAATTCGTCCCGAGTTTAGGTTAAAGCCCTAAGTATTTGTAACATTTGTTTAATCAATCAGTGCATTATAATTATTTGTTTAGTTGAAATTTGAATTTGTTGGATATCAAAATCTTTTGTAGAATTAATAGTAAAAATAAATTTTAATTTATCGTACCCTTTGAATGAAGTGATGGCTACTATAACATTAATGTGGCAAAGTTTACTTCATATTTTACTTTATTTTACGAATTTTCCACGTAAAAAACTTATTTTAGGCACTTCAAATTGTTTAAGTCAACCTTTTAAATTTAAAAAAAGTAATTATAAAACCTCTAGAAACCCTTCGAATTTTTTTTCAACCCCAATTACTCGTACTGTGGCATTCTAAGGAGAAATCACTTCATTTTTCATATATATTTTGATGACATTATACTTAGTGTGCTATTACTTATAATCACAGACAGTCGAATCTCAAACTTTTGTTCCAGAGCCTTGCTATATTGTTTCTTCTGATCATGATTTCCGTCAATTTACCTATTGTCCTGTTTAAATTCTTATCTATGATTTCCGTCAATTTACCTGTCCTGATTAAATTCTTATCTATTCTTTTTCTTGTCGCTTTTATTATTAATTTACTTATTTTACACTGACCGTAGTTCTTTCATTGTTAATTTTCTTCTCACACACTGACATCATTTCTAGGTAAAAATGCTTACACGTTACTAAGATTGCAATTTCTGAAATAAACAAATTTTGAATGCTATTCTTATAGTAATTGGTCTAAAAACACTATTGAGCTTCTAAATATGTGTAAAAATTTCATGTGTTTAATGTCTATAGAATTGTCATTCAGTGGAATTTTAACATACGCAAAGAACTAAAAAATTATGCATCATAATTAAAGTATGAAATAATTCAATATTAGAGAAAATATCTAAGTATTTATTTCTTAAATATCCATAAGTAAACAAAGGACATTCTGATAAAACATACCAAACAAGCAATTGTTAAATTTGCAACTAACAAATTCATCACTTTTTCGAGCGATTTCTGGAATTTTATAGATACATCTTGACCATATGTTATGGCGTAGGCTTTTATAATAGCACAGACGCTACTTGGAAAAACTAGTCCTAACCTTGAAATAATATTTAACTTCTAACCTAAAATATTTATCTGATTAAATAAATTATAGAATAATCAGTTCAAATAACTAAATAACAATATGAATGTCAATCATCAAAAAGGTATTTAAATTTTAACAATTCCTCTCGCCACTGACGATAATTCGCCACCTAGATAAATCAATTTTCATTTACTGAACTGGAAACACCAGACGTATTTCGTGAACTTCCCCGGCTTCTCCAGATGGTGACCAGATTGCTCCTAAGAGTGCATGAGCTGCCTCATGAAGTCCGCGCCCAGTTATTTTCTTCTCAATTTTAAAATTATCGGTATGATCAAATAAACAAAATGATTGGAATCAGTGATCGGTTTATTGTTCTTCGTTGAATTGATTTACAAAGGTTCGTGCTCACAAACACGGATTGCAAGATAGTTTAAAATAAATTTTAAAATTGTTTCTGACGGGCGTAAACATTTTTCGAAGTGAATTCCAAAATTGAGGAACGCGAAACTTTTCTTGATAAGAGACCACCCTTTGGACGATTAAAAATTTAAAACCAATTAGTTCTGATTTTAAATTTTTAATTGTTAAATACAGCCGAGGAAATGTTTTTTCCAATTAATTACAACATTTTCCAAAAAAAAATTCTTAACATGAAAATTGAAACGTGTAGTATTATCTCATAATGATTTTCTTCCATGGTTAAGTATTTAGTAGCTAAAGGTAGTAAGTTTTATATTACAATGATTTTGGCAATATACGCGCCAATTTTTAAAATAACTTACTAGTTCAAGTAGCACAATTTTTTACTGCACCAACATTCAAATTTGCTTGACGAAAGTTACAAAATACTAAAAAACTTCAAAATTGAGGAAGGCGAATTTTTTTAGAGAAGAGAGACAATCGTCGTTAAATGTTTAATTAATTAAAAAGACCCGTAACTTAGTAATATTTAAGAATTTAAAAAAAAATTAACAACCTTACTTAATTTGTAGTCATTTTAAAGTGATTATATCCCAAAAAAATTTAAAACATTTTTAAAGACAAATTTGTCAGCTCTAAAATCATAGATTGGTCTATTATTCCTTCACAAAGTATCCTTCATTAACGGGTCAGAGACACTATCATTTCATGAATTCCGTTTAGAGTAAAATGCGAGCGATGAAATACACAAAATATACATAATGACGGGTCAAGGTGTACGCATCTATGATATAGCAAAGAGTCAGTTGTATAAATTATATTTTGATCCCTCGGATATTGTCATTCAAGGCAACTTTTACTATAGATTTAAAAACCTTAAATTTTGAAAATTAAATTAAAACAGTTCCCATTATCTAGGAGAGCTACTTTCATGCTTTCAAATAAAAGAAAATGTAAAATTGGTGGTTAAATAAATGACATGTCACATACGGAAAGAAACAAAAATTCACACACACACACCTAGTATAACTTAAAATAAAGTTAATATTGCTCTCAGATTGAGTTTTAGGAAAAAGATTTTGAAGGTAATTTCTCAATGAATACCATACTATTGAGTAACTGCTTTATCAATGCTGTCCAAACAAAAATTGTTATAAAAATTGCATAAAAGAATTAACTACTAGACTGATGAATATAAACTATAAAACTCTAGTAATCTCATGTCATTTAATGTCAAACATTTTCTCAATAGTGAAAATGCTAATAAATATTCGTGTTTATAGAAATATTGTAAGCAATGTTGAGCATAAGTAACAGGACCGAAGTCAATACTGGGTTATAAACAGTAGCATTGGTTTTGGTATTTTCCTTGCTTCAGTAATATTAAATTACTGTGACGTTCTCGATTTTGTATAAGAGTCATCATAGTCTTACATCTTAAGAAGACATTGTGATTGATTTTAGAGATCGTTTATTTGTTTTTTATAAAGCTAATCTAAATAATTACATTCAGTTTCATTTTTTCTTAAGTATTTGTATAAAATCTATGAGTGTAAAATCGGCTAAATGCATATAAGAACACGTACGAAGAACGATACGGCAATCGCATAATTCCATTGAAATAATTGATGCAAGTTAATCAAAATAATTTGAATTAAAAACTTTAGTCAAATACCATGATAGAAATTTTTTAAGAATCATTCTATTTCCTGTTTTTAAAATTAAATAGGTAGAATATAACACTTAAGTTCAAAGTTAATATTCTGCAAACGAAACTTAAAAACACTGCCCAAAGAAATTTCGCCATTATTAGGTGTATGTTTATTTATTTTAAATCCATGATTGTAATATCTCTTTAAAGTATCTACCTACAAAATTTCATAGCCATAGGTGTAAAATTATAGAACATACGAATGGGCATACGGATGTAACCTGGAGTTTAAAACTATTAGAACACAAAAATTTAGAAAGTCGTATCGAAATAATAACAATTTATTTATTATAAACTAAGATTGAATACATAACAAGTATTGTTAATTACTTTATTTTGATGTTTATTATGAATGAAATAGTATCCATAGTTGTCAATATTTCATTGATAGCAATTTTACAAAAATTATCATAAACTAATTTTACAAAAAGATGCTCTAAAACCCTTTCGAAGTTAGGTTACTTCAGGTTCAATTAGGTTACTTCGAATAGGATTTTTTTTAATTTAAGCTTTATTATTAAGGGGCGCTTTTTACGATTGAACATTGATCTCTTGCACGTTTTTTATATGCACATTCCTCCTACATACACTCCCCTTTTGCATGTTATACCAATTTTTTTACGTAATAATATTATCTAAGCAAAATATTGCCTTTAGAAATAATAAGGCAAATTCGGCACTAATATAATTTAGATATTTGGAACCTTACATTCATACAGAAGGACCATCAAAAGTAGCTTAACACTAAAACATAAACTGCGGATGGAAATATACTTATCTTTTTGTCCGTTAAATGATTTTATATTACAAGCACAAAACAGAAATTGTCTCCTTTGTTTTTAGTGTTTCTTTCTTTGCTCTTTTTTTCCAAAAATAATGGAAGTTAAATCGTTTGCCAGTTATGTGCCTAAGACTAATTTCGATTGATTATTTTATTATGATAATTATTACTATATAAGGTTATTATATAACTACCCCGTGTTTCCATAGGGTTTACAAATTAAATACTGTTAAAAAAAGAATGACATGAAATATCGATCATAAGATAACGAGCGGTATAATATATTAAGATATAAATTAATAATGTATGCATTTTAATGTATATGATATTTCAATTACAAAATAAATTTAATGTAAATTTAGACATTTATTAATATTTTATCCTAAATATTTATTAATATATATATAAATATGTATATATATATATATATATATATATATATATATATATATACATAGTGGACATATTTCTACGAGAGCAATCTCTTATAGCCACCAGAACACCGGCCTATTAGCCTAGCCGTACAAAAAAAAACCATTTGAAATTGACCTTTTAGCCCGCTTTATCGATATCAAAAATTTGATTAATTCATCACATTTCGTGTCTAGGCTAATAAAATAATGAATAAATGAGACGGAAAAGTATTAAAAATTGGGCTATTTTAAATCGTATTTACAGAATACTTATTTTTGAAAATATCGGTACTGAAGAAAGTGTAATTTATGATTACTTATTTAGGAATACATTCAGAATTTAAAAAAATGTAACTGCAAAACAATTTTCGATGAAAGTTTATTTTTTCAGTAGTTTATTATTAAATAATTCTTAAACATTTATTTTTTCAGATATAAGTATAACTAGATTTTAGGAGATATGAAAAAGATTAGCCATTTCTGACTTCATCGCCTTCAAAATTTAAAAATACATAATATCACGTTTTTTGTCATAAAATTATTTTAATATATGAAATCGTCCTATTTGCATAGAAAAACTTTTAAAACTGTCGGAAAAATCTTTCAAAATTGAATATTACTTATAATATCAACTGAAGTCGTTAGTGTTGTTTTCATTCAGTTTTCGTTATAGGTGTTATTCATCATATCATCACGAAAAGGACAAATCGGAAAAATAGTCTATAACTTTTTTCAGTATATTTTATTTTTCTTCTTTTTTACTATTCACAACAATAGATATGAATGTATTTTTTTTTGTGTTTGTCTTCTAAGCAATTTTATTAAGCTTTTCGAATAGGTTAACATGTAAAATGAAATATATCCTAGCAAAATCATTTACATTTACTAACTAATTTTATTATGACAAGACAGAAGCCAGAAAAAAACAGTTTAGTATAAGAGTCCCTAATAACTAGAGTAATTAAAGTTGAAAGCTGGAGTTAGTGTCGATTACGGAGTATCAGAACTTATCTTTTTTTCACAAAGGGCTGGTGATGCTTAAATCTCGTGGCATAATTTACATAGTATAGCCATTAGTAGATTTAGTTGATAAAATTATCACAATTAGATGCGATGTAAGTTTTTCTCCATGAATATCTGCCGTTTTGAACATAAATAACCTAAATAGAATAAAATAAAGCTAAGTCCATAACGAAGTTTTTGTAATTTTTAGCGATTATGTATAATTACACAATATTTTTTTTTAATTTCATAGAAAAAGGTTTACTTTCTTAAGAGCTGTATTGAAGGAAATACATGTAAAATATTTGAAATTTTCTCGAACGTTTTCCATAAAGCGAGAACAAGAAAAAACAGGTGTTTTGCTGTTTTTAAGATATTATAGTAATACGTTACGCACAATTAATATTATTTAATAACGCTAGACGTAGGATTAGAACTTCCATTTGATAAATTATTCATGAATACTAACAATAATAGTTTCACCGTATCCAATATTGACTTAAAAATATAGATTTAATTAAATGAGTCGTTGCTCACTTTACACGTAGGAAATAATGCAAAATATGATCTAGGTGATCAAATGCGTTAGAACATAGACGCCTCTAGAAAACGATTTTACTATATATTATTTTCAGCAGCCCAAATTAAACATATTTTGCCTCTAGAAGTCCCATTTCGCAATGTCGTCGCTTTTTTATTTATATGACCTTACACACACACACACACACACACATATATATATATATATATATATATATACATATATATATACTGTCTGTTAAATATTTCATACATACTATATCCTGTTGTTTTATTAGAATATAATTCTGAAAGGCACATACTTAAAACTTATTAACACTCACGTTTAATGCATTAGATTAACGTATACCATTGCGTAAAATTAGCTTATCTGAAAATATTTGTCAAAAATTTTAACTATAATCACATAAAGAAGAAATAAAAATCATTGTAACAAGGGAGTTGGTGACATCAATCTCTACATGAAAGAAAAAAAATTGCGCAGCTGTTTGTATATAATCTTTTACACTGAAAAATATGGTAGAAATATTATTACGAGAATTGAAAATACTAGTTAATTGTAAACTCAAGTGCTAAGAATTTAAATTTGTATTAATATTCGATATATTACTTTTTTATATTAATACCTGAATGTTCCATTACTTTCTTGACGTTTACATTTTTCTTAACGTTTATCGTTTATATTTATAATTCAATCTATATATAAATAGTGGCTTTATCAGTCATTTATTAATCTAAATTATTAAGAATAATCTAATTGAAATAGATTTATTAAGAAGTATTTATCATGACGATTAATTTTTAGCAGAAGCCCCAGTAACTGCACACAATAATGTTTTTTTCTGTAAACTATTCTGAGTGATTAGAAATAACCCATAGATTAAAATAAATATTAAATTTGTACCTAATACATTTTAAAATATGATAAAGCATATAGTTCTTTGATTGTATTTCATGTTTAACTCTATAAGTTTGAGGCGAATACATGTCTATACATCATTTAAAGAAATCCATCTTTTAAATTAATATATACGAGTGCAATATTTCGAAAAATATAGGATGATACTAAATTCTACTCTTGTAGACGTTAATTTTTAGAAGAGTTATTATTTACAAATCTCCAAATCATTCAAATATCTGATAATTTTAGGTTCACTATCATATTATAAACACATAAATTATGTCGTCGCCTTGGTGCGTTCAATTGATCACAAGGCATACGGCTTTTACAGCGTGGCGCATCGCGGGGATCCGGGTTTGATTCCTGGCCGCTCATCGAGCGGGTTCGACTGTTCTAGTTGCCTTTTAAGAGATTGCTCTCATAACAATAAGGCTGCCATATTTATCAGTTGTATAGAATAAATTCAATAAATAAATAAATTAAATATATAAATTATTTTAACAGATATCAGGAATATGCCTTGTAAGCAAGATATGTAGATATATAACATACAATTCAATATGTTTATGCTTATTTGAATTTCGTAGTAAATTTTACAAGAATAAAATGAAAATTTAGTACAAAAATAATAATACATAATTTGCTGAACCACATGTATGTCTACAAAAATATAATTACGAAATTATTTTTGAATCAATTTATTTAATAGTAATTAAAGTAAAGGATTTTATCTGTGAGAGTTTACTTGAAAGTAAAGTTATGTTCCTTTCGTGTATTTCCTTAACACGTCTAGAAATTATATTATTATTAAGTTAGTATATATATCTAGTCGAGCATCTTTGATAAGTCCCGAAACGAGGTGTAAAACTTTCAGGTTGTTTTAGGGCAATGTAGAAAAACTTGCCTTAATCCGCCTTCATGATGTGCTAATCTCCTATACGAGTTTGCAAAGCTTTTATATTTTCAGTTTTCTTGTTCGATGTACCGCTAAAGCAGAAGTGTTGAATTTTTTAATATTTTAAATTGATAGCACCTGCTTCATTTTTGGAAAGTTATTCAAGAATGCCAATATATTTTTAAAGGGGAATGTTTTTTACCGAAAACTGTATATTTTTTAAATTCCAAAATATGTGACCAAGTTTAAGTCATATCATTTGATTTCTTTGCATTGAACTGCGCAAAAACTTGTTACTAATTTTTAAATTAATTATTTTCAGTGGCAATTGTTTTTTCGACTTTTGCTTAGTTTTTAAAAATCATTTATTGGCGTTTGATTAAAGACATCTTTTTGCTGGCATTTCTCTAGTTTTGCTTGGATTATAATTTTAGGGTCCAGTAAATTTACTATCTATTTATTGCTAATTTATGATATTGTCGCCCCTTTCCATATGATCCGTATAGTCAATGGTGGAGGGTATGTATATATATATTTATATATATATATATATATATATATATATATATATATATATATATATATATATATATATATATATATATATATATATATATATATATATATATATATATATATAAATTCATCATCACGCTTCCTTTTTCTGTTCGGTGATATTTCGATTCGCAGTGAGTATTTGTTCGAATTACTTATCAAGGAATATCTTAATAAATATTCATGCGTTTCCACCAAAGGAATATGATTATAAGTTCCGTAGATTTAACCACAAAATAGTGCAAAATTTAAAAAACCAGTAAACTTTCAGAAACCTTATAACCTACGAATATACTAATTGTCAAACTACCGACAATAAAAACTATGTAATATATCTTTAAATAATTCACTAATATTAAGTGAACAATTATCTGCTTACAATAACTATAACATGTTGGGGCTTGCCGTAAAAACTTAAACTCAACATGAAGAATTGTATCGAAATTTGTCCTCCCTCAAAGACAATTTTTTGCTGGAAAATATTGCTGTTCAGTGATAAAAGAATAAATTATGTACTATAAAATAATATTTTGTTATTATATTAAAATTTCCGCGTTAAGATAAACGTTTAGTGTTATAAAAAAATTCAGTATTTGGAATAAGATTTTCGTGCCATTCTAGAATTTTTGAGTTATAATAAATATTCAATATTACAATAAAATTTCGGTATTATGTAATAAAATTTCCGTATTACATAATGATGTTTCAGTGTACCGCAATGAGAATTCAATGTTAGAACAGTAAAAAATTGTAAAGTGTAAAATCGTCAATGTACTTAAATTAAATTATATGTCTACCTATGTAAAAGTAAACTTATCTAAAATAAATTTATAGCTCTGTAAATTATGAGGTAGGTGTTACTGCACAACTGAAATTTTGATTAAACACATTGTGTACTTACACGCATACCTATGGTGGAGGGTATATAAACTCCACGTGACTCCATCACCGCACTTCCTTTTTCAGTTCAGTAACGCCTAGGGTTGCGACTTGTCCGGAGTCTCATCAAAGAATATCCCAAAAATAATTCACGCGTCTCCAACAACGCAATAATAATTACACATTGGCGAAACAAATTATTTATTATGAAGAAATAAGCAAAGAAAAATATTTTAGGTATTTTTTGTGAAGAAGAGTGAAGATAAAATTCTGATGATGGGCCCTAACAAGTAATTTTAAATCGAAAATTGCTTATCCGTTTGTTTCATACTAAACAACTATGCAATTAAAGAACAATAGAAAATACTAACTGTATGAAGTGGGTTGTCCAACATAGTAACACATAAGCTATTTACCCCTGGTTTCCCTCGTTACGAATATTAATACCACGAAAAGTATATTTCGATTTTTGTTTAATGTGGAAATACAGTGTAAGTTTATTTGGTTGTTTGTTTTGTTATTGCTGTAAATACAGTTAAAGTTCAAATTAGGATATACTTACGAATCTATTAAATACGAGTAGAACTCTCATTTCAAGAGTTTTCTACACATTTCCATAAATATACAATTCAAACATTTAAGGTTACGTAATGTTTCTACTAAACTATCTGCAAAAATGAATGCTCTTTTCACTATGAAAATAAATTAACTAACAAAGAGTTCACAAGCATCAAAATATCGCATGTTTTTCAAAGCCAAAATATGGTTTTATTATGATAATTTGCAACATTTCTTGTTCATACATAAATTTTAAAAATATTGGAGGATTTCGCTCTAAACAATAGCGTCCCACTTGAATTCTACTCTTACTGAACCCTTAAAGTATTTAACCCGAGGAGGAGTATAAATCGAAAGGTAAACTTTAGTAATAAACTTTTGTAATTAGTTGAAAAAATAGTTTTTTCATATAATATGTGATGAAAAATTTAAAGGTACAACATGTTGATATACGGCGCAATGTGCATGTTGAATATATATATATATATATATATATATATATATATATATATATACATATATATATATACATATATATATATATATATATATATATATTTATATTTATATATATATTGATCACGTGCTTCGAGCAACTTACGTAAAATATCACGGCCTTATCCGATACGCACTTTAAATAAATGGCAGATAATAATTATTTATTGTATATAATAATATTACATTAATAATTATATATAATAATATTACAATGAAACACAAACCCATACGACAATTCTAAAAACAATATTTTTGTGTTCTAATACTTTTATTTTGTTCCCATAAATATTTTTTTATAAATGTTTGCGGTACACGGGCAAACCAATTCTGCAGTTTTGCTGTATATATAAATAGATATAGACAATAAAGTACGTGGCAACCAAATTTATACAACTTTATACTAAATCGACCAAAGTAATTAAGCTATGAATATTTACAACATATTCATATAAACCGACTGCGAAAACAAAGTAAGCTTATTACTAATACACACAACATGGAACAATATTACATGCCGGAGGTGATTGAAAACAACGACAACCTTCATGCGTCTGCCTATATCTGGACTGCTTACTCAAGCACCTTACTACACTACCACCACTGCATAGTTTACTTCTGGTTACGTACATTTCACCGATATACGTCTGGAAGGAAAATTTTATTGGGCCATCTAAAATGTGTAATATAATATATATATTATAGCACCATCTACTGTACATGTATACAGATACCCTAAACATATTTGTAATTAGTACATATCAAATACTCAAGCTCTTCTTGCTTGTTATCATATACGAGTAAATGCAATGTAAATAATTTTTTGAAAAAATGAAATTCACATATCTTGATTGACGGAATTGGAATGATATAAAAATCACATATCACTTCTAATTACCACCTATATTGTTATAAAACTTCAACAGAAAAAGGTAAGTACTTTAGGTGTTACGTGTACAAATAAAAAAGAGACTAAAATTCTAAAAATAATATTTTTGTATTTTATTACTTTAATTATCCCCCGTACAGACCGGCTAATTTAACAATTTGTACAGATAAAGGTTAATGCTCATACCTTTACAGATTTTTTAGTGCTATATTTAATAACATGTCAAAAATTTAAATGTTGTAGGTATTTAGGTACTTAAATATATGATGAGAGATATAAATTATTCGATGGGCCAATAGATAAAATGTAATTATTTGCATTTAAGACCATCATGAATTTTCAATAATTCATTGAAATCAATACAGTTATTGTTAAATAAAACTTTTGCTGAATGGGACTGAACAAGATCTCGCTGATTTTCACACTTGAATATCTTTTTTTTATTTATCAGTGAAATTTTATATTATCATAAACTTTATTGGAAGAGAATAAAATTGTAATAAAAACATATATCAAAAATAAAAAAAATATTTTATCATTAAAAATGCACTAAGATAATAAATAAGTAAATTATTTATTTATCATACGTTTAGTTACGTTTCAAATTGTACTTGTTTTTTATTATCCTGCTAGTTTCTTTTCATATTTATCAATATTTAAGAATCGTCCATGTGGCAAACCATTCTCGTCCAGTCTTCATAGATGCTGAATTGAGATTGCTTTGACAGAAATAAGTCCGCCATATATTAAATACTTTAATTATTATGTGTCTAAAAATTAATACTACTAGTTTAATTTGTTTTATACCCTTTCTGGAAATAGCATTTTGCAGTTTGATCCATCGGCCGTCCAACCAAAGTATTTCTTTCAGTACTTTGTGTATACATATGTGCAAAATGTTTGCGTGAAAATGTATATTTATTTGTTTTGTCTATAACTTTATTGCATAAAGTTATATAAATAATGTTGCTTTTAAAGTATCATATATAAACGGTCACTCAGTAATTAAATAGAATAAAAAACTCTTCCTGTTACGAAACAGCCCTCCTAATCGCAAAACGAATGAATACATAGATTAGATATAACAGAAAAACAGAGGAGTGCATATGGGGTTATCTTTACCATTGACCAAAACAAACAAAAATGGCTAAAAATACATACTAGTGCATTAGTATTAAATTAAAAATTTTTTACTGTGCTAAAAGTTCTGCTTTTACAGGAAATCGTTAAAAAATGTATTCTAAATTTTTTGATGACGAAGAATTTGAGTGAATAAAAATGCAAAAGTATATAAACAGCATAAGAAAACAACAATCTCTAATATATAACGATACTAAATATATAAAATTAAGATGTATAGCCAAAGATTGGTAAATTATTTTCAAATAGGCCCATAAATATTTAAGACTGTTGGTAGGAACACATTTTGTTAGATCAAAATATTATATCCACATAAAACAGCACTGCATGTGGAAAAGTAATTATGTAACGCAAATCAAAATCTGAAATAATTGCTATTATCAAATATTCACTTGTGAAATATTTTTTCATCAAAACCAACTTCTTCTACACTTGACATGGGATAATCACATAAAATCAGTTTAACCATGTGTATCCAATATTTTTTAATCACTGCTGCATAAATTGTTCGTTATGCGGTAGATAAATGGTCACATTTGGCGGTATTATCCAACAATGCAATCGATTGCGAATGACTCATTCCATCTGTGAACGCTTGAAGATTGTATGGAGTAAAGTTCTGTATTCCTAAACATAATAATTGATTTCTCCATTTACTGTAGTTTGTAGCAAGATCTTCTAGGTCAATTGTAAATAAGTTTTTTTGAAATAAAATAAATGTATGAATCCGATAATCTGCAGACAAAATTGCCCCTTCATTATGACTTGAACTTCTCAATTACTATTGAAATCCGATGAATATACAACAATAAAAATTGCATTTTTTTTGTTAATATAAAGAGGAGCAAATTTCGTTTCTATAAAGCTGTTAATTATTAAGTCTAAATATTTCCATTACAGTTCGTACTTTAACAGGTCCCCCGCACGTCTATCTGTACACATGCACAACTTACGATACTTAAGTACACGATGCGATTTTTTCAGTAACTATTAAACAAATTTTATTCTGTTTTTCATTGGATAGATTGATTTACGGTTATAGCTTAGATGCAAAGTTTATGAATATTCTGTGGAATTAATCCAACCTCTTACTATGAAGATCGATTAAATTAGAAAAAAAGCATTTGTCGGATAGGTGTCTTAAAGTGAGCTATTTAAATTGTTAAGGATACATGGAAACTACTCATTGCCTCATCCTACTTTTCAAAAAGTTCTAAAATAAACTCAGCGACAGTGAAATGCGTGTGGGCTTTCATGCATTGACACGGGTCGCGTCGGTAAATGAAAATATTTGGGTATACGTGCGTAGCCCATTGGATCGCTTGTGTCTTTGTAATGCATATTAAATAAATCAAATATATATAATTAAATAAATATATTAAAATAAATATTTAAATAAATAAAATATAATAGCTTCTTTCCAAAATGTTATAGACACATATATATTTCAAGCACATATAAACTAATTTGGAAAATGCTCAAACAGCACCGAATTTTAAATATTATGCCAACAGAACAGGTTAAAATTATATAGAATATTTGAAACGTCTCCTAATACAACAATTATATGGTTATTTGTATTTTTGAAATCTAGAGTCTTTGAGTCTTTACAAGAATAACTGACTGTTATATTTAAAACTAGTTTCCTTAGTAAAGGGGATTCAACTTAAATTACTCTTCTCAGTAATTAAAGGAAAACTATATATGTTCATGGAAGAAATTTACATAAACATTTAATTACTAACTTTATTAATCTTATGATTATTATGGCAGAAAAAACCTATTTATTGTTTAAAGTGAAGCAAAATTACCTGTTATATGGTAAATGACAAAATATTTGGCAAACATTTCAAACTTAATCGTTCTTTTGTGACACTTAATTCTATTGGTTGCCCCATTTGAACAAATTATGCAGTGAAATCTGTTGCTTTAATTTGTCTAATAAATTTTAATTATATAAAATTTGTAATTGTACCAAAGTGATATCACAAGAATTTCTGACCACACTATTTTCTTAATAGCTCTCAATTCACTTAATGTATTTGTGACGAGAAAAGGTAAGTAAACGTAACCCTTATATTACACAACCTCTCTGCCTGTGGATATAAAGTGGATACCGACGGCCTTATGGTACTTGAGTACCATCATCTCATCATTAAAACTCACGAGGTCGCCAGCAACCTCGCTCAACCCTTTACTTGAAGTTGGCGGCGCTCTCAATGCCACAAGAGATTTCTTCTGAGAATGCGAGCGTTCTCATAACGTTCACCGTATTAATTGATTTCAAAGTACATTACTGTATCATGTACTAAATTATTTATTTTTAGAATTTATTACAACTTGCAATATTTATGCAATCATAGTACTTCAATTAAACTGTTAATTTTTTCACCTATTGAAAAATTACGTTTATCGATAGAACAAAATCTTAACAGATAGCTATATTGAACATTGTATCTGACTTAGGGTTTCCCAAACTGATAATACTGAGAAATAATAGCATATAAAATTTCCCATAACCTTCAACTCTTGAAGAAAATCTTAATATTGAAGAAAACAATGCTATTTATTTAAATAAAAAATAATACAGTCACAAAACGCAACATCTTGTTAATTATGGGTAGCTTGTTTGTAAATTAAGTAGAATATAAGATAAATTTTAGTCAATTTCAATCTACATTCTGATTAAGTATTAAGTCTATTTTTATGTCGTTTTTTATCATGACCGGGTGTGCAAACCCACTCTCGTATAAATGAATTGTTACGAAGATCAAAGGGAAATTTACCACTGTACATGTGATATTTTTCTTGTTTCGTTGCTTACAAATCAAGTAAAGAAACATTTTTAAAATCAGCTCGAAAAATTTGATTTAAGTATTCTATAAACAAAAAAATATTCTTAAAATTTCTTTTATTTTAATCGTGCAGGATTTTTTTTGTTTTAATCGTGCAGGATTTATTCTGATAATAAAAGGGGAGTATAAAAATGTGTCTATTTTCCTATACTTATGTCTACCTACCGCACAGGTCAATTCACAGACTGTGACGAAGTGAATACGTAATATTGAAATTTAAAATAAATACTTAAGTTGAATGAAAAACTACAATGTTAATATTAATAAATGAGTGTAACTATACACCGACGAACACATACTCATGTGTCCACACACCCGCTCTCAAATATATTGTGTTGGAATTTATACATTGCTTTAGAGCAGGTTATCGCCAAGTGAGGTAGGCGAACCCCTAGGTGCTCGTCAGTGATCGTGGGGGGTTCGCGACAAGATTTACGCTATTACAGGTGACTCACTGATTTGTGCATACTAATGCAGTGCTCACTCCCGCTCGCTTGCGGCTGCGATACGGTTCGTGCGTTGCAGAGTGCACGGCCAGTAGCGATTTGTGGCATCCCGCTTTAAAGGATTTAATTATATGCGCACTCAGTGCTTGTTTGACATATTTACGACAACAAAAGAATCATTTGCGCACACTTCGGGAAGCTGATAACAAAATAATCAAGTATTTTCAATCAAATAATAGTTATTAGCATGAATTAATGGTTAAAAGCGGGGTCAATACGTAGAAAATATGCAGATACTCCAACATTTATTGTTATCATCTACTTTGCAAAGAAAGAAGAAAACTGTGAAAAGAACATCAACTCGAATTGCGTTTACTTCTACTGAAAGTGAAATGTCAACGAAACTTCTATGGAAAAAAATTAACCAGAAAAAAAATAAAAGAATATTCTCAATACCCCGAGCCACAATGGGTAATATGCTTCGAATTTATCGCACATAGTTCGATGAAGTTATTACTGTTGTAAAGATATTTGGAGACAAAACATCAGCAGAAAGTAGACAAGGCTTCAAATTTTTTGTCACAGAAAAAAGGAGTTGAATTAATAAAAAATATTAAAAACACCGTGGCCGCTACATTTGAATATATTCAAACGTCTCTTCTTGAAGCACATTAAATTGCAAGAATCGGAAAGGCATACATATTGCTAAAGAATTAATTTTAACAGCCGAGAAAAATATGGGCATTTGAATAATGGGAGACAAATCGTCAAAATTGCTGGAAAAAATATCTCTTTCCAAGATATAATTGCGCGGCGAATTTACGACACGTCAGATTATATCGAAAATAATCTAGCACAACGATTAAAAAACAATTATTATGCAATTCTAGTTAATGAATTAACAAATGTTAATGGATTTCTAAATTTATTAAATTTTATTTAAAATATGTATAAACATTTTTCTAAAGAAGATTTTTTGATATGCAAAAATTTGTAGTCAGCGAAAACAAGAGAAGATATTTTCTACTCAATCAATATTTTCTTGATAAACTTAGCATAAATTGGACAAAGTGTGTTGGTTTTTCGATTGATGGTGCCAAAGTCATGATAGGACAGATATCTGGACTAATTACCAGGATTGAAAATGTCGCTTCTTAGGCTGAAAATAAAAATTGTGTGTTGCATAGAAAAGCACTCATGTTTAAGAAAATGCCTATAAATTTCACAGCACTCCCAAAAATTGTTAAAGTGATAAATTACATAAAAGTACGTTCACTCAATACGAGATTTCTCGCATTATTATACCGAGGCATAAGTAGCAAACATGTTTTATTACTGTTACGTTGTGAAGTACGCTGGTGATAAAGAGACAGAATATGAGCTCAGTTGGTCGAAGTAAGTTACGAAATCTATTTATTTTTGAAGAACAGTGACTTTAACCTGATCTTCAAATTTAGAAATGAAATGTGGTTTCAAAGTGTAATATATTTAACTGATATTTTCTCTTCCCCCAACGGAACGAATGCTAAGTTGTAAGATTCCGTATGTAGCGCATCCATTGTGCGAAGACTTGCATTCCCAGAAGAAAATCTCTTGTGGCATTGAGAGCGCCGCCAACTTCAAGTAAAGGGTTGAGCGAGGTTGCTGGCAACCTCGTGAGTTTTAATATGAGATGATGGCACTCAAGTACCATAAGGTCATCGGTAATTTAACTTTATATCCACAGGCAGAGAGGTTGTGTAATATAAGGGTTACGTTTACTTACCTTTTCTCGTCACAAATACATTAAGTGAATTGAGAGCTACTAAGAAAATAGTGTGGTCAGAAATTCTTGTGATATCACTTTAGTACAATTACAAATTTTATATAATTAAAATTTATTAGACAAATTAAAGCAACAGATTTCACTACATAATTTGTTCAAATGGGGAAACCAATAGAATTAAGTGTCACAAAAGAACGATTAAGTTTGAAATGTTTGCCAAATATTTTGTCATTTACCATATAACAGGTAATTTTGCCTCACTTTAAACAAAAAATAGGTTTTTTCTGCCATAATAATCATAAGATTAATAAATTTAGTAATTAAATATTTATGTAAATTTCTTCCAAGAACATATATAGTTTTCCTTTAATTACTGAGAAGAATAATTTAAGTTGAATCCCCTTTACTAAGGAAACTAGTTTTAAATATAACAGTCAGTTATTCTTATAGTCTTTAGATTTCAAAAACACAAATAACCATATAATTGTTGTATTAGGAGACATGTTTCAAATATTCTATATAATTTTAACCTATTCTGTTAGCATGATATTTTAAATTCGGTGTTGTTTGAGCGTTTTCCAAATCAATATAATAGCTTCTTTTCAAATGTTTTTGGAAAGAAGCTATTATATTTGATTTATTTAAATATTCTATAAACACTGACCAGATTTGCAATTCGATTGCTTTACGTAATATATATTTAAGAACATATCCAAATAAACTTTCGACCATGACCATATGTATTCAGGGCGATAATAATGGATTAAAATCGAAGAAAGCGTTCGAAAAGTTCTCGCATGCGTAGCTCCAAGAGTTTTAGCTTCATTACTTCTTCGCAGCTACTTTTTTTGTTAACGGAATCTTTAGATAAGTCG
This sequence comes from Druceiella hillmani, assembly GCA_039881145.1. NCBI lineage: Eukaryota > Metazoa > Arthropoda > Insecta > Lepidoptera > Hepialidae > Druceiella > Druceiella hillmani. The sequence continues at coordinate 1,198,391 of JAYKKI010000032.1, read as the reverse complement.
TAACATTGTACAGACAGTGCACATTGTAGGTGAGATTAGATCAGTGCATGGCTCGCAGTTTTTCAAAACTTTTACAAGTTCAGTAGTTATTAGGCTCACAGTCGTGATTGCTTACTACGATAGAAATGTTCCTTTAGAAAAAGCCATTAAATTCAGTCATTTATGGTTAACTATGTCTATAAATTTTTTGCTCTTAGTGTTTGCAAGAATTACAAAAAAACGTTATAATGGGAAAAATCGTTTATTCCTTAGGAGAGTTTCCTTAAACCCGTACGGCACTTAGTAACGGACACAAACAGTATCTCTTTAAATAAAGAAGCATACAAACCGGTGCCTTTGCAGTAAGAGTGACTTCCTCACTCTTAGCAATAGTTGCGCATGAAATTACATACTTTGAGAACGTATGTCGCACGAGTGTTGGACATGTTGTTGATGTTAATTTCAAACTCATGTGTGCAAGAAACTAAAGAATATAACGTTTATTCTGGTAATTATCAAACTATGAGATTAGTATTTTAACTGAAATACATTCTATTTCTTAGATATCGAGAATTTATTTTCCATATGTTTTAATTTTAGGTTTAAATGCTAAAGATAGCATTTAAACCTAAAAATAGCTCGTGCCGGAAAAGGAAATTTTTCCTTTAATATTTTTAAGGTAATTGATATTTATTTTGTATTGTACTAATTTTTCATTAGACATAATGTAGTAATTAGGAAATTCATATTGTATACTTTAATGACAAAAATAAAATATGTTTGTTGGAGTACATATAGGATTCCAAAATAATTTCCAAATGTTAGATCGATTTCGTGAAACAAAATAATTTACCAAATAAAAATACAAAACCAATATAACTTTATTGCAATGCTTTTCTTCCAAGCGATTTTAACATCAATATGTGTTGTAAAAGTAAGTGTACAATGTGCGTGCCGCTAAAACACAGAAACGAGTTCCAGTACGATCAAGGAAGTTATACGATGTGGTAGCTCTCTATCCCCCATCCATGAAGAAAGTTTCCGTTTTTTCTTGAAGGTGCTTAAGGGCTGGAAGTTTCGCCCTCTAGAAATTTCTAGAATAGTCCAGAATATTCGAGTGTATTCGACAGCATTCCACAATATGCCAGAATTTCCCGGAATATTCTGGCATTTTGTGGAATGTTTGGAAATAGCCTGAAACTCTCGGGAACATTGCGGAATCCCAAATCATTGCGGAACATTCCAGAATACTCTAGAATGATCGAATGTGTGTGGCTACCGATTGGTAGGGGTATATAAAGCAAGATGCATCGTGGGTTTGAACGTCAGTTTCTTAGCAGTGAAGTGTAGTGAGTGAATAAAAACAAACAGTGAAGTGTGAGTAATCAAGGGATACAGTGACTGAATATAAATCGAAAATAAAGTGTATAAAGTAAACATAGTCCATTTCTTAATAAAAATTTGGTTTAAATGATATTTTATATAATACCCAAATGTAAAAGAGGAGGAGATCTTGCCAGTTCTCAAGAAAAACGGCGAAATAAAAAAAAATCGGAAAAATAAATCAATCTAAGAGCGCGAAGCAAGTTTACGTCACGTTACGGTGCTCATTCTCGTTCCCAGCGAACGAGAACCGTGCGAAGCAAAGAAACCAAAGACCAACGAAATGAACTATTTGAAAAATCAAGAATTGCGACACAATCTTACATTAAAATGCAGCGAACGCAAGCCATTCATGAAAATATCAACTTGCGAGAACCACGATTGAGGACAATTAAACAGTACAACCTAACAAATAAAGCATTCCACTACGACCCGAGGAAAGAATAAAACAAACAAAAACACATCGTAATAGGAAAAATGGATATAATCTGCCAATTTGGCAACGAATGAATGGAAAATTAATCAAATCAGTGAGATTACCACCACTGAAAGCACCACCGCAGGAATTTCTACATCACATGACAACAGAGATGAAATCGATTATGTTGTTTCCACCCAAGAACAAATCTATCATAAGACTATAAATTTCTGCAAGTAAATTTAATCGGAAACGAAGAAATAGAAATTGATCAACGATGCACAAACATCAGTGAATTGAGACGTGAAATAATCCAAGATGTACAGCGGATCTTACACAAACACAATCAACTTATTCACATATTCAAAACAGCACTAGACAGCATAATTTCTGATGACTATAAAGTTATAATTCGAGCCGACAAGAGGTCACCCGGAGAACACGAACGTCGATTTAATGCACCTCAAATAGACTAAGCCAATAATTCCTGGTAGATATGTATGCAAAAATAAAAGCGGAAAGGATACTTTACATAAAACTAAATCATAAGAAACTAGGCACGGAAGAATATATCCACCTTCGAGACGTAATCATAAATGAGGATAACATTGACGACATTGGAACAATGGTAATCTTACCCTCATCTTATATAGGAAATCAAAGACGCATGCGTAAATGCACTCAAGATTCCATAGCCTACGTAAGAAAATATGCATACTTGGACGACACACAAACCGAAGAGACTGGCTATCCAAATACAGAAGAAGATCACTCAAAGAAGGTGACTTCACAGCAAAAATACGAATACGAGGCAGAGACGAACCGGAAATAGATAATCAATGGCTAGTATCAAATAACCCACTACTTTCAAAATGTTCCAAGCACACATAAACGTAGAATACTGCAATTCTGTAAATAATTCTCTAAGTATGTAAACAAAAGCAGTATTCAAATAGCCAAAGACAGCGAACAACAAAACATAAACGACGGGATCCTCACATGCCAAATAGGAAGATACATTAACAGTAAGGAAGCAGTGTGGCGGATTTTTTGTTTTCCCATACACAAACATCAACCAATTGTGCAATACCTAGCAGTACATTTGGAGAATGGACAGAGAGTTTACTTTACAAAAGACACCCCCAGAAAAGTTGCAAGCGAACCACCTAAGACCACAATATTAACAGCTTTTTTTCAATTGTGTCAAACGAATCTTTTTGCGAAAACATTACTATGTGTCGACGTCCCTATTGGAACACAACAAGAAAAATCTTTCAACGACGAAAAGAAGGAATTCCAATAGAGAATCATACAGGAATCATGAAAACTAACACACTAAGCCGAGCATCTACCGTACCTCCGAACAACGCCGAATGTTTCGATTACCAGATGTTGCTGCACGAAACACGTGAACCAACGATTTTCACAGACCTCAAGACCTTTGACGCTTACCTATGCCAGACATATAGAGAAGCATATCAACGCTTAGGACTACTGGAAAACGACAACCACTGGGAATTAACACTACAAGAAGCCTCACGACAAGATATTTTCAGTGTACTAAACCCTGAAATCACAAAGGATAAAAGCTACAACATCTTCATACTTGAACACATTGCTCACAAAAACTACTCCTCAGTGACAATAAAAAGAAAATTATAACGTTATTATGAATAGGACCAACAACAACACTAGCAGAATTAATAACTTGGACGCAACGGAAGGGACCGGGAAAAGGTTTCTAATAAATCTATTGCTGGCAAAAATACTTACTAAACAACACATCCCACTTGCACTGACATCATCGTGCATTACCGCCACACTAATTGCAGGAGGATGAAATGACCATTTTACCCTATAACTACCGTTGTATATAGCCGAATAACAAATTCCAGTATATAAAATCTTAAGAGCATTTGGACGGCGTGAACTTCTAAAGCAAACTAAAATTATCTTTGGGACAATTGCACAATAATACATAAAAAAATCACTCGAAACCATGTACAGAACATTAAAAGACTTGCGAAGAAACTCTGAAGTAACGAAGGAGCTCGACAAATATTTCCAGTTATCCCCAAATCAAAACCAGCAGACGAAATCAATGCGTACTTAAAATATCACATCTCCTGCATTATATACGAATACTGCGCCTAATAAAAAATATAAAAGTTGAACTATCGAAAGACAACAACACATTTTTTTCAAAAACTTTTACAAATAGGCGAAGGCATATAACTTATTGACCAGACGACCAGACTCATTGAACTTAACAGTGATTTTTACAATGACTATGTTAGTCACGACTAAGAACGATCTCATCGATCAAATTTATTCAAACGTTATTTACAACTATACTTACCTGTAGTAGCTATTTCAGAGGGCAATTTTGGCAACTAAAAATAATATTGTCGGCGATATCAACTTTGACATTTGAAAGAAAATTCCCGGTGAGGAGAAAATATACAAATCGATCGACGCAATAGTAAATGTTGGAGAAACTTCCCTACAGAATTTGTAAACTCTTTGCAAGTACCAGGAATGCCTTTACACTGCCATCGACTGAAAATTGGATAACCAATCATACTACTCAGAAATTTCAACTCACCAAAACTATGTATTAGAACAAGGATGATCGTCAAACACCTATCGAATAACATCATCGAAGCTGAACTTATGACTATAAATGACAAAGGACACACAGAATTTATCCCCAGAATACAACTGATCTCTGAACTGCCATTCCAATTTAAAAGACTGAAATTTCCAATCAAATTGGCCTATAGTATTGCAATTAACAAACCGAAAGGAAAAACTTTAAAACATTGCGGCATCAACCTCAAAGAATCCTGCTTTTCTCACAGTCAACTATACGTACCTTGCTCACGAGCAGGAATTTCGAAACATTTGTACATATATACCAGGGGTATATATATAAAAAAATGAAAAATGTTGTTTATAAATAAGTATTGTAAATATTTAGAGATTTTCAAGAAAATTATTTTGTACTGTACTGGTTGCTGCACGAAACACGGTTTTTTCAAGAAAATTATTTTATACTTTTATTAATACTTATTTAGAGATTTTCAAGAAAATTATTTACCTCTTATTTTTAAAATTTATACTTTTATTTCAACTACCACAAAATCTCACATTAACTCCCTGAGCGAAGCCATGTATCCAAGCTAATATGATTTATATTTCCAAATTGAATAAATAAATGAGACTCAAATGTTCTAAACCATGTCAGGCTATGTTTTGAATGTTTTTTATTTCTAAAACAATAAAAAAACGAAACCTTTTTGACATTATTTACGTATACGTAAATCTGTCTGTCTATCATAACCATTTTTAAAGATACCGTTTGAATTAAAAACTTAATGTCATAGTGATACACTTATTAATTCGTTTGGGATCCAAACAGAAAGTGGAAGTTACAAGCACTTCAAAATTATTTTGTTGGTAATGTAATTGTATACGTAGAGTTAGTATTGATAATATCCACGTTGATTTTATTTCAAAAATTAGAAATTTGGCATCGTGATAAATCATGTTAATATAATATAAATAATAAGTATATATTTCATTAACACTTAAAAATATTTGTACTAAAAATTGTAGGGACGTGAAGAAACTGCCAATATTCTCAAAAAGTTATCAAATCTTTATTGTATTTGTTACAAAGTTAACATACAAATCTTTGTAAGCCAATAAAATATTATATCCAAATTGAAATACACAAGGCAAACATATTGAATTGTATTATAACTAGGCCGATATGTTAAGGAAATAAAATTAATTAAGCTCGTGCTTCTTGGAAAAGTCATTCTCATCCTATTTAAAAGAAAACTCCGTAAATTCCGTACACGCAGACTCATCAAGTTTTTCATCTTAAAAAATATGGGAAGTTATATTTTGCTGTTTGTTCTTACTTAATTGAAAGATTAATTTAACGAGATGTTATTTACATTTATTTGGTCTTTAAATATCTTGCGTCGTTAAACTATTTATATTTTTTTTAAGAAAAATAAGGGCTATTAAAAATGAGCTTTTGTGATTTTATGAAGTTTTATTTTGTTTTTAATGTCTTCGTCCACAGAGACCAGATTTTTTTTCCGCGCTTTCTTTTTTCCACGATTTCTTCCATAGATACAAGGTAGATAAACAATAATATAGATAAAGGTACGGTACATATTAAGGACCATATATCTACAGCAATTGATACAAATGAGGCGACCACTAATGTTACGCAATATTTAGTTTTTGCTTTGCTAAAACACTCATCTATCTACACTTCTTAAAACTCATCTAAGTACACCTCTAAAGAAATATCATGGCAATTAAAACACATTAATAAATCAATTTATATTCTCTCCAGAGGAATAGTACTGGAAAAACATAGCACAACAAACAACAAGAATTGTCTAACAAAAATTCACATAATTTACAGCCAAGTGGTAATTATTTAAATTAGTCAAAAATCAGGACCATTATTGACATAATTTAAATAATTAAACCAATAATTATATTTTTGTAACACATACGTCACAAAAAGAAATTTATGGCAGTTTATGTCATATTGTTATAAGAAATTGATTACGAAACTATCGCTATCTGGAGTAGATGCATTTGAATGCAAGTGTATTATCTGTCTACTTATGAAATGAAAAAAGATGTCAAATCTGGTAGCGTAACGGGATGTAAATATTGTCCAGATATACAATCTATTGCATTAAAGTTCATTCATTTGACACCTTTGCAAAATCTTCTTCTAAAAGACATAAATCTATGTATAAAATTTTAAAGTTATACGAGTGGCTTCTAATGCTAGAAATTGTAATTACCGTGATTAAAAATAAAATTCTTTTGTCTTTTAGTGTTATTAACATTAGATGATACGCTTGAAGATCATTTAATGATTATACCGATTTTCATAATAAAATCTTTTTATTATGAAAATCGGTATATCGGTATATATTTTCTGCTTAATTTCTAATTACAGAAATATGCCATATAGATAATATTACATTTCCTTCCTTTCATAACTATTTCTTTTAAAAATTACATATTTCGTCAATCAAATTTATAGGAAGAATTAAGTATATGACAAAACTATAAACATTTTACCATTTAATTAAGGGTCCATAATTCCGAGGGTCTCGTTCCGAATTCTAGAAATCAATCGTTTTCCATGCAAGCGTAATCGACACACTATTCGTTTATTTCTATTCATATTGGAAAATAAAGGTATCACTGGAGACATGATTCATTTATTTATATTTGTATATTTACCTTTTCTCCGTTGAAATTTAAATAATAAATAATAAAATTGAAAATCGTTTTAAATAATAAAATTGACAGCAAACAATTTAAACTACTTACAATTAATAAACAAATATACCAATAGTAAGTATACATATAAAAGTAACAAGACGCCACCACCAAAATTCCACTATAAAATTTCATTTTGTTTTAGTTTATCCGAGCATTTATGAATAAAAAATGCAAATTGATAAACCAAATAAATTAATTCCCTTCGTATTCTACATATTTGCTTGTATGAATGTCAGTGTTACAAAAAACAGCTATAACTCTTGGTTTATGACCCAGGTTCGAATCCACGTTTGCAAAGAAAACTTTGTACAGTATTTTTAAAATGTATGATACATTTTAATGATGGGATGTTCGAATAATACACGTTATTTTAAAGTTCCGCACCACAAACTTAAAAATGAACCCTTATAAGATAACTCGTGTGTCTCTCTGTCCATCGGTAACATCCGATTTACTCTGAAACCCTGCCACGTTGGAATTTGAAATGTGGCGTAGTGATACATCTTATTTACATACATTTATAGTACTTGCTATCTTTTTTCAAAATGTTCTTTTAAGAATTAAAGAGGACGTAAACACAGTAATCATTTTTTTTAAATTTCACATATCATGTATTGTATCTTTTAATGGAAACTATAGAAAAATTTAGGATTATTTTAGATCTCATAATTTCTGAAATATGCACCATATTTTAACCCCGGTAAAAAGTATAGTAAGCAATATATTTACGTCGTAAAAATTAAAATTTGTTTAATAGTTTCATAAAAAATCTGACGTAGCCTTACATTATATAATTGTCTATTTATGTTCAATAAGTTCTACTCGTACATGATAGTTCTACCCTTCACAAATGGCGAATATACATGGGCAAATAAAGAAACAAAAACACATTCGATTTTAATGTATGACAGAATTATTTTCTATGTTGTTAGGTATATAAGATGAAATAGTAAAAGATTAGCTAGTGTACTTCGTACAATAATTGATGGGTCCACCATTATTTTAATAAAATCGTATTATAATTTTAAACTTATATATGACGTTTACTAGGAAAAACCTATTTCTGACTATGATATTCCGACTGATGCATGTTGAAAGAAATTATTTCAGTACAAAAACATCCCGCTTTTAATGTAATTCTATTATCAATATCAATATTATGTAAGAAATTAGTTTATGTCATCCACATACTCTCTCATTACATTAATTCCAACACGCCACCTGAAACAAATTTAGCAAGTTTTGTACACTAGCAACGGTTTCCAAAATAACTATATATGGTTTTTAGGAATAAATTCTTGCTTAGGTATTCCCACCTCATTTTAAGCAATCAATCACGAATTTCTGAGAAAAGGAACAACATATTTTCTAGAAATATGGTGATTATGTCTTAAATAACAGATCTAAATGCCAGATAAATAACAGAACGTCTGGCATTTTTACTCGATAAAGTCTTTAATCGACATACCATTCCCACATTCCGCCTGGGTTGTTTCAAGACCGTTCCATAGATCCGTATTATCCGCCTCATAAAATAAAAAGGACCTTTGTAGATCCGCTAATATTGTCACGTGTATACCATCAAACGCTTCCACCCAATAGTGCTAGAGAGTTAGGCAGTAAACGGTAAAAATTCACACAGCTAATACTGAAAAAGAATTGTATTTTATAATATATAAGAACTGAGAGAAGTTGGCTTTTACAACATATTTTACGAGAAAATATATTTTTAATGCCAATCGTCTTTACGAGTGTAGTATAAATTTCCGTTTATCTACGTCAATCATCATCATATATATTAATACGCTAAGGTTTTAAGATGTTACTCTCCCTTTTTAGAAAAACCTCACAACTAATCCACATAAATTATATATCATTTTATAGATAATTGCTTGCTCTACCGGCATCCACAACTAACAAATTTATTATTGCTATTGTTTTTGCAAATTAATTAATTATTAAAATTATACACACAAAACAGCAATGCTGCCATCTAACGGCTCAACGTCAATATGATTGACGGTCGGTAAAATTTTTGTTTAATTTCAAATCCACTCACGTATAAATAAAGTGGCGCTTTAGCTCAATGCTTTTGATACTTGCGCCTCTATATGTAAATTTTAGTAAAATATTTGTTTGATCTGTCATCTGAGCTTCATAATGGAATAAATAATAATGCGAAGACTTCGCACGGGTCACGCTAGTATATATTAATACGCTAAGGTTAAGATGTTACACTCCCTGTTTAGAAAAACCTCACAACTAATCCACATAAATTATATATCATTTTATAGATAATTGCTTGCTCTACCGGCATCCACAACTAAAAAATTTATTATTGCTATTGTTTTTGCAAATTAATTAATTATTAAAATTATATACACAAAACAGCAATGCTGCCATCTAACGGCTCAACGTCAATATGATTGACGGTCGGTAAAATTTTTGTTTAATTTCAAATCCACTCACGTATAAATAAAGTGGCGCTTTAGCTCAATGCTTTTGATACTTGCGCCTCTATATGTCAATTTTAGTAAAATATTTCTTTGATCTGTCATCTGAGCTTCATAATGGAATAAATAATAATGCGAAGACTTCGCACGGGTCACGCTAGTCATATCTATTGATTGAATGGTTTTACTCGTAAAACGGTTGTGATAGAGATGTCACGTAGAGTAATTTAGTATTAAAAAGGTCTATAAAAAATATTGAAAGTTCACGTATTTTGTTCGCACTCAAACGTACCCAAATTTAAATTTAATATTAGTAAGTTTTGTCGCAGTTTCATATTTTTTAAACGAATTATGCGACGTTTTATATTAGATATTATTAATTTCTCTTTTAACCGGTTTATGGCGGAATATTTCCACAATAGTAAAAATGTTGCAGTTTGCACCGATATCTAATTCAGCTCATGGCGTTATTCCAAATCTTGCTAAAGGAGTGCCGAAAGAAGACATATAACGAGTTCTATTATTTTGAATACGTTTACCCCTTCATACATATCAGTCTCAAATGTTAAAACAATATTTGATCCACTGTACGGTGTTAAATCGGTGTTAAAGTAATCAACTTGTATTAAAGTGAATAACTTCTATGCATTGTCACATTGTGTTAAATTAATTAACTTATATTCCTCTGAATGTGCCAGTTTGATTTTCATTTTACTTGACTACTCTTATATTTCCTTTTATATCATTATTTACTTCCAGAGGGTATTGGCTTAGCAAAAGAACCATTTTATTCTTCTCACTACCCCAATCTTTCGGTTTGTTTTAGTTCAATTTACTTCTCTCTGCTTATAAATCCGGACTACTAAATAGCTCAATATGAACATAGTTAAACGTACACGGAAGTACGATGAAAACTTTTGATTGCTTCTTTTTTGACAAAGTATGTAAATAACCACATACGACCTGTTGTGTACCTGTCGTTAGAAGCATAATATCTGGTTCTCTATAGAGGAATACAGTGCATAAAACAGGACCGTGACATTGAATAAGTAGCATTAAAAATGTATATTAACAATCGGGCGTCCCTATCTTCTGATATGATTTATTTGCTTATCAATTTTATTTTTACTTGGGAATAAAATAATGGTACAAATTTTAGAAGAAAAGCATGAAAAGCATTTTTTGTAAAAAATTGTTTACTTCAAGAATTTATTAATCCACAGTATTCAAGGTTGATGAAAATAAGGAATCCACAACATATCCTCAATCCTACGAAAAATAATAATGAAAGTGCGATTTAAAATATGATATTAGAAGGGATCGTATTATATTTTACAACTAGTTTTTATACTTTCTAGAGACAAATTATCCACAAATAAATCTAATATATATCTCACCGACCGATTTCAGGCCAAACTAGTTTTTTTTAGAATAAATAGGTTTATCCTCCGCTTGTCAGGATAAACTAATTTTTCTTAGGACAGACTAGGGTGGCCTAAAAACTTTATGCGTTACACTAAATTAAAAGTACAAATTAGTAAATTTTTAGTTCAAGTTTGACTAAAAATAATTTTTAGATTTATTACTTAAATTTTTGTTAATACTTATAAAAATGCATAAAACGTACTTTCAGTTTAAAAGGTAATTTGTTTCCGGGAAATTACTATCACAAAATATTATTGTTAGTTTATTTTGAATTTCATTGTGACTCTTAAAAATGTTTATTTTTTGTTATACAATTTTAATTTTCACAAATACTTTTAAAAATTGAGGTAAAAATAGGTTAATAAAAACACAAACCGAGAAATACCTATTAATTTATTTTTATTTTAGTTTTGTGCAAATGCGATTTTTTCATCAATATTATTTTGCATCCTTAGGCGGATTATGTTTGAATAAATATTGTTCATCTAATTGATTTCCTTTTGACTTTAAGCATTAATAAACTATAATAATAATTCAAAATTATTTCGGCCTAGGTCAAAATAGTTAATCCTAAAGTTTTCAGGCGTAGGATAAACCGATTTAGCCTAGGACAAAGTTTGGCCTAAAATAGGGTTTGGCCGGTAACATGTACACAGAAAAGTTGTAAAATTCTGCCTGTGGAAACTATAAAATAATTAGTAAACATTAGTTGGTATTAATCATAATATTGCAAAGAACTGCTTTCTAAAATATCTGAAAAATGGATTTCAAGTATTTTGGATATGATTATGTTAAAGTAATTGAAATTAACTCTCGCAAAAGACGACCTGTGACTCTGCATAAAGATGGTGTGTTTGTTCTCCGCGTAACTGCCTCTAGAATAATCACAGAATTATGTCGAATATTTTTGTGTTCATAAAAAGGAAAAATTGCCAGTTATTTTTTGAAAATTGTCTTTCTTAAACAGTTTATTTTGTATCTATCTTTTTGAGTACTGGTAGATTAGTTTATCTTGTATCTACATTTGAAGTACTGGACGTAATGCTATAACGTCCTTACGCGGTATTACTTTTCCAAAGTAAAATCTTGCATATGGCCATCAACGAAATAAATAACAACAAAGTATCAAAATTATTTTACTTTCGATGTTACTAGGATATTAGGCGTATATATCGATATAAGTAACGGCTGTCTACGATGTTGCAGGCGATGGGACAACTGCGCCATTTAGCATTAATATTAACTTTGAAATAAAAGTTTCCGAGTCGTGATGGAGACTTAAGTGAAACATTTTTAAATTGTAATAAATTATAAAACAATTCTACATGCATATAATTACAATCTTTTCGAAGATATATTGATTCCGTATTTATTTATTTGCAGAAAACCACATGCCCAACCTACAGCGTAATCCATGGCACTGGCTATGTGGAAGAACATAAGAAAAAATGGCTATAAAACAGTAAGGAATAATAGAGGAAACTACCAACAATTACGAGTAAGATGGGTACTAACAGCAATTCGAATACTTATTGTCTAATAATCCGGCCTGAACTGCCAAGCAACTTCATAACATCATTTCTGAAGCGATCAATGGAGCAATAAAATATCTATACTAGGTTATCTTGCAATACCGCGTTGAATAATGTGAGTATACTAATATTTGGATACAGTATCTCGAACAGTTTACCTGGTATCTACCTTTGGCGTACTGATGGAAATATTATTATAACCGTCTTATATAATATTTCCTTACCTATGAAACAAAGTGGAATCTTGCATGTTGCCATTAACAAAATAAATAATAGCAATATTAAAAAATTAAAAAAACACATGACAGATGTAGTCGTTTTAATGAATTTTTTTTTTAAAATCCCCTTACTAAAAGATACTAATAACTTACTAATAAAATTACAAACCCACTTGTAATTATGTTAATAGGTTCTTACTTTCTTTTAGTCGGGGGGCTATAAAGAAATAATTAATCGTTTTTTAATTAAAACGACTATATCCATAGTGATTTTTTCAAAATTATTAATTTTATTTCATACTTTTTTCAATTTGAACGTTTATTGCAGAAAACCCTGTGCTCTGTTATCTGAAGCGGTCAAACCATTTTGGAAATAGTTGGGAACTTTCGGTGCAACTAAATTTTGCAACGCCTCCTGGTGATCTAACACCATAAAACCTATCAAACAATCATCGCAGATTAGTCTCAAATATTTTGTAGAAAACTGTGTCTATATTGGTCAAAGGAATTTGGAGATAAATGGAAACATTCGTTCGCAACGAGCCCTGGTGACCTTACACCGTAACACATATCTAAGAATCATCGACAAATAATCTCAAATATTTTGTAAAAAATCATGTTTAAAGCAATCAAACGAATTTAGAGATAAATGTGAGCCTTCGTTTGCAACAAAATATTGCAGCGCCCTCTCGTGAGCTAACACCATAACACCTACTTGAGAATCATCACCAATTCGTCCCAAATATTTTGTGAAAAATCATATCTAAATCGGCCAAACGAATTTGGAGACAAATGTAAACCTTCGTTTGCAACAAAATGTTGCAGCGCCCTCTGGTGGGCTAACACCATAACACCTACTTGAGAATCATCGTCAAATCGTCACAAATATTTTGTGGAAAATCATGTTTAAATCGGTCAAACGAATTTGAAAACATTCATTTCCAACAAAATGTTTATCGCGGCATCCCTCTGATGAGTAATCATCGTAACAAATATTTAAGAACCTTTGCCATTACAATCACAAACATTTTTCAGAAAATCGTATCTAAATCGGTCAAACCATTTTAGAGATGAATGGGAACATTATATTGCACACACAAACAAACAACCTCTCACAATATACTCCTCCGTTCCGTCGTGGGTAAAAAGTGCAAAAATGATTTTTACCACAACGATATTAGGACATCAGCTGTGTGTCAATATAATCGATGTACCAAATAAAATGTTTGGGTACGAATAATGTAAGATATTTTATCAACTTTCATGTGTTTGCGCGGATATTTCCAACGACGACTATCGCGCGTAATTTTTCGACCTCTTTTTTATATTGCACTTCAATGGTGTTAAAAGAGACTTAGTAATAAATATGTTTGTGAAATACGGTTATAAAATAGGGTTGCATTGACCTATAATGCAAGAAACTTCCATTGAAATAAATCAAAATTAAGGGAAAAGAAATGGTGGTTGGAAAACTTTTATTTTGTTCAAGGTAATACTTTTCATTTTTAAAAAAATTTAGAGATTTGGAAGCAATTGCAAATTAATTTTCCAGTATACTACGTTAAAGTTTGAACTTTTAAAAAAATATGCTATGCAATTTTATTGAAAATGTTTTATGTTACTTCGAGATCAAATTAAAATATTTATTTCTTGGCGGAGGTGGTAAGATTTTTAACTGCTTATATTTTATCCTATTGAAATAAATAACAAATTAATTTGTATGCTGTTTCATTGTGTTTTGTTATGCATGATCTAATTTTTATCTTAAAGTTTTTGGTTTTTAAGTTATTAATCGAAAACTTTTTGGGAATATGTTATTTTTAGTCTAAAACTGATTAAATTCAAATGTGGTAGCTTAAAAAGTATGAGTTTAGAAAACTAGATAAGCAGTATTATGGATTTTGATATATTGGCCCCTTAGAAGGGGCCAAAAGACAAAGTACAAAGCACCTCCTTTGATATTTCTAAAAAACTATATTTTTATTCTATGATGAAACAGTTTTGTGTGGTATCAAATTTTAAGGATATTGAGATTTGGAAACAAACATTTACTCCAAACTGTCTAGATGTACTCCAAAGCTTTTATATAGAAAATCTATTGATATGTAAAACTGCACAATTTTTCCGAGCTAAGAACAAAGAAAAATATTATTATATAAGATATCTTATCTTGAATTTACGTCAATATGTGGAATAACAAAATTGCAAAATTCGTTTAAAATTGTATTATTTATAATACTATTCGTCTCATTATTGCATAACTGGTTCGTCGTATTTAGTAAAATATTTAATGCATTCGTCAAGGGCATACTTCATGCAAATATATGCGAGTAAGGTATTTATGAAGTCCCCGTCTGTTTGTGTTATCTCGTAGTGAAGTGTTTATTCACTTATATGTAACTAACTCTATATAACTATATATAGTACGTAGGTTCCGCAAGGTTAAGCCCGAGAGTTAACTGCACCTACGTGTCAATAAATGTATCTGTCAATATATCAATGTAAAAGAGTTATCGTGATTGTACGATAAGGAAACCTGTTTAACTTGTTAATCGTGATTTAGCGAATCAAACTTATAATACTAAAGTGGATTAAATTTAAATATAAAGTGATATTGAGAATATTTTCTTATTTACATACATAGGTTCAGAATTATACTTATAAGGGAGTGATAAAAAATAACTCATTTATGAAGGCTCAGGTCATGAATTTATATATAAAATAAAAATCCATTTTAGTATATGGTATTTTCAAAAAATATACCATAATGGTTGAAAACAAATAAATACGTAAAAAAAACAAGGTACGTGAGTGGTTTGGCAAGAGATTTATAGCTTTGTTAGAGACTCGAGGGGAGTCTCTACAGCCCTATTCCATCCTTGCTAGGAGAGCTTCTTCATGGTTGGTAGAACATTATTCCATCTTTCTATTACGAGTTGGTAGAACTTTTATATAAGTTAACCACTACTCCGGTCAGCTTTCAACTACTGTCCCGTAAAGAAATATTTGAAGAATCGAAAAAAAAATTGTTAAACGTTCAGAAAAATTATTTAATTCAATGATATCATATAAGATTATTTAATCCCTTGGAAGATTTCTTCAAATGAGGAAATTTTCCGCAACATGAGTAAATGTTAACCAAAAAATTTTACAATAGGAAAATAGTCCTGTCAAAATAGTCCTATCAAGACGAAATAACAGTTGTTGCAGTGGAAACGGCTTTCAACTCCAACTCCAAAAAATTTCCTGTTCAACATCGGCCAGTAAGAAACAACGAATACCATACATTTTTGAATCTTTGTTAGTCATTAATGTTCTGTCGTATTCCCAATATTTCTTGATTACTCCTCGTATGTATTATTTTATATTAACAGCGTTTTAAAATCAAACACGATTATTTTGTACGTGAAGTCAATAAAATGTCAAATGAAGAACATTATGGGTGATGCTAGCTAACGAAAGAGGAGTTAGAAATACTTTTCTTGCAGGTATAGACTATATTTACCACTCTATGTGCAACCGCTCCCACTCCCTTATCATAAAATTTTAATAACCTATTTCCAACTCTGGACAGTCCTTATTGGTTGACCTATCAATCCGTCGACACCCATTCCCGAATACTCGACCTGATGTGAGCAAATCTAAGAATCAAGAACGGATCATCAGTTTAGTCATCATTCCGAACTCAATAAAATTTATGTAGAATTTTTGCAAAACACAAATGTTCTAAATTACAAAGACTCTTTGCTAATAGCCCACCTGAAGACGTTGTGATACAACGAAACCTAGGTCGTGGTAAAGAACTTAATGAAAGTAGAAAAAATACTACATCACGTAGTTTCATTTAATTGTGAATAATGAATTTCTACAAAATTAACGCCAAATATATTCAATATTTTAAATGTGTAATTATAACAAATACTTGAAATAAGATAATTTATAACAGTCAAATATCAAAAAACTATATAAATGTGATATAAATGAAGTGTGATATAAATGATTATTATACCGATTACAAGAGCCTCACTTTAAACGATATTTAAAATACTTGATATTTGTTTATTGACATGTTTGGAAAGAACGTCATTTAAAAATATATGTAACATATAATACAATTAACTTAATTTTAATACAATTAACATCATATTATAATAAACAAAAAGTAAAATACTTTTGTACTGATATAACAATAATTATATAAATCCAAAATTACATACAACCAAAGTATTAATTATCAGAGAGAAGATATGGTTACAGATCAGCGTCTCCTTTATCCTATAACGTAATTAACTAACTGGCAGTCATGGTTTCATCAGCATATCTTTCCATTATTTTTATAAAATTTACTAGTTAATTTTTAATTTTATGAAGCCGTAACCAGTCAACTAAATCTTGAGATAATTATATCAAATTACCAGGATCCAAAATCATCTGATTTATAAAGATTCTATCTTAATAATATTTAAAATACTACTTTGTTTACTAATATACCGTTTAATTGAAGACAAATTTATCAATAACTCAAAATAATAAAGAAAAATAAGCACAAAATTGTTTAAGAAGAAAATAAAGACATAGCCTTTTGCTTTGGATATATTTTCAAATGATTGTTGAACTCGATTTTATCAGATCATACATTCAAAGAAAATATAAATAGTAGGTCGTTCAAGAGAACTTTCTTTTGATAACAAAATAAAATTTTATTAAAAAATAATAAATAACAGCCAACAAAGGCTCATATTGATTACACGTAATATTTATCCATTTATTTATTTCTTGGAAACCCCGTGCCCAACTTACAGTATTACCCACAGCGCTGGGCGTGTGGAAGAACATATGACAAATAGTTATAAAACAATGAGGAATAGAACACTACAATCATAGAGCAATAATATACAACTGAAAAGCAAACACACAGTAATTTGAATAAATATAATATAGCAATCAGTATGTATCACTTATCAACGCTATTACCTCTTTTCTGAAGCGGTCGATGGAGCAAAAAAATATCTAGATTTTGTGCATCTCGCAATACTGCATTAAGCAATGTGAGTGAACGAAAAACAGGTGAAAGACGAAGGACAAAATACAGCTGCAAAATATCCGTTCGCGCTCTAGGCAGGTGAAATAAACAATGACAGGTGAAATTAAATTCGATAGGCAGGTGAAATTAAAAATCGACTTTTATTTGAAGCAATCTAAAATTAAAAATAATAATGATTTACCATGATTAATGTAACAAATTGCACCCGACATTTTTGAACTTTGTACTTGTTAGCTTTTTATGAAGTTGCTTAGTCGGTGCTAAGTTAACAAGAATTAACATGTTTAATAGCAAAATCCAACGAGAAATCCTTTCTACTGGTAATTTTTATGTACAATCGGAATCGATTTAAAGAAGTTATAATTACTATAATAGTTATTTTTGTCAATAATAATTAGTGCACTCACACTCTTAGTTTGCGTGATGAAATAACATTTCTCCCTGGTTTGAGAATGGAAATAAATAACATATGTTTAACTTCACTTGTTTTTACCAAACTTTAATTGTTTTTATCGTATTCAGTTAGTGAAGAGGATAATTAAGTATTATTTTTGATTTCAATACTCCATATAAAACCTTGAGTAAAACTTATTTTGAAGTTTCATTTACTTTATAATTTTTATTGGCTAGTAACACATTGGTTGGCTAATATCGCCGAACTTGTAATGACAAAGGAAAGGGAGGATTGGTAATAAAATATAGAAAGAAAATATAAAGTACACATACAAGTTACAATATTAGGCAACGGTGACATATATTTTCACAAGAGTTTATACTAACTCAAATACGTATTAATATCGCAGAGAATCCTGTTCGATCTACTGATCTAGAGATCTTGTTCGATCCTATGTAATCTACTCTCCTTAGCCTGACACACGGTCTGTTATTTAAAAAAAATGCCTTACTCGCTATTAATCTGCTATCATTCTTTGAAGAGTTTCATTGTTTTAAATACATGCACAATAATCATACAATGATTCCTCCAAATAGTGCAATGATTGTTTTTAACAAAAATTGTACAATTATGTAAATGTCATCATTCACGGGTAAACCACTGCAATTCGTTAAGTAGGTTTATAGTCAGTCTCTGAAACATCACTATAATTCCATCATCATGTAATTACACTCTTAGATATCGGATTGAGAAATGAAACTACCTTTATTAATATCTTTGTAAATAAAGAACCATTCAAATCCGTTCATGAATTCCGGAGATATACGTTATTTTTTTAAGTCAATTAAATGGTAAACATATGATTTGTCCCTATTGTTAGTTCCAATGCTATTTTATTATCTTTAACACCTAATCTTTAAAGTCGTTACTCAGTTAGGGTGGATTTGACAGTTCTATAGTTTTATTCTAAACCTCAACCGATGGTGGATATTGTAATCCAACAGTGAGTAAGTTAAATGTTCAGATTTGGATGCGATTTTTAAAGATGAACTTTTCTGAGAATTATATTAGTCTTGTTAAGAAAGATTTTATTTATTTAATTGGATTACCATTGTTACTAGACTAAAGAAGCATTAATTATTTGTCATAAAATTAGTTGAAACTTTTATATAAAATGCCGTTAACATACATGTTTGTCGTCAATACCAATTTTTTTTTATTCGCCTATTTAGGAAGAAGAAACCGTAACTTTCAATTTAAATTTGACATCCACTTAATAAATGACCTAATGACGGTCTGGTCAAAGTTTTTAGATAGTGAGCTAAAATATTATAAGAAATTATACACGACATCTTTCCTTTTATATTATTTCATATCATACAGATACGTCTTTACATTTATACTAATATTATTCTATTATACTAATATTATACTATTATACTAATATTAAGTACCCGACATATTACTGTGTTTGAGGCTATAAACGTATTGATGTATAATGTTATTTTCTATTCATTGTATTATAAAATTAAAGGTTATAAAAGATAAGTATAATGGTTCATGATTCAAGGTATAAGAAAGCAGCCTTTTCATGTTTTAGTGTTTAGTAATATATTTACCGCGTCTAGGTTTTTCATTCTTTAGTTTTCTTGCAGGTAAATAAATCCTGTAACTTATTTTTCTTACTTTTCTTGAAAAATTTGTGCAAAATATCTAATTAAATTTAGCTGTTAAAAATGTTTCGTAAATTTATAAACTAGAAGAACAAAATAGGTTATGGGTTTTCCATATCGTTTTCGAAATTCTTTCTAAACCTTTGAAACAACGAGCTAATACTGAAAAAAATCTTATAGGTTTAGAGTGTAAATGATGTCCATTAGTGAATATATACAACTTAAATTCATGTGACAAAATTGATATTGAATTTGAAATTAGTATTTAAAAGCCCGTAAATTTTCAAAGCTAAGTTATGTAATCAGATAACTCGTACCTTCAAAAGAATCCTTAAGATCGTTAGTCTCAAGGTTGAGAGAATAAAACGTGATGCTTTTAGATATCAAGGTGACCTTTTATCGTACTAAAGGAGCAGATATATTTTTATTTTTTGCAGAAAATGGCATTGCTTTTTTTTACTGACGTTGACATTTCGCTTTACAAATAGGTCCCTATCTTCTAATCACTTTTTAAAGTGAAGTATAAAATGTACTGTTATATAATTACCAAATATTTCTATTGCTCAAGATATATTAAGGAGCAATATTAGGTTATCTTTTTGTGTTGAATAAATGAAAATACATAACTATAAATGAAATAACAGGAATTTCAGAAAATAAAAAAGTTTACTTGGAAAAGTTTCTGTAAAAATTAAGCTATAAAATGTAATGAGATAAATTTAGCTAAGTGCTTCAAGAGCTTTGCTAATTAAGCACACACTTGTTAATTACGCTTTTGCGCCTATATTTATTAAATGTCATATTTTTAGGAACATTGAACTTGGCCGTGATAATTTCTTATCTCTGTATTCCTTTGCTTTATGTTAATATTTATAAAACCACTAAAAATTTCACTTGATAAACTCATTTAATTTTTTTTAAATTGAAAAAGTGAGAAAATGTTTTGTATTTTTGATTTTCCAAGGCAAGAGTATTCAATCCTTGTCTGTGAAATTAATATTAAAAAAATAACTCGTGCGTATAGTTTATTAGTGTATCCGTACACACACACACATACACACACACGTACGCACGCACGCACACGCACACGCGCACGTACATGCACACGCACACGCACACACACTCACACACACACAAACCCTATTTCTTTTTTAACGCTTTTTTAACATAAGTTTTACAAAAACTTCGTTTTTTTATCTCTTTTTTTCACGTTAACTTTCCTTTTTTTATAGTAATATATTGTTTTATATGGGTTTTAATTTTTTTTCTCATGTTTTTATAAAATCTTATTTTTTGGAACCGATTCGAGAACATTAATATTTTATTTTCCCTTTTCTTCACTCTTTTCTTTTTATTGGCAAATTCGATTAATTATATTTGATTGTAGCAATAGTTGGTTTCATTGTTTATTTATGTCATTTACCTTTTTTTGGGAAAACTTCGACTGTGTTTATCACAAGTGTATAGCTAAGGCTTTTTTCAGTAATTTACTACTCTCTAGAATTATGCTCATTACTTTGATACACCGAATAAGAAATAGTATGAAATAAATACGAGCATGGTCTGCCATTTGAATTAGTATACGAGCAAAAAATGGCCATCATTTAGGTTTAAACCTCAGTTTCTTTTTCGATAAAATGCTCCTTAACAGGCAGTAATAATGTGACTTTTTATCGCACTAAAGAAGAAGAGGTATTTTTTTTTGGCAGTAAATGGCATTGATTTTTTTTACTAACTTTGATATCTCGCTTTACAAATAGTCTACATTTATAAAATTAGGAAAATAAACCAACTGTTTTCGACAATACGAAATTCCTTTCAATGATAACAAAGTAGTTTTTAGGTGTTTCGATACAAACCAAAAATTGTCATTAATTTTCCAATCTCTTGCAAAATGAAATTCAATTTTTAAAACGCTTAAGTAACAAGAAGACTGATGCACGTATAGAGTTCGCGTATATGTAATAACAAAATAAAAAACCATGGTGAATTTATATGAGAATATGTACTAAGCGAATATATAATTCTGAGTATGCAAATATATAATTTACTTTTTTATTATATTTTTAGAACCATGTCTGTTTTTATGATGTATAGATCCATATCTACTACGTATTTGTTATGCACATCAACATAATTTTTTTCTATTTTGTTACCGCAAATACTACAATTACGTTAATTTTAACACAAATTTATAAAATTTCAAAGATTGGGAAAACATTTTGTTTTAAATAATTGGTCCACTGTACGAAGTATTTCCATAGATATAATACAATTTTCTTATGTGTATTTTTTTTATCTAGAACATATTCATCCGCTCTATTTTTTATATTTTTATTCATTACTACATATTTATATATTAGATGGCTCAAATCAGAGAAAAAGATCAAAAGCTGTTTTTAAAAATGTGTTTTTTTAATTAATGAATATAAAACATTGCCAAAAACCTATCAAGCAGGAATAAAATTTGCATTATGAGGATTTCGTTCACATTCAGGCGCTTATAAATTGCATATTATTTACCTTTGAGTGTGCATATTATTTCTACTGAAATATTTACAAGTATTAATCTTTCACGACGTAACTAGACTGCAACGCAATATATAATGAACTTTCACAGGTATAAAAATATAGTGCACATTTCAAAATTTACAATATATTTTATAACCGGTACAATTTTCCTGTAATCTTCCAGTCAGACTTTGCCAACTATATTTTTTGCATGATTTTTGGCTAATTAATTTTGGAAACGAAGGGCGGAGTTTTATGTTTTGTATATTTTGAAAATATCTTTTTTATGAAAAATCTTTTCAAATGATGTCCCATCTAATTTATATAACGAAAAAAATATGTTTAAAACTTTTTGACAAAATTAACAACAAAAATAGAAAACCGTGAATATATTGTCTATTATATCTTTCGTAGGCTTGAAAATATGGTAAATATATGAAAAATTATAACATCTAGAATCATCTAAAGTTTCCTTACAGCTTTCGCATAAGCTTCCGAAAACCGCCATTTTTTATAACTTCAGTGTAAATAGTTTTCCCGCATATTTCCCCGTATATATCTGAAGATATAATATCTAATTATGAAAAAAATATTTTGGAAAACCGAGTACTTAATTAGCCCCCGCACTATATATGAATTTAAATAATTTTTCACGAGTACTCAATTAGCCCCCCTAAAAATTTCTTAATAAATATTTTTGAGTTTTATCTATTGCGATATGTGTGAATGAATGTTTTTCAGAAAAATGACTACAATCGACAAATGGCAGACACTGAGTAATCTTATGAGGGTTCTGTTTCCCCTTTTAAGTACTAAATATTAAGCTCAGTTACAGAATAAGTGTAACTAAATATGTTTAAAAAATTTAGTGATAGTGTAAACTAGAACAATTTAAGGCCAAATCACCGTTGTTACATTATTAAATCCTCTCAGGGTTTCAATACATTTTGGGTTATATTTTTGGGGCAATATGTTTAGGATGAATATCAGGGAATAAAATATTAATAATTATTTGAACCCTAATATCGTGACTGAGACATTACATGAGAAGAAATTCCTAATATAAAAATTTTCAATTGCGAAAGTCAACATGTTTATATGGCTAAGTTGCTATATCATACTAGGTTAGGATATTTGAATTGTTTTTTGCAATTATGGACACAAAATTTCATATTTCATTAGGCTAAATCGTTCGTTTCGGTTAATCTGTCTCTTGCAGAATTTCATCTTTAAATTTGTATTTTATGCGTAGTGAGAGTTCAATTAAGGAGTTAACAAAGTTACATATGAGTATTATCACATGTAGGATTCTCTTATTACAAGTCTCAAATCTCATCAACGCGAGCGCTGAAGTGGGAATTCGTTGGTAGCAGAGCGAGGGGACGTACATATTTTTTTCACAATTCACAAACACAACTATTTACATGAATGTATTGTTGTAAACTGTCAAAGAATCTATATGTCCAAATTTGTAAATTTTTAAATTGTTCGTTTTTGAACGTTTTTAAGCATTTCTTTTCATGGACCTTCTATGGCCACACAAGCCCCAAAGATTCAATAAATTGAGTAAAATATATTTATTTGCCGCACTATGATACACCTCGAGGTATACCGTATTAGATTGGCGATGTGCTACGAATATATCATATCAAGATGTTATGGCTATGATCAATTATTTTCCTGAAACTGTCATTTTAACAATATATTAATGTAGGTAATAATATTTCGAAATACGTTAAAAGCTTAAGTAGGACTTTTAGTTACTTAATCATGAAAAGTTTGCTTGTAGGGTTTTTTCTATCAATATTAGCACATAGATTATTCACAATAAAGTACAGAAATTCAATTCACAAATTCTACATGAAAGAAGTTGAAACTACTAAACAAGCCATGTCCCTTAGCTGAAAACAACTTGTTATAAACGTATTAAAAAAAGTAAGGTGTCAAGCTATCGCAAGATTTAGCAAAACGGTTTGTCTTTAATTTGTGGCTTTTTAACAAGTGAAGCATGAATAAATCTGTAATAACTACTTTTTAGTGATAGCTTATTTCACATGTGGAACATATAAGCAAGAATATTAAGTTTCTAAAAACTGTAGTCTCGTAGTAAGCAACTTCCAGGAAGTTTCTTCACTAAATATGCAATCCGCATAACTTGCGTTGCCTTCATTATTTAATTCATATCTTAGCCAAGCATAAAAAAGATGTTCAATATGAAGTATGATTTTATAAATTAAAAGGCATATTTGAAACTACAGCTCATTGTAGTCTTTATTGCGCCCCACCAAGAATTATTTTTTTAATTATAGGCTCTTTAAGTGTATACTATCTCATTGGTGCTTTGTTCTTGTTAAAATTTGTGTGATTGATAAGGGTGTCTATTTATAGAAATGTGCATGAAAAAAGTCTTTATAATCAGTAGTGAAACATTTGTTCAACTCTGTAAAAAATTTCAATAATACATAACTCTTATTATATGTGCGTGTTTGCGTGCGTGTGCGTGAGTGTATGTCTGTGTATATTTAGTAATAAATAGACATTGATTATCTCATTGTGAGTCCACTATCGTGCGTAAAATAATTATAAACAAAATCAAAAATACTGCTTAAAAGTAAGAAATAAGGAGTTGCAATAGACTACTTTCAATTATAATAGGTAGTATTCATCACAGGAGAATTTATCAGTTGGGCGGTCTGTCTGTGGCAAACCAATCCAAATCATAAAAAATAATGCATCACTCTTCAAACAGACCATTTTCTTTTTAATTATATTTTTTTTCGATTGTGTGTCCCTATGTCAGATTTATGTAAATCCGTGATATGCAGTTCAAGTGCCCGTTCGGTGTGTATGAGTGTGTGCATGCGTGTTTGTGTGTGTGTATGTGTGCGTGCGAGAGAGTGTTCGTGTGTGTATTACTATACCTCTTGTTTCGTAAACATATAAAATGTTTTTCGTAACTGGAATTTAAGTATTGAGGAGAACCTTTCATTTTGTTTTAATGTCATATATCCTTCGTTATTTACGATAAAAAAAACGGGAATATTTGGAACATTCTTAAGATATTCGAAACGGGGAATGCTTGAATATTTAAAATGGACTTTACTTCATAAAACCGAATCAGCCATTTTGTCGCTATGAGGGAACAAATAAAATCATATAGAATCCTATATACGTAACACTCTTTTTGCGCATCGTGTAAAAAGGCAGCACGCGGAACCCTGAGACCTTAGGGATTTCCTTTATCTACTCACGACAAAGTGACTATTTAAGTACGTAACACACCTATTTTGTATGACGATTTCCCGAAAACCATTAGTTGTAGAGAGCTGGGACCGGCGACAGTCATTTTTATATTTGTACTTTTATCAAATTTAAGTATTTTACGGACTTGAGATATAGCACAAGAATTATGAGTTTTTGATAACTTTTTGAGAGTATTTTATTTTGCGTTGCAGTATCTCTGCCAATTTAATCCATTTCAAATAGCAATGTACAATTTTTTATCAACTGGATTTTAAGTCTATCAAGAAAAATATCGGAAGTGTTGCGAATTTTTGGTAGTTTTTCAGTGTGTTTTGTTTTATGTTTACAATGTTTTTACCCAGTTTTGTCCATTTCAAACAGAAACGTAAAACTAATCAAGATTTGGTTTTCAAACAAGTTTGAAAACGATTCCTTAAATACACATAATTAAACCCATACATTGTTTACATTTTTAGCAATATCAAACCAAGTATGTTATGTAATTTTATAAAACAAAGGTTGTAAATTTGCCCTAACTTGAAGTTTCAATGGACATATTATGTAATAAAAGAAATGGAAAAAATTCAGCGTTTTCTTTACCTCCACTCCAAAATTCCTGTTTAAATATGTTTATGTGTTAACAATTGAAATACATATGGATTGTTGTAATTGATCAATGTAACAAATTTCAATAATCTACGTTAAAAAATAAAAAAGGGGTTATGACACACAGACATATGGAAGGGGACTTGAATAATTTTATAAGGGTTTTGTTTTTTTTTCTTTTTAAGGTGTGGAATTCTCAAAATTTAAGTTAACTTAAACTTTTGCTTTATTAATATATTTATCCGTTGGTTTTTAAGAACCTCCGCGAAATTTTGATGGCTAGTAAATATTTATTTCATATGGTGGAAGTCAGATACTGTTTCTTTTACCTCTGTTTCTAATTCAAGTCATAATAACTTTATAGGGACTGGACTCTTAATTTTCTGTAACCTCTAAACATTTTCTGCTCCAAATCTTTCATTTACTCCCTGCACAACTTTGATCGTGTTTGAAGTCATAGTCGTATTGAAATATGAAGTTTCTCTCAATCTCACCTTGTCGTGTAGTATTTTGTATCTACTCGTCTATAAATACCCAAGTGCATGAGTTTCTATTTGAGTTGAAGTACTTATTGGGTTTTTCTAAATACATAGACTTGGTGATTTCTCCATAAATCTTTTATCTTATTAGCTTGTCAACATAGCATGGTTATTTTGTTTTTTTGAGAACACCTACAGCGTTATTATTTGCAGAAATCTTGGTAGTATGAAATTTTCTTCGATTTTTTTAATTCCCTACTACCTCAAATTTAACTTATGGAGAACTATGTAGATAAGGAAAATCGAGTTGTCCAAATTAAGGAGTCCAAGTTCCTTTGCAATTTTTACAATCGGTTGCTATTTTTATTTACAGTTCTCTATGGTTACTTAAGCTATACTTCCGAGACAGAAAGCAATAAATCGTTTCTAGAACCTATTATCCATCAAAAGGAATCAATTATACTTTAATGTGGTTACCTGAGAAATTATAAATAAAAACACTTTCTCTCTAATTTAAAATGTGAACATAAATTGTATGGTGTGAATTGGTTCCCCTTTTGATGCGTCTTTCACTCTGATTGCACAATTATTTTTTACTGCTTACTAATTTTGAATTCAATGTCTTTCCCTTTCTTAGATGAGATTTGTATATTTAAATTTTTAATCTGTAAATTTAATTCTATAAGATTTATTCTTCTATTATACTCAAAATCCTTTTAACTTTTTGTAGTTTATTCGGCGAATGGAATTTCTCTTTATTTACATTTAAAGAGTCTTTTCTGTGTTTTTTTGAATCTCGTACGTTTTGAAATATTTATTATATTTAGAAACATACAAACTTGAAATAACTTTTCTGTTGTAGAATCGATATTTTTTGTATTTTCAAAAAAAAATTGGTTTAGGTAAATTTTGAGTTCTCTCTGTTATTTTCTTACAATGATTCAAAGAAAAGTGTGTAAGTTTATATTTTTTTAAAGATTTGGATATAAATAATTTAGTTACCTGAACTTTTGATGTGCATCGTTTTCCATCTTATGGAGTTTTTTTAAATAAAAGTATTTACATTCAAAGTTATAATTAAGAAAACCAAATTCTAAGATTTATTATTTACAAAGCTTTCAATTTCGAATTGATTTAAAAAGAAAAAGTCCCTATAGTTTATATTCTTGCTTTTTGATCCATGGAATTGTAAATTGAACATTTCATGTAATACTGTATACATTTCGATGTCATAAACTATTAGTTTTATTTACAAGTGCTCCAAAACACAATACCTGTAGGTGGGTTAATCTTTGTGTAAAGTTATAACATAAGTTTGAATCTAACTTAACCATTTCGCAATAGCAAGATTTTGTATAACATCTTTATCTATTTCGAATAATCTGAATATTACTTTATTTTACCGAAGTAATTTAAGTGTATATCAATATATGAATAATTTGAGCACAAACATTTGCAAAAAATTCTCATTATTCATATTTGTTTCGTTTCAGCCACTGTAATATTTCAAGATTTTTAAATACGCGTAAACCGATAATTTACAATTACAAATAATTTTACCTCTGGCCAGAAGTTCCGAATAGAATATTTTGCTCTTCCACGGTTTATCTCTTTATTGCTGACCTCTGTATTCCATATTCTATAACTCTGTATCCATAAAATTTGCACCGATTATGGAAAGCAATGACTATAAATTCAAAGAAAGTTTGTATTTGACAAAACTTTACTTCGAAGGGACTAAAACCCAACCAACAAATTTTTTTAAAATACGTGCAAGGATGATGTTAGATACAATTCTGCAATATATATGTGTGCATATGGTACGTACTTGAAATGTTTTAAGGATAGGTAGAAAATGCTTTTATATAGGTACGTACCTAATAATAATAATTCATGTAAGTTTATGGGGATACCCCGATTAAATTATTTAAATAGTCAAAAATAGTTCGAATAAATATTGTTATAAAATTTTATATTTTTAATGGGTATATATCGGTTTTAAGTAAAACGATCTGGGTTATAATGATATGGTTTTTTTTTAAAAATAGAAAAAAACTAATTGAGTTTGAGTTGATTTTCTATGTTTTTTTTATTACTTTTGGTTCTGATATTGCTTACAATTTTTTGTGTTTATGACATATCTGACAATTTAATTGTAAATTCATTAGCTATTTGCTTAATAAATTCTCAATAAAAAATGCTGCATTCGTTTTATAAGCATCATGATAGTCATTTAACTAGAAAAACATTGAGATTTCTATAAAAAGAATAATGCAGCGACCATATAATTTTTTATATTTAATCAATTTTGGTTAAAACTTATTCCTGAGAGGTAGCCATTTTCAAGGCAAAAAAGCTATAGCACAAAATATTTATAAAAATCCACATTTCTTCCATATTTGGAAATTTCTGGCATGTTCATGTTCTACGAAGATTATTAAAAATTAATATTTATTAACCATTATTCATCCAGTTGATGATGACAAAAGTTGCTATCATATAAAATTTACTATACGGTTCCGATTATTACTGATTAGAAGATATTTACCGCGAATTGAATAGAAATTTATGATCATTTAAAATTTTGTTTAATTATTTTGAATCTATAGAGCTTAATTTCTTCAGTGAATAATTCTTATGTTGCGTTACATAAATTTATTTATTTATTAATTATTTAATTTGTTATTATAAGAGGAAAAAGACCTATTTAATTCAGTCTTTTAAAAAGATATTTATATAGTCTAAAATGTATCTAATAAAGATTACAAAGTATATCAATGACTTAAAATTATTTAATTGGGTTTAATTATATAAAATTATGTATGCAATATCTATGGGTTCATTTTGTTTTGCAAGCCATGATACTTAATTTTAATTATGTTTTTTAACTTTTATATTTTGTCTATTAATATGGAAATAGAAATTACGATTCGAATAATTATAAAAATTGGTATTCTAATTTCGAAAATAAAGCTGAATTTAAATTCAAAAATACAGAAATGCTGTTTTCTTTTGTTTTCGATAACGCTTTAAATATTATTTCATTTTCGGTAACTATGCAGATCTTCAAAGCAGACTATTTAACTATTTAAATATATCGGTCAAATAAAGAAAATTATGTAAATTCCTGTCTCTTTTAGAATGAAATTATTAAGTACGTACCGTGGATTTATTTATATGTTTTGGGTGTATTTCTCTCTAGGACCGGAATGAGATAAATGGGGCTATCTTTAACGTGCAATTTACACCAAGCTGTGCGTCACTGTTGCGGTATACGAAAATAGATATAGATTTAACTGATCATGTACTATACTAGTTTACTACACACACACACACACACATATATATATATATGTGTGTGTGTGTGTGTATATATATATATATATATGTTGTGATACCTTAATCATTTTATTTTCTTATAAAGTATAACGCTTTATTTTTAGGAAACCTTTGATGCATATACTGACAAATTTTAGCACTATGAAAAACGAAAGGTTATTAGAATTGAACGATAAATGTATATTTTTAAAAAAAAATCACATTTACCCTTCATTCCTTATTTGAATGAAATTAATGAATATATTCCACAGTTGTAAAATATGTATTTTCTAACCCTATTATTATTATTGTTAGTCAGGACCGTCAGAATCGTCATCGAAGGATACCCTGTTGTGTCGTGAAAATATAAAAAAGTAAAAACATATTTACCTCAAAAACAAATTGGTTATAAAAATTTTCCAAATCGTGACTTAAAATTAACTAATTAATTATAATGGACTGTTTAACTTACCTAGTTTATTTTCCGCTTTCAGTAAAAGCGATTACTTTTTTGGGAACATTTATTTATGGTGCTTGTAAATTCCAAAATTATGTATATAATTTGATAATTTACTTCAAATTAGGCGAATTAGCTTCAAATTATTATCAAGCACAGTGTATTTATCGAACTTTGTATTAAATGTTAAGTTTCTAAATTTTATCATTATTTGTATCTCGATACAGGGCATGTTTGAGATAACTATAATATTATTAATAATCTCAGCCTAAAATATCTAAATCTGCGTGTGCATAGCCACGACCAAAACTATTAGTATACGCCTTTATTCGTTTGAAATCTACTCAAAAATTACAAATCATAAAATTCATAACAAGTTTCCTTTCTCAAGTGGTATGATGTAATGCAATATGAAAGGATCTGGAACTACAGCAGCATATCAGCCAAGTTTGTAAAAAAACCGAACACTGATCATATTGAATACTGAACTTTTTGAAAGGGTATATCAAATTATATATTAATAAATCCTCTTTGTAACTCAAAATCTCTTTAACCTAAAGACATATTTTTTTTCTATTAATTTACAAAATAAAATGCTAAATTTTATAAATCTGTTTCGAATCGTTATTGAGATATTAACACCCAAAATCTAACGGCTACTATTATCACTTACCTATTCATTCGCTCATCGCAAATGAAGACCACTTCCAGCTAAAACCATGAAATTGATAAGAAGTGGTCTCATTAGAGATACATAAAGAAAAAAAATTAAAAAAGCCACAAAGAAAGGTCATCAAAGATCATAGATTGAATTTATAACATATATAATAAATTATAACATATTTTATCGATGAAAATTAAAAAAAAGCTACTACTTACTAGCTCTGTTTTCTACTATTTTATCTGTTCACGAAAATACAAAAAAATATAAAAAAGTAAAACGAATAAAAAAATAATAAACGAAAATAAATTATAATGGAACTTAAGAAAAATTACTCACATCCAAACCAAAACGTTTAGGAAGGGCCAAGTTTGGTGATACCAACAGGTTGATGTGATTGCTTCAACGAGAAAAAATTTATATATATATTTGTCTAATTTGACTAACGTGATTTGAAAGTTATATAAAAATAATATTGTTTAAATATAAAACATATTACTTCCTTACTACTAAATCTTTAACTTGACAAATTTTTACATACGTGTCATTTATTTCAAATTTATTATTTAGAAAATTGTGGTTGGATAAGGCTATAGTTTTATCTAAAATTTAATTTTTCATTTTTCATATCGTTTTCCTTCTTTTTGTAAGTTCTTCGGGTATTGAAATTTTGCAACATTCGGCCACATTACTCATTCGTGGTATTTAACTTTTTTGAAATAATTTTAATCGCGTTCATCATATTTGTAAATCTGTAACATTCTCCAATTACCCACTGCAAGCTGCATGATGTTTGATCTGATTCAAGAAGTGTAATCAACACTACCGTAACTAGAATAAGAAATAACATCAAATGAACATCAACCATTACCTGTAATATACGTGTATTACACTATGGGCGTACCGGTTGTAATCGTTAAGATCTAAAAAATACGTTTTACCTCAAGGAAAAGATTTATAGTAGCTAGATATTTATTTTTATAATATATACATACTTTTACGGTACCAATGTGAAACAATTGTCCCTTAAAAATCAGGATTCCATTTAAGAAAAGGAAAATGTTTTTTAAAGTATTTCACGTTAATATAAATTGAATCATAAAAAATTATAAATTTTACAATTACATCTTTGCAAAACAAAATACATCGCAATCAAAGTGTTAATATTTAAAACCAAATTACAATTGCGATTATAACACGTTGTAAATAATAAGGAGACTGTGTAGATGAAGAAATTGCCTGTAATAACTAATATAAAACAACACCATAGTGAGTTAAATAAGAGTCAGTGCCATTTATGATGCACAGAGGTACTTAGCGAAACTATACTTATTAACGAAATTATTCTATTTAAGTATTTAATGGTTTTTATACCAATAGCTCTTGTTATTAGAAAAAGCTGTAGAAATCTACAATGCATTTATGAAACTTGATTGGTACTCTAAGATGAAATTTATCTTCGTCTCCCGCTAACGATTTCTAGACATCAGATGTTTTCCTCCATTGATGTTTCATAAACATATTGAAGTATTTTTATCATATTTAATCCGTACTTAGTTATAAGTCAAAATACTTACGCTTCATTAGCTGTGCCGCGACTTCGTTCACAAGTAGGTCTTTAGAAAAGAATAAATTTACTATTAGAATAAAAGACGTAAACCCATTTATTATAATAATTAAACTTTTTTGAAGTTACACTTCTTTAGGCGCGTTATGAAAAAAATATGGGAATTAAATTTTAGAGTGCACGCGCATGATGCAACAAAAATCAATAGGATAAAGTTGCTCACTAAACATATGTTAACTATGCTTGTAGTGACTGATACCATATTCATCATAGCCATTGAGGTATTTGGAAATACACAACACGTGTTTTATGTTCATATAAATCTAAGTTACATCTGTGTTTTTAAATAATATTTTATTTATAATAAAAAAAACACTTATTTGTTGTGAATACTCGTGATATAAGCATGTTAAAATATATTTTAAGTGAATTTTTCTAAGTGAGGTATGTATTATTTTTATTATAAATGAATACTAAAAATTAATAAATTATAATAAATTTCGGCATATTTCTTTTCATTATTGATTAAAATTTATTTATATTATTTTACTAAATTTAATAATTCATAACATACAGGTGTTTACATGAAATTTAATGCTGGGTAATCATTTAAATTTTTAAAGAAATTGAAATTAATTTTGAACTTAATTTAATTATGGAAAACAATTAAATAATAAAGTAGAAAAATAAATAGATAAAGAACTATATTTATTATTGTTAATATTTTGTTACTTAATTATTATGATTGTAATTCTAGATAAAAACATGAAACTGTTTGCTATTCAGTATGAGAAAATAAATTTTAATTTTTAAAATTTCGTTATTTAGATTATCCTATTTATATATTTTATGGAAATACAGGATAGGTGGTTAGTAATAAAAAAAAATAATACCAAATTCCTTTTGATATTGTATTTATTTTAAATTAGGGATCTACTAAAAAGGATTTCTGAACATTTATTCATTAAAGGGGTAATATAAGGATAGAAAATTTCTGTGGAATTCTGACAGTTTCAAGAGTTAGAAACATGAAATTTGGTAATTAAGCTCTTGTTATAAATATCGAAAACATATTTTAAAGCTTTTGAAAATTTATCTGCTAATAAGGTAAAATAGTGATTGAAAATCTATATGGGATTTCCATGATTTTTGAAATTAGGAATACCACATCCTCACAAAAAAAATTGTCCAGCCCTGTTTTCCATAGTAAACTAGAAACTACATGATAAAAAGCTTAGAATCAAACTGAATTAGTGAAAACTCCACTAATCCTATCTGAAAACTTCACTAAGCTATATACATTAGATTGACAAGGATAGAACACTTATATTTTTATCTGAATGTTTTATGGGAAATCTTCCAAATATTTAAGCAGAAATTTACGCTTAAGTAGAATTCAAAAATAAAAACCATTGCCAAATTAAAAAAAAGATTTAAAATGAAAGAGGAATCAAGAAATGAAAAAAAAATGTGATAAAGGAAATGTCAGTCCAAATAACATAGTTGCTGTATTTGATTGGCAGGCTGTCTTATAGCTACCTCATGGAAGTACAATAGTATTTTAAGTCAAAATTAAATAATAGTAATTTAATCACTTTAGAAGCAAGAAGGGTAACCTAATCGAGGAACTGATGAAATTGATTATATAATAGTGCAGCGAAAACAGGAGTTTCATTACCAAAATCTGAATTTAATACCAGATTGAGAATGCTAAGCAGCTTGAGGAACAGCGAGGATCTCATTCATTGGAAGTTATATTCGGAGGAATATACTATAAATGCAGGGATTTAAGCCACGATGAGTTTTACTGACCAACTAAGTAGTAAATAGAGCCGAAACAAAATACATTTGACCAAAAATAGGTGTCTAACTAGATTGTTCTAATACATCTACCTTACTCATCTAACATGGTGCATTTTGACCTAAATTCGAGCTATGGAGAGCAATTTATAAAATTAAAATGTTTTTTGTTTTATGCGTTTAAACATAACATTCTTTGCAAATTAAGCATCATAAAAAACAATTAAACCAAATTACAATCATGGTTGTTTTTTGTTTTAGAAAATTATTATATTATTACTTACATAGATATTTATTTATTCTCTCTTTAAAAATAATTATATGAAAACAAAACGGACTGATATGATTATGTATATATATATATATATATATATATATATATATATATATATATATATATATATTTATACATATATATATATATAATATATGAAAGTCAAAAAAAATTTCGTGACGTCTTGGCAATTTGTAGGGATTAAAACGTAAAGTCGAATGGGTTTAGAAAACATTTATTTAAGGATATATGCAGTTAAAAGAAAATTCTTAATACCGCAATTTTACTATTTTATCAATCTATATCTGAAGCAAGGACCAAGCTATCTACTAATTTGCGAGCAGGAAAAAAACAAATGCAATCTATCCTGGCGTACAGAGTGGAAAAAGTTTCCCAATGGTACGATTAACTGGAGTCGCTTTCTTAATTTTATAAAGTTAATATTTGTTGTAATATCTTTATATGACACTAAAAATATTTCCAATGTGCTCGAATCTTGAAGCGATTTAACAAAAGTTTTGTTCATTTTCAAACAGATCAAAAGACAAACAAATGTAATATTTATATTACATTAGAAAAATATTTGTATTACATTATTAAAACTCATTTATATTACATTAGAAAAATAACAAAGAAGTGCGCAGCTACTCGATGTGTAATAATTAGATGGATAGTTGGCGCTACGTCTATTTTAACTCGCGCAAATATATTAGCGAAATGGGCATGGAATGAGGTGAAGTGAAGAACCACTCGTGAGCAAGCTACCCCTCGCTCACGCAGGCACGAAAGCAAATGCCGTTGTTTGTTGTTTTTCGTACACCAAATTTTTCCATACTGTGTGTATTCAATATAAATTTACTTAGTTTCCTTCGATTTATTTCGAATTAAAGTCCCTCGTCCATATTTTCCATTTGATTAGTTTGGTAAAGTTTTGTAATGGGTTGAATAAATTTGATTATTAGTTGCTTCACTGTCTAAAAATGTAATAAAACTATAGAATTAGCTCGTCCATATCTGTTAACGAGCAAATAAATTTAAAGTAATATTACAGAAGTTATAAAATGTAAAGTATTGTTCTAAGGAAAAACTATAAGGAAAAGAGTCTATGTAACTATAAGGAAAAGAGAGTAATTTGACATTTCCATACAAAACGTACTTATTTGAAAAAGTTCATTTTCATAACTTTATAAATTGTACACTGAAAGACTTTTTTTGGTTCCAAACGAAAAGTGAAAATTTCCTTATAAACACGACTGCTACGATAGTGATACCAGTATGGCATGTCCAAACTTCGTTTGTAGAAATAAGATGGGCGAAGGATGAGTGACTACAGCGCTACGAGAGAAACACAAAAGCTATTGCCTTGAGGCAGGGAATATTTACTCGCATGTTGACTTAGTTTTTTCTTTGTATTGTTAATTGCTTCATTATTACCTATTTTTTCTGTAATATTATTCTGGTGCTTAATATTTTTGTATCTTTTACAGGCGTGAAAATATCGAGATTTTATATAAATTTTCTTTATAAAGTAATTATTTTGAAAATAGTTTTTCCAAACTCACTTTAACAATTTCGGAAATTGGGGAAAAAGTACCTCTTTTCCTCGTGTTTCATATTTAACATACTTTAGGAAACATAATTTAAACAATTAACATACTTAATTCACTTCCTTTTAAATGTCCATTGTCTGTATTTTTAAGTATGGATAATTAAGATGAACGTTGCACGATATGCTTTATCACTGTGATAAATTTTAAGTTTTTATGTGGAAAGGTTCATGAAAAAAGCGGCTGGGATAGATAGACGTACAGATTAGTGATTTATTTTATGAGAGATCATTTTCTCTTTTTAGGTTACTAAAGTTTATAAGAAAATTTGTTCGTTAATATTTGCTAATTGAATAGGAAATTACTGATAAATACTCCTTTATATACTTCACAAGAATTAAGATTGCGTTCGACGATTTCATTAAATTTTATAAAAAAATGTATACAAAATCCAAATGATTTGTTTCGACGTTTTTTTAAAATTATTTTTGTGTTACAGAAGTTTATAACAATATGCGTTGATTTTTTTTTTATTTCAAAAGCACTCTTCACTTTAACGATTTCATTGCTCGAAAAAAGAGAGCGCAGGCCGAACTACTCTAATCAGAAAATAATTTCCTTTATTTAATATGTAGTCTTTTTATTCTTTATAAAATAAAATATTTCTTTTTACCACCAAACTTCAATTCTTAATGCTGTTCTACAATTCATTATAACAAGAAAAATATTTTTGGCTGCCCAAATTTTTTTCAGAATGTTTTTCAAATAGTTATTAGTAAATAGTTATTTTTTAATCCCTCTGCTAATATAAATTTCCACGAAAGATATTTTTGCACAATTGCAGACGTCTTGAGTCAAGAGTCTTGGCAACTTGATTCTCCTTAACAATAAATGAGATGTAAAAACTTGGAGTCTATCATTATTGTCTGAAGTAAAAGGTTCACTTGCTTGCAAGTTTGTTTAATAAAGATAAAGAGATTTATTGAAACAAGAATTGCTTTCAAAAATAAAATCTATAAATCATAACTTTCCTAGAACGTTTGTACTTACTCCTCACATTTTTTTTCAATTCTCATAACAACCGCCCTACTCATAATATAAACATAGCCCTATGGTGATGAAATTTATGAAATACAAGTGGTATCGCTCTGCAAAACGTGACTTCCATTGTTTATTCGTTTTTCTAGTCTTCAATAATTTATTCTCTACTAAACTTCATGATGTGAATGAATTCTTCGTGATTACGTGTTTATTATACAATTAATTAATGAAAGTCTTAACTGTAACTATAAATGAAAACTTAGATTGGACCATTCATGTCTCTGAGCCAGCTAAAAGATTAATTGCACCACATAGGCCATGAAGAAGGCAGTGAAAATAGAAAAGACGGTTTATTTTACTTATTTCACAGCATCATGGTTAAGGAGTTACTTTTTTAAAAGAATGATACTATTCTAAAAGCATAGTACTAAAACGAGTTCATATAATTAGATTTTATAGCAACGTTTAATATATTTAGAAAAATCTGTCGCATTGTCGAAACGGGAAGAAATTTCATTGCATAATTAAAAAATGGACAATTCTAATTTTGAGTTTGCTTGCTGGATCATTGTTGTCATATATAGAAACAACGCAAAGTTAGTATTCTGTTTCTTACTGAATAAAATAAATACTCTGAAAATTTGCTTCAGTGAAAAACGGAACATTCTCACAATCATAATCTCATATCATTTTCACAATCATAATCTTATCCTTATACGATATTATTACATAAAGCATACTCAGTGATGTCAATTAGTACATAACAAATGCTAAAATACAATGAAATATAAAGAAAAACTAACAAAAAGTAACAATATAAATAATTAGGTACACCACCAATGTGATAGTAAGGAACAAGCTTGATTAATTAATGCAAAAGTATAATACAACACATTTTGAAAAATTATTCAATTAATGCTAAATCATAAGTATTTTTAATAAGTTATATAAATGTTAACAAAACGTCGATGTCATTATTTGTTAAATTTAGAATATTCACATAAGTTTCGTCAAATGTAGACTGCTGCCGGTCAAAGAGAACAAAAAGTAATAATAATTATATAAAATGATAAATTTCAAAAGTCGTAATAATAGTACCAATAATAATAATGAACTTTAGAAAAATAACATTTGCAAAATATATATTTATCAGCTAATTTCTCATTCACTGTATAATCAATTTAAGAAAAAATTGATATTTTTGTTTGTTTTTGCTTTGGGAAAAGCTATCTCCAGATATGTAATGCAAAATATGTTCGCAAAAACATTTTAACACACGGCCTTTATATTCAAGCTCGTTTCTTTGTCATAAAAATACAACACTGTGAAACTTGTAAGTATTTTAAGCGTAAAGTAGGGCAGTGTCAATTCTGCTTTGCTGTTTCTTTTCTCTAAGGTTTCATCTTATTTAAGTGATAGTGTAACATAACGGATAATATTTAATTAGACGGGTCTGAATAACGAACAGTAATAACTATAAAATTTATATTTTACTTTGTGAGTAAAACAACAACAAAATAATATGCAAGTCCGTAGAGTTATAAATAAAAGAAGGAAATCTTTTATTATATTAAATAATGTAGTAAATTTTTGGCTAACAAAAACAAATTACATACACAAATGTATTCAAATGAAAATTTGCATAAAATTAAAATATATAGAATATTTACTTTGCATTGAGGTTTTAAAGAAATGAAAGCTAAAAAATTTGTTGCCAAATGAATCTCTAAACAAAAAACTCTTTTTTCATATTCAACTCTCACTAATACTTAAATTATAATAAATCTATACACAGTACTTTCAATAAATACAACCACTTCAATCCGTAATAGCACATTATGGACAGACGATTTTTTTTAATTTTACTACTTTTTTGGAAATTTAAAAATTTTCACGAGTCATTAACATGGAAATGCATTAACCTATAACTTTTATTTCGATAAACGTAAGAAATGTGGGAATATTGCATAGATACCATTCTTAACGGTGGATGCGTACTTTCATTTGCCTAGTTTTACCAAAGAAGATTAACAAAGAAAAAAGATAACTAATCAGTTTAATTTCAAAGTCAAGGATTTTTGCAATTCGTGAATCAAAATTATTCCCATTTCAAAATCTTTAACATTCTCAATTTGCCAAGAATCTAAGATTATAAAAAATACTACCATCCATTTTTAAAATAAACTTATCGAAATAACTCTTAATAAAATGTTTTTTTCATTTGTCATTTAGGTGAATTATTATACTTCTTAACGATAATATTAGTCTAATTTTTATTTAAATTTCAAAACAAATTGCATGGTTTATTTCTTTTTAATAAGATAATACTTACAAATATCTAGAACCAACCAGAAGATTGAAATAAATTATAAAACTAAATAATTTGAATTTCAATTATTTTGTTAATCTGCATGAATGTGCAGTTAGAAAATAAATAAATTATATATTTTGCTATTAGCATAACGACAATTCACTTGATATTAAACCAATTGACAATAAATATTTGGCACGTTGCCAAACTATTTATTGGTGTTTTTCCCACAGGGTATTAATTTATGCATAATTATGATTTTAATTGTTGAAAAATTGTTGTTAATTTTAGATATACGAATAACAGTATAGTAACTGGAACTTAAATAAATAAAAAGTTAAGATTCACGTATGTCGAATAACAGAAACATCAATCTAGATATATACTCATATATTCAGAATAAATGCTTAAGCTTCAATGATTGTTGCATTAGGACACGAAATTTTGAGTAAAATTTTCCGACATAGTGTTTTACAAAACCATTAAATTAACATTGAGGGAAAGAGTAACAGAAACTTATTGTGAATTGCCCTGAGATTTAATTTATTTTAATGAGATAACAAAAATACTTTGCTCCCTTTGATCCCCTTAATAGCACCTGTTATGAAATTTGATGTCACGTCAAAATTTAACTTTCATTGCAACCGGACATGCGCACGAATATCTGCAACGTTAAATGTACGGAAAAATACATACATCCTGACATATCTAGTTCAAAGTCGGTCAAAAGGTGACAAATCTGATTCACTCGAAATCTAGTTCAAAGTTTAACTAATTTAGTAAGAACAAACTACTTACTATCCAAAAACCTTGTGACTTTGTTATGTCTTGTGAATGACAATACACATTTTTCAAGAATTAAAAAAAATAGATGCGACTGTTGAAAACCTACAAAGTTTCTATTTGATCAAATTCCCCAGTACCAATCATCCTACATTAAAAATACACTTTGTAAAAGACTTCGGTACAACATGAAAAGAGCATAACAATATGACGAAGATGTTTAATGTTAAACTTCAAATTAAAATTTCGTGATCTATCAGATTTTAGTTGCTTATATCTTCATGATTCTACAGATTCATATTTGACTCTTCATATTTGAGAATTGATTTTCGCTTGAACGTCTATAAACAATAATATTATTTAGGGTAATATATAAATTTTTTAATGGTGGATTACAATAAAACGTCGTCTATACCTTATCCTAAATCTAATAAAATTCGTCAATATAACATTCGTTTAATACGCGAATAATTAAACACACTTGCTGACTAACGGTAAACATTCCGAAAACAATATTTTTTTGTTTTCACTTTAATGTTGCCCTAAATATATATACATATATATATATATATATATATATATATATATATATATATATATATATATATATATATATATATATATATATGTGTATATATATACACATACAGGTCAATTCTACATGACTAGATCTAAATTTCTAATAAGAATTGAAATTTATTCTGTATATGGTAGAGGTTTGCCACAAAAGTTGACGAGATAAACAAGAATATTAAAAGCTTGTTATTTTTGTTTCGGAGTATATCATATGATTAGATATTGTTTACGTTAAATGGTTTTATTTGTTTTTATTATAATTTATTGCCAAGTAAATATTTATTTGTATAAAGAAATTAATTTCAAATGAGGATCGTAAGGTTAAATTATATTTATTTTGCTTCAAAAGCCTCTAATTTAGATGATATTATTTTTACTTTCATTTATTGCCAAGAGAACTATCCCTGCAATAAATAAATGAAGGAAGCATACAAATCGCAATGTTACAATAAAACCACATCAGAAGGTAATTAAATTAAAATATAAGAATTACTATAAGTAACCATATGAAACTAGTAAATATATTCTTTTAGAGTT
Source organism: Druceiella hillmani (assembly GCA_039881145.1). Classification (NCBI taxonomy): domain Eukaryota; kingdom Metazoa; phylum Arthropoda; class Insecta; order Lepidoptera; family Hepialidae; genus Druceiella; species Druceiella hillmani. Next base: position 1,156,830 of record JAYKKI010000032.1, on the reverse strand, counting down.
TTTAAAATATTAAAAAGAGTTTTGCGAGAGAGAGTTTTAAATGATTAAAAAGAGTTTTTCTGAAAGAAAAGAGATGTGCACTGTTGCTTTTAAGAGCGTTCCCTCATTCACATCATTAATGAGATCGGTATGATAAGTCAAAAAAAATGGTGTGGGATGAGGCTTCAATACAAAATACCGATCGATATTAACCGTAACATTGTTGTTACTTGAGACCACAACTGAAGTTATAAAAAATTGTCAAACGAAAATGATCTCGTTTTAAAATTACTTTTTTTCTAATACAAACAATTTTCAATTTTCAATAAAGTATTTCAATAAATCAACCAAATATAACTAAAATTTTGAAAGGAAAATAAAAATGAGCTTAAAAATATAAATCCGATTAGTTAATATTTTCAGATAAACACTTAAGTATTTACGTAAAGTATTAAAATATCTCGTTTTAAAACAACAATTTTGAAAGAAACATAATTGCGTAAATTCTAGATCATAAAATATGAAAAAAACTAAGTGTTTTTAAAGTTTTACGGCAAAAACCAAGTCGACAAAGAACATATTGATTGCCGTGTAGAAAATATATAGGTTTTGTGCAATGTGAAATTCCGTCACTTATAAAAATTGAATTATGTTCGTCTATTGTGAGAAGCAAATCTTGTGATAGAGGTATTCAAAAATAATCAAAAACATAAAACATTCCGATTCAGCATTTTTTTCCATCCGCAATTTTAAAGAAATCATTATCTTATAAATTACTTTTTAAACCTAGTCTAGTTGCGAATGTGGTTATATCGAAAACGTTATAAATCTAGCCCACTTAAACCTTAATTTCCAATTAAATTATTTTGGTGTTCATTGAAAAATTGTCTTTGAAATTTAACACCTATTTTAATACTAAACACAATATAAAAATAAAGACATATGAATAAGTATGTTTATACGCTTAGAATTTCTTAATATTATATATATGGTGAATTGTGTATATATATGGTGAATTTTTTGGACATACATTACTATATTGCTATATTTTACTGGTAAAATATTTTTCCCATATAGCTGTGGTAATTTGACATTGATAAACAAAAACACTTTTAATAACAAGCAAAGTAAACAATATTTAAAGAAGAATAAAGTGTATGTTTCAAGCAGAATAAAATTTATAAAAATGGCATTATCTTACCCGTTACCGTACATACTCTCCGTAAGAATAATTGACACAATACAGGGGTCAGAAGAAAGGAAACAAGAACGGGAATCCCAATCGGTAAACCCAGTGGCTCTAGCGGCGGTCGACGAAAATTCTCCGTAATCCTGTACTTTATAGTAAAGCGCGCACAGCTTTATATGTAGGTTAGAAACTCTTGTCTCTAAGTGATGGATATAATAAATTCCTGATACTAGAAATAATGGGGCTTCTTATGAAAATTAACACAAAAAGTGGGAAAATTTTCATGAAAAAAAATAAGAGACGTCTTGAAATTGTTTGTTTTATATGTTTAGTAGCAGGAACGACTTTCTATTTTAATGAACGGGTAGAAATATTATTACAACGATACAATATCCGAAGTTTTATTCAGTTAATCTAGAGATCACTAATTGTTAAAACGACACAATATCCCAAGTGTCACTTAGTTAATTTAGAATTTACTAGTGTCTTCTTCTTATTTTAACTATGACTTCTGATTGAACAGTAACATATTTTTTAAACCAAGTAACATATTTTTTTAACATATATTAATTATATTGTATTACTCACATTTATACTGATTTTCATTTTACAATATTGGAACGTGTAATATTTTGATCACATTGCTCAAAATAACAGTCGAAATGTCTGCATTCTATAATATACATATTGATACATGGGCAAACAAGCGAATATTTATACATAGAGTTGTCCAAAAAAATAATATCAAACGGAAGCACAGAGGTAGAGACTATCAAAACTCCTATATATGTTCAGCGAAATACCCCTATGTATATTCAGCAAAGCACACCTATGTATGTTCAGTGATTTTTTATTATTTCTAAGTTATAATTTTTTTATGTTTTTTTTAAACTAAACTCATAAAATAACGACAAACTGTTTCTTTTTGGCTTGGATAATTGTGGTAGAAACTTATTTTTTTACTACTTGGTCTATTGATAAAAACTTTCACTTATCTACCAATTAATATTTCCACAATTAATGAAACTACGTGATGTAGTATTATTTCTACTTTCTTTAAGTTCTTAACCACGACACAGGTTTCGTTGTATTACAACATCTTCAGGTGGGCTATTAGCAAAGATCTTTGCTAATAGCCCACGTGAAGATGTTGTAAGAACTTAAAAAAAGTAATAATACTATATCACGTAGTTTCGTTTAATTGTGAATAATGCATTTCTAAAAAATTAACGCTAAATATATTAAAAAATTAATATTTTAAAAAAAAAATAATATGAACACAAGATATTCTTCACACCATATTTTGAATATAATTTATGGCGTCATTTTAATAAAAGTTCTGTTACTCGGTCATCCAGAATTTACTTCAAAACTTTATTATTTAATCTGTTTTCGACGAGAATTATTAAGAATTTTTCCTCGCTAAGAACAGAAAAAAATAGATAATTAAATGTAATATGGCAGAGATTCATTTCCAAGACCAAAAATATAGTAAAATGTGTAACGTATTTCATACTCTGACGGTGAAGAAGTGATCATGATAAACAGTATCATGAATGATAGTGAATAGGGAAATCCACAAGGGAGAAAATCTTGTCTATAAGGCGATAATCTCTGGAAAGGAGATTAAAATACAATTATGAGTAAAAATTTCAAATTAAATAAAATATTAGTGAAACTTTAATTAAACACTAAATAATATAGTTAAAAAAAGAATATTAAAAGAAAAATATTATCTGAATACTAAATAGATTGCAAAATATTTAATAAATTCAAAACCTTGGCATTAAAAGTTCACGGCACTAACTAGAAAAAATTGGCCTTGCACCATATGGATGACGTCAGTCATGAAAGTTAAACAAGAAATAAAGAATAAAATCTTTAGCAGATTTTGATTTGGTAAAAAAAAATACAAAATTGGTATCATATTTTAGTTAACTTTTTTTATTCTATTTTTATTTTGTGTATACAGCTACTCTTAGTTTAATTCGAGATTTATTTATTTATTCATATAGTATATCTGGTCATATGGTATACGAGTAATGGAAAAATATTTTTCTAGGAACGATTCGACTACGCGATTTGTTCCTTGAAGATAAGGTAGCTTACCGTTCCGTATTACCGATAACAGATCCTTTGAGGATAGTTGTCTACGGCTATTTGTATGACACGTTCTCCCATTAAAAAAAATAATTGTGGTCTTTACGTTTCTCACGTTAATAAAATTAAATATAAAAATGTCAGTTTTAAAAATACTCCGCAGTCGTCATTTCCATTTGAAAAAAAATCAAATTTAAGTTAGGACCAAAATCAGCCGCAAATTTGACCAACCTTGTCAGTTTTAAATAACAGGCGGGCACCATTAAATTGAAGTAAATGATTTTTTTTTCATTTGTCGATATCTATTTTCATATGCAAAATAAATTAATAGCAACATGTTAAGATATTAAGCGGTGCTCTTACAAATTCTGCATATTAATATGCCCAAGGAATTTATTGAACGCACACATGTATATATATATATATATATATATATATATATATATATATATATGTATATATATATATATATATATATATATACCAGTTTTAACATTTTTTTTGCATTCTCCTCATCCAACAAAAAAAACTTCATAACTATTGAAATAAGCAGTAATGGTGAGGATCGAGTTTCAAACAGAATGAAGTGCATCCTTGATAAATAATAACTGAACTCTAATAGAATTACTCACATATTATTTGCAAAATGCAAAAGTTTTTATCTTTATTTTACGTAGTGGACGAACTTATGAAACATTAACAATGAAGAGGTTAGCAAGGGAACAAGGGAAATAAAAAAAGGGAATTATTGACCTTATACAGAGTGCCTTAAACGAAGGTCGGTGAAAATCCTTGATAATTCCTTTACCTTATTATGAAACGTGGACGGCTTCATAGGTGGGCAAAAACCTCGTTCGAACATTATATCGTCGGATACATACGGGGACTTTTTAATAAAAACTGATACAAGTAGTGGGCAATTATTAGCTTGTAAATGCAGGAGGCCTTATAGTTTTAAAAATATTTTCGTTTTGATCGAAACATAATTAATATGATTTTGATATATGGGTAGAAATTTGTCGAAACAAACATAATTTATTATATATTTTCCCAAGGGGTAATGAATTAATTTATAACTTAATAATGGTTTGTTCTTATCATGTTGATTATGATTTTTTATGGAAAGTCCTGTTTTCAAGTTACAAGAAATAAGACACCCCTCAACAGTTTGTTCGTCTTACTTTCTAATGTGAAACACCACTTCACAGACATTTATTTTAGTTCCCATATTGTAATATTGGTACGTGTAATATATTCGAAAAAGAGCTACAAGCCTAAAAAAAGATTATATCCGATTTTTCCATTCTACATAAAAACAAAGGAAAACGAACACGCAGGTAGACAATAAAATTAATTATTATGAATTATTTCCCTTATATTAACTTGTTTAGGGAGCAAACAAAGGACGGTGTCGAAATGAAGAGCTCGGAGCGCAATAGTAGATTTTAATTCGAGGTGAAATAAATACGGATTATTTTTTTATGCAGGATGCTGGTCATTTTAATATTATCAAACGTTTGAGTTTCTTTACTTTTGGACAAATACTTTAACATTTTTAATTTAGTCGACGTACGCCTTTATGCTGTTTCTTTTCAAAAAGTATGCGATAAAGAAATATTATATAACTGAACGTTTGTGTATGTGCTATTCGATTTTCTCAATCTAATTTCACAAAATCTTCATTTTACTTAGGTTTTTTACAATTTTGTTGTTTTTTAAAATTCTCGTTACATTTTGTATTTGATATTTTCATAATAATTTTGTATTTTTGGTGATATATTCATAATAAAATTGTCGTATTTTATGTCCTCCAAGAATAATCAGCAATATGACATTTTGCTTGGTTATGGTCTATTGTTCATTTCCGACTCCGTTTTCTATAAAAATGGTTGCGGCAAATACAGATGGACCGACATATCAGTGATCTTATAAAGATTCCTTTTTCCTCTTGAGGTACAGAACACTAATAAAAAGGTTGGTATATAGACTGGAATTCGAATTCGCTCCTTTCAGCCATGAATTAATGTAAACATATTTAAAAGTAACATTCGCTACTTCATCCAAGAGGTTGTTTTGTCATATTAGTTTTATTACGGTGAAATTATTTTCTTTGGTTTTATTTATATAATCACAATAATTTGATTTTACCATATCAAACTACATTCGCCTTTATGAAGAAATAAAGGGAAATTTCCAGTCACAACCGATAAAACATGCGGGCATTTGCGTCAATAAAATATTACCCTGACGATTTTGTTTCATATCTTCTCATAGAAAAAGACTTAAAAACGTATTATGTTAGGCAATAACGTCATTTAATGCCGGTTTAACCTTCCTTGTTGTATTACTTATGAAAATACTTAAGGTCGGAAAATTGTAACATCTGCTTGCTTAATATTCTAATACTAGTTTAGTCAAAAGAATAGCTTGTAGAAAATAAGCTGTGAATGCTTACAGTTAATATTTAATTATTTTGTATCTCACTAAAAATATTATCAAAAATTTAGAACATACTTTATTCGTTTACTTCGTATAACGTTCAGAAGGCTATTACTACTCTTAAGAAGTAGGTCATCCTAATAAATCATAATATACAAGCCATTCCTACAGTCAAAATAATGTATAACTTTATAATTTTGATATTTTGCCATAAAATATGGTTCTGCTTATTATTTTTATGGACAAAAATGTTTAAAAGATTCATAGCTTTTATAAAAATTGAAATTCTGAATGTATTTAAAGGAATACTAAAAATATTTGAGAAGCTTCGAGAATATTCCATGACCAAATATATATGCATAGCGCACTACGTCTCCAAATTTCATTCGGAGTTCGATTATTGATGATTTTATATCGAGAACATTGGATAACGTTGAAAGCCTTGTGAGTCACGGCTTGTCTCATGAATTTCATAATGGTCATGACCAAAATAAATAAAATTGAATTTACAGAAGCTACATACTCGTACATCACATATAATATAGTAGCTTCTAATACTATCTCTGAAGTCACGATTCTGCAAGGCGATAAATCTAAAGATTCTAGAGTATCTATTACAGTACCCAAGTCTGTCATTGGTTTTGATAATTAGAAATTGAAGTCGCTAATCGAAGAAGATTCGAAACTTTCAATGCGGTTTTGGATACTTATTTTGAATTCTTTCACGAAACAGTGAAGAAACATTTACACTAATCAAGCACAGTGTACAAATATAGCGTTTGAATACCTCACGAGTCAAGTGAAGTGATTTTGATACAGTTATTCTGCAGATAAATGTACATTACTTTTATCTTTTGCTGGTAATAAAAAGTTCTTTGTGTCTGTGTATCTTAACCCAAAATACTAATGATTGATCGAAAAGACAAACCAAAAATTTAATCGCATGACAAAAGTTGTCTTCGGTATTAAAGATAATGTTGGTCGGATATTCACAAATGCCTAGTAACGTTACTATTACTACAACAATATAATGTAATCAACTTCAAAGTTTACTTTTTAACTTACAATATTCATAATATAACAATCTCTTTTTTGCCTGAGTATTCTCACCCATATATTAAAAGAACTATTCAATTAAAATGATTATTGGAAAATGACGCCACATCGTCCTTATTCTTTAGATCTGGTGCCTAATAAATTTTCTTTATTTTAATCTTTAAGTAACACTTTGCGTGAAAAAAATACCTTGATGATGAAAACCATCTACGAATGATTGATGAATAATTATTAAATTCAAAGTCTGTGGGTTTTTATTTAGATACGCACTATATTTATAAAGTAGTTGGAGAAGGGTAGATGGTAAATGAGAGTACATATTTTACCTATAATTAGTAACAATAAAATCAGTTAATTATATATTTCTTCCTTTCAAATTACAAAATAAGAAATTTAAATACAAATAATTAGCAGTAAGAAAAATAGTAGTGAAATTAATTTATTCGTCAATGAAAATTTAAGAAATAGTTTAAAAAATTAAAAATTATATTTGTTGAAATGCACCGCAGCCATTCAATGATGTATTTTTAAATGGCACGTAAAAAAAATTCGTTGATATTAAAGTTCACGAAGGCTATAAAGGGCTTTTTACGTCAGAAGATTAGTTACACATCCAAATGCGTATTATATAGTTGGTTTAACGGCAAGTTTCCTTTACTCATTAATACTACCGATGAGTTTTTTACAGAAGTTTGTATCGAATCTAAGTTTAGAATATTATTTACTTTCAAAGTTTGTCACAAAACTTTCATATAGAATGATTTTTATAAAAAGTTGCCATGAAAAATATCATCGTACTAAAATATCATACCAACATATTCCTTCGGTATACATATTTTCCGTTACCGTGTACAGATTTTATGGATACAGTTTGAGGATATTTTCGTCACAGGTATGATGCAATAAATTTTTAGGGTTTCAAAATAGTTTCTCCTGTGAGTTCATCTACAGCTTTATAAAAATACCTTATAGTGGATGTACTATTCCGAATTTAAGATACGTCCACTTTGCATTAAAAGGATTTTTTTTCATAAAAGAATTTTACTTCATAAGCAATTGTATGTATTTGTCTCGTAACACTTTATTCTCAATTTTAATATATTCCGTTAAGATGTCCGTTCCGGTTTTAACTTGGAAAAAGGAACAATGGGTGCATTGTTTTATTTGGTTTTAGTGTTTGGTGGAAACATTGTCAAAACGGTACAAACACCGAGATTTTCTCAAAAACTATTTGTAGTTAAAATTTTAAATTTAGTACAGAAAAAGAGTATGGTAAACCAATTATAGACATAAAAAATAAAAAGTTCAATATTTATTTTGAAGGTTAATTTCATATAATTACACAAATAACATTTTATTTTCACTGGCTACATTTCGGGTCAATTTTTGGTGTCATTCTGTAAAGATAGCAGTGTCAAATTTATCAGTCGAAAAGCTGATTAAATAAAAATATTTTTGTAGTAGATTCTGGAAAAAAGAATTACTTAAGCTTTTTTTAAATGACGTCAAAAACGAAGTTTAAAAACATATTATTTTGAATATCTTATGTTTCTGTTAATTTTTTGACGTCATGAACATATCAGTTAGCAATCTACTCTATGAAAAATTAAGTTTATATCGCAGTTATTTATGTCCAAAAAATATTTTGTCTTTAATCTACGAGTTTGGAGATTCGGATCGCTTTTGAAATTCTCTGCCTTTTCTTATATAAATATATATATATATATATATATATATATATATATATATATAAATATTATGAAAATCAATGTAATACATGCAGACAAATATTACACTGTTCCACATCAGCCATAATTTCTGTTACATAAATTGTATTCATGCCCGAATAGTATGTAAGTTCATAATTTAATTAGTAATCTATATAAATATTATAACTATCGTAGAGACCAAATACATTTTCTAATAAATTTCATGCATTTTTTCGTAAATTTAATATTTTACGTTTATCTTTTAACTTTAATATTTGACATTTACCGTCAAATAACCTTTCTTCACCGTAAAGTTTTATTTAAAAATACCTACACAACATATTGATTTTCATAAATACATATCTATTTTAAATGACAATACTATTACGTTTATCCGGCAACTTATATTTCATTGTTGTTCAAGTTATTGTATATTTTACCAAGTTTCAGTTGTCAAGAAATTTATTATAGTGATATAATATTTTGACAACTCATTCCAGTAAAGGTTAGTAGTATTTTAGTATATTTTACGCAACAATTTTCTAATATTACCGCAGTATTATATTGAAACACTATAAATGAAAAAGAATGCTTACAAAATCTCATTGAGAAATGTTTAACATGAAATCCAGTAAGTTTATGCAGAAAATATTACGTAAATATGTTTACAGTACGAGGATTCCGTACATACGCAAATGTATACACGTTTATATACGTAGTATTTTTATGGATATATATAAAAATGTGATATTACTTTTCATTTTTTGATTTAGTTACCTACCGTTGAATAAGTTATTAAGTGGCATTTGCGTTTTTTTTGTAACTCTAATAAAAAAAACCATATTTTCTATTTTTTTATTCAAAGAAAAATAACCTCTTTTTATAATAGTTATCAGTCTTAAACTGGAATACCTATGATACTGCGGATTTCTTTTTGTATTGATTTAAAATTACTCGTTTCAACAAAATACAAGGGGGCCTTAACTGACAATATCCTTTATTTTACAAAAGTTACAAAAGAAAAAAAGAAAAGTAGTATCGAGTGTGGCCTGCTTTTGCCGAGATGACTGCCATAATTCTTCGCGGCATACCCAGGGTGAGGTTTTAAACTATTTCTAGGGTAATACACCCCCATTTGACTGTAATAATTATTTTTAGCTCTCGTATGTTCCGTGAAACTGGATTTGTCCCAGAGTTGTTCGATAGGTCCTTAATAGGTCGGGAATTCATGCTGGCCAATCTAAATGGTGAATTCCGACCTCAGTCAGGTAAGCGTCTACTTTTCCCATTCGATGTACTCGAATATTATCGTCAACAAAGACAGCAATAGCTCCTGTAATGATTAGTGCTGGTTGTATATGAGGAATTAGGACTATCCTAATGTATCGTTGTGCACTCAGAGAGGCATTTTTAACAAAAAGTATCTCCGTACGATCTTTACAAGTTATAAAAAAAGTATCTGCCCAAAACATAACAGAGTCTTTGTCGTAAGACGTAATATCTTCAAAACATACGTTTTCTTAACGCTTTCCATTTCTTCTGAGTATTTTGCAACTTTGTTTCTTATCAAATAAAGCGATTCTAAAAATAACACTTGATCTGCGTCATCAGAAAATAACACAGTCTTCTGAAGAATATAATGATTTAAATCAAACCATTGCGAAACCTAATATTGAGTATAGCCTTATTGAAAAAGAGTTACAACATTGTGAGAAATTAATTGTATATCTGCCATAATACGTTATAATATTTGTCACGAAAAACAAATTTAGGCAATTTAGTAGCCATATTAATAATTAAAATGACTTAAACCTTTATTTTTAAGTAAACAACACGACATCTAGTTACATGACCCTAACAAATATTTTAAATCTAATGACCTATTTTAAAAATAGGTTTAAAATTCACAAGATTATTGCACATTTTGTGTTACTCGTCCTTTAATACTAATATTTCCAATTATTCGAATGCATATAAAACCTCTTTTTTTTAAATTTCTATAGTTGCAAAGCTATGATTATTTATAATTTTGCAATTTGGAATAAATGTTTACTTTTATTGACTTAGGTAAATGATAAAGAAATTAAAAATTAGTTAAATATATTTGAAAACTAATTAACAGACTGAAGGAAAGTGAAATAGAAAAAATAATCGATTAACCGTTCGAAACTTACCAATTATTTAGTGTCATGAGTAATGAAATGACCAAGCTCATTATAATGAGAACTCTGTTCCCTACGCGTAAATTTATGATTTGTGCGACGACCATCGGTACCTATATTTTTGGTTTCAGAAGTATATTAGGGAATTATTGAGTAATTTATTAAAAATATGAGTACATTACATGTACATCGAGAGATCTTATTTTATACACAGTATAACAATTAATAAGTTCGATGCTCCCTTATATAATTTCAGAGAGTTGAATTAAAGATTTTGGAAAATAACTAGATTTTTGCTCTCTGTTTTACCTGCTGTTTGCTTTGCAATACATGTTTCTGGAAGAAATTAAATCTTCTCATGCAAACACACAATACACATTTTTATATATCTGCCCATGATTTGCTATATTGTCATTTAAAAATTAATAAATAGCTGCTTTAATATGCAATTTTGAGAATATATGCAAAATTGTCGCTTAATAGGAAGGAAAATATTATAAGTCTTTTCTTGCGAAAAAAATGGCGACAAATGGAAGAAACCTAACACGAGCATTTTAAAGACTTTTACAAGGCGCGTTGCCGATGCATGTAGCAAAGTGTAAGTGTGTATATATATGATACAGCTATATGCGATGTAGTCCAATAATTTTAAGCATATAAATGATCAATTCGCGAAATAATCCAGTTAGTTGAATTTTTGGTATTTATATTTGGTTATTTCGATTTACAAAATCAAAGTCCCCATTTACATGCTGTCAGTGTCGCTTGACATTTGAGGTCAAAGAATATGAAAAACCTTGGGTCGTAAAAATCTCTCTTGTCATATAGAACGATGGTGGTTATAATATTGAAGTTCTAAAAATTTTCTATTTTAAAACTTTCATATATTTTTTAGTACAACTAGACGTTTTAATAATGTAGCGCAAAGAGTATGAGAATTTATTTGTTCAGAGTACAACGCACTCAAGAGTAATACATCCACTCGACTACTTCTCTAAATAAACTGCGCTAACAAAAATTAATTTAACATTATTTTCGGACATTTTACGTGAAAAGATGAAGAGTGAAGTTTTAACTAGCTTCAATAATTCCCCAAACGAAGATCCATCAATTGGTAATGGAATTCACGAAACGGCGATCGTTTAGGATGAAAGTGATCGGCAACCTTAAGTGGCAGATATGCCGCAATTCACGAAAATACCATCCATCCAATAGCCTCATTTTAAATAGACTAAAATTATGATTATTGTCGCTTATCGACATTTATCAATAATATTGTGGCTCTAAAAGTGATCCTCCAAAGACGAGGTAATTGTATGTCTGCAATGAAACTATTTTTTTTATATTCGTTCTTTCTTTGATTCTGTCCATTTGCTTGCGAATGCTGCCCGAGAAAAAATTTTTGGTGACTTTAAAAGATAATAATATAACTATCAGTATGATAATTACTATCAACCATAAGAGACTTAACTTTAAATTGAGGTGTTTTCAAATACTTTACAGTAAATCTTTACAGTATATCCTAATTATATTTGTTAAGATTTATAAGTGGTTTATGTGCAATGACCCTCTTCCGGTGGTAATATGATGAAAGTTGAATCAAGTTTCCTGATTTTAAAACGCAGAAATTTTTTTCCCACATGAAATTTCTTTATAAAACTATGATTTATGATACATTTGACAACATTTGTAACATCATTTCACGGCGTATCAAACAATAAACAAGCACTTCTTTATCGGGTCTTCATACTACGTACAGCTTCAGCTTGAATGATAATATTTCGTTTGCTAATTAAAGACGACGTAGCTTGAGTTATATTAGGAAAAACCTGGTCCCAATGTTTATTTTTTTCGATTTCTTTTATGAGATTATATTGAAATATGTATTTTTTACGTTTGGTTCTACATATATATATGTATTTTTCTATGTATTATTAAAAATTATGGAATTTTGGTACCACATACTCGCATTGACCAGTTCAGTAGCTAAAAGAGAAAAAATTTCTGACGGAAGAAGTTCTCGGGAATCGATTTTTAGGTATTTAGTTATCTGACTTTCACTTATGTATATACATACATAAGTTCATCATTCAAAATTAAAAGTATTTTGGGGTAATTTTTCTGCTTGCTCATGCAATTTTTCAACTGGATTAAGCATTTTTACAGGAAACAAGTAAAATTTTTTAAATAAATATATTTTTTTGAATATCACGACATAACAAGCAGCAAGCACTTGAATAAAATATAGCTAGAGAATAAACTATACTGGGTTGGGAAATTTAAAATATTGTTTTACAAAAAAGACAAATTTTCTAGCATTAACGTTACTTGCATACAAAAAATTAAAATAATATAATATTTTGCCACACCAGTATCTCAAGATATCGAAATAAAGAGAACTCTAGAAGTAATCCCATATACAATAATTTGCAAGAAATATAAAATCTTTACGTCAGGTTTGGACAAAGCATAATGTGCATTATAAAATAAACTTTCCACGAATATTAAAGAGCATTTTTACAGAAAACAAGTTTATCTTTTAAAATTTTTTATAACTATTGAATGGCTAAAATTTTCAAATATTAGTTTTATAGTGTAATTTTTCAAATATTAGTTTCAAAACGAGAAACGATTTCATTCATGACTCGATAACCAATATTTTTAATATCGACAATAACACGAGCATCTCAAAATTATTTAATGGCAATACAGCAAGCTTCTCAAACGAAAGTGGAGGAATTGGTGACACTGATAGACAACCATTATATGGAAATTTCTCTTCACGGAATAGTTCGCTTTTAGCGTTTACGCGAGTTGGCTTTCATCGTTTATTGTAGAAAAGAGCTATTTTACCTTACAATTTATTTATTTGAAACAGTTTGCAACTGAAAGAAATTCTTTGATTTAAAAAAAACATTTCCGTCTGTAATATTTCGTATGCAAAAATATGTATAAATAATATTTCGTATATATAAATAACGTAAAAATGACATTTAAATATTTTTCGTTGAATTTTAAGTAATATTTAATCATGTCGTTGGCTAGTCAATTTATTACATCAAACATTCCGCAATACTTTTGATTTAATCGTTAATCAGTCGGTATATTCATGCGGCTATTGAAACCGTTAGAAAATTTAATTTAACTAAAGCAATTTAGTTATTTAATTAATTGATTACATGTTATTGACTTAATTAACCAGTAAAACTAAAGAATTACCAAAAATTATTATAAATTTGCATATAAATCATTTTGAGACAGCTGTATCTGCAATAAAATAATTTAAATGAAAAGTTCAGCTTAGCATAAAAATTAAAAGCTGAAATATCGTACTTGTAAATTTATTATTTAAAGAATTATTATCTTCCAAGTATAAATATAAAACAATTCTTAATTTGTCTATTTATTTGACTAATGTGCTTGAAATCCTAAAAATGATAATGAATTTTAACTGGAACTTTACCAAATTCCTACATATTTGCACATTAAATAATTTTTTTCTAATTGCGTTTACTATTCAAAACTGAATTTTTCGGTTCTTTAGGTTGTAGGATTCAAAACAAGAAAGAAGGAAACCTTATAAGATCATTCGTTTGTCTATCCATCTGTCTGACACATTCCTTTTCATTGAAGCCGCTTGATGTTGAAACTCGATTTGGCACAGTGATGAAATATATAAACCCGCACATATCTCAATAGGTAACTCTCAAAAAATATTTATACGGACATTTTATGGAGGGGAAATGGGGAGGGGGGCAATTTGGTACGGAATACTTGTGCTGCGAGTTTTACGCGTATGTATGTTTTTTTTATTTAACATTTTATTGAAGGAAAATTGCATGTCAATTTTTCTGTATTTTGTGCCAAAATAAACGCCAAGTGTATTAACAGGTTAATAAAATGCATATATCTTATCATCAAAAAGAGAGTTTTTATTTACTGTTAATTATATTTTTTTTATTTTTACGGCTAAGTATATGGTTAACACTAAAACTGAGTTCATTTCATAATGACTTGTTCATGGAATAGAAATTTGATCATTTTTAAAATGGTTTAAATAATATTGAAGACAACATTATTTAAATGGTATCCCCATCAACATTTCAATTCCCATCAATTTCCCATCAACATTTTTTACAATTTATTATGAGATGCATGAAAATTAACATATTAGTCTCTGAAGCGATTTAAGAGATTGTCACAGTAAATAGTTATGTTGTAACAGTGGGCATTTACATTTGCTACATTTGCTAAATTCATACGTATATGCACATCCGCGTTTGTACTGCAAGCATAAAAGAAATTCGTTTCTTGTAATGCAATGCAATCTATATGTGATAATTTTCGATGTTTTAGGTTTAGTACTTATTTATAAATAAAATTAACTCGTATTACTCAACATTGGCACAAATTATATAATTTTAACGTAATTTCGGTTTGAGGAGAAAAAAGTGATGGCGAAACGATTTCCATCCTATTTCAAAAAGCATGGCCCGATTGTTAATTTTCATTCTTAGTGTACATAACTCCATTAAGTTTAGATTCAGAAATTTTCTTTACGTATATAGATAAAATCTGTATCATAATTTTATGGTGTAGCATGATTATATTGAAGGTGACTTGTCATGAAAGTTACACTTTTTTGTCTCTTTTAACAAAAAGATGAAAGTATTGCATTCGCATCATTGGGTCGGCCCATGAACAATGAGAGGAAAATTGTAGTAGATAAACATAAATTCCACCCGAGTGTGTGAGTTTTTAGTCCTAAATGGACGTATGTATGTCCGAATGATGGTGGTTGTATCTCAGCCAAAAGAGTAGAAACCACGCGTGTCCAGTAAGAAGATGGCTGTAGCCTTGCCTTCGTTGTTTTCGTTACCTTATTTAATATTTCAGTTGTATGTTAAATTTTAGTTATGTTAATATTTTGTTCTTGTAGTTAAGAATTAAATTCTTAAAAAAAATGATGATTATTGTACAATACTATATTTTAATAATAATACTTATTATTTTAAAATCCCAATTCAAGCAAGAGTAATATAAAATATAAGAGATCATATGATATTTAAACAATTTACGTTATTTCTGTTTACGTAAAACTTTGAATATTTTTCTTTGGTATGTTTCTTTCACTAGTATGTTTCCTACATTGCAAATTTAAGTTTGATTTATATGTTACGCAGTGGGCTTTCCACCAGACCGTTTGTATAAATATTGTCACACTCATCAATTCCGCCTTTTATTTGACTATATTTTTGACGTCATCAAAAAAGTGATTACAACTAGTACATTTTTTTTACATAATCTATTTAATAAACTGATATATTTTGGATTAGCGGTAGCTATGGTAGTGATTCAAATATTATGTAAGTTTTTTTAACTGTCATTTTTTCTTACAAGATTTTCTTTACCAAAAATTTCACGTATTCGCGAAGGAAACAAACAAATAGATGGCCTAAGACCATATTGTTTATATGATTAAACTAACAAGTCGTTGGGATCTTGGTATTGAAGATATATAGTTTTTTCCTTACCACTGAACAATTGTGTATAAATGTAGTATGTATTGATTGAACTGCCATACCGAAGTGCACTTTGTGATTTGAATTCTTTTAATCAATATTTAAATTTAATTTGAAATGATAAATGTTTCGAATGTTTAAATTAAACTTTTCCCGTAAACTTTGTGATCACAAAAGTTTTTGAAGTTAGTCCTTTAAACTCATGCAAACAAAATCATAATTGAAATTGTTTTAATTTCCAATTGAAACTTTGTATTCTAAGTTTGGTGTTAATGAAAATAATTATAAGAAATTTTAAAACCGTTTTCATAACTTTTCTCACCCACATTATAAACACTGTTTTAGGCAATTATTTCTTCATTAAAAAATAATATTGCGTAAAGTAGTTAATTCAGAATAAAATCACTAATAAGGCTAGAGAAAATTTTAAACTTAACTGCCTCATCAAAACTAATCCTTGGATTGAAAAATTATTGGAACATTCAAAGTCAATGTTGATAAAGCAACTATCACGTGAAAAATGCGATAACAAATATAAAATGATGAAAGTAAACCTTCTCAACTTTAAAAGTAATTTTGGAATGTCTTGTTCAAACCTTTCCCATGGCTTCCTGCTTCTAGGAAATATTATGATATTAAAACAATAACATGGTATGTACCTCCAATAATATAAAAAGAATATTGCTGTTACAAGCCTTATTTTTAGAGTAATTTTAGATTTATTTAAGATTTATACCTAGATATAATAATCTAGGCATAAATTGGGTTTTAAAAGGTCAGAAAATTATGTTAAATTTAATAAACGAAGCCGGTTTTTTGCCAATTTGAAATGAATTGCCGAAACGAAAACTGATAATAAAAATTTCGCAATGAACATTTACGATTTAAAAGTTTATAAAAATATTTTTATCCTGAAAACCGGCACTTGACTTTGAAATACAAACTTTAAAATGTGTTATTTTAATTTATATGCCTGCAAATAATAATGTAATAAAATTGTCTTAAATTACTAACCTAATCTTGCCTAGCCTAACCAAACCGAACCTAAACCTACATAATTCGAGTTAGCCCAACAAATAATTCATAACTAACTTCAACACTCTTCTAATGATAACCAAATATAATCCGACCTGACCGAACCTAACGT
Organism: Druceiella hillmani; assembly: GCA_039881145.1. Classification (NCBI taxonomy): domain Eukaryota; kingdom Metazoa; phylum Arthropoda; class Insecta; order Lepidoptera; family Hepialidae; genus Druceiella; species Druceiella hillmani. Next base: position 1,139,527 of record JAYKKI010000032.1, on the reverse strand, counting down.
GACCAAATCAAATCAAATATACCTATTTAACTAAACTTGACCTAACAAGACATAATCCAAAATTTCTAATTTAATTCGATCTTTTCTTCTTATTTAATTAATATGTGTGGTTCCTACAATAGTACATAGATACTAAATAACTATTATATAATAAAATTCTCGTGTTCAACTCTTTGGAGAGAAATGGCCGTTTAAAGGATATTTCGTATTTTGGCCTAGGATTTATTTTGAATTTGATGACTTGTAGTAATTTGTGTACAAATCCAAACCTTATAAAACAAATGTTTTAATCAAAGAAGTTATAGTTTGAAAAGAAGTTCTATAATTACCATTCCTCTTAAAAAATTATTTTGCAAAATTTTTTTTAAAGAGTGTGTACACAATTTATTTTTGAATTAAACTTTTCCTTTTTAAATTTTCGTACTTCAAAAGTAAAAAAAATAACACACTTATACAGTCACTCACATTTTTGCAACAGTTTAATGTATTTCAATATTTCAAGAAGTATTTCAATTCACACGAACTATAAGATATATAAGGGTATAGAGTATTTCAATTAACACGAAAATTGAACTAAATATTATTATATAAATATTTTAGATAAGTAAATAAAGCAATAATTTATATCTATGATGGACATTGTGTGAAGTATTAATTGAAAGAGAAAGTTGCCTGAATTCTGGAAAAATTAATTTTTTTAGAATCTAGAGGTATTATTAATAATAGATACCATTTTTCTTAGAAGTCGACTGACTTAGAAACTTCAAATTAGGCGCATTCATACCGCATATCAGTGAACATATATTCCAGAAGTTGACACTAAGATATATTTTTACAGAAATTTTAGACGAGGCAAATAGAGTAGAGAGTATTTCCTTTTTATTTCATAGATCTTGTAAGGCGTCAATTGAACATAAAGTTTCCAGGATTCTGAAAAAAAATTATATGAGATAGCTACGGAGATATGGCTGAAAATATTTATGATACTATTCTCCTATCTAATATCTAAAACTACTATATAGAAAATTAAAAAAAATCAGGTTAAAGAACAAACAAACTAGATATATGTTGGAAAAATACAGCAATTACTCTAAATCCCATAGTTTTTTGCGATATTATTACGCTTCTGATATTTATAGAGATACTAAAATTTTTAGTAATATCAATGTTTCAAAAGGTTTGTTAATAATACTATGTGCCCTTAAATATTTACGTGTGCATAATTGTTCCCGGAAGTCTTGTAGTGCGAGTTTTATTCTTATTTGATAGGTTTTATTTTGATCGTTTGCAGAAAAATGGTATTTAAATATTCATTGAATTATTAAACAAACTACAGTACTATCTGATAATGCTAATTTGGAGAATCAACAATATATTTTCTATATTAAAAACAAAATATTAGCAAAGCCAAGAATAGAGAAATTTCTCGAGGGATATATTTGACCTTATTAATATAAATGTGAATAGTTTTCGACCTAAGTACAGTTGTAATATAAACACATAAACAATTCTCTCTAACTTTTAATCGTGTTGAAAATACCGCCGATATTGCGAAGAGGATGCTCCCAAAGCGTTAAACTTTTGCTTGCAGAAAACAAGGCCATTTTGCCAAAATGTAGACGTTTCGTTCCTTCCCAGGGTCATGTTTACAGTAATGTGAGTACTAAAAGGAAACAAATTTATACAGCTCTGATCTTCATCTTTTTTTTTATGAATTTCGCAGCAATATACGTCTAACTTCTACTAATTCTTAAGACATTAATAACCAATTTCTTAATTTTCATTCACAAATAAATGAAACTACAAAATGTAGTGTTGCATCTACTTTATTTAAATTATTCAAGTGGGCCATTTGAAGTGATTGAGATGAATCTCTTCAAATTTCCCACCGGAAGATGTTGTTATACAACGAAACCTAGGTCGTTGTTAATTATATAAATAAACTAGCCATAATACTACCTTATGTAGTTTGATTTATTTGCCAATAACAATTAAGTTACCAGGAACTTCTCCAAAGTTAACACCAAATATATTCAATATTTCATAATAATTTTATATTTCTTATTACCTGATTGATTTATTTATTTTATGGATTAAGTTTTTACTGTTATCAATTGCTATAATTTTTTAATTAATATATTCTACTTTAACCAGAGGAAATGAGACACAAAACATTGAAAAAAATTAAATGTTAAACTATCTCTATCTTTTTTCGGAAAAAAATTGTGAATCATATTACCATAATGGGACATTAGTCATAAGTGTGACATATTTTTATCCAAAATAAATGATCTAAAAGCATAGTAAAAGGAAAATTATTAATTTCTTTAATTTAATTTTTTTTAATTTTCAAAGCAATTAAATTATAACTTTGTTTTTTTATGGATTCTGAAGTGAATAAAGGAACCATTCTAGCTCCGTCATGTCCATGTTCCATCTATCACAGTGCCACGCTTTGTCCAGTTTTTGACTTACGAAATTTGTAAAACAGAAAAATGTTTAGCATTTTCTTCATAAATGTAAAACGAGGGCTTTTTTCATTCACCCTCTCGAGTGGAATTCACATGAGTGATTTTTCCAACTTAAGGGTTTATTTATAACTTTCAAGCTTCAAAGTGGCATGCAATTGAAAACAACTTATTACCAGCATTTAATAAAAACGTAGTTTTTTCATTAAAATAATGTCGGCTAACTTACATTATCAAATTTAAGAGATATAGACAAATATGCAACCTTACCTCGTGTGGCTTGTTAAACGATATTCGTAATATTTTATTCATGAAATATTATCTAATAATGAAATATGATTCTGGTATGGAGCGGAGCAATTCCTAAATATGAATACATTAATTTTTTTACTAGGTAATGCCTTCGATAAATTTTAAATCATGTGTTAAAATAATGATATTGATAATAGAATATTTTACTGGTGAAGCGAACAAATGAATTAAACGGCAATACTTTTAAAAATTTTAAATTCCTCCTCGACTCACTTTCGATTTTTGTATTTAATAATTACTTAAAAATCATATTTTCAAAATTCATTATTAATTATTTCTTGGTCGATAAAGCGTACTTTTATTGCATAAAATGTTTCATTGCTAACGCGCAATGAATTGTTGCAATTGTTTTAAAATTACAAGAAAATGTGATGATATTAGTACAACGAAAGTAAGTTGTAAGGTAGAATGAAGTATATCAATTATTCAAGTGGCTTATTGAATTTGAACTATGGGTCCTTTATTATACATTGACTACATTTATATTTTGAATACACAGTTACTTCACTTCATACATGTAAATATATATATATATATATATATATATATATATACTTATGACCTATGCGCCATATAACGTTACCGCCTTTTCTAAATATCTTATGTATTCTAGTCATATTTAAGCTATATCTAGACTTCTTACTGTCGTGTTAATACCTAAAATGTCATATCTAAAAATGCACCGATAAAAGCCATATCATGGAAATCAATGCATTTCCATCCCCATTTTGTCATTTCAAATTAAAGTCATTTATCAATATTTTCAAAAAATAAATAAATAATTGAAAGTATCGATATAAAATAGACATGCAATAGTTCAATTAACTATGTAATTTGTAGGTATTAACAATTCAGCTTATTTTGATATATGTTTATTATTTGGTAATTAAAACTATTAGCCTCACCCCTCTACCTTACGTTGTCCTTTATCCTTGTTATTATTCACACTTCTTCTTGTACTTCACGATCTCATTTATTAAACCAACCCCCGGTTTATGTTTTTATGTTTTTGCAAACTTAAGGAAAAGGGAAAGCAACAGTGCAGATTAATAAATATGTGTACGTTGAAATTATGTATCTAAACATAGATTAAAATTCGAAAGATGCGTAGCCAAAGGAAAGATTTATTAGATGAAAGTGGCTGCAAATGGTTTCGAAATCTTAAAGAAATAGAGAAAGGTTGTTTCCTTTTTTATTTTATTTGGGTTTGTTTTTAATCGGTGACTACGCTATGTTAAATAAGCCCCATCACATACACATCACATCATAACAGAATAGTTTTTGGATAAAAACAAACTGAAGAATGTATATCCAAAAAAAAACTCTAGTTTGCCAAGTGCAAGTCAGACTCATGCTTCGAGGGTTCCGTAACTGAATTGAAAACAAAAAAGTATTTATCTCAAGTCATCACTAATATGAACTTCCTATTGTAATATATATTTAATAATAACTGACGTAATTACTAGGAATATGAAGTTTTCCTACAAATTTTGAGTAGCTTATTAAAAACCCTGTTTTTTCATAATATCAGGCTCAGTAATTTTAAAAATAACACCAGTTTATCAAAAATAAAGACGGGTTACTTCAACACGAGCCAAATAAAATTGAAAAGGGAACTACCCTCCTTGACTATTTTTTTATGAATTAGTAAATTAAAAATTGTTTATTACCATTTTCATCTAATATAGAAACCTATTATGAAATCTATCCTTTGGTTACTCATCTTCCTATAAAATTTTATTCTATATTTAGGTGCATAATTTCAACATAATAAGGAAGAGGGAACGTATTTTTTTGTATGTTTTCCAGTATATCTTTGACGATATACTGCTTAAGATTATGATAATATTTTCAAGTATAAAGAGCACTTAAAATGAACCCTTTTAAACCTATACCCATCCATACAAAGAATTGATTTTTCTTCTAAATTTGTAACCTTAAATTTTTATGATGAGTATTTTTGAGTGTTGGTTATTGAAATATATGAAGGTTCATATATTTTATTAAATTTTAAGTTTCTACCAAGCAATTTCTTAGAAAAAATGCTGTGAACCTAAAACAGACGGACACGTGAAATATCGTAGTGGTTCCGTTTTTCCTTTTGACGTATGAGATGGTAAAAATCTATTCGATTAAAATATTGATTGATTCATGAAAAATTTGACTGTATTAAATGTGAAATATATTATAAACCACTGGCTTAGAAATTGTATGTAATATTTCAACAAAATAAAGACCAACTTGTGAAATTTAATAAATCAATCGGAAGTAGAGTAAGAGGGTGCGATGTGTGAAAAGAGAAAGTGAATATATTAAGGTTAGTTCTATATATTTGATTGCTCTGAATTTACCTCTTCTTTCCATATATTTGATTGCTCTTGAATTACCTTCTCTTTTAACTCTTCGTAAACAATTACTTTCTTTATTTTCCTTTTTTGAGTTGACGACATTCAATATTTTTCAGTGAGGTTATTTTACATAACTAACTAAAATAACTATGTAATGTATTATAGAATCTTGTATTAAGTGTATTTGCTAAAGTCGGAATATCTCGGAAAAAAATAATTTTTAAACTAAAGATGTCGTTTATGCAAATTAGTAGATAAATAAAGCTAGTCAAAAACCAATTTGCGGAAACACATATATCATGCATTCATATTTTTATTACGTAAATTTACTTTGTAGAAATATTATCAAATAGTAATGTTTTTCGTTAACCTCGACATATTTCAAATTAATATTTTATACATTTTCTGTCACAAACATATGAAAAATAAATTTTAAATTTTTTCCTCAGAATCTAAACAATTATAGGTATATAGTAAAAGTGAAACTGTCATTAGATCGTACGTTTTGAGTAGAGAATAATTTGTTTCTAGTTTCGTAGACTTTGAGTCAACTTTGAGAAATTGATTGTGAAACTCACAATATTCAGTTTCACAATTTCACAACTCTGAATTTAGTACTCTAGTCCCGGAAACTGTAGTATTTTTACCGCCATATCTTCAAACGTTACATAAGTAAAATTGTCTGTACGTTGAAGATATTTGCAAAAAAATATTTCATTACATATAATAAAAGCAACAAAACCAAAAAATATAGTTGTTATTTTTGCATGTTTGTCTCTTTGTCGGCTTGTGTGTTTGTTTGAATACACATCACATAAAAACAACTTTCTCAATTCTGATAGAGTTTTTGAAGAACATAACAGTTGGCATGAATAACGTCTACTATTCATTTCATTGGAATTGGCTCACACAATCAGAAGATATGGTAATATGATTTTTTCAAAAATTCATTTACATTGCACTAGTAAAACAACAGCGAAGAAGTACTTAGTTACTCGACGCTTATAAATGACACAAATTTATACCTATTTTATTTATGTATGTCACTATACGATACTAAGTATATTTTAAATCGCGCAATGAAAATTTTCACCCGGATATGTATATTGACATTAATTAATATAGCTAGTGGTGAAATATGGAATATAATGGAAAGGGCAGCTTCTCCAATAGCCCCAATAAATCCAATAATCCCAGCTGCCTGAATGCGAACAGCACGTGAAGTTGGATATAGTTTTCGGTTGTACTCCATTCTTAAAAATTTAAAAGTTTTACATAATCAATTACATAAAATTTGAACCTATCATCAATATATATAATTTCATTACTTATTTTTTGTAAACTGCATATATTTCATTATTACATACTTTATTGTATACACATCTAATAAAATTATGGAATTCGCTTATCTGTAAATGTATTTAAAAAATATATTTAGGGGATTATAACAAAAAGAATATAAAATAAAAATGTTATTTTTAGAATGTCAAAAACAGCTAATTATGTATTGCACATACAGTTGTATTTACGACAGTAACATATATTATTTATCTCCCTAAGAGGTATACATTAAATGCAAGGGACTTGATATATATATATATATATATATATATATATATATATATATATATATATACACATATATATATATATATATATATATATATACATATATATATATATATATGTATATATGGATACAGCGTGTCCAATACATCAAGCGAACAATAACATCAAGCGGAAGCACAGAGGTACAAAATATCAACGCTTATCTGAAAGTACCCCATGTACGCTTAGTGATTTTTTTATAGTTTCAGTGTTTTTTATGACATGAACAATTGTGATAGTAGTATGATTTTTTTAACAACTTATTGAGTAGTTGGCCCATTCAAAACAATAACATTTACTTATATAAGCCTTAGAATAAAAATTAACAATAAGGCGAGATATTCGAAACAAACAGGCTTAAGTTTTGACGTCATTTTAAAAAATTTCACATGAAGTATTTCCAGAGTATACTTTAAAAACCTTTCTGTTAATTAGCTTCTCGCGTGAGAAATTCGACGTTGCCATTTCTTTATACATCTGTGGTTGAACTTTAAACCGGAACCAAAATGAAAAAATTTAATTTTTATATAATTAAAAAAATGGTTAAGACAAAATGAAAATAAGTAGAAATGTATTTATTTTATTAAATTACATAAATTATAAAAAATGACTACCGTCTTGTTTAATACAAATACGGCGTCAAAAAAAAACTTAGAAAATACCTTTTAGACGGCTTAATGCAATTGTGTGGTTTTCAATTATTTCGACGATTTCCCTCTTATTTCTTCTCAATTCTTCTTAGTTTTGACTTCCTTCAAGTATATCAATCTCTTATAGTATCTCCTTATGGAAAATACAGTCGGAAAACCACAGAGGTCGAACTATGGGTCCACCCAAATCTATTAATTTCCATGGGAATCTCTCTTTTACATGTAACTGATTTCTTATCTTCAAGATATAGTATGCGCCATCGTTTTAGAACATTATTTCTCTATGCGATTAAAATAACGAACATTACTTTATCTCTGTAAACTTACAGCCTCTAGAAACTCCGTTAAATTTTCTGTTAAAAGTTTTAAATACTCCCAATTCAACCAAAGTGAAATGCCAAAAGTGTCAATTAGCTGTGTCTTTATTAAAGATTGGCATTAGATCGTTTTTAAAACTTCAAAATTGGAATATAAAAGTAAATTGAAAAAATTTTCATTCTCTTCTTGGCTATTCATGACCTTCTGACGTGCTCTTCCATCATAAGGTTCAAGTTCCAATTATTAAATTAATAAAATATTTTACACATATATATATATATATATATATATATATATATATATATATATATATATGTGTATGTGTAAAAAGTATATATCTTATTATATATAATTGTTGGTACGTCTATTAGTGATTGTGTAACTTCTGAACGACTTGACCGATTGATTTAAAAATAATGATAGTTACAAAATAAAAAAATATGACCAAAATTATCTCATTATAGAGATCAACTATCTGACTCCCCTATCAAAATCTATAGAGCAAATGACAGAATTGTATGTAAAGTATTTATGAAACAATTTAAAAAATATATATTTTCTTACTTGAGGGTGGTGCATAACTAGTACAAAGATAATATTAGAAAAGCAGGCTTAAATTATTTGTAAGTTTCCCGATCTCGTGAAAAGTTTAAATTTCCCCCGTAAAAAACCTTATTAAAGAAGAAAAAAATAATTACTGTACTACATTAGCTTTTTTCGCGAATAAATGAATTGAGATTGCATAGGCTGTTGAGTTCGTTTTTAGTATCGATAACAGTCCCAATTTTTTGGAATTATTATTGACATATATTGACTTTCTAGTGTTAATTCCATTTCAACGTTTCACAAAAAATTTAGAATCATTTCATTTTTATGGTTCCGCAACCCAACCAGGAATCCAGACAGTTCCGACATGTCCATCTGTCTGCCAAAAGCCATTTTACTTGTAGACTATTAATGGTATGAAGCTGAAATTTGGTTATACATATACATTACATGTGATGTGGGAGCCAATTTGTTCACATACTCCATTGCATAGGGTATGGTTGAAAAAGTCTTGCCAAGTTTACAATCGACCATTTTTCGACATATGAATAAAGAAATATAATGCTTTACGTTGGTTATTTCTCTAGTTATTATCCCCACCTCCTACAAAATAAACCGGTATATTTGAATAGCTGAATAGTATTCACTACAGTAGAATATGTAACGCGATTAAAACCAAAGTTATAACATCTAAACAAACTGTATTCATTTACGAGTAATAGTCGATAAATTTGTAACGTATAGGTGGATTTGTAAATATGTCATAGAAATACCATAAAAACAATTAATTGCAAAATAACTTTGTATTTTAAAATGCATATTTATTTATTCGTTACTTTAGAAACTTTCGTTACGCGGAACCAAGCGGTTAGATGTGATAAATTAGATATATGTTTTTTTTTGTAAAAATGACGGGTATATAAAATAGTTCAAATTATTTTGTTCTTATTTGTTGATTTATTTTTATGACAAAATGGAGTTTAATACAATCATACATTTTATTAGATTGTACTGACGAAGTATCAATAATTTAATTAAATATTTAGATATGTAGTTATATATCCTTACAGTTTTCCATTACGCGTGCGTTTTCCAGAAAACCTCTAAATAAAATTACTATGTATTTAAAAAATTTATAAATACATAATTATATACCAAAACCTTGTGAGGCAATCTACTCAGAATTTGAGAGTATAACTATTTCTATCAACATAAGTATTAATATTATTTTTCACAGTTTAATCTCAAGAAATTAGGAAGTCAAAATCATCGCCATAGGTTATTATAAACTTTACTGAAAATTCTGGTAATGCTGTTTTTTCCTAATCGTGTAATATACTGCGGATTATTTCAATAATATTTCTTGGACTAGTTAAAATAAATTTATAAAAAATAGTTTTGGATCCTTTTTCAAGTTGTTTTAAATATTATCCTAAACGAAGCAAGAAATTACAAAAAAATTCAAATATTTTATTTGATCCTCTAACCTTTCCATATTTCCGAGTGTAACCTATTTAAATATATGCCGATTCATACGCTTTATTGCCCTTCCAAATTTCTACGTCCAACGGTTTCTGAGAAAAACAGCTCTGATAGACAAATAGATGAACAGACTGTTTTATAGGTGTGTGATATTATCGGATTACCGTTTTTCCTTATCAAATAAAGGTCACTAATTATATTTACTCGCAAATATATTATTTTGCTTGACAAGGTGTCATATGTGTTAGGTTTTAAAAAAATAATGAAGAAAAAAATATGTCCTTCAAGCAACGGTCTAGAGAATGCTAATATAGAATTAAACAGTTAGAACTGCCATATCATTTAAATTCAAATTACAATTAGATTGCAACCTTGTAGCCTTTCCGATTTCAATCCTTTTATCGGCAAAACACACTGATATAAATGGTATAGCACTCTGCTCTTATATTAAATAAATGTTGCTCGATATTACTTAACATATTTCTACCGCAAATGTTAAAATTTTGAAACAAACCATAATGGAAACAAACTATACGTGATTTTTTTACTTCAGGAACGTTTGGTGTTAAATTGAAAACTTTTTCAATTCTATTTCGGCATTAGGAGAAGTGAGCTAGTGACAATTATAGATAATAAGATAAATTATAAATTAAACATTTATTTGTAAATTTGAAGCAAAAATATATCAGCAAAATTATGATGGTATTTTTCTTACTATCACGTATTTATTAACTAAAAATGCAATAAAGAATAAAATATAATTTGTTCAGCTGTCATATCACTAAGATTAAAAAGTTAGTTTCATGAAATGTGTACTTAGAACTTAATCATTTTATATAATAAAAAAATACTTTGGTTCTTATTCCACAACATAAATGTATATACAATTAGTTTCCAAAAATACTAGTATGACTATTCTCATTAGGTTTTAAAACTTTGAACTTAGTAAGAATATTCATGTCAAGTTTAGTGTAACTTCATTTGCGCCGAATAGCCTCAAATTCACATTGAAGGACAGAAAAGTTGTAAGGACAGAAACTAAAAAGTTGACATTATTTTTTTTATAAAGCTTAAATGATTTCATTTTTATTAGCACAAAAAATTACACAAAAGCCATTTGTTTCAACACGATTTAAAAAAACATCAAATGATCTAACTCATTTTTGAATCAATTATTGGAGTTATATCAAAAGGATAAATGGAGTTGCGATAGCGATTGGAGCTATCAGTTTATGGTCCCCTAAGAGAAAATAAAATAAATCCTTTTGTCTATCTACACAAAACCCAATGCTTTGATTTACTGTTGTTTGTCGGAAACGCGGTTTTATTAATCTAGTACGTTTCTTTAGAGATAAAATATTAAATTTTAATATTTATATTACCTTCTATTCTTATTTGTTAAAATTATTCATAGGCATAAATATTGCATTTTATATTGAATTTTGTTGCGAAATTTAAAAAATATTAGGTCTTCCATATAAACAATTTTTAAACCCAATGAAAAAAAACACTCGGAAGAAAATACTTGTTATTAGATTTTAATTTTGTTTACTGAAGCATAAAGGTATACGTAATGAATTTGAACAATACTGTCCTAATTCAAAATAGTACCAAATAACGTAGGACTCTTTTGTACATATTTCGTAATTCTAAATAGATACTGCACTATTCAAATCCATCACACAATATTGTTTACAAACGATGAAAGGGTGTAAGAAGGTGATGTTGAATTATATTTCATATAGTAATAGTGAACTCAATTTATGCTTAGTCTATGCGCGAAAGGAAGTTTTTTCATTCTAAATATTATGTTTTAAGTTATTGTGTAATCAGATTCAACCAAAGCTTTCTACGATTTGATAATTAAAAGTAAAACTTAGAATTATTAATAAACTTGTGAAATTTCTTGCGAACCACTTGTAATAACTAAAAAGTTACCAAGAATTATATTTAATCTTACGGACCGCTGATAATTATTTTTATTTTTATTACATAAAATTTATGCAAAAATCTATAATATGAGTTAGGAAATGTTTGGCAACCTCGAAGCCATAAGCAATTAAAATCGTTTCTATAAATTCTGGCACTTGCTTTTCTGAGCTATTACGTAGATAGTCTTTATTTTTTCGCTGGATTTATTGATATCCAAAAATATATGCGTGATACTCAAAAAAGTCCATATTTTATGAAGAATATTACTGAAAGTTGGCAATTTTTGAAATGTGTACGTTGCCTAACCAAAATTGTCCACAGCGTTTTTGGTTGCAGTTCGATCTAAAATCCTTTGTCTATTTTCTATCCATCATTTATTTACCACTTCATGATAGGTGGTTCTTTGAACTATTTTACTATAATTATCTTTGCAATCATCACATATATAACTTTAAATACAGTCAAGTGGTCAATAAAATTTAAACAGTTATAATTGGAATTCGTAAAAAGAGTTTATTACGCATTTCAATTATCGCCGTCTAACTTCGTCTGTAATATATTTTGCCTTGGGGCAATTTCAAATTATTTTTCTTCGTTATATTTACTGTATATCTATTATTCAATAGATTCAATAAAATTGACCAAAATATTTAAAAATATGATTGTTTACCTTATTTTTTGTAATACTTATCCATCACTTTTCACGCTTGTATGTTTAAATTCAAGCTTGTGATGCTGTAATTTTTTTAAAATAATTGGACTATAAAGACACACACACATACACAATATTTACCTACATGCATGCACAGCTCGTTCAATACATAAATGTGCCTGAGGCGCACATATATATTTAAAGAAGTGAATAAAGGGAACGGTCCATCGTTGAGACTAAATACGACATACCAAAGTGGCTTGTGGACAAAAAGCAAAAAATTATTAAAGACATCAAAAATTATTTAGTTGTTCTTGAAATATATAGGAAATAATTATGTAAGGAAAACTTTCTTCCTAGTTGGGAGGAAGGTTGAAATTTAAAAGAGAGTTGGAACAATTGGTATATTTCAAATAAATCAACAGGAACTAGAAAAGAACAAAAACTCGATTAAACTTCCCATTTTTTTCATAGGTAAAGAAATAATTTTATAGTAACTTTCCACAAGGTAAGAGTTTTGAAAATTTTCTATTCACATTTTTTTTTCTCGAACAGCTGTGAACTAAAACTTCTTGGTTGCCTACTTGTATGTCACGTCAATTTATAAAAGCAAGAATTACTACTATACGCTTGAAATTTGGTAAATCTGGACAATTTTCGATTTCTTTAATTTGCATTCTTTACTATGGAATTTGTGTATAAATTTAAGGAATATTCACAGTTTGTAACAGTGTGCCGCAATTGACGCTATTTCAAGGCCAAGTTAAAATTAAAATTAATTACTTTTTTCGCGAGCTGCTGCCAGCGGTGTCGGCCCATCGATTTACCCTTCTTTCATCACGTCTGTGGTGTTTATTCTGTAGTTCTTACCAGCGCAGTGGGAGGAAGGCAAACCGTGTTGAAGGTATTTATTTCGATGCCGTTACTGTTTTTGAAATTGATGGTTCTGCAGAGGCCATATTTTCCGGGAAATAGCCTCACATCCTCCTTTAAAATGACTAAATCACCTTTAGAAACGACGCTTCGTTGCTGCGCTTAAACCGGATATTTACTACTTTTTCTGAACCTTAAATGATTTCTCAATTTTTTAATGCGTTCATATCTAGTTATGTGCTTAGTCATTTGTGCAAATAAAAGTGAAGTGAGATATAGACCAATTAATAAGCTCCTTAAAATTAAAGGAAACAAGTTATTAAGATCTGATTATGTGAGAGCGAGCGGACGAGAATTAGATAGTCTCTATATGCAAGTAAAATGTATCTGGCTCATCATAATTTATGCTGCAGTTACCAAAAAGGCGCCTTATGTGATATTTTGTTGAGTGTACACCCACCTTCCATAAACCACCTATCATAGAGTAGTAAGGAGGAAAAAAGAAAATTTTCTTCCAAAGCGATACATTAACTAATATCTGAACTATAACTGATAACATTTTCTAACATCTGAACTAGAGAACTTGCGTATTCTAACTAATGTATTATTTTATCCAACGAAATTAAGTCCATTATCACAATGATTTGCTGATGTTTATCCTTAAGTGATGTAAATCGATGTAAGTACCATATAACGCGTCTAAAGTGAGATGGAGGACCACTTTCAAATGATCACCTTTGTCAATTAACATAAATTAAGATGAGATTTTAAAAATTAATTACGACAACCATCGACAAACGGTGATAAATATAATAAAGGGGAATTTGAATTTAATTATTTTGCATATTTTTTAATTTATTCAAATGAAATACACTTATATTCAAATTATTATATAAAAAAGTACATAAAAACATTTTTATATTTAGCAATATCACGATTAGTTCAAATTTTGAACTCGGCAAAGAAGATATTAACTACATTTAAAACATGTTTCAAATAATAAAACTCATTGCTCGGACTTTTATAACTAAAAATGTTTACAACATTCATTGTATATAAATATATGTAACGTTACAATGTACAACATATATTTACAAAACTTTAATAAGAACCGTTTTTTAAATTGACCTAGTTGGGGAGTTCAATCAACGTGCAAATACTCCATTGCTTTATATTCTTTACATGAATATTTTTTTTGAGAAATATACTGTTCGGTCACAATTAAATGTCTCCTCAGAGAAAACATTCAAAAATATATTTCACAGCCGAGCTTATTTCTTTCGTCTCGAGGGAAATGATAGCTTTAAATTAACGAGTCACGGTTTATATATGGTATTTCGAGTTTTACTGAACAATTCTTTCTTCGCAGAAGGTCGTAATTTTGATATAACGAGTAACATATCAATAATTATTTAAATTCTTATTTTATTATGTACGATGATATTTCTCTTTAAATGTGCATTTCACACAATTATTTATAATTAAGATTATTAAAATATTTGGTAATTACTTGAAAAAAATTTTCTAATACTGGTCTTAATATTAATGGATATTATAATACAAATATTATTAACTTGTGGCGAAAAAGGGTGGTAAATCAATTTGACATAGCGTTTCAAATGAACTGTTGTTATTTTATTGTAATTAAGTTTTATTAATTGGGACATATGTTTGCCTCATCGTTACTCTTATTTGAACAGTTTTTACATTGCCATAGATTCGTCTATATTATCAATTTCCAAAAAAATTATATTGTTTTGCTTCTGGGTAATTGGCATGAAAATGAATTAACTATTATTGTCGTATGCCAACAAAACCCAATAATACCACATATAAGAAATTATTTCTACATTGACGTAAAAGATAAAAGGAAGCAAAATTAATAGGCGAAATTCAAAAAAAGTAAATGCGATGGAAGCAAAAATATGGGGTATGGCTTAAACATTACCAAACATGTCTTTCTCTGCATAATAAAAAAATTATCTAGGCCTTTCTTATTTATTATATCTACTTTACACAATACCACAATACATACTCTAAAAAAGATCTAATATGATACAACTGGGAACAAAGTACTTTATCTTTTAACTAAATATGCCCAGGCTATGGTTTTATTTGTTTTGAGTCAGATTTGCAACTTGGCCTATATAATATATTAAGAAATATTTTTTCTGTAATGAATCGAATTTAAAAAATATTTTTCTGCAATGACTCGGTTATTTTTCGCATATTTTGAAGTTTAGTGTTTAAGTACTGGCACTGTTGTAACAAAAATATTGCATTTCAAAAGAGCTTTACACGTAATAATATATTCCTTTAATAAATTTTTTTTCTTTTGTCTTCTCTTCGATGCATGAAACAAAAAGTTTTCCCAAGCGGGATCAGCAACACGCGATGCACAATTACCCAGTAATAAAACAAGAAAACTTCTACTACAAGATACATATATATATGTATATATTATATATATATATATATATACATATATATATATATATATATATATATATATATATATATATATATATATATATATATATATTAGGGTGTCCCTTATTTTTCAAAGTTTTTATTTTGTAACGCATACCTTCTAATTTTTTTCATTTGGCCATAAAACACTCGAAAATAAATATTTATCTTATTTGAAGCACCGCAACCCGATCGATGTCGAGTTGAGCGCGAAACATGTTCATACAAGTAACGCGGATGACCGGCGCGTACTCGCTCTTGTAGTCATTTGTTTCCAAGTTTTCACCGGCGTATCGCTTAATTAACCTGCATAATAATTTATTTTCAAGATGTCAGTGGAACTTAGAAGTAATAAGAAAAATATTTTCTTGGTTGGTGAGATAAATCACAAAAGCACTAAAGTGCAAATCTTGTGATTCGTGAGTGCATCATATTTTGGGAAAAAGTGAAAATAACAGACACCTCTATCCCACCTTCACGAACAGTTTATCAGTTCTGACGAAAGTTTGGAAGAAAATTTACCTTCCACCACGCAATCGTAATCCGTGACTTCGCTATCTGCTACAAAAAGAGGAAGGACGTGTTTTATTACCCTTAAACTAGTTGCAGCTTCAGATAGATGTCAACTAAGTGTAAGGGATTCTGTTTACATACTTCAGGCTGTTGTAGAAGCACTTGGTCTCAGTTGTGAAGACTTTCCTATTAACAAGTCTTCTATTCAACGAATTCGGACCCAAATGAGGAAAGAGAGAGCAAAATCGATAAAAACTGATTTTCAGAACAACGTGCCTGAAATTGTAACTGTTCATTGGGATGGAAAGCTATTGCGGTTTAAATGTGACAGGTTCAAAAGAAGAACGCCTGCTAATTCTCATTTCATTCGGAGAAAAAGACCAACTTCTAGCACTGCCAAAACTCGATAATTCTACTGGCAAAGATCAAGCTGAAGCTATTTTAAATGCCCTTTCTGATTGGGATCTCAGTGACAAGGTACAGATTATGTGCTGTGACACAACGGCTTCTAATACAGGCCGCTTAAATGGGGCTTGTGTGCTCTTGGAGCAAAAATTAGAACGGGAATCGTTACTTATTGCTTGCCGCCATCATATGTATGAAATAGTACTAAAATGTGTGTTTGAATCAAAGATCCATCAAGTTACTAGCAGTCCCGATATCCTGTTATTTAAAAAATTTAGAGACAATTGGAAGAACTTTAATGCAACTGTTACCGAAATATGTACTGATTTCGTAAAAAATATTTTTGTGAAACGATGATTAACGAACTTATTAATTATTATAAAAAAGAACTACTGAAATCTATTATACGCGACGATTATCGGGAGTTGATTGAACTGTGTATAGTGTTTTTGGGGGGAGATAATGAAAAGAAATTTGAAATCAGACCACCTGGCGCCATGCTTCAGGCAAGATGGATGGCAAGAGCTATTTGCTCTTTAAAAATATGCTTGCTGCAATCACAGTTTAAAATGAGTACTAAGGATAAACGAGCACTGCAAGATGTTTACTTATTTATTGCAATGGCTTATGTAAAGCCCTGGCTTGAGTGCAATTTGGCGTTAAAAACCCCGAATCAAGATTTATGTTTCTTAAAAACATTGAAAAAATACGAAAGAGTCGACCGTTATTTCTAAAGCAGCTCTGACCAAGTTCAGCCAACACTTGTGGTATTTATCAGAAGAAATAGTTTTATTTTCATTATTTTATGATGAAGTTGATACATAAAGTAAAGCTGATATCGTATCGAATTTACAAAGGGAAAGTTTGTATTATTTTGGGAAGAGGTATATTCCATCGAAGGAAGAAATATCTGCTTCTTTGTACGGTGAGTTGAATAAGTGTTTTTTTCATTTTATCATTAGGAAATGTGATAATTTTGTTAATATATTTCTTTTATTGTTTCAGGAAAACCTTTGAGTGATTTCGTGACCATCAAGAGCACAAATTTATTATCGCGGTTAAAAATTGATAACGCTTTTCTCCAAGAAGACGTCTCTTCATGGGAACAAATCCCTTCCTTTCAGGAAGCTAAAAAAAAGTTATGCACTTAAAGGCAGTCAATGACACAGCAGAGAGAGGAGTGAAGCTCATGCAAGATTTTCATGGATTAACAACTGCTGCAGAAGAACAAAAACAGTTCTTGTTACGTTGTATACAAGAACACAGAAAGTTGTACCCATATTGCAAGAAAGATACTTTAAAAAAAAGTATCCTGAATCCTGAATTATATATCTTTTTCAATTTTATAACACTGTTTTCTATTATAAAATATGTATTTTGATCATAATATAGCTTACATGCAACTAAGTCTTCTAAAAGCGTTGTTTAGAAAAACAATGATGCCATGTCGGCACGGGTTGCCATTGTCATATGACGATGAAATTTTGCACGAAGGTAGCCTTTAGTACTATAAAAAGAATTAGAGGGTATGCGTTACAATATTTAAAAGAAAAAAAAATCGGTGATATAAGGGACACCCTAACATATATATATATATATATATATATATATATATATATAATGTGTGTGTATGTGGGTGTGTGTGTGCGTATGCGTGTGCGCCCTCATGTGTGCGCGCTCATGTGTTTGAGTACACACACACACATCGTGCGTGCATATGTGTGTGTAAATTTAAAAAGTTGTTATGAGTCTAAATTTAACTCGGGATAAAATTTTACATTTTGTAATCCTCGGCTCTGCATTTACAAAAACAATTTGGTGATAACACTTGAACATGTACTTCCAAAAAACACTCTAGTTCACCTTCATCTGTTGGACTTTCACAACAACCATATTACAGTATTATCTGTAAAGCTTGCTGAAAGTTTGCACGTGGGCAATCTGAATAGAATCGTATGTAGAGTTACAAGCCAGTCACGATTATTTCTATATTGGGTCTAGTAACGTAACCTATTGTAATATAACTAGTTAAATCACATATATATATAATCCTGTTCTTTTCCCAAACGTACAACTTTTGTACCAAAGCGAAAATATCCTGCCGATCCATTAAAGGGTATGTCGGGCTTATTTCCGCAGTTTTTTTTAACTACCCGTCTTAGTAGAGCTCATTTCATTAGACATTCGAACTAACAACTAAATATTTATATGGTTGTAATATCTAGGTTCTCATTATTAGGGTTTGGTCTTCAGAATATAAACAGTACACTGGTGTTATAAATAAAAGGTTCAATGCTGCTGCCAAAGCTATTTCTTATTGAGAATAATTCAATATTGTAATTAGAAATATATGACATACTTGGTACTAAAAATTTGATAACTGCAATTTTGAACCACAAAAATAAACAGGTACACAGAAATTCATAATTTCAGCTAAAAGGCATAAAACAATTACGATCGATGAAAGTATAATTTATTTTTTTTGGGATTAGGGCTTATAATAAATTTTTGAAGTAAAATTACTAAGAAAACGTGAATGAATCCTTGTCTTGAGATTGTCACAAAGTTAATGTAATTTTACTAATTTAAACAGTATCAGATTTGATGCTAGTATTATGTTATGAAATACAGTATAGATTTTAGGCCAGTGATGTCCTTTGGAAGTAAATTATTAATAAACTATAGTCTATCTGATTTGCACAATATTATCAATCTTTTATTGTTATGTTCTTAAAGTTCACTTATTAAAATGGTCAAGATTATGCATCAGTACCTAACAAACTCATTATATTGATATTATCTCTAAGACATGAAAACAGCGGTAGTAATTAGGTCTGAGTAAGGCGCACAAAAGACTTTGGAAAAGTAATCAACAGCCTATAATTATTAATAAGTTGAGAATTATGAATAAAAACTGATACTGCCGGCCGTCTTACGAAAAATTCATAGAAATTGAGAACACTGATTTTAAATAATGCTTAATAAAACTATTTTTGGTGCAGAAATTATATTCGAGAAAAAGCTACACCAATATTATTACATAGGTCCATGAGAAAATAGTAGAACCTAATTAGAAATCACAATTTTTCTGCCTAAACTTTGATACATTTGGTTTAAAAGTACGAGTTAATTTCTATCAAAAAGCAAGTTAACTTTATAATCATTTCAAAACTTTATTTACATGATACAATTGTAAAAAAAAGATTCACAGCTAAATTGGATAAAATACGTACAAAAAACAAATAATAATTTTATGTACTTTCCTCCAAACCACATTTATGAAATGAAATGTCTCACATTAACACAACGTATTCCGTTTATAAACTTAAGTTAACCAAGCAGAAGTTCTAAACTTGACATGTCTTTAGAGTTACCAAAATCTCCGCATGAGATGGAAATAGTTGCTGCCGAGTATTATATTGCAAACATTTCAAACTTTAGACAATTTCCAACAAGTTGAAGTTTACTAGGAAATGAATATTAAAACTCTTATTAAAATTGAAATTATTCGAACAATGCTGAATGCAGGTAATTATATTTCATTTATTAAATGATGTGTCAGTTATCTATTTAGTTTTCCATTCAATGGAGTATTTTCAAACAATAATATATAACTAATTTATTTATTTAGAAGAAAATATTAAATAATTATGAAAAAATTTACCTGAAAAAAGCTAGAAAAATATTTCTGTGACACTAAAAAGAACAATTTAAAATGATCGTATCTTACGATTTCGCTCGCATGGAGTACAAGTGCAGTGTTTTAAGGCATTTTTATTACTCTTATTTTATGCTCTTATATTAGATACAAGAAATAAGTTTAATTTAAACCCCTCGCTGATCGACTTGCCCTCCTTCCCTCATTGCCCTGCCTGCTTTCACATATTCTTACAGAGATAATCCTTTTTCTTGACATTCACTTCACTAATCAAATTTGTGAACGGAAAAGTTAAAATCAGAAAATTCAAAAACCGCAGACAGATATTTCATTTTTATTTATCTGTATTGATTTTTAGATTTTTACTGTCCTTTTTACTCTCAATTGGTGTAAAATTGTAATTAATTTAATACGATAAATTAAATTTTAATTGATCATAATGAATTAATCACAAATTAATTAATTGTATTTAAATTATTGTAATAATTAGTTTGTTACATATGACTTAGTAATCTACATTGAATCTTGTGCAGTCTTAGCTTCAGAGTATTCATGTATTTATGATACTTAGGAACAAATATACTACAATATGTCAAATATAAATTTTCTTGTATGAATGCCATATACAAATGAACTGCAATGAGAAATAAGTACAGATAATAATAAGAAAGGGGCTATGAATGTGTTTACATGTTAAACAGAATACATAGTTATTTGGATTTTTTGTGTTTAAAAAATAAAAGTTCCCTTAGAAAATAAATTTTGGACTGAAGACGGACAGACAATAAGTTGATTCAATAAGTTTACAAGGTTCGCCACAGAAAGTTTAAAAACATTTTTTTAAGAATTTTAAGCAAGTGCATTAGAAAATATTGCATTTTTTATATTAATTTATTATTATATATATTATTTAAATATATGTGGAGGAGTTAATTTTATTAGAATATGTTTTACGTAAACTAGACATATCACAATAAAAGCGAAGAAGAAATTTCATTGCTTAATAAGCGCAAATGCACACAGTAACTGTTGTAACTGTTACATTAAGAAGAATTTTAAGTAACCGATATTCAATAGGAGAAGCATAAATCAGGTCGATAAATAAGAATGTTTGATGTACTAAAATTTTCCATTCAAAATAGATTTGTATCACATAAATCAGGGTATTAATTTTCCCAATAATTATTCTTTATATTGATGTTTTAAACGCCCATGTAAAAAAATGTGTCTAGGTTTCGTTATGTTATTTAGTTGAAAATAAACAGATTTAAGATATAGACCTTAGTTGATTTTCTGCATAAATCTCTATTTAACTACTGTGTGAGGATAAAGTAAAACATGTTTTCAGTTTAATATTCAGATTTAATCTTGGAAAATTTGTTATACTTTAGGTATTTTTGAATTTCAGGCTTCCAAAAATCAGTTTAACGCCTCGATATATTGCCTGTTAAACATGAACAAGTTGTAAAGTTCCATATGGATCAAAAGTGGCTACAAATCGCATTAATAAATCATGATGTACCTGCAGCCGGATTTGCGAGGATGCGGTATACATATTGCCATGCGCCGTGTAGATAGAGGACATATTTATACATACAATCATTGGTTTCGATAATAACTAAATCAATAAAAACAGAGTTCACATCATTATTAATAAGGGTAGAAGAGAGCAGTGAGGTACATGTGTTAAATACGTATGTGATGACATAGGTATGTGATTATTGTACTTAAGAGACAGTAAATGAAAAAATGAGTTTTTAAGAAAGTTTGCTGCGTATTGAGTTATTTTCATTCATCATTGTAAAAATAGGTTTTTGTATGAATTGTATAGCTTCTAAATGCATGAAAAGTTAAGAGTTTTTTTTGAACGGTGACTTAGTTTAAAAAATTATTTAGGTATTTTTCACTCATAACTTAAAAAGGTTTTTGAACTAAAAATATATAGGTAAAGATGAGGGCACTTGCGTTTTTTTTGTTACGGAGGGAAAAAAAAAACTTGATTACCGTAATTAAGAGATTTTATAAAACGCTTCCTTTATTTTATTTATATAACTTTAGTAACTTTCCTTCTTAATATTTTAACAAAAATATCAGAATTTGACCATTACAAGAAACATCAATGGAAAAGGCAACATTAAAACTAATTTTTAGGGCAAGAAGCACAATACTGATTCCATTTAAAATGTAAGAAACTTGTAAAGTAAACAATCAAACGGCATATCATATAACAATGCACGTTAATTTGTTAATTATTTGTGTTTACATTATTAAATCCGATATCCGCCCGTACCTGAGTAAACAACAATGTTCGCGCACAAATCATGTCGTATATTTGTTATAGCGCAAATTCTTCTCTATGAAATTAATATGTATGTTAATATTACAAGAAATCCAAATAAGTTTTATTAGAAAAATGTGGTCTCTTTTCAAAATATAAAATCATTTTTGGATGAATCATAAATAAATTATGACTAAATCATAAATAAATTATGTGACTAAATATTGAATAAATTCATTAAATCACCGCAGATTCGATCGTAATATCTGCCTCGATCCTAATACTAACATAGTTTTGTTTTTACAGGCAAGCATTATATCTATTATTTTTTCTAAAACATTACTTGACCCGTTACAGATTTTTTTACCCAAAATTTCTGTATGAGTTTTCTGTGATGTATAAAAGCTGTATATTACTTAAGTCACCTTGTGAGACATAAAATGGTTTGCAAATTTCAATATTTACAAAATAAGTTATGAATCTCAAACGTATGTTTTTTTTTTTAAATCAGACATAATGCTTTAGACCTGACATCTGTGTCTGATAAATGAAACAAAACTCACTCTTGTTTCATTTGTTACAGCGAATTTTAATGTGCGTATATAATTTCATTTGCCATTGAAATATACGTTTTAATGTAGCACGGTAATATAAACATAAAATTTGTATCCAAATATTCTTGAGGTAGTAATTATTGCTAAAAATCTAATTAAATACCAATTATATTTTAACAATAACTATAAATTAGGACTAAAAATTCAAGTTCAAGTTATGATCACCTGAAATCTTTATTAAGCGAATGGGAGTAAGATTTCGGATATAACAGTTATATTTCAAGAGAGAGAACCAAGAATATAAACGTTAATTATTATTAAACTTAGTTTTTAAGCTGAATTAGACGTCACCAAGGTAGGGTAGTATAAAGTTATTCGTATTATGTTCCCGTCGGTGTTAACTAATCGATTTAAATGATCAGTTTATCGAGGGTTCTTTTTTACAGGCCATTTAATCTTACAATTTTGACAGCAAAAGAACGAGTAAATTAAATTTAATTTGACAA
This sequence comes from Druceiella hillmani, assembly GCA_039881145.1. Lineage (NCBI taxonomy): Eukaryota > Metazoa > Arthropoda > Insecta > Lepidoptera > Hepialidae > Druceiella > Druceiella hillmani. The sequence goes on along the minus strand of JAYKKI010000032.1, from coordinate 1,115,955 downwards.
TTATAGTTAGATACATTCTAATATATAAATTAAGATCAGACATTAGTTTCGATACACTTTTTAAAGAGTAAAAAATATTAAATTGGGCGAATTAGTTGAGAAAAGGAAATAAAAATTATATACTATTCAACATCAACTAAGGAAATTTTGTGTCCGATCCATGTGCCATACTTTATCACAAATCTATCTTATATCCAGGAAGATGTTGGAACAGTTCTTTTACCTCTACCCTGTTATTAGTTAAATTTCTTTCTATGAATTCAGATTAATGTATTAAGGGTAGATATATTTCTTCAAATTATGTTTTAATCCTTTTTATTAGTAGCTCCTCGTATAGATTTTATAATACTGGAAACAATATTCGTCTATAGATTTTAAATTGTATTTTAATTTTACTTTTTTCTGGATTATCATTCCATAGCTTCGGTACGTGTTGACGTCTAACTGAAGCATTAATCAAATGGGTAAGATATATGATTAATTTTTGGTTGTTTTAAGATTTCAATTGAGATGAGTTCAAAGTCATTTGCCTTTTTTTGCATTGTTATATTACATTTTTGCTAGTTCCATGTAGGTAACTAGCCTAATTTGCTTATTTTTTGTAGTTTTTCGTACTCCTGCATTGTTTCTCCTTCATTAGCTTGACATATACATTCTAGATGACCCACACACCTTTTTGCCTTTCCTTCTTTACTTCGAGCATAACTTCCGTCGCCATTTCTGATAGAAATATTTTGCGTAGTAGGTCTCCCCAGTCTTTTAGTGGCTTTTCATAGCAAGTAGTTAGTGATTTTTTTCGTAAATATTCTTTGAAGATATTCTTTTACCATATTCTCTTTTAAACGGTTCATTTCATGCTTTAGTTTCGGGACAGCATTATCAAAAAATTAGTTTTATCTCTGGAGTTTCCGGTTTAGTGTGAAATCAGTCGCATTATTCTATTTTGAGTGGTTAATACCCTTATTCTTTTGAGTAGCTATTGCCTTTGTTTATTTTTTTAATTGCGGGTGTGGTATCCTAGTCCATTTGCTGGATATTATTAGTAATATTTTTATACTGCTTCATGGAATTCTTTTGAAGGTTTTGTCGAGTTAGAGTAGACAGTCAAATTTTCTAATTATAGTTAAAGCTAGCAAAATCTATGCCTATATTAGACAAACTGAGTTTGGAGATTTTTTTTTAATTATTATGTCAATCGGAGTTAAGAGGACAGAAGAACAATTAAAATTAATGTCGTGGGTTTTTTGTACATTGACATAAGTGAATGTAATTCTTCTTACCATAAAGAAGTCAATTATATTTGGTATTTTAATATTATCTATCAGTAAATTAGCTTGCCCCATCTTATAATGTCATGCTTATTTACATGGATGAATCAAAATTAATTATAATGTTATAAAAGCTTTCTAATCATCCCTGATCATACCTTTAAGCTGTAAGGGAAAATAAGTTTTAATGTGGAAATAAATCACCGCTTATTCTAACCTCCTTAAACGTAATTCTGCATATTGTTTGTACAGAACGGATATAAACTATATGGCTTCCAGACGGTAGTCGACCTAGTTTGATGAGCATAACGTTGACGTTTAACAATCACATGTCTCTTCTTTATGCGTGTGTGTTGATAAATATACAACGCTAATTTTTTTTATATACTTCGGATTGTCATTCAAAAGAGCTAATTAAATGAGTCTCAAAAATATTTTATTTGTAATAGTAGGTATGAGATATACTGAAATATATGCAAAAAGATATGTTTCCCTCTTATGGGAAATAAGAGGGAAACATTTATTCTTTTTCTCAACTTTTTCGATTACTCAACTTGAACTTACGGAAAAAATGTGGGGTTTTAGAACACCAGACAAAAACTATAGGAAGTAGCAATGATTCTAGATGTCATATTTTTAAAATATTGCCCAAATTTTACGTCTAGGCTTTAGTAGGCAATATATTCACATTTTTCTGTTTTCATACTCGATTTTCTAACAAAAACATACTAAGTACAAGCTAACAAAGTATTATACCTAGCAGTTAACAAAGTAAAATACCTTGTTAACTCATATATTCTACATATACTTTACACTATTAATTTTTTAAGAATATTTGTATAACAATTAAAAGGAGGTAAATAAAAGTCTCAAAAAATTATTATTTTTCCCATCATGTATATCATGTGAAAGGCTTGTTATGAGCAATTCACAAACATGTTTATTTATTATAGTTTTTAACATAAATGAAATATACATTTATGTATTTACGCCTATTAAGAGCTTAATATACAATATGTTGCAATATATTTACTTTGTGAAAAACTTATATTTGCAAATAGTTTAAACAAAATACTATGTATGCTTAAATGTGTCTAGGTACCAAAATGTGCACGGAACCCAGGCAGTGGGAGTTCTACTAATGCTACGGAAACTTTTGTATGTGCGTAATTTAGTGCAAAATCCTCTTACTACGACTTCTACTAATATTTAAAAGGTTTATTTACATAACGTTGGGTTCAAAAAATGCCTGAAGCTTGGTATTATTGAATTAGAATCCTTCAACGAAATGAAATCAACTCTCTCAATTTGCAAGATAATTATTCGTGGAATTGGAAAATTTAATTTCCTCTTTCATGTTCGAAATTGAGTTCGAAATCGAGAACTTGAGTTATTCCTCAAACAAGCTCATTGAAAAGAAATTGGGAGAAAATCGAGACGAAATCAAGTTGAGTTATTATACGATTCCTGAAGAAATCTCGCTTCAATGAGATTATTCGATTTTCCAGGTAGAGTTTTTCACGAAAGTATTGAATGGTAAAACTTAATTTCATAAATATATTTCTATTATTTATTTCGGTTTGTTGGTTGTGAAATCTGTCAAAAAATCAACGGATTTTCACGTTTCCGAACAAAAAGGCTGATAGAATAACAAGCAAATTATACTTAACATGGAGAACAAAAATAGTCCGTTACTTTCCATTGCTTAATTTTATAATCAAGAGTTTTGTTTGAGGCAAAAATTGTTTTCCTAAATAAATTGTTTACTTTATAAAATTAATTTTTCCGTAGCAAACAATTTCAATCATGAAGTACATAACAAATTAAAATGAATTTATAATTATTAGTTATATAATCACATTTTTTATGAAAGACATACAAATAATAAGTAAACTATTTCCAAAAATTTGTATTTTAAAAATAATCTCAAAAATATCATCAAAATAAACAAACAATATAATAACATTATACATGTCGCTTGTGCCTATTATTACATTCTTTTTTATTTTACGTTCAATTATTATATGAAAGATATATTGGTTATTAATTGAAAGATATATTGGTCATTAATAAGACAATAGATAACTTATCTCTAATGAATTTGTGTTCAATAACTGGACAATAAAAAATGTATTGTGGTCCGGAAAATAATATAAAGATATTAAAAAATATAAAGGAAACATTTTTTACGCCAATAAATTAAGGTAATAAATATTCTGCTTAGAATACTATGTGATATTAAATGTTCCCAATTTTGTTTATACCTATGTTTACACATTTGTTTTACAGCCGTTTCAGTCTTTCCTCTTGGGAAAGACTCAAAAAGCTGCAAAACAAACGTTTTTCTTCATTTATTTCTGCATAAATTGAACCAAAATTAACTTAAACGTTCATATGTAAGTTTAAAAAATATCCCTAAAATGGAGGACGAAAGGCCGCCGCTTCGACCTTCGAGAAAATTCAAGTTAAATTGTTTATCAAATATCTTAAATAATGGAAATTATCATGTATCAAATACTTCTATAAACAATTTTATTTCTAAATTAACCAAAATTCGTGAACTTTGCCACTTTATAAAACCCGCACAAGCCAATTCACCGGGACGTTGCGGTTAAACAATATATGCAAAGCAATTTCCAATAAAACAGCATGTTTAAGGAAAATATATCGCTAGGATCAAATAAATGTTAGATATTTGCCCATTTTGGTACAGTATACTCTTGCCAAATTGTTACTAAAATAACTCTTGTCAAATTCCCTGTGTGATGTTTACAAATATGCAAATAAAAACATATCAAAAAATAAGCGTAGAAACTTATTATTTAATAATTATCAAGTATTAATTCTTATACATATATTATAATCGTTAGCGGTCAAATAGTTACATAAGTTGAAATCTGAATGATTTATAAACACACGACACTATCGTAAACTGTTATGTTAAAACGTTAATGTAAAAATTTAATTCCATAGTGTTAGTTAGATAGATTGATAAGCATTCGGCAGCTTTATCAAAGTATGGGAAAAAATTCTGTGAGAAACTATAATCAAGAACCTGAGTTGAAAACATTTATTTACTGGGTTGAATACATATTAGTATTATTATGTATCAATTTTTTTAATTAGTATTATTTAAAATTAATACAGTTTCGATTCTTATTTTGCCCTATAATATTTTTTTATATAAACTCATTCATTCCTCAACTTTATTTAGGATTTAATTTTTTAAAACTATTATTTAAAAATTACTGTATTGTCCCTATTTTTCAGATACTTAATCGTTTTATGATACGAGCATATTATACGAGTACTCTGAGATAATGCGGAACACCGTTTCTAAAGTCGCTATTTAGTAGCCTTTTCAAAGTAACATATCAAATATTTAGTTCTCTTTATCTTATTTATCTTGTAAAAGATTACCCTAGTACCGTATATCTATTGGATCTTAATACGGATCCCTAATTAATATAATTGATTTAAAAAATCTTTTGCTTTTGAGTTCACTCTAGCTGTATAATATATACAGGGTATGGGAAGGATGCTCCATACGGTGTCGGTGGTATCTTTAACAATTTACCGACAGAATAGTAAACCAAGAAAGAAATCCCAAATGATAAAGTGCAAAATATTAAAATATTTATTTTTCAACAGGCTGATATATCGTTAAAAACAAAAGAGATACCCGATAATTTACCAAAATTTAAAAGGATAATAAGTATACGTCAGATTTTCAATAATGAGGAGAATCAACTGCTTCATATATAGAACTCAATGTGAGCATAGAGCTCGTGTAGGTACTTTCAGCTTGGCCTCTTCTCTTAGGTTGGATTAGATTAAATTGACCAGATTAGGTTAAATTGACCAGATTAATGTCAGAGATAAAATGGTACAAAATTATCTTAGATGAGAGGTTATCTTAAAGACAAAGCTTTATACGGACAATATCAATGTAATATTTTTGTAAAACCTATTGTGAGTCACAAGAATATAACAGATTTTGAAATTAATATAAGTCCCACTATCGTCGGTGAAGAAAATTCACAGAGAAAGAATTTTTTAGAACTAATCAAATTGAACCGAACTAATCAATATACGAGCCACTTATTACAATTGAAAGCTGGGTGGTTGTAGAAATGTTTAAAGGTAGAGTGAAGAAATATCGTATTGCTGTGTTTATGCAGAAAATGTTTTACCATAATATTTGAACAAAGTACCAGGCAGAAATTTTTAGGTACTAGGTATTTTTAGGTAGTAGGTCGAAAAACTTTTAAAATCATATTACAAACACGTTCACTTACATAAATTAAATTAAATTAAAATATAATTGCAATATGGATTAATTTCCAAGCATGTTTTAATTGAAGTTTAAAACCAAAAGGTAGAATTTAATTTTTTAAAATTTAAGTGGCTTCAATTGAATTTAAGTCTGAAATATTTTACAGTAGATTTTAACTTTTTAATTACATTCATTTTTATAAAAATATCATCGTTGATCTACAGCCTGTTTTTTGACCAACAATATAAATATAAAAGTTGTCGTCGTTATTCATAAATATAGAATGAACTATCTTTAATTAAAATAAATGGAATGTAAATATTGACGTAACAATTTGAAGGTTTCAGTTGCATTTGTATCAGCAAAAATTAAAAACTTATATTTATATATTGTCTTCATTTGTAGTATATAATTTAATTACAAAAATTATTTAAATAAATATTTTCACGGAAATAAAAATTTAGCAAAAGTTGTTTCGTTGAAAAACGGGGCCAATTTTTTTTACTCTGTTCTGATTAAATTACTTCTAAATACATGTGAATGTACTTATAGATTTATATCAAAATATAGCATATATAACTTACATCAAAAATCAATATTAAATTCATGCTAATTTATGTTCCTTGTACTTCTAACTGAATGCGTATACAGCTCACATCAAAATATTTGCATGCCTTTGCCGTGTAAATTATATGCATACATCACTGAATATTTGTTGAAACGAGGTATTTTAAAGTGTATTTTGTATTATCTAGTATAATTACTCTTAAAGAAAATACATTATGTTTAAAGTGTAAGAGAATTAATAGACATGTTGAGTCAGTTTTCAAATGTAAAGAAAATGAAACACGTAAATAAAATATTATTGAATTTGTATAGTTTCAAAAAGTTCAATTGTAAACACTTAATAGATTTAGTGAAGACCTTTAAATGATTTACGAAAAAAATATGTGTCAAGTACGAGTGGAACTCGCGAGTTTCGTACACATTTAGGATCTCATATGCATTAAGGTAAAGGTAAAAGCATGGTGCATAGATCAAAATTTGACATCTGGCGAAACCGCTACAGTTTTCCTACAACGTTCTAACGTTCCACCGCTAGTTTTCCTGCAAAATTCTAAAAACCCTATTTTTCATGATTTTACGTTGAGTAGTTTCTTTATACACATTTTTGAGATACCTTTCAATATATCTTTGAATATGTACTACTTAAAATTATAAAAAAATATTTGTGAGGCCGACGTTATTAATTTTACAGATTAAAGCGCAGGAAGATGAGGGTGTTTAGTTTCTTTTGTAGATTTAAATTTATTCATATTTGACTGAGAAAAATATAAAATTGTTGTATTTTGAGCACGCTTTATTTCATGGCAAAAAATGTTCACAAACAAAATTTTGCATGAAGTTTTACATATTCTTTCGAAATTTTCTTAAACGAATATGGTTAAATAAATTTATTGTTTAACTCATTATGATTTTTTATTTGATGGTGTAAATTAAGTTAAAATTTTATGTCATATCTATCCAAATTATTTTTCAGATTTTAATTACTTTTTTCAACTGATATTTTTCTGTTTGCTTAATAATATGGTAATAGGGAAAGCTACCTAGTTTTGATTCAGAATCAGGAGAATTTAATCTTTAAGATCATTGTAAGTGTTTTCAAATTGATTTTCTTGAGATCAAATATGAAATATCCCAATTTTAATTTCGGATCCTAACGCACACATTTAACCTTCAAATTAAATTAATAAAACTACATGAGTTTTCAAGAAACTCGTATTATTTGTGAATACAATATTATTGAATGAATCATAAACAAACAAAATAATAATTTTGTTTAAAATTTAATTTTCAAGAACTCCTCCTTCCTTTCGTGAACACAAAAAATATTCTATTTATTATAGAAGCAGTCGATTCGTTGCCAATTTTTCGACAAATAGAGTTTGATTTAATATGTCAAAATTACTTGGAACTTAAATTCAGTAGCAGCTTTTATCGAAGTTTAGTAAACGGCAAAACAGCTTCAAAATAAAATTGTCCAAATTTTTCTTTAAATAAATTTTGACTTTTGAAATAATTTTTTCTTGAAAATTATATTATATTGTATTCAAATTCAGACTTGAATAAAAATTTTAACTCAATCAAAATGTTTCCATTTTATCCTTCATATTTCCACGATTTAATTGGATTCTTTCACTTTTTTTGCTAATGGATTTTTTTTCAATCCAGAACTTTCCAAGTATAACTATTTTTTTTAGTTTTACCTGCTTCATTCACATCAATTATTTAAGACGTAAGTAGATTAACACCTTATATTGTATCCTTAAGTAAACGATGCCAGCTATCGTATCGAGTATAACATTTTCCTTCACCATAAACTGGAAAATTCACCTTCGCTAAACGTTTTTATTATATTTGCTTATTTATTGATTTCTTTTTATGATTACTGGAAAATGGATGAAAATTTTAATATTCACATCATAATCTTCAAAATATGTTTACCTATTATATTTCGATTCTTAGAAAATACAACCCAATTTCTAACATATGTTCTATCTAAAACAAATTAAATTGATCTCGTCGCGTAACTTGAAATTGATCTCGTCGCGTAACTATCTGTACTAAAACGTATGTGTAACTGTCGCATAACTTGAATGATCTACATAGTTTAAAGTCCCTTGTGTTCATATCAGAAATGTTTTTGTTTTTGTATTCGTAGTAGAAACATAATGTTATAATATATTATATTTAAACTATTGCACCAAATGATGTTTCATGTTTTTTTGTTACTTGTTTTACGTTGGACTCGCAAATATGAAAAACGTACTTGGTAATAATTTTGAAAACATTTTTAAACGAAATAATACAAATTTAATATTTATTATTATATCTCCAATGCGCATTGTGTTCGAGGCATAGCAATGAGAGAAATTGAGTTTGAAGATAGTGAAACTTACCTATTAGTTAATTTTATAGCACTTTTTGTGTAAATTCGCTAAAACCCTAACAATAGTTATAATTCACAAAACTATTGAAATAAATTTCAATTAAAAGGTAAAATTCTACAAGCAAAATTGAAAAATAAAAAAATAGGTAAATTATATTAAGTAAAAACATTATGAAGATTTTTAAACAGATTTTTACGAGTCTTGTTTGACAAAAAATATTTGTTAAAACAAATTCATGCGACAAACAAACGAAACATAAAATGAAAAAAAAATGAAATCTGCATGATTTGAAAATTTTAGCTTCAAAAATAGGATGTGTTTTGTAAAATCGCAATTAAGATGTACATCTGTCCTTTTCTGTTTTATTGATCTCTTGTCATCTACAAGTATAAAGTTCTGTTAGCGAGATTATACAGGAAATATTATAGTCAGAAATTCATTATGACCAATATATTTTTGGCACTAAAGAACCTCCAAAACTCTCCAAAAATACTATCTACTATCATATCTATATATTAAGTAATCGTGACTAAATACAATGTCTTATTGAAAGCAAAATCGAATCATTCCTTAAAATTCCCTTTTGTTTTTGTAATTCTATCAAAGCTCAAACGATCACATAGATGTTTTTTCAATGTACAGTTTGAATGAAATCCAAACACACAGTTATTATATTTTATTTAAATAGCAATAGCCCATATATGTATCTCCTATCGTTTAAAATGAACATGCTTAAAAAGATGTTCAAAATATTATGCAACGCGTTTCGTAAAACTTCACAGTGTCAAACTTCCAAACGCTGCTCATAAAAGATCGATATCCCGCACGCACAGAGAAAGTAAAGTTCCTTATCACCGCGAGGTTATTACAAAGTTTTGAGCAGTTTCATATCACGTAATTTAAACACTCGTTCCTGCTTGTAACTTTATTTGTCTCCTGTATGAGGCAAGCGGTCTTTAGAACACGTCTCATGTGAGGTAATGTAAATTATGTGTTAATTTTACGCCCAAGGAAAATGGTTTGATATTTTGATAAACTTGGGGAAGTTAATATTAATATTATATCAGGGAGTGTTCGGAATCTATTTGTGAGTATAAAAGGTAATAATTGACTTGGCAAGTTTTTATATACTGATTATTTTAATCGTTATAAAACATTTAATTTTGGACGGATTTTAAAAAATGCGTATCGCTTGAACTCTTTTAGTGAAACACCAAATTATGTTTACATGTTTCTTTATTGTATCTTCATATTCTGCATTTAAAACGTTTTAGGGGGTTTTTAATATTTATTAGAAACTGTTAATTCCCTGTCTATCTGCAGGTAAACAGAACAATGTAGGATATTTACTTGAAGAAGGAAATTTGTTTTTGAAAAAAAAATAGTAGACTGTCCTCATTAAATTAATACCGTCATCTGAATTGGTCAAATTATACACTAAAAAGGTATGAAAAACAAATATTCATCTTTGAACTTTTCATTGTAATACATAGGTTTGCCGGTAATGTAGTTGCAATAATACTACTGTATTGTTTCGTTCTCAAAACAATTTGTTAAACAGCAATAAATATGTAATACTTTGCAGCTTATATGCCTGCTTTCGATGTTTGCTTTCAAAAGCCAGAAGATGTTATCTAGCAATTATGGCAACAGATAGGTTTGTAGTTTCTTCTTATACATCATTAAAAATTAGTTATTATTTCAATATAGTGAATTGTTAATGACCTGCATGTTGAAATTAACCTACTGCTTCTTCAAATATGTTTATAAAGTAATTGTTAATCACATATGATTCGTGAAAATGAGTTAACAAATGGAATTAATATTCGTATATGTTGTACATTGGTGAATAACGTGACTATAAATAGGAATGTTTTGCAAAAGTGGTAACAACTTGGCGTTATTTTGCTGTCCATACATAAATAAATATAAGTTGTTTAATTATTACATTTCGCTTGATTTCGAGTAAATAACGCAAATCATAATAGTAAATTGAAAAATGATATTTCGACTCCTCTCTTGAAACCTTGGTCTGATATGTCGTACATTTGGTCCAACAATGTCGCAACGACTAAAGTCTATTTTTATAGGAAAAACGTTCAAAGATTTTGAATCATACAAATTGATAACGATTTATAATTAACGTAATCGATAATTTTCAAAGTATCATATCAATTACACGATCCGAAATCTATTCAAATAGTCTATTCATTACGTAATTCAATTTAATAAAGCAATATTAAGCACCAAAATTAAGTGACTGTTCAGCAATATGCGTACAAAAAAAGTCTATCTGTTACAAAAGATGGAATAATCTCAAAAACCCTTAACAAAAAAAAAACAAGTTGCATTATCAGTATTGCACCAATTAGGAAACACGATTTTGTTCCTCGTATTTGAGAAGCAAATTACCTCAAACAGTAAACTCTATCTAACTGAGAAGCAGTGGGAAAAAATAAAATTATAAGTATTATGCGCTATTAGCAATTCAGATAATTGTCCCGAAAAGCTATTGCAGCTGAAAGATTATTTGATTTCCAGGCACAACTTTTCACAAAGCCATTGAGGGTTGAAGAGTTGTGATTTTTTATACTATAAAGAAGTACTTTTTTTACAATTTACCGTGAAAGGATAATGTGTAGTACCTATTACTGTTTTGGTGGGCATACAGTGTTTTACGGCTGAGTAAATTTATACATTAAAATTTCAGTCTAAGAAACAGAAAATTTTTTTGACAATTATTATTTTATATGACCATTTCCAAACATCTGTCGTCGTTAAATTAACTCCCATATGTAAATATACTTTATAAAGCTAAATAACAAATAGGACCCGCGTCCCATTACTTTAAAAAAATTTGCACGTGTGTTTCCACAATATATACCAGCAAAATTTTATGTTTCCAAAATTAAATTTTGCGGACGTAAGTTTAATTGTAAAATGAGGAAAAATATAATATAATGGGGAATGAAACTATATAGATAAATTATTTCCGTGCAAATATCTGATTACAAATTTCCATTTATGAAGAAATTATAAAAGGTTTACTTCCAAATACATATTTCTCTTACATGTACCGATTTTTTATTCGCCATTTTCCTATATATTTACTTAATTTGCAATTAAACTCATATTCGCAAAACTAAATTTTTATAAACGTGGGTATCTAGTATGAGAACTATACATATTTTATTTGAAAGAAATGAGACTCGGGATGTAGGTAATGTTTTCGCTTTATGAAATATCATTGGCATATAAGAACTAATTTGTCGATGACAGATAGTTTGGAAATTGTAGTATAGAATAATATTAGTAAAAAAAACTTCTTCTTTTCATTATAAGTTTTTGATTCATTTTGGTATTTAACGTCACATTATTGAATTATTTACAAAATTATCTAACAGAAATTGTTACCTTATTTTCTATTAACAGCTACATATCGTTGATGAAAGTTCCAACTGATTGCCTGTATTGAATTCGTACTGTTTAAGGATTATTTATTATATTCTGATCTGTTATTTGCTGAACTAACGTAAAGTAAAATGCAACTGTTCCTATTTATTTTATAGTAAAATTAAATATTCGTGACGTTCTCTTGTGTAAACAAACAATTTCAAATTTGTGTCAAGAGGAAATAACTAATTGTGCTGAAAGAATAGCTGAATATTATTTAATTCGCATATTCAATATTAACCCCAGAGAAACGATACTCCTGGAGTATGGCCGTAATATAGAGTAGTAAAATATGTGTAAATACCATTAAATAGAAAAACACTTTTTCGAGATTATGTCATTTTTGACAAATTGTCAAGCAAACAATGGAGTACACGCTTTCATTTTCTCTTACGATCAGTGACTGCATTATATCGCGTATTGGGATGAAAGCTGAAAATGTTGAACCCGAGTTTAAAAGCTTTCAGCACGATTAGTTCTTTCCGCTTGACACATCATAAAAGTAATTCATTCCGCTGGCGGTCTCAGGAAGTATAAAGAAAAATTATTTGGGAAAACTGTATGACAAATTTCAACTGTGTTGATACTTTATTATTTTGTCGATTCTTTTTAAATTTAATTGTAGATTTACATGATGTGAAGGAAATTTAGAAGCGTCAATTAATTTCACCCTCACGGTTTCTGAGTAGATTTTTCCTATTATTTGAAAGAATATGCTTTGTGTTTTTATTTTAGAGCTAATTATATTTTAGTATATTTTCAAACTATTAGTGAAATTATTGTCGGTATAATAATTTAGAAAAGGTCGCACGGAAAATTCCGAACTTATTATTTTTATAAAAGTTAAGGCGGACAACGTTACAAAAGTTACAAAAGTTAAATCTTAGATTTTGTTATTATAGCACAACAATTGCATTTGATGTGTATATTACAATTTATATATTTTATTGTATTACAATTTATTTATATAATTTGATTCCTGAAAAGTTTAAGTACCGAGTATTGAGTTGAAAATGAAATACCTGGAAAAATTAAGAAAAACTTGGATAACGCAGTACTGACGTTTAAATTTTGCACACATCTTACTTTTATTAGAACTCTACATCATTGTAACTTTATATGATATAAATTCTATATAATTACTAAGCATTAATTCTCAGTTGTGTAAATATTATAAACGTATTTGGAAAAAATTAATATAAGGATTTTCATATTTCTTTAACATTTTTGTGATATTTTGTATTCATAAAAAAAAAATTATTAAATGAGAAATTATTTACTTAATTTATATTAATTTTCTGCATAAAATGTGTGTTTGTGTATGTGTATATATATATATATACATATATATATATATATATATATATATATATATATATATATATATATATATACATATATATATATGCAATGATGTGACTATATGTATAATACTCACAAAGCGGTTGTTTCAAATAATTCATCTTCTCAGAAATTATAGCAGATTTCTCATTGAATTCATCCATTCAACATAAAAATACACAATGTACCTTTTTCTGTCTGAAAGAATTAGTAATCCCATTCTCCTGCACTTTTCTCATAACTGTAACTCTTTTTTCTCAAGCAAGCTTTCAAATTATCACTCCATTTCTCCTTTAAATGGTATTACATGAGATGGGCTATTTTTCACAACATGATATATTAAATAATATTTTTTAATTCACCACGGTTTAACTTCAAATTAAAATGTGTTCAGAATTGTATACATCTGCTATTTCTTTTAAAGTTTGAAAACACGAAATATTTATGTTAGATTCAGAAGAAGAACGGCTAAATTTAACAGAAAAATACCTAAACCAACAAGAAAAATAAGTATATCCCAAGTTTAATCCATGTACTACTCAAGTAAGCTATTGATTGAAGACGTCTTTGTATAGTTGCTAATAAGATACACTAAAAATATTGTGCCTTACCAAGTTTTTGTTAAGGGTATCTCTCCCTCAAAATCTCATATAAACAAAGTATAAAATTTAAAGTAACATTTATTCTTTATTAATGAAAAAATTATTTATATTCTTGTAACGCTTAAGAAAGTTAAAAAAAATCAATATTTGCTACCGAATAAGAAGTAAAGTTTTCTTTCGAGGTTACGTTTATTATTAATATTGGGTATTTTTTCTTTGGAGTTTTCAATTGATAAAAGCTCTGGTAGTACCTTACATCATATAACTAAGCAGCATTCAATTTCCTGTTCAATGAGTTTTGACGAGTAAAGAACAAACAAAATTTTTGAACAGAACTTAGGACCCTAAAAGGTTATAAATTTTGTTTAGAGGAGAGAAGAGAAGGAGAAAATTTTATTTGTGTACTAGTAATTTTGTTTGTGTACTTCTTAATTTTACGAGAGACGTAAAATTTAAGAATTTTGGTGACATATTTTTGAGAGATTTAGTTTTGTCTTTACCAGAAAGAAGATTTAATTCACTAAAATAGATATTAAATGAATTACATGCAAGTGAAAAATGGACATGTACTTAGTATGCATATGAACTTTTCATGGTCATATGCTTGAAAAATTGGCGTTTATTGCAGTAGAAACATTTTACGGAGGGCAAATTAAATAATCGTATTTAAAAACAAAATGTCAGTATTCCAAAACTTCTATTTTTTTAGAATTTTATATAAAATATTTAAGATAGTTAAGAGAAATTTTCGAAAAGGACAAAAAGGTATGTATCACCACCGCTCTCTACCTTCGGAACTGTTAACTTTAAAATTATGAAAAAAAATGACTTGAAGTTTATCAATCAAATATATAAATGTATATATATATATGTATATGTATATATATATATATATATATATATATATAAATATATATATATATATATATATATATATATATATATATAATATATATATATATATATATATATATATATATATATATATATATATATATATACATATTTACGTGTGTGTGTGTGTGTGTAGACTGTCATACTGGCAAAAAAAGAAATGTGGCAATATGCCATAATGTTTATTTGTATATTTTTTCATCTAGTATAGTCACTCAGATCCAAGTTTTTTCAATTATAATTTATATGTCTATACCAATAAATATTATATTTCAGAGTATACTTTTACAATTATTCACTTGGCTCACTCACTTGAATTGTAAAATATGCATAGATATGAAAAAGAATCTTTTTGAAAATAGTTTCTTTGAAAAATATCTATATTAGGTAACTTTGCTAATATGGTATTTGTTTTTTTAGCATGTAAAGTTTTCTAGACCTATGAAAGAAAAATAAATTTTTTACCACTGTAAAATTATTTGGGTTAAAATTTAACAAAATATAAAACCAACTCACACATATATTTCCTTATTTAAGTTTGGTCTCTGAAAGCGATGGAACTGTTTTTACAGAGATAGTTAAAATACTCTCCTTGCTTTGATAGTGCTTTCACGAATTACTTCATGACACCTAAATATGAAGTGGAATACGTGGCACTTTTGCTAGATGAACCAAATTTTCTTTCAATTTATCTTTTATTTTGGGTTCTTAACCGTCAGTCTTTACTTATCCTGTGCAAATGTTTGTTTCGGCTATCTCACTCACACAAAAACCATGGAAATTTAGTGGAGCTGCCTTCTTGCCCAAGTAACATAAATATATATTTCAAATCACTACATACAAACCATTTATGTTTTGACAGTCGAATTTTTTAATAAATAGGGCTAAATATTCGTAACTTTCTTCGAGATTTACGGAATGACCCACGACCAACGAAAAAAAATTTTGTATTATGTAAATGTACCTCATCTAGATTAATTATACAATTTTAGCAGAACTCCATGAGTTCTGCTAACATTTAGAAGATATCTACATCACGTACTAAGTTATTCAATTCGTTTGTGTAAATAGCTATGGCTCGGTATTGTGGATAGGATAAAATTTAAATCTTCATCTTTTCTTTCTTCATACGACGTATCACTCATTAGTTTCACAATCACCATTCAAAATTGTCATGGAGTACAGGTACGATAATAGATAAGGATCAGGGTCTTGAGGCATCGACCTTATTGCAAACTGAAGTAAGAGACACTGAATTTCCTTTTTGTTTCTTTTTTAATGAAGACTTTTATATTAGAGCTCCAATAGTAGTACCAAAGTAATCATAATAGATATTTTTCACCAATCTTGTTATATTCCTTCGATGTTTTTTCACAATGAATTTGTGGCAAATATAACAAAAATTCTGTGATGAATTTGTATAATTTGTCAAGCTGAAAGCCATTTTGAAAAATAAACTACTCTCTGAGCGACAAATTAAGTTCATTTTATTACGCTTAACTACTAAATGATATTTATAATGACATTGATTGACATTTTGCCATGTATTTTTGATAACTAGCCTTTAGTGAAATAGATACCGAAAATATTTTTTTACAATAGTAGCTTGTATTTGAGTAGCATTTATTAAAATTTCTAAAAGACGTTACATTTTTTTTATTACTTTTTTTAATAATTAGCACCTCAAAACCTATAAGAAATTATTACTCAATTTCAGTCTCTTTTACCCGTGCACACAATTATATATGAACTATCCGCTACCGTACACAAACCTATAATTAATCATAAGTTGATTTAATTATTTTAGCCTGGTCTTTACAGCATTTCAATTTGGATTCGATAATTACAAAATTAAATCTCTAAATATATCCTTTCTGTATTTTATCGCACATATCATTTTATGCTTTTTATAGCGCTTATAAAAAATACCAATTCTTTGTCGCAACGAAAGCCGTTTTACGATATGTTTTGTGTGTATCTTCAGTGTATTCAGCATTTAATTCAAGCCAGTTCACTTTTTTTTCAAAGCTTTTGTTTTTCCATTTTAAAGCTTACGACATCTTGTTGTTGCTTTATACCTTTTTATATACTTACCTACCTGTTTGCATATATATATATACACACACACATATATATATATATATATATATATATATATATAACTGGTATATTAATGTAAACTTTATCTTCACCTATTGTCCCCAATGTGTATTTCAAATTATTTTAGAACATTTTTGGAATCTTTGCTAATAGCCCACCTGAAGATGTTGTAATACAACGAAAGTAGAAATAATGCTACATCACGTAGTTTCATTTAATTGTGGAACATTTAAATTAACTAAACTCTCAGCACACATTTAAATTACGTAAAACGAATAATTAGAAAATTAATTCGCTCAAGTCACTCTGAAAATGCACCCGCTTTGTGTAGCCATTAACCGAAATGACTTTGTTATAGCGAGACAAAGGACAGCCTTTATACTCGTATGCTGCATAATGAAGAGCTTCACAGTTTCTGCAGTGCAGAAGCAGAGACGCTAAGGTACATTTAGATGAATAACATATACCAAAGTCTTATGTAAATATTTGATCTGATAACTTCAAATATTTATACACTTAAAGTTTTTTTCTTTCATAAATATTTTCATACTAAAGTTAATTAAATTAACATTCAATATTCTAGGTACTTACTCAAAAAGAATAGGTTGTTAGTTTTTACAGTAAGAAAATTGAAACAAAATCCTTATTGGCCATCGAGTTTAAGGCGATGAAAATGAAAATAAATACTGTTGATCTTTTTCAAAATAATTAATTTCAGGTAAAAATATTGTTACCTTAGTTCGGAAGGCGAATAAATTTTAGGTGAATTTCCTGAAAAAGAGCGTTTTTAAAGCACTTGTTTAAAAGTGCTTAATTTTAAAATAATAATAGAAATAAAAATAAATAATTAAGGGTATTGTACAAAAAAAGAGAGTCCAAATTGTCATTTAGCAGACATATGTATGTGTGTGTATGTGAATGCGTGCGCGCGTGCATATGTGCGTGTGTTTATGCCTGGGTGGGTGCATGCGTGCGTGCGTGCATCCACTCGTCCGTCCATGTGGGCATGAGTACGTGCGTGCGTGCGTGCATGCGAACATGCGTGCTTGCGTTCATCCGTACGTGCGTTTGCGTATGGGTGTACTAATTGTTTACGATTATGGGTCTCAATAAAAAACAAATATCTGCATCGGTATAAATAAATTTGATTGACAAATATTCAATTTAATATTAAATAATAATTATCGATCACAGATTCAAATTTTAAACTAACTGATGAAAAAAAGTGGGTTTATAATGAATATATTCAACATCGTAATTTTTATATTCGGAATACGATCAATAACGATGTCTGTCCACATTCATATTGTAGTTACTCCTTTCTTGAATACTTACTCCTGCAGCCAAAATTACCTAGTCATGATCATTTCAGAAATAGATGTTTGAATGAGACCCAAAAAAAAATAAAAAGACTAAAATTCCTAATATAAAATATTTATATTCTATTAATTTACTACGTGATTTTAAATCATTTATTTTTTGTAAATATCTTGAGTATACGTACGGACCAAGCTTTTAGTTTTATTTTATGGTTAATTAGGGAAAATTATAATATTTAACGGACATACAGATAACTTTGTCATTTAAAATATATAACCACGTAAGCAAAACCGCAGGTAATAGCAAGTTTATAATGAGATCCATTAGGTGCTTTAAAATGTTTTTTGCCATGCAAATAATGTGTAAGTTGAAACAGAGAAAATTTCGGCTAAAATAGAATTAAAACTACTCTCCCGGCTGCATAGTCGGGAGAACTAAACGCATAATAGTTTCTATATTGCTCAATAAGAGTAAGTATGAGAAATGATCTTTCACTTTGATATAAATGAAGCAAAAATAGCAAGAGCCTTTAAACCAAGTGTCAATATATCATTTTTGCTATATATCTATTCGATTTTAGTGTAAACTTTGGTATACTAGACAATAAAAGAGGTTTCAATTGGGGAAATTGTAATGAATTTTTAAAATCATAACAATTACCTTTACAATTTTTCCAAGCTATTTTAAATGACTTTCATTTGCAAACTATACTTACATAATATAAACACGACGGGAAAAATTTGCACGACTGTTAAAAACTTATAAAAATAAGTGGCGTTGGTAATTATATTTAATTACATTCTATTTGTAGATCTACATTTTCAGATGATATGAAAATAAATAAAAATTTAAATGAGGAAGATTAATTTGTGTGGTTAACCATTATTATTTAGTCGTATTTCCAATGTCGATAACTTAAAATCTGCAATAATTTGAAAACAGTTTTTGAAAATAATTAGTACATTAATCCGGTTTTTTCTCAATGGTTTGTTAAAAAAATCCATGTTATTTCTTATTTGTGAGAAGATAAAATAAAATTAATTGGCCTGTAAATTTAGCTATAAAATATTAAAATAAAAACTGGAAACTAAAAGTGAGTAAGCATGTGATAGCGAACGTGTTTCGTCTCGGCGTATAGTCGCAAGAGTTGGTGCATTTGAGCTCATGTCACAGTGATCTGACTGATATACAATATTCATTGCAATTTGGTTTTAATCAATAAAATATTTGACATGGGGATGTCAAATATTTTATTGACTAGTCTGTATTGTAAATAGATATTTCCAGCACCGAATTCAGAAGAGCATAACCCAAGGTAAAGTTACTTTTCATCATGATATATAATAAACTACGACTATGAAGTAAACAATTACATACAAGTAAGGCTACATATATTTAAGCACAGTTCCAAAAACGACATCAAAGTCATTTCGGTTTTCTTTATATTTTGCTTATTTAGATTTTTGGTGATACAAATAATGGAAAAGCTTAAATTGCCTCCAACGAATAATAAAAATGTACATACAAAAGTTTATAAAATTACTTCATCAATAATTTTGACAAAAAGTCAGTAAACGAGTTTCGAATGCAAAATAGACGCACTTCACAACAGAATCCTAAGTGTACCCAGCGGGAGTAAAATTATAACTATTTTTGATTTACTCAGGTTATACGTAACTTAAAAATAAATGTACGAGCATATGTATATTTAAATATATTTTACCAATAACTAACGATAGCTTTGTATAGCCTAAGAATAACTTATCGCGAGTGGTTCATTTATGTGCGGGATATAAGGGTAACGGCCTTTCCGTCTCTATTGTTAACATATGTTCTGAAAATATATTTGGAAATTAATATTGCTGCGACAAAACAGAGTCACATTTACAAAAAAAATATATAAGCGACGCCACGTTTAAACGTTTGAATTAAAGTATAATGAAAAAGTTTATTCTAAAAAAAAATATTCTAAAAAAGTCATTCTAAATAACCCTATTTTAAAGATCATAATTATAACTAAATGTATATGAAGTCTACTATCATTATCTGCTTTCAGAGGGGTGGTAAAATTATTCAGATAGACAATATATTACATTTAAATAAGCAATTAGTGAATTTTCACAATAAGTTAACACGTCATATGTCTCAGATTACATAAAAATATATTAATAAATATAAAATTAATTTTATAAAATTGTAGATCTGTAAGTTTTAATATTAAAGGAAATATAAATTTTAAAAAGTGACTAAGGTTCTCATCGAAATAATGCTTTAAACTTTGAGCTTTATAACGAAATTATAAGTACTACTTGACACGTTCGTTATTGCCCTTGAAACTTTTTAATTGTTGTCAAAATTTTTCAACGTGGAGAAAATAACAAATCGTAAATTTTCCCAATCGAATATAAAGTAATATCACTTCTTTTTTTTGACGACTTTTTGTTAATTGGAAAAGTTTTTTATGTTTGTTCTTAAGTCTTTCTTTCCTGCTATTAAATATATCTTGCAAATATCCGTCAAATTATGAAGATAGAATCTTTATCCATAATTTAGTAAATAATTTCGGATGTCGCGAAAGTGTGATAAGTATTTCTCAGTAGGATGAGATACGTAACAAAGTACTCGAGTTATACTCATTCACCCATCTTTGTTCTTTGTTACCATCTTCTTCACTTTAGAAGCTTAGGTAACTTTAAACATTTTGAAATTATGTTCTTTAACTTGGTTTTGAAATCTATCCAACTTAGAGGAAGTTCTTCTTATCTTAGATTATCTAAGTTAACAAAAACATTTTGTACTTCTTAGTTGATATTTTAAGAAAGTGAACTATCGAGATACGGTCACTTGTTACATGACATTATTATAGATCGATGCATAATTTATCAATAAGTTAGGCCATTTATGGTGATCTCGACATAAGAAGTTTTATTGTTTTGTTTTATATTTTTATGATATTTGCATATTAATTTTACATATATAATTGTTAAAAATCATTCAATAAACAAACATTCAGATTAGAAAATCATTCAATAAGCGGGTATTCTGTAAACGTGTTTATATCATCACTTCTGACATGTGAATAAGTGTAAAAAACACTCTAAACGTTTTGGAAACTCACAATGTATTTAAACCATGATTATAGGCCGTACGTTAAAAGTTACACAAAATGTTTATTATATCGGTGATATATATCATGATTTTAAAGTGAAAAAGTAATCTGAATTTTAGAAACTGAAAAACTTCTGAAAATAATGATTGCTCAAAAATTACGTGCTCAGATATTTTACAAACTTAATCTAAGTGTAGGTATGTATTTTTGTCTGAGTTGCAATTTTTAACCCCATTTATACTACAAAAATAGTATATACATATATAGGTCCTCGGTAAACTTAATATTGTACCTACATGTTCTTAACATATTTCAAATATAATTAGGTAGCAAAATATATCTTGAAATTTTCTGATAAAATGGAGCGCAACGTAATAAGTTTGTTTACAGTTATATATATATATATATTTATATATATATATATATATATATATATATATATATATATATATATATATAAATATATATATATATATGTATATATATCTTTTTTTTTTGTTGAAGTGTACTAGCGGACTACCCCGCTAATAAATATGGTAATAAATAGTGAATCAATTGTGATTCGAGATATTTTCTCCTAGCGGTTATTACTTTGTATATAATATATATATAATAACTTCACCATTCCTATCAATTTGATGGTGAGATCTGGATATGAACAATGTAACTTCTCAATGGATGGTAACTTGCTAACGAATGGTAGTAAATAAAGTGTTATTCAAGATATTTGCCACGGCAGTTATACTTTGTTATTACTATACAATCGATTTAAACAATGTAACTATTTAACGAATGGTCATAAATCAAACGTGATTCAGGATATTAGCTACTGGTAGTGGTTACTTGGCTAAATAACTACATCGTCAATTAGGTCAAATTCTGGAGATGAACAATGTAACTCCATAATCGATGTTAGTAAGTCAACCGTCATTCGAAATATTTGCTACACGTAGCTGTTACATTGTAAAATAACTTCACCATCGACCTGATTATGATCTGATAATGAGTGCTGCAGAAGAATAATGTAACTCCTTAGCGGCTGATGATAAATCAACCGTGTTTCAAGACATTTGCTGCTGGTAGTTATTACTTCGCAAAATAATTACATCGTCGAATACTTCAAGGTCTGATAATTCGTTCTAGAGATTCGCAATGTAACTTATTAGCAGATGGTAATAAATCAGCTGTTAAGGTATTTGCTACTTTTCTCTCTCTTTCTCTCCCCCTCTCTCCCTCTGCCGTTTTATTCCTTACTACCTACTTCGAAATCAAGGTTTAGATCACTAAAGAATTTTCACTTTTTTCATGTGTATAGAATTTCACGCTTTTTTTTTTATTTGCATTAAGCATATTTTCGATTTTTGGGTGCAATATTATTCTATCTAGAATACAATACAATTATGCGTTAATAATTAATGAAGGATGTTATATGAAAATAAGCAAATGTGGGATAAATTGTTCTAATTCTATTTCTTGTATATTGCCAAGTATTTAGTACCGGTTTTATTTTTAAGAATGAGGAGAGTTTCCACTTTTGTAGAAAGAAGTCAAGAAGAAGTTCCACTACTGTCACGTTTACTGAGTTGAATGCGCAATTTTTTTAAACATGTTTTGTACGACTCTGTTAGCACAAAGTAACACTGTATATGTTTTAATTGATTTACAAGCAAAATAATCTCAGATAAAAACTTATTTCCCATCAGAGCCATATCACCTTAAGCCCATAATATTTATTAAATAGTAAAATCTTATAAATTATTCTTTTTTGCGTTCCGTACCTGATAAAAAGGAAGTAATCTCTATAAGATCGTGCATATATCTGTCTGTCACAACCGTTTTGCTTAACCTTTGAAAAAAAAATTATTTTTTTAAAATAATATACCTTTCAGCCTTCCCCACACCATAATTAACACAAACCCCCCCCCCCCCTCCATTCTCGTATACTTAAAGTATTTTTAGTATTATTAGCGAGCAGAGTATGGACATTTTAAAAAGTATGCTTTTAAATAACGGTATATTTCTGTCGAAGACATTAATACCGTTGTGACGTTGGACTAATGCTGCAATTTTCCCCACCCAATAGTAGTGACATTTCAGTTAGCACTTTTCTAAATTAAATCCAACTTTGCTGATATAGCATAAATAACGTTCGCACATCAAAAGTAAACTAGGATACGAGTGTCTCATACATCTGACTAGACCTTTAAGTTGAAAATCTTTAATAGTAGCGACAATTTATTCACCAGTTTGAAGCCAGCAAGTTCGATCCTACTGCTTATGTACTGGTATTTAAACTTAATAAATTTTAAAGTTTTTAAATTTCAAGGTTCTCGGTAAATATTTGATAAAAAATACAATAAAAAAGGAGATGTACAGTTAAAGAAAAAGCAGACAAAAGGTTTTTATAAAATATTTAAAAAAATTAAAAGACCTAAATTATAATTTTTACATTTAGGATTAATACAGTCCAATATATATCAACAACTCTAATATTCCATAAATTTCACAGACGCCCCGCAAAAAAATTTCGGTAAATACAAATAGTAAAACATCTCCCGGAAAACGGTTGGAAACTGCAGGGGAAATAGATTACCATCCTCCGAATAATACTAAATATTATCTAATCAAATTTAACATACCTTCATTAAGTATGATCTGAGCAAAATAAGATCACGCCAAAGAGAGATAAAAAGAAGATATGTGAATACTAAACTAAAAGATTGAGTTAATACAGCGTAGATCATGAGAAAGAGATAGTAAATGCACGCAGTAAAGTTAAAATGGAAATGGTTATAAAGAGCTAGAGATAAAAGATGGTCATTAATTTTAACTTATAGGTTCCCTATCTATAAAAAGGAATACGAGGCAGACTGTTAATACGATAGAGCTATGACGTAATAAAAGTATCTGGAAATATGTGGCCCAGACTAGCAAGAGAAACAGAAGACTGGGAGCATTGGAGGAGGCTTACACCATTTTAAGCACTACACACGAATAAATGTATTCTAAAGACTTTTTAACATTTTTTTAAATAATATTAATCATAACGAACTAACAAGTAATAAAAGATGGAAATTTAATGTAATATTTAGATAAGATGTAAAACAATACAAAGCTAAAATTATAAATGCGAAAAAGCCTACAAAAGTAAGGGTTATTTCGCCTAATCGGACGGTTAAATCTAATTTAGAAGGAACTGTTAAATATTGCGGAACTAGCAATAGGATTATAATATTCTTACCTCATGATTCTGCTTAACACTATTTATTTAGATACCTGTATAGTAACAAATAAGCACTATTGTATAATATAATACAAAAAAGAAAGAGAGGAGTCGTGAGACACCCGATTGGGAGTAAGTTCTTTTCCCTACATGTTGTGTATTAAATAACAAGCACAATGAAATAAGTTACAAACGTTTGAGAATAGTTAAATGAAAAATGATTTTTAGATATGTAAAAATAAAATAATGACAGTAAAACGATGCGAGTAACGTCTTTTAATTAAACAAACTTGCATTATATGCGAACAGTATTGCATGATTTAATTTTGATATCAATTATTGTCATTTCAACACTAGTACATACCTGACTTCATCATCACCATCATCATCAACTTCTACTGAATCACTTTCACAATTCATTCTTTATTCATAAAAAGATCATGTGTACATATGGCGTGACACAAGTTTAACTTTATTTAGCAAGCAAATTATCAATTGAAATAAAATAATAAAAGGACTCGGGCGTAATTGTAAATATCAATGGTAAAATCTAAATTTAATCAAATTATTAAATTTTAAAAATTTCAACATAAAATTTATTTAACAGATGAGAGGTTCACCATCTTATTTTTTTGCTGGCTGCAGTGGTATGCCAGACCATTTTTTTTAGTAATTTAATTAATTTAAATTTAAAAATACCGGGTGACCGTGTGTTATATGACCGGTGTGCTCGGTATATTTCGAGTTTCACATAGGAAGGTGAAATTGCTCGTTTCATTTGGCACTGAGATAAAACATACAATGGGATTAAAAACCAAAGACCTTCGGGAGACAAATAAACTAAAAAAGAGAAGGGAATCCATATTTTATCAAAATTATAAGCAATACGTATGTCCAATTTAATTCAATTATGGTCATTGAATATTTCCGATTATTAAGTAATGATCGCCAAACATGAGAAGCACCAAATTTTTTGTCAATATAATTATATGGTTTCAAACTCAAAATGTATTATTCTTTTTTAAATATTTTAGTTTTATCTCATAGTAAAAACGCTGTAATATAATAACATTTCATGCGATTTTCAACATGTTACATGTGATGTGATGTATGAGTATATGATATGAGTGCCGAAAAAGGCAAATAAAAACATAAATAACCTTAATACGTTTTTTACAGGAAATGAGTTAGAATTTAATAATTAAATTATCAAGTTTTACTCAAGAGTGGGTGCGCTATGAATATTTTATCGCCCGTCACATAAAACTGCAAATATTTAATACTAATATTTTATAAAATATGAGAGTGTAGCATTCGAGAGTCTAGGTAGCAACCCCATCAAATAAAATATTACGTATTGCTACGTAATATTTTATTTCAAAATTTATGAATGGTGCTGATGATTCAGAATGGATGAAAGTACCAAGAAACAAGCTAAAATAAATTGGTGGTTACAAGAAATACGTAGTCTCGACAATATTCAGAAATTTCAGACCATAATGTTCAGAAGGACTTATTTCAGAAATTGACATAACCAGAAAATAAAAAACTATCACATAAATACCGAGAAATCGACAAAGGAGAGCATTCGAATTCCTTTATATGAACAACCTTCCGGATGTACACTAATCTCAATCCACTTACGTTTGGTTATATAACAGAGGAAATGTCGGAACACACAAAAGTAGGTTTTTACGTGCTTACTTAATCCAATTGCCAATTGTTTTCTGAAATTGTTCATATAAGCTAACAAAAACATATTTATTAGAAATTTCTTATCAAATGTCAGTGTCTAAAATTTATAAACTTTCTTAACTCATAGTTATTATATAAATTAGATTATAAAATTATATCAAAAAAATTATAAAAATAATTAATGTAAATACTAGAGGAGGGAGTACACTCCATATAACTTTGTAAGTTAATATTTCGCAGTTAAGGTATAAAAATAGACAATCGCAAGCGGAATCATTTCAATTTTAAAATACCGGTCTAATCATTTCCCACTCACTCATTTTAATGCGCAAATATATTTTTTTGGCTCCTACCTTATCTGCATGAAAATGTACTTTATTTTTTTAACATTCTGCCACATGTTAAATACAATTTTAATATGATGCATCTACTTCAAATATTTCATGAACATAAATCTAAAATTTTAGAAGGGTGTGACAGCGTTATTAACATTTAGCTACGGATCCCTAAAAGTGGTGCATAAATTAAAAAATTATTGCACTAACAAATATTTCCAATTATTGCAGTAAAATATTATTTTATAACAAATATTATATAGAAATATAACGAGACATCGATCTTCTTATTACCGTGTAAAATACTGATCTCATAAATCAAAATACACAGATTTTATGGTGCGAGTCTACATAAATAAAATATATAAATTATATGAAATACTTGATTTACATTCACTCATGCTCTAAAATATTAGTCTGGACGCAGCGATAATTTTTCTCTAATTTCATGGAACGAGAGGATGAAAATATATTTTGCAAATCTGGACGTAAATGCAATGAATATACATCGTAATTAGTGAGTAGTTAATGAACAGTTGATCAATAATTTTTTTCATTATTTGCAGATTAATAAGTATGAAAAAAGTAATATGTATGGAAACTTTCCTCAAATCGATATGAAAAATCTTAACATATATCAAAAGAAACTCTAAAGGATTGTAAAAAACACTAAAAACAAATGTAATAAAAATTTAAATAAAAAGAATGATGACAAATTTAATAATATATATCGAGAAATTAGCAATATAAAAGAAAATATTTCTAAGCTAAACAAGTCTCAGAAATAGAAAAATACATAAGACGAAGGAATACAATTTTCTTTGGCGTGAAAGAAGGCGAAAAAAGCGGTGAAGACTTGGAAAAAATACAACAAATAATTACAAAATGTATGAAAATTGAATGTAACTGGAGTGAGATTGATATGTTAAGACGAATGGGAAGACTAGTCAAAAATAAAAGGAAACCAATCGTCTTTATATGTAAAAAAGATTACACACGACGGATGTTAGAAAGGAGACGCCAACTGCAAGACCAAGTGCGTGAAGTTAGAGAAGAAGGAAAAATTGTGTATATTCGTCATGGCCGTGTCATACAGAAAATTATGGTAAGAAATAAGGTGAAAGGAAATAAATCGAGTCATAAGAAAAGACAGCTAGAAGTTATTTCTCCATATCAACAGGAAGATAAAATATACATTCGATTATAAAGTACCAATTTTCAAAGAAAAACAAATGAAAAGATAGTGTATACTTTATGCACAGATCACAATTAATCGACTAATTATTTGCAAAATTAAAACACAAAAAATAAAATGAAAATGAAATAAAAGAAACAATCAGTATCATAACTTCATATTATTGTAATGTATAGCAACTAACGCCACCACTCCAATATTTCATAAACATTACAGCCGGTCCACAGCAAAAGATGAAATAAATGAAAATAGTAAAACATCTCCCCCAAAACGGTTAGCAACTACAGTAGTAGACTACTATCATCCGAATTATACTATTACCTTGCCACATGTAATATACATAATAAAGTATAATCTGAGCAAAATAAGATCATGCCATAAAATGAGAGAAAGTTGCTGCGTGAATATCAAACTAAAAGATCGAGTTAATATAATGTGAAAATGTAAATACGAATAAGCCTATGAAATATAGAGTTATTTTGCCAAACTAGAAGTGAAATAAAAAAAATGTAAAAAATCAACTGCAAAACTATCAGATATCACGGTAGCGACATGAAGCGCTTGGAATAAGATTGGGGTATTCTAACTCCATGATTCCACTTAGCACTATACATTATGTCTGATTTTATTTTCTTGGCAATTCAATTGTTAATGACTAGAAACATTTTCATATGAATTTAATTTTAATTCTAATAATAAACTCTCAATTATGCATTACTGCGGCCTAAATTAAAATAAAGTGAATCATATTGAAAGGAATTTTAATATGGAATCCTTCATTACAAAATTTTCTTAATAAAATTGACAAAAATTAAAGTATCCTTATCATACACAGTTCATATTAAAATCGTAATTTGAAAAAAACTTTAAATGATGTTTATTTGGTCTTAAATTATTATTGTCATTTGTACAGTATGCCATATTTTCACCTTTCAAAATATAGCTTTATAGTAATATACGTTAGGATATGAAATCGACTTTTAACTTATCCACTAGGGGAAAGTACTTTCGATTACCTCCCATTATAATTTACCGGTGGATATAGTACTTAACTCTAAGTGAATTATAAGTACAAGACAGACCTATTTAAATAATAGGCAGCTATTCCAAAGTTACATATGTTTTTGAACTGTCAGCTACAAAAGAAAACATAAGAAAAACTCAATTACGAATGAATTTCACATATAGTTTTTCTTTATATTTTGCACTTTAGGCCGGCCGGTAAAACACCCATTGGAGTGTAATATTGAGTGTAATACCTCTTCGCTTTACTTGTACACTTATGTTTATAAATTTGAGCTAAAATATGTTTTATATCTATACCTGATATTTATATCTGGATATCTATTGATATACAAACATTGAGTGCGGATAGAGCTACTAGCGTATCTCATCAAAAATATAACTCTCGTAAAGTTTACCGAAAAAACTGTAGCAATAATTAACAAGAATGATATAAAAAATATGTCGCATAATTTTGTGAAAGTTCCCCAATTTGGTTACTGTTTCCGTTTCCAAAAATAAAAAATGGAATTCTCATAATGTCAATCCTATCTTCGCTTACCATAGCAATTTTTCTCAAAAACGGTTTGACACGGAAACTTCAAGTTGAGATAGCGTAGAAGCCTATTAAATAGCGTATAAGTTAATAATAAACCTTAAAAATATTCATCTGGAAATTTTACTGGAGGCTAATAGAGACTTTGATTTTTTTTAATTAAATATATCGCGATATTTTTAGAAATATTCTAAAAAATACACATATTATTTCCAAAATTGCTTACGCATCATTATCTAATTGCCAAAAATAATCATATAGAAATTTTAGAGAAACCAACTAAACTACTGAAACATACATAAAATAAACAAAAATAATCCAGATATAAATATCAGGTATAGATATAAAACATATTTTAGCTCAAATTTATAAACATAAGTGTACAAGTAAAGCAAAGAGGTATTACACTCAATATTACACTCCAATGGGTGTTTTACCGGCCGGCCTAAAGTGCAAAATATAAAGAAAAACTATATGTGAAATTCATTCGTAATTGAGTTTTTCTTATGTTTTCTTTTGTAGCTGACAGTTCAAAAACATATGTAACTTTGGAATAGCTGCCTATTATTTAAATAGGTCTGTCTTGTACTTATAATTCACTTAGAGTTAAGTACTATATCCACCGGTAAATTATAATGGGAGGTAATCGAAAGTACTTTCCCCTAGTGGATAAGTTAAAAGTCGATTTCATATCCTAACGTATATTACTATAAAGCTATATTTTGAAAGGTGAAAATATGGCATACTGTACAAATGACAATAATAATTTAAGACCAAATAAACATCATTTAAAGTTTTTTTCAAATTACGATTTTAATATGAACTGTGTATGATAAGGATACTTTAATTTTTGTCAATTTTATTAAGAAAATTTTGTAATGAAGGATTCCATATTAAAATTCCTTTCAATATGATTCACTTTATTTTAATTTAGGCCGCAGTAATGCATAATTAAGAGTTTATTATTAGAATTAAAATTAAATTCATATGAAAATGTTTCTAGTCATTAACAATTGAATTGCCAAGAAAATAAAATCAGACATAATGCGATTTTTAAAAGAATAAATAAAAAGACGCGGCATTTTGCAACAAAGGAAGAGAAGTTGCTCTATTTTTTATTAATTTATTAACATCCTTTTAAATAAACAATTTAAAATTTTGGAAAAATTTCTCACGATAAATCCTTTAAAATCATCTACATAATGTACTAAATTAAAATAAAATTAATACCTTAGTTTACCCTTTTTTAATTCATACATGAATATTTTTAATGTAAATTTGTGGGTGAAATGTAAAATATGTGGGGGAAGGAGATGTATGGCAATGCCAATTTCCAAATTTATATTTCTAGTTGTTTCAGATGAAATCGGATGTGAATATAGATAAACGTGAATATATTGCCTACTATATCTTTTATAGACTAGACCTACTAATGCAAGAACAATGCATAATTAAAAAAATATACTAGACTTTGAGTAGGCTTTAAAAACCCGTTTTCCACTATTTTCTAATATGTTCTCAAAATACAATACTTACAAATATAAACAATTTTTGAAACCTTTAAAATCAGACCTTCGAAACGATATCACATACTATACATAGAAACAAAGATAAATTTATGCATTATTTGATTTTTTGCAAAAAAATTAATAATTTTAATGCAATAAGCCGAAGCTCAATATCAATATCTTCTGAATCCACAGCGTGACGCGCAACGTGTTCTTTCGTCTTATATAGTTTTTAAGAGAATGAATTACCGCGATGTGAAATATAAGTATGGCCATCTATTGATTAAAAGTAGCGGTGACTGCATTATATTTCTTTTAGAATGTATCGTTAATAGCGTGGTGAAATAAAATATATTTACGAGTACGTACAAGAAATGGTGAATAGTTTTGTAAGTATACAACACGAAAAAAGAAGCGTTTTTTAATTATGCGATTATTAATTTCAATGTGCGAAATGGAAATAAGCATAACAAACCCCTTAAGCCAAAATGAAAGTAATTCAAATTTGGTCAATTAATTTTAATTTACAACTTAAATATCCTACCTTTAACTTTACTACAAACACTGTCGAGGAACCTAACTAACCCATTACAACTTTTCGAATTTTTTTATTTGCGTATGAACCTTTGCCAAATTTTAAATTTCTGAATCCATCGGAATTAGATCAGAAGTTTTTATGGATGAGTCAGTATCAAAATCAAAATGTCATCGGGATCTGTATCTCAGGCACTAGAAGAGTTGTATTGATGAACTTTTAAACTCTTTATGATATTCATACCCCCCCCCCCCCCGCAAACTCGCAGTTTTAAATATGCCCATTAAAATACATTGTAATCTTGACTTAGAGAACGTCAAAGTAAAATATTTAAAATATTTAGTGTAAATAATCATACAATGCGAACATGTCGAAAACTTGCTTACTCGCTGCTGTGTGCGTAGATTCTTTCAAAATTAAAAGTAGGTACAACTAATAACCTTCATGAGTCTGCAAAAATATTCAAAACGTACTCTACTTTGAATTTTTGTTAGCTAAATTGCTTAGTTAACATCGTTAAAATATATATCACGAATAAAGCATAAATTGTCATGTCCAGGACTATTGTGAGCGCTTAAACATAGTGTGAAACTAAATTTATAACTCGGAAAAACTTCATTAAAATTTTGAAAATTTTGTTTGAAATTTTACATTCATCGTGACATTAACGAAATATAAATTAGCGACGTGATAAAATAAGGAAATCTTTATTCTTTTAACGGTGGTTATTAATGAAATATTAATGAAATGCTGTAAAATCAAAATATTATGAATAAAATCGAGGATAAAAGAACAAAAGTATACCATATTTACTGACAGAGTAAGAGAGTTGCTCGAACGAATGCCGACGGGAAGGTTTCTTATCATATCCTTCTATATTAACAACTAAGACTAAAAATATACTTTATTCATACATGAACGAAGTATAATATGAAAGAAGTGATACGCATGACCCTAGTGGGATAGGTTCTGTAGTTAAATTTCTGATAGTGGCCAAGTTTTAAAACAGATGTTAACCTGTGCAAACTTATGATGCTTATCTGCGAAAATATTACCAATGATAAGTGTTATACTATGCCGTAGATAAAAATTATCTTAGGCAAGGAATGGTATTGAGAGATACTAATAAAGTCAAAGACATAAAATATATGAAGAATAGTTATTATTTTTTGAAACGAGGCTGTATATGAAATTTCTGATAAATCTACATTCTATATAATTCCAAATTAAAATGAGTGATGTAAATATAGCATAGAAAGTAATGCCACGTCTAAAACTACAGACGTCATTTCAGGCACTATATTATCATAATATATTCTTAACATTTTTTTGATTTAAATTCCCTATCCCAAGGCACTGTCTATTAGACAAGGATATGTATGGTAACACTGGAAAACTATTAAGGAAAAGGCATAAAAAAATACAAATACACAGCCGTGGTGTTTGTTATTGTTAAGTTTATAAGTCACCTCCATTAATAATAGTTGCATGGCACCCTCGAAGCTCATTTTTTATTAATTTAATAGCATAATATAGGGATAAAGACGTATATATAAGTCAAATCTGGTAAATAAACTGATTAAAGTACCAGATTGTTTTCTCTCGAAGCTTGAACTTATTCTTGTTTTGCTCAGAGTTATGAGCTGACAATTTATAGAAGTTTTTTGTAATGAAACATTTTTCATCCGCACTTACAAAATTTTACCATATTGTCATATATTTAGTACAAACATAGAAACACGACTCGGTAACATGATTTACGCGACACATACAGTGAAATACGTCACTCTGTGACCAATAAAGAATGACAATTGAGCCTTTCAATAGTTTAAGGGTTCCGCTAACTTTTAATGTACCTCCATATGGTTTTCAGACCAAACATTTACTTTGGTCGCTCTTGTCAAGAAATTATAATTATGGATATTACACGCAAACATAACTAATATATTAATTAGATTTAAAATTTCCTCCGGATAATAATATTTTATTTCTTGATAAATATAATTATTTATTTTCTTTGTACTCATTATTTTATTTTATATTACTAGCTATTAAAGGCGCCCCGATAAGCGGTTTTAAGAAAAGAATTGAAAATAAAATATTTTTAACGTCTCATGAAAAACAAACAGGAAATAAGTCTTGTATTCGGTCGAAATAACGGCTGTTGTTTAGTGATGAAGAGTAGGTAGTAGGAATATAGGGTAGTAGGAATAGTGGGTAGGATAGTAGGAATCTCATAACGTTGAAAAATTTCTGGGCTGGAATTAATATAAGTTCTACCTCTTATGGTATAATCAGTAATTAAAATGATTATAAATATTGATAAAATTCAAAAATTGATAAATTGAAAAATTCAAAATGTAAAATTTTTGCTTGAAATATCCATATCGCCTATCAAATTCAAAGAATATGGCGAATTGCTATGAATGTATATGCCCTTATAGCGTCACTCCCATCTATTTATGGCGAAGCGCCGTATTGAAGTAAGTTAAAAGCAACCGTTTTGTTCTGATGTGGAAGGTTTTCAACCTCTTTCACTTCGCTCACTCGACGTGTGTCGCATACAGTTTGCCTGGAGTAGACGTCTCATCATTCACGAAATATTCTCTTTCGCTACGTGACTTGTAGGCACTCATTTACTACAACCCTATTTTGCCACTCAAATTTAGACAATGGATATGCTTTACTATCTTAGTTTACACGGTCTACACTGAGATTTTCTTTAGAAAAGTTTTATAGTTAGAAATTCGATGACGCGTCTCATTAATTTTTAAAGGAAATTTAACTTTAAATTCCTTTATTCTAACAATTCTAACGAACTATATTAATTGCTAATTATTTCTTCTTAATTATTAATTGCTAATTATTTATATTAATTGCTAATTACTTCAGTTAATTATTGAAATTACAGAAATATGATGTAAAATATTTTGGTTTGCTTCTATATACTATTTCCACTGCAGACTCTTTAGTTCAATATTGTGTTTGTTTCGGTTTGTTTTTGAAGATAATTTAATATCGAAATGTAATTAAAAACAAAAAATGGTGGTAAAAATAAATAGTCACGGACGGATTAACATAAAAATTGCTTACATTAAAGTCTAGAATAAATTCGTAAATGGACAAAATGGGTACCACGCTTTTAAAATACTGGTGGTTCAAAAGTTAAAAAAACGCGATTACACGAAATACACAATGTTAAAGGCAACTTTTCAAATATTGTAACTTTCGTCTCTAACAATTTTCTGTCACTGCCTAAAAACTCCCTAAACTTTACTTCCAACTATAGTCTCCTAATAATTATAGCATCTTCATAAAACTTCATTTTATTCTGACAATTATATATTTCTTCGACGAATTATACATTTTATTCTGTAGTGTAATGTATTCATTTATGAACATCTCACTAATTAATTAATTAAAATTATTTAACTTTTTTGTCACAGAGCGTTATTTATAATAGATATGAAGATATCGTATTACACCAAAATTAATCTCTTATTAAGTTTCCACAAGAAAATGAGACTATGTTATTTATATAATGAATTTAATTTCAAATATAATTACAACTTTTCTAAATAATGCTATTAAATTACTATGAAATAGCGCTACACTTTTTTTTCTATTTTTTACCAATTATTTTTCTCAAATTATTTTTGGATAACCTAAACGCAAAATATTTGTACTTGGTTAACTGTATTGCTATTTTTCTCCGTAACAATATGAATAACACCCTTAATCAAAAACGCTATTAAATCCACCTAACCGATTGCACTTGCCACCGGGTTTACTTGAGAAAAAAAATTTGTAAACACAAAATATAGTTAGTAATCGCATATATATGCACAACTGTTAAGCTTTAAAGAAAAATTTATTTTTATAAAAGGGGTTCATGAAACATTTTAATAAAATCATGCACACAAACCTTTGTTAAAATGAATTTTTTAACAAAACATTCATTTTAACAAATGGTTGTTTTCTTTGATGATAGTTCAGTACCGACTTTTTTTTGCATATTGTCGGACGTTTACCCTTACTACGTCATACATTAATTGTTCAGATATACAACGCAATGTACCTGACTACTAAAGATATAAAAAAAATGATTATCACAAATTAATTTTGAAAGAAAAATCCTAAAAAGAGTCGTGTAAAGATATATGAATACGCGTACAGGTTTGTAATCAATATGTGTTGGGTTATTTTAGTTGGGATTCGTTTTACAATATTAAGTTTAATTCCTAAATTTATCAATTTGGCAAGTTTAAGTGTTACTTCTAAATTAAATGTTTTTTACACAGAAGGTGTCGTAAATGTTAAAAAGGTATTTACTTTTTTTACAAAAGGCTACATGAAGTTTAGCAGTTTATAACAATACGGTC
This sequence comes from Druceiella hillmani, assembly GCA_039881145.1. Taxonomy (NCBI): domain Eukaryota; kingdom Metazoa; phylum Arthropoda; class Insecta; order Lepidoptera; family Hepialidae; genus Druceiella; species Druceiella hillmani. Next base: position 1,080,210 of record JAYKKI010000032.1, on the reverse strand, counting down.
AAAATATTGACGGGCATCCTATACTATATCTAACTAATATCAAAGTATACTATATCTAACTAATATCAAACTATATCTAACTAATATAAAAAAGTGGCAAAAATTTTGTCGAAAAATGGAATTTTTTTTCATTATCATCCTAAAATATTAAATTATTTTACTCTTCTTAATAAAACTCAACAGGTATTTAGGGTAAAGAAGAAAAAATGATAAGAGACGAGTAAGAAACGTAGACGTGTGACAGCAACTAATGGAACAAAGAGAATGGTTCGCATTCTAGGTCGATTTCGAGACGTCTAGTGGACAGGAGGAGGTAGTAAAAAGATATACGTACATATCTCCCGTGGTTGTGGCCCGTACATATCTCGTGACTATTGAAAGTACTAGTACAAAGTGAAGTGATATGCTGCACATTGCATTACATTGTCAGGTCAGAAACGAAATTAATTTCATGTTACTTCTCCAAGTCTCTGTTAGGAAAATATTAAATTTCCCGTGCATGCATACTTACGTGCACGCGTGCATCCGGGCGTGCGTGCGTGTGGCGTGCGTACGCGTGTGCGTGAGTGCGTGCGGGCATACGTCCGTGTGTGCGTGCGTGAGGAAAGGGAGTTCGGTATTTAATTTTTTATTCATAATTTTCCTTTATTTTCTCTTAAAGTGGGAAATGCCAAACTATTTTCTTGGAATAAAGGCAGAAAGATTCCTAGATCTCAGAGTTAGACTAGAAAATGAAATATATAGATATGATTTAACTAAGAATACACATGAATTTAAATGGTAGAAAATAAATGACATACATTTTGTTTGTTCTCTCCTTGTTACTCTGCAAGTTTTTTACGAATATATTTTAAAGTTATTATTTAATATCAGTTTTTTTAATTTATAAATGAACCATATAAGACATCTAATTGCATTCGTTTTGATATATAATTTTTGTTTAAACGTAAAAGAAATGTTAATTGTGTTTGCTCTTCAAATTAAAAAAAAGCTTACCAACCACTTTACTTGTTAAATTTACGTAGTAATTTATTCAGTCTCAAAATGCCATTAAATGTTTAAGAAAAAAAATTATATTGAAATAAATCAAGTATGTAGTCCAAACGAACAACAACAAAAAAAAGTTTCAAATAGCTTTATCATATACCCTTTGATGCTGCATTTAACAGTATGGTAGGAAAATTGAATAACCTTTTTCTTGGGAAGCCTTCGTATGAAAATTCTTCGAAGCATTAAAAGCGTTATTAGCTGAATATAATTTTAATGATCCTTTCGTCTCTGATTTTAGAGCTTTTGCCTAGAGATTTGAAGAGTATATAAAAGTATGTTTTTGTGCCAAACTTCTAAACGTGTACCGATATGAAATAAAATTCAAGCGGAATTTTAATTATTGAATACTTTATGTAACTACAATGTGAATAAAACATTTATTATAATAAATTTCAATTTACAAACATCAAAGAATTCTCTTACGATATTGTGCCCTTTATTCACGGAAAAAGCAATAATGTCGTCACCGTGGTATGTTGGGTTGATCAAAAGGCATACGGCCTTTAATTACGTATCGCACTGCGGAGACCCGGGTTCGATTCCCGGCAGCTCGTCGAGTAGCTCTGAACTAGAGTTATTATATCCATGGCGTGGCAGCGTTGCTCAACAGTTTACCGTAGATCGCCGTTATCAATGTATGGTCAAATTAGTCTCGTTCTTTCTGGAAATTAAATTTAGAACTAATTACCTGCTATTTTATTGCCGATTGCACCTTCGATACTTTGAAAAAAAAATAATAAACTGTTATTATCTACATACATTTTCATAAATTTGATTATATTTTACGTGCAATTTTTTTGAATAAATTTTAAGAATACTCATTTTACAATTTAAATATGCGCTCATGTAAGGAATAGTACGAAATTTCATTTCATTCTCTTTATGTTTTCCAAAATTCTTATAAAATTATAAATGGTACTTCCTTAATATGTTGTAATGGTACAAGACTTAGGTTAGGAAAAAAATCGTTGACAGACAGAATGGGCAGATTATAATCGAATGAATATTTAATACATCGGTTAAAACTCTTCTCGGGCGTTTTTAAATACACTTTTTAACCATTTTTATTTTGCAACCAATATTTCAGTTCTACAATTTTCTACAAGTGTTATATGTATCATTTTCATTAAAAATATATGAATCATAATTAAGCACCTAAAACTCGAAATATGCCGTATCGATTGTATCTATTATTTATTTAATATCATACATGAAAAACGTTTATTAATTTTCAAGTAAAGTGTAATTTTTTTTGATAAATTGTTTCACATTTTAGGTAATATCGTTCGTTTATTTATTTATTTTCACATTACAATTCAAATGCACAACAGACCTCCGAAAAGATTTACATAAATGTATTATGGTTATAGAAATAGGGTATTCTTATCAAGAGAGAGTGATATTTATTTGGCATTTAAAAATTTTGTTCTACAATACGAAATATAAAAAAAATTAGAAGCAATTTTGTTGACTTTAATTTCGTTAAGTCAAAATGTTAACAATGTTAAAACTCATCTTAGTACCTATTCAATACGGCGAAGATCCTTTTGAATTGTCCAATGATACCACCCACGCTAAAGTGTATTAATTAGCAGTGATGTTATGCTCAATTTTAACAAAGAAGCCTTTGTTAAAATAACATAACTTTTACCAGTTATTTATGCAAAATATATCTAAAATATCAATAGACGTTTGTTTAACGCCGTGGCTAAATGTAGCCTTTTATTAAAATGTTGCAGTCATTTTTAAAGTCAAGTTTAAAGGTATTAACAGATATTTAAGCTGAGCTTGACTATTAATTGAAGATTCTATTACTTAACGATTCATTAAATCTTTCATCAAATAAAATCGAGGGCTCAATAACCTTATCAAATTGAAACTACAGAACTGTCGAAATAACTGGCTATTTCAGCGGCTACATTATTTTGCTTTCGGAGACTTTTTAGACTTTATACGCACTTAACGTCTTCTGTTATATGGGTACTTAATTCAAAAATTAAACTAGAATTTACTGTTTTATTACTTTAGTAAATACTATTAGTACTCTGAATAGGCACTTCTATTTGTTTTACAAAGTCATTACATCTTATTTCGGTAGTATATCAGCAGTTATTTTCTAGAGAATACATAAATTATCCGAAGAAGATACGACTGATTTTTACCAATTTAACTGCTGCTTATATTATGACGCTCGAATAAAGAGATAAGCTTATTTCAAATAGTCTTCTAATATTTTATAAGTTTGTTAAACCTTTTTTTTTAGTATCGTGCTCGTTAGGTTTCCGTGCATTTAATTGTAAAACTGTAAAATAAAAATAATAATATAGTTTATGTAAGTATACATATGTACAAATAGAAATATATGAAGAGACTGGAATGAAGCTACAAGGCAACTTAATCTCATATTCCAAAAAACAAGCTTAGTCCATCAGCGCCGATTTGATTCGCCGAGCAAAAGAGCGAGGTCATAGAAGAGCATTTTAGGTTACAGTGAATACAAGACGTCGTGCAGTATACTTAAAGTTATAATTTAAGTTAGATGGGAAAATATCTTTAAACCATCTTATATTTTTTTTTTCATTACTCATCATATTTTTACGCTTGTGAAAGGCTGTACCTTTTAGGCAACATATATACGTTGAGAAAATTAAAATATGTGTATACTTTAGTAGAAAATCTCAAACGTTTAAATACCTAATTGTTCGTGAAACACCCATATTGCGAGTTCTAATCGTGCTTGACAAGTTTTTTCCATTTACTCTGTCGTTAGAAGTACTATTATAGTAAACAAAAAAATGTCTCTTATTTGTGTACCTGTAAAGTAAACATAAGAAAAAAATTGTTGTGCTTACATCCGCACTGAAGAAATGAAACTTTGACGATCAATATCATTATAATATGTATATCGAAAATGTTCAATAAAAAATTTAAAAAACAAAAATATTTAGCAATGATAGTATATACTATCGTATAGTAGTCGTATAGTTCCTATAAGTTCACGGAGACACATGAAAAAAACAAAATAATACAGCTTGCACATTCAACTGATCATACTTTTTCCTCTCTGACACCAAATAATATCATAATGTATATGATGTGTGAATGCATATAAATATATAAAATACACTATAATAAATAAGTATATTGGCTGAAGAGAAAATAAAAGTCTCCATTTTAAACTTGCAATTTATACACTGAGTATATGATGAGCGCAGAAGAGAAATAATTTTATTAGAATTCGGTCAAAAAAAAGACAGTTTTATAAAAAATAAAATATAAAAAAAAACAACGAAGAACTTACATAAAACATCGAGATTCGAACTCTTCGCGTTACGTACATAATCCATTACTATACCAATGACACATTGGGGAAAGTGATGAAATAAAAATGTACTTACTAACTCGTCTACTCGATTTGGCCTAGCACCGAGTTTATCCGAATCTAAGCGTTAAACTCTTTGGTCATCTTTGGCGCACCGTCGAGTACTCTAAAGAAGTTTTCACCTCAAAAATCATTATAATCGAATTGTTACAAGCCACCATTTTATTTCAAACAATTTTTTTTGGAAATTTCAGTTTAGACGATAACCAGAATTATCCTTTTAATAATTATTTTATTTTGTTTTTTTTAGATTATTAACGAAAGTTGCCATGTGAATTTAAGATCAATAAAATTTTTCAATGTCTACTTCATTCCATTTTTTTCTTAAATATTATTAAAGACTCTTTAGGAACAATATTTTAGGTCGTTTATTAAATAAAAATTTAAAATTACTTTTCTTTCACGAGTTTGATAAGAATATGAGAGGCGCCGTCACCAATTAATTTCTAACTTTAGTAAAATGTAAATTAATTTATGTCGCAATATATTTTCAAAGAGGTCAAATCTTTTTAACACTCGTTGTGTAAAACATTTTACTTTTATAAGGTTTTTTAAAAAATTCCGATATAAAAATATTTGTTGAATGACTTAATATATGTAGTTCTCGTCATATTTGTACAAGTAAAAAAGTTTATAATTTAGGTTTCGTTTTGGTTAATAGAGCCAAAAGGACGTACTGATCTGATGATATCATTTTTTTCATTTCGAAGCCAATTTTTCAATGTAGGCAGCATTCCAAATTCCATAAATACTTTGAAAGCGTATACCACCTGTCTTTTGGAAATAATTTCTTTGATTTTGGACGGTCTATTTTGCATGATCGAAAGTTATTGTATATTATAGTTAAATATTTGGAAATTCATATATGACAATATAATCACAAATTAAAATATGTGTAATGTAAATTTGATTCAATATTTTCCCTGCCGATATTTTCTATTATGTAATATTACAATTTCAATTTCCTTTTTTTTTCTTTGAAACAAATTTTTCTTAAATCTAATTGTTAAGACCCAATCATTTTGCCGAGAGTTGAACTAACATATTATTATTGGTTACTTTACTATTTTAAAATCATGTTTATTTATTTTGAGCAGTTAATTATATTCAACAAATTTTATGAAAGAGATAAGTTACTTAAACCAATTACGAACGATACAAAACTTAAAAGCTTACATTTTTATGAACTATCTGAGAAAAATCGTTCAAAATTAAGTAATTAAAATATTAGAAAACAATGTAGTTGAATTTTCAGCAGCCGTCTTGTTATTATATGATGCAATGCATTTGCTTAATATTGTAAACAATGCTTGGCTTTGATAAAGGAGAGAACGATTTCACACATCGTTGAGCATGCTTTGCGTTTTGTTTCGCTTGCTGTTTGCTTTACACGAAATTTCATGAAAAGAGGATATTTTACTTTCTCTTCAATGGTTCCCATATTTTGTTTCTTATTTACTCACTGAAACTTAGTTTAACACAGCAAAGCCGACAACACTAAAACTAATTATCTAATCGTGTAAAATACTGGTTTGTCTAAAAAAGCTCCAGAACAATTAATCATACAAAAAGAGTTGAATTTAATCGAATTATTTATGATCGAATCTACTAAGATGATTTCATAAATAAATTTAGTTGAATTACTCTTCACTGCGATAAAACAAAACGCGAGAATTAGGCGACTAAATAGAACTCAAGTTAGTCTCATAATTATAACAATGGAGAAAACCATCTAATTGAATTTATGCGTAGATACCTTTTCTCTTATGAAATATCAAAAAATATTTACATAATAGGGTTATTCATAGAGTGATGAATAAGAGCATCTAATTTTTATTTCATAATACAAACTTTAAATTATGATTACATGAAATTGATTTGTCATGCATAGTTTTTAAAAAGAATTGTAAGGTGCATATTTTGCAATAACATATGCATGAATCGTAATTAGTTGTCATATACATAATTATTATTATATAATAAAATAAACTGTTTACCTTATTCAAAATTTGGAAAGTATTTTCTTATTTTTCATTGTATATGTATAAAAAATAAAACTACCGTTCCTTGAGACTCGAGGATATTTCATCAATCAATAGTAGCAAAATACTATTAAAAGGTATTTTCGGAATTAAATTTCAGGGTAATTCATTCTTAATGATCATTTTCCTTCGGTGGGCTCTTTAAATATTTATTTACGTTCTCATATATCCAACGATAATTTGTAAATAGTGTTTTGGCTAAAATGTAGCAAACAAATTCTGTATGAATATAATTTTTTGAATCTAAATTATTTTTTATAAAACTTAGTTTCATTGGTCAGAAGTAGTAAGGACTTACGGAAAGGGAAATTATTTTACTTAAAAATTTATAAGCGATTCGAATTAGTAAATGAATATAAATATGTTAATTCGTTCTCCGTTTAATTTTTACGACTCGTCTGTATGCGTACGATGGAGCATATGTGCTCCGTTATTAAGAGACTTGAGTAGAATTGCCTGCAGTAGAATTCCGATATATATGAGGTAAAATGTGGAGACGAGAAAATCCTAATTAAATGACGAAGCATGAATAATTAACTAATCTAATCTAAAATATTCTTATATTCAACAGTTTTTGATATTAAGTGATCACTAAATTATTTTTTAGGTTCTGAGTAAGAAGTTCCAACACGGGACAAAAATAAATCGATATCCATTGACAGAAATTAGCTGAGATATATTTATAGATAGAATATATTTTCTTTAGAAATACATAAATACGGTTAAATTTTCGCCGTAACTAATAAAATATACATCTTTTAGTACATGTAATATCTTTTAAGGATATGTTTTACCTTCTCAATCTAGGTTCAGTTTGACAATCAGCGTGTTATTTGAATAAAAAGTACAGGCAAGCGAATTATCTCATCGATTAAAACCTACGTATAAATATTTGCGATAACTTAAGTTATCGAAAGGTAATATATAAAGAAAAATACGTGCAACATGCGTAAAGAAATTTATGTCCTTTTCATAATTTATCACGATTTCTTCAAAATCGATCTTATGTTATAGGACAGGTTGGATTTTTGACTCATTTATAAAAGCATTAAATATTGAATATTAGCGTTGATAGCATTTTCTTCAACATCGATCTTATATTACTGACAACGTTAGATTTTTTTCTGGTATATAAAAACATTAAAAATTCGTTATTAACATTTAAGTTTTAATTATTTTTGTCCTCTCTAATATTATATCAGTCTTACTGTCTCATTTCTAAATCTATTCCATAACTTTGAACTACCTAGTTCAGTATGCATTTTATTATCCCATACATATTGCCAATTGGCAGATCTCATTAATATTTGAAATTAAATTCTTTACGAATTTCACACTCCGTTATTCCAGTAATAGATATTTGTACATTTGTAAGTTAAGGTATAAACAACAGAAATGTACATCAAGAAGAATACATTCCAGAGATACCAGAAGATGGACAGGGAGACCATGTATGATATAATAGAAGTTCTCATAAAAAAAGGAACAGTTAAATGTGGAATGAATTAATCTAGAAACAGCCTCGATTTTAAAAAATATTAAATACGCATATAAACCGTATATTTTATTTTATGGTTATATTTATTTTATGTTATTTTATTTTATAAACAAAAGTACCGGGCACACTTTTGCCCCTATAATGAAGGCGTTCAAAAACATTCTAATACTGAAGTTTTTACTTATCTCCATTTATGGATTAATACATGACTATTGATACGTTTGAATTATATGACTAAGAGATCAATTTGATGCTGAACGCGTGGATCGTCTGCGTTAAGAGGGAATTATCATGTTTTGTATTGACTGCAATTTAATTTGAAAACTAATTTAAAATACATCCTTATGACCGTAAAAGTCTAGATATGTGATCATTAATTTCAATCATAGCTTGTTGCATGAATTGGAATCTGTTAGGGCTAAGTTCGATAAAGCAAATAGTCATGGAACAAAAAAGCCCATATAGATGTATATGGTATAGCCTCCTTCTATATAAAAGAAACAGGAATTTAGTCCCAACAATGTCTTAATTGATATCGGGTTGCGATGAATTATATTCAGGTGACAAACTTAAATCGTAATATGTAGTGTGCATATATTTAATAGGGTTTGTTTTATTAATTTTGACCCCAATAACATTAAGACGCTAAAATCCACGTTAGTCAATGGAAAATATTCTTTACTTACAGGATTATTATTATGTGAGTTTATTTCAATTCACGCCAGCCTGCTTGCAATTAAAAATATCTGAAAGTCACAGATATAGCACGTGCGAAAAGTGCGTTACTTCATCGTTCGCTGAGCGTATAGAGCTTAAGTAAAGTAATATTCGACAAAATAATAAATTCGGCTTTCAAATCCAAGCAATGAAACGTTTTATTGAAAAATAATGCTTTTATGATATTCGAATACTTCAATAACAATTTATGATCTTTATAGCATATACACTCTTATGCTTTTAATTATTAAATTGTCATAAAAATGTGCGTAAATTATGTTTTCTTCAAATGAAAATAACTACGAGAAAAACTAGATTCACTCATTATGCTGCTTGAAATAAAGAGCTGCTTATATGTCATTTTCACTTTGAAAGACACTATAGGTTCTTAAACCAAGATTTTAACTTTTCCAGGCTTTAAGTTGTACAATTATTCGTGAGAATTAGTATTTAGATTAGTTTATTCTGCATGTAAGGGATTCTTTCCTTTTTAAACTTTTAATACATTTTTCATGCTCTGCCTGTTCATCTTCTGGTATCTCATTAATACGTTCTTGTTGATGTACATTTCTGTTTGTAATACCTTAATGTACAAATGTACAAACAATTATTATACGTAGAGAGTCGTAGAAACCTACCACGTATGATTGAAACTTGACTGAAATATTATTATAAACTTTATTTTTGTTTTTAACAAATAATTTCAAAATTGTTGCGTCAGACCTTTATTGGTATTATAAATATAACAAATATTGAAAAAGTCAAGTTTCTATCCTTTCTCATAACCCAGCAATACATTTTGATAATCTGTCAGTGAATGAGCGAGTAAGGGAACTACGGAATTGACCGAAATATTTTGGATAATATTATAGATAACAAGTTGAAATTCAATCGCCAAAATTAGGCTTCCACCGTCATGTAGAGCCGTTACAGGAGTTTCAAAATAGGTGCAAAGCTCTTTGGTTAAAATATGTAGTGACCAGTAGACCAAATTGGAAGTTAGTGATGCATTTCCGTGCGCCCATATTTATGTCAATGCGTATTTTATGTAAATTCGTTGCATTGAATATAAAAATACATTTACTTTTATGAAGGTATCTCTATTCCAAAACATAGAACGAGTATTGAGATTATATCTATTTATGAGTACGAGTCCCACAATTAATAATAAAAAAATGTTATAATTAAATTTAAATTGATGTTCTTTTGTTAAATCTTTCATTCACGTGTAAAGAGGTTGGTCTGCATCGTTCAGAAGTTTGTAAACCTGAAATAGTAGCCCATTATTTATACATTTGGAAATTTTTGTAGCAAACAGATTCTCATAAACTGATTCTCCTTATATGTTCTTTTGTTTGTATTTGTGATCACGTCTTTGAGGTAAAGATTAATGATCTTTACAAATAAATAAGAGTATTTTTCAACATAGAATTAGGTTGGAAATTGGCCATAAATTTTGCAATATGTTACTGCAACATTTTTACATGTTAAAAATCATGACCAATTATGACCAAATATAAAAAAATAAAAAGAAATTTTTATTTGCTCCTGTTCTAAAAACTACACTAAAAGGTACATCAGACGGCGCAAAGAGGGCGTGGCGCCTGCACCGAAATATTTGTAAGGCACTTCACTTACAATATTCACTAACAAGGAACAGCATTCCTCGCGGTGCATCTTTATACCTAAACTTTTAAAATACGTTATACCTTATACTAAAATCAAAAAATTTATGTTTACTGAAATCCTACTATTTAAACATTATTCCTTGATCCATAGGTGATGACATAAATTTTACATCCGTGGTGATATAAGTCTAATGTTCATATTTTGAGGAGCCGATTAACCCAATTAAATTAATTGGACGGATTCGTAAAAACAATGTCTTTCTTTTTCTTGTTTATAACAAGTCATATTCAGCCCTATCAAATTAATACAATATTTATATAATATATGTTTATGTTTCTACTTCATAGTCAAATTCGCTTAGTTTATTGTTGTACCTATCTTTTGATTAATTATTTCATTTCATTCATTTAATGTGCAATGAACAATTTATTTACGTTTACGTAAAACAGTGATCACTTAAGGGGAGCCCTGGCTATTATTTGCAATAGTAAATTTAATTTATTAACGGATGTGTTTTACGAACTTATAAATCCTAAACAATAAACCTTCATCACCAAAATTTACCTATTTCACAAAATTCAAGACTTGTTTGGTTTGCGGTTGGACAAGTAGAGAGCAGGAGCATAATTTTGAAAATTCTTTAATGATACTGAACGCTTAAATAATGGTATATTTTTAGTAGGTACTCATGCCGTTACATGATTCATTTAAACTAATAACTGTCTCTTATTGTAAGTTTAAAACTTAATTTCTTAATTTTGAGAAAAAAATTAGTAAAAATATAAGCATGAAATAGGAGTTTAAATATTTATCAAACTTTATCAATATATATATATATATATATATATATATATATATATATATATTCAATGTTCATTACATTCTTGTAATGAATTAAATTTGGTTGAACATAACAAAAAGAACAAAATTCAAACTCACCTTTACTACACTTTTCACCATTTATTGTGGCAAAAAACGTGCTCAGAGTGAGGAGCGAGTTATTTCCACAACATCGACTGTAACTGAAATAATAGCCATTCAGCCCTCCTTGATAGCGATCACAATTTTACGCGATTTATGAAACATGAACACATACGACCCAAGCGCGCCAATTCGCAATTTGAGGTTTGAACATAAACGCGTATGATCGAAGCACACGATCGAGAGAAAGGTAAACATGGCGCGCATGCTGAAGTAATTATAATTAACTTCAATTACTGTGTTAATCTCTAACAAGAAATAGCGTTCCTTACGGTACACCTTTTAATACTTTAACCTTAAGTATACATTAAAACTTATATTAAATCTAAAATGGTTTATATTTACTTCCAGCTCAACGATACTTATAGCATCGACAATACCTTTGTTTTAGAAGTTTCCTTAGTTAGTTTTGTGAGGAGAATAATGTAGAAAATTTTACTATTTGCATTTAATATTTAAACGTCCTGTGATTTTTTGCAAATGGTGCTGTATTTTACTTCAAAGCTCTGCTTGATATTCCTTCATATTAAATATAAGGAAGAGATTACATTAATTTTTACTAGTTTCTTTCTGTGGAAGTCAAAAGGTAATTAGACGAGAAAAAAATAATTTTATAATATGAAATAAATTTTATTTAAGACTTCTATATGCATAAACTTTTAAAACAATTGATTTGTAATTGCGCATCGAGAAGTTGTGTGATTGCTTTGTTACATTAGCTACACAACTTCTGATATTTTAAATAGCTTTAGACTTTATATAACTGTATGTAGTATTTACATAAATTTATATCAGAAGAATTAGGATTTAGGATTCTGAGAATCTTGTATGACGTAGGAACTATATACTAGCATTTCTCAGTTTCAATGGTTTATTAAATAATCACTAGGATTTTTTTTAAGACCCTTCACTTATTTTCACACATACATATAAACACACACACACGTGTGCGCTCACGTAGCACGCAACTGCGTACCTGTAGTCATATACGCGCCCGCACACACCCACAGACATATATACAGACACGCGCGCGCAACTACGCAATCACACTTACACGCAAATATGTTCATTCAAATTAACCTTGGATTGAATTTGATGTCTGGGGAATAATGGCCATTGATTTAGTCGAAGTTGAGTCCAACTACAACAGTGGGCATAATGTCCCATCTATGCATCACAAATACGATTAATTAACATCGGGTAATGAAATTAATTCTATTATACAAGCGTAAATCGGATCGCTTGCTTGTAGAATTAATTTGTTTACGCGGTAGTGGTTGTAGATATATTTTTAAATCCGTATATTAAGGTCCAAAGTGACACGATATATATATATATAATACCCTTATTAACAAAAGGAATTTATTTAATATTTATTAAGTTGAATGCTGTAATTAAAGAGCATACGTAACAAAATAACGATTTCGAAAAAATCATATCTTCTGTTTTTAATTATAAAAACTACCCCATAAAAGATGATGTAATTATACTTTATTACTGAAAATGTCATTTTAATGTACGAAATATGTTATTTACGCCGAAAAAGTGTAATTGACGCCGAAAATCCAACAATGAAAAACAATTTTTTTAAATTATGTGTGAACAAAATTCAAAATGCGTTTTAAATTTTGTTCTTCTTATGGGTCAAAATATTTGAAGCAATATGGGCAATTCAAAACTAAAATGGAAGCAGCTTTACTAAACAAAAAGTTCTCGATTTTTTTAAATATTTTTAAATATATTAAAATATCAAAATTGAATTTTATAAAAATTTTGGTTTGGAAACCCGTTTACATTTTGATTTTCTAATTATTCATAATTGCTTTAGATATCCCACAAGCAATGATATCAAAAAGGCTTTTAAATACTTATGCTGAAAGCTAGAAAAAAGGGGGCTCATGTAAAACGTGCAATAAAAAAAACGTTTTAGAAAAGACTGCATTTTTAAAAATTAGCAGGAACATAAGTAGTAATAATTAAGGGCAAATGAAAAAAACCCAACATGAATTAAAGAATAAAATTGTTGGAAAATGAGTTCATCTACCATTAAATTCCTTACAAAGGATTTAGAATAATTTACAACAAATTACTTTTAATTGCTAAAAAATAAAACAGGGCTTAAAAATCAAAACAATTTGATAATGTTTCCATGAATTTTTGAAGGCATGAAAGATTTTGTTATGTGAGAAAAATAGTTTAGAATTAAAAGCACAGTAACGAAATGTAGTAAAATTTCAGTAAAACGTTTGAAAATGTTGATTCAGTCGCTTTAATTTAGATTTATTTGGAAAAGTTTAGAAATAAACGCCTTTTTTTAAAAACATGTGCAGCAATTTTCATCAATATTCCCTTTATTAGTATTTTATAAGCCAAGTTATATGGCCTAATTCATTTCTATAAAAAATCCCAGCTCGTTTTGTTGGAAACATTTAATTAGGGCATTTCTCGTAAAAAACCTGAAGTAAATTACATTCATTCGCACGAGTGCGGACAGAGAGGGGATGCCTGTGGCTTCTATGATTAGTTTTTTGTGAGTTCACTAATAAAATTAAACCATAAAATATTATTGCGATAATAAAAAAAACATGTTTTGCGAGAAAGAACATGCAGAGTACCATTATTAATTGAGCTGGGTAAGATATAATAGATGAAAATTTCTGTTGAAATAGCGTTAAATAGAAGACGGAAAAAAAGGAAATCTTAGAAGTCATCATATAATATGTTAACTATATTTCAATATTTTAATTTGATTTTTACTAATGTGTTAGATTAAACCCATTCTCAGTAATCTAAAACGTTTAATAGTATATGTGATATTTGGGAATTCCACTAAGAAGAAACAAAATTTTATTCGTCCGGAAAAAGGGGGCCTGAAGCAAATTTTAATTTTATCAGATATATAATATAAATGTGTAAAATAGAAATCATTGACGTGACATGAATTTGCCTACGAATTACTGGGAAAAATATAGTCACCTCGTCTTCAGCTTGATGGGTTGTTGTGCAAGGATTATTCTAGAAAATAAAATAACAAAAACCGCAGACTGGTACAACAAAAATAGTTTGAGTGTTGTTTTGGAGAAAGATTGACATCAATATCCTCGTACTAGAATCTTCCGTTGTTACGACATCTCTACGCGCTCGGGTAGGTCAAGAATCGAATGTTTGACTACGTCCGGCGTAGAAAAAATAGGTCATTCGCTAGGCAGTTCCAATCTCACGTCATATTATTTTTATTTTCTACAAAGAATAAAATATTAGCTATGAAGAATATGATTTTCGGACGCCAAAGAAGCCGTGACAGTCTTCAAAAAAACCGTGGAAATGACGTCAAAGGAAAGAGGGTGCCGACTGCTACTCCCAGTGGTTCCATCGAATGAAAGATTGTGTAGATTGCCAAGGAGATAACTTTGAAAAACAAAAAAATATATTACAAACTTGCTAGTCGCTTCGATTATTGATAATCTAAACACACTTAATTTTATCTTTCGTATTTCGCCGAAACACTTAGTACTATTTTTACTGATTGCAGCGTGACGGGGCATCCGCTAAAGTTAAATACGGGGTAACGTAAGCTTAGCATCGAGCGATTTTAAGACGCTTCTCGTGTAACAATCACTCTTCTATCTGCTTATTATTCTTCACATATGTTAGTGTTTTGCAACAAATTTAATGGTCTAAATTAAAAGTACAATTCTAAATCTATCTACCACGAGTGCATGAGGTTCGCAAAAACATTAAATTGCAGGTTTGTGGAATTTGGTAATTTTAATTAAATTTACTTCATCTAATAAATACAGTTAGCTTTCAATTCACTTATCTAAATATTCTTTTAAAAAACATCTGTAAAAATGTTTCACCAAACACTCATTCATTTATTTAAGTTGAACAAAACAATTCCTAAATAATGGAAACATTTAGGTAATGAATATAAGTTCGAATTATACCATAACAGAATCATGTAGAATAGAAATCGCGATCAAAGGCAGTATACTTCCCGCAACAATTCAATTAGTTACTTCAATAACAATACGCTTTTATTAAGAGTTAACACCATCGCTCATCGTAACCCTTTATTGAAACGTCAAGTTTTCATAATTTTAATTAAAATTTTAGACATTCCAGGCTAGTATTAATTAAGATTTAAGTAGACCCAAACTATTACTTACATGTGGCTTTTATGGAATGAAAACAACATTTTAATAAGCTTATTAAATTTAAATAAATGAACTTTCAACGATTAACGCTTCAACAGATATTGCTACGCAATAAAGTTTATAGGCATTCGAAGCAGCTGATGCTAATAATTTCTATTTAACTTTCATAGATGTGGCAAACGATGTTAGTTTACATAGTTATTGGACAATATTTTTGACGTTTTGTGACATTAATATTAATATAAATGAGAATGTTATTGATCGTAAAGTGAGCGTAATGGTTTTTTCTTAAATGATATATGGATTTTATAAGTTTCAAGGAATAACAAGTAGATATGTTTTAGTAGAAAAAATCAGATTGAAATATATATATTTAGCTACTTTCACGAAAAAGGAGTTTATTATTATTTAAATACTTTTTAAAAATTTTATTTCGGGAATTTATCTTGATATAAATTTATTGAATTTGCCAAAAAGTTTTTAATATGGGCTTTTTCTAACAAAAAATGCTGCCAAATATGTGTACAAAAAATAAAACTATAATATCTATACAACATATTTATCTATGACTTGAAGCCATCTGACAAGAATACCTTTAGCGTAAAAGTCTGGAGGCTGAAATTAAAAAAAAAACTTGACACGGTCTTTTTGAAGAACTTTATATTGCAATGTATACTTTCTGTAAATGGTTGAAAGGAGCTTGAAAAAAATGTCCAAATATTGGTTAAATAAGAAGGAATAGCAGAAGGTGGCTCAACTCTCATACTATTGACGAATATATTTGCCGCATGTCATTTAGTGGAAAAATTATTTGTTATGTATAATACTTATATTGTTAGTTAGTTGATCTAAATGTTTACCCATAGTGAACTTAGGCGCCCGCCGTAACAAAAAAAAATATAAAAATATCCTTGAAGTACAACCAATAGCTCAACATAACTTTTATGGTATTCAATTCAAGTGTGTCTTACACTAGGCCATTGGCATTTGTTTGTATGCGATTTGTGAAACCTGCTTCTAATCATTAGTTACTCTTTTCTCAAGCCAATTGAGTATATTTATAAAGTAGATTTAAACCCATTTTCTTTGATGTAATGCATTTGAAGGTTTTATGCCAATTATCATTAATTGAGCCACCTTATTTCTATATTATTACCCTATTAACCTTTTACAAAAAAAATCCAAACTTAAAAGTTAAAAATTTATTGGTAAAGGAAGATATAACTCATTGCACGCTCTTCTTTGGAAAAGGAAAAATAAAGGTTTTTTAAACTTTTTATGAGGGTACATGGGCATAAGGAGGAAGAAGTTATTTTTTAATGTTTATTCGTGATTTTCTTCGCTATTAATAAGTTTATCCACAAAACTATTGATTTTATTACTGGATACTAATTAGCACTTTATTGACGTTCGTCAATTTTTAACTATCTTAACGTTCGTTGCTAAAGATACACACTGCAAAATGTCACGCAATATCAAGAAATTTTGTAAATTAAACAAAAAGATTTAACGCAACGTATATGATTGGTTTAATTTCTTCTATTGTAAAGGTTTCAATCGTGAGAACCAGTTCCGTGGGTACCCGGAGAGTAAAATAAAGAAAACTATGAACTTTCTAAGTCACAGCTCAACTATGAGTAGAATTGAGCTAAAATTAATGTGAAAATAGTGCAGAATGGCGTGTAATTTGCAGAGGAAAATCTAGAAAACTCAGGACTCTTGCACATCACTAAAAAACAAGGCGGCATAGTAGTTGCAGCAGATGTGTAAAGCATACATCTGCTGTAACAATTGAAATCAACGAACGAGACTTGTGAACTGAACTATTCATCTGACGCTGTACAAATATGGACGCATGTTTAAGCAGGCCATTTTAAATTGGCTAAATGTACAGCTGCAAATGTATCAACATTCGTTTTTATTCAACGGACGCCGTGCTAAGTACTTCCACTCTTTGCAATTTTGTACAATTAAATTAACAGACACGTAGTTATCAATTTAGATGAAAATTGGAAACGAATCTATAAACTCCTAAATTCGTTACTAAATTTAAATTAAACTAAATCTTATTGATCAGTTGTGTAGAATATGTTTTTTAACAAATATAGCAATTCAAGGACATTCTATTATTTAAAATAAGTAAATAATATATTCTTCTTGGAGCCACGGTTATACGAGCAAATATACATGCATACATACATAACTTTTCGTACATGATTATTAAACGCAATATTTTCCTTGGCAAGTTGCAGCCAGATGAAACGTATGTAACGGCTTAATTTTGTCAAAAAATATTATTTAAAAAATGTTATCTATGTTCGTGGTTCTTTTTATGTCTCAACAAGTACCTACTTAAGAAATTTGTTACAAAGTTTCAGATAATTTTATACAGCGCAGGTAACGTTATTATAACTTACGTAATTTTTATTATAAAAATATATATAGGTATATAAAAACTTATTCCTGAAGT
This sequence comes from Druceiella hillmani, assembly GCA_039881145.1. NCBI lineage: Eukaryota > Metazoa > Arthropoda > Insecta > Lepidoptera > Hepialidae > Druceiella > Druceiella hillmani. The sequence continues at coordinate 1,062,284 of JAYKKI010000032.1, read as the reverse complement.
ATTTACACTAATTTTATTAAGAACAAGAATATTATACATCTGTTGCTTCTATTGTGTTTTTAAACAAAAAATACTTTCATTCCTAGGAGAAAACTCGTACTGCTAAAATAAGGCTTAGAATTAATTTTCCAAAAATATGTTATATAAAAATATTTTCAAATTAGTAAATATACTGACATTTTTTAATTTTTATTAATAACTGAAAAAATAGAAAAAACGATGGAAATATCTTTGTTCATAAAATTAATCCATAATATGAACTAGATCAAAAGATATGTGAAACTTCTCCTTTCTAATGTTTGTTAATGAACTGCCCCAAAAAATATTTTCAACAAATATTTACATTCTACATGTTATTGTTTATTTACGAGTATTTAATAGAAATATTTTAATTAGCTAACCTGTTACCTACAATCTCATATTTTCCTCCATCAAAGCCAGTCAAACTTTTTTATGATTTATAAAGTTTAGCTACCAATTTTTATTATTTATTTTTAATTACTGATAAACTAGTTTTTGTTCCATATAATCTTAATTTTATAATATAATTATGTAAGTTAACACAATGAATATTTATTAAATTTATAACTTACGTCTTAGCCACAATATTAACATGTTCATAATATTAGCTATTTCATTTTGGCACACGATAAGATAGTGTATAATATTATACCGACACTTGTACTGCTGTGACACTTACACAACTAATTCTTGAAACATTTTATATCCGATAACTCTCGATATCAATCCTACCACTTTCCTTTTGCGTGGTCACGCATGCTCTCATAATCAACTTCATTTATTTTCATTTCTGTATTTGTTTTTTATGTTAGTGTACTTATTGCTACTAAATTATCATCAAAGATATCATTGAAATAGTAAAACATAATGAAAAATCTAAAAGTGGAAGAAAATGAAGACGGTAAATTACAATTTTCATTCTATACTGGGATACGGTTAAATATTACATTATACGAAAAGCATTATTAATTTATTTTGATTTACATAATTTTAAATATGTACACATTCTTGTATACGTAAACAAAGATGAAAAGTACCCCTAAAGAGAGCCAGAGAGAGACAGGAGAGAGAGATAAAGATATATATATATATATATATATATATATATATATATATATATATATATATATATATATATAGAGAGAGAGAGAGAGAGAGAGAGAGATGTTGGAGTATTGTTTTTCTCACAATTTTGTGTTTAGCTTTAATAACAAAATTCTGAGAAAAATTTTATTTCGAAGGTATCTAACCGTTTATGTTATATTTGTCCTTTCAAATCTTTTACTTCGAGAGTATTATTGATTGCATGCAGGCTTCGTTGAATATTCTCTCAAATAAACTCACATTGTAAAGTAATTCTCAAGGTTCTGACGACGAAAGAAGCGTATTTCGATTTTACAAAATGCACTTATATAACTGAGTTAGTAATCGACGTTTTCATCGATACTAACTCAATAAAATACATGAAAAATTAAATATACTTACAGCTTTAGGTCGTAGTTCATTAATTTTTCGCACATGTATACGTAAACAATAAATATATTTATAAACACACACCGTGTCCGTGAAGTTACTGATACTTCACTCATTTCTCAAATGTTATTATTTATTTAGATTAAAATATTCGTATGTACGAGCACTTATAATCCGTCAAATGTAAGGCAGCAACTCAATAGAATATAATAACGTCCATTTAGATATGTAATAAAATCTAAACATTTATTGGTCACAATTTTCATTTTTAAGTCTCAATTTGAAATGCTAGATAACTACAATTAACACTACGTTAAATGGATGACAGAAATTTGAAGTAGTTTTATTAAAGGTACTAAAACAGTTCAAGTAATACTGATACATATAAAAATTCCGCACCGCCTATACAAAAAAGCTACATATGCTATAACTAAAATTAATATATTTCAGTTAGATGGTACAGCACGGATATATATATATATATAGTTACTTAATGAAGTTTATCGTCGCCAGTATTAGTGTTATAGCTAGTAGAAATTCATATTTTTTTACTAAATATTAGGTCATTAAAGTATAAAATTTCCGATAGCCTCAAATGCCAAATTTCATTCACAGTATCTCTGAAGTTATACTGATATTTTTTGGAACAATTTTTTATTGCGAGAATAAATCAATACATTCTCAGAGACATGTTTTTCGAGGTGATAGTTAGCAAAAAATCTTTTATAGATGAACATTCACAAGCCAAGAGTGGGTCAGAAATTTGGTTTATTTTCTAATACGCATTTTATCACAGTATTAAAACCGGACAAGAAACGCAAAATTGTAATATAATGTTAACCAAGGATGCCGTTAATAAACAATGAATATATAGATGGATTAAAGAATTTCTAACCGGCGATTTAGATCTTCACAAAAAAATACATGGGCGATCTGAAAGCAAGGAAGGTAAAGATGAACTTAAAGCTGAAATGGAAACGGACGCATCCCAAACTGCGCATGAACTTACAGCAGCATTCAATTTTACCATTTCAACAACAGTTTCCAATTTGAAACAAATCGATAAAGATACATGAGACACCAGAGCGGTCTAAATAGGTCAGTTCCGCATGAAAAAACGAGCGTCAGGAGAGAAGTCGCTGGAAAGTTTAATTTAGTTTATCGTCACGACACAAATGGCGAACCATTTTTAAAATGAATTGTTACGTGTGATAAGAAATGGTTCTTTTTTTAATTATGACGTTCTGCATAATTGTTAGATAAAGGTAAACGGATAAAATACGCTCCGAAACCAAAAAAATGTCTACTTTAACCAATAAATAAAATAATAAAAGATCTCATGACTAAGTAACTAATATTAATTAAAAAATAGAACAAATTATTTTGTAAGGCAATACTCGGCCAGACGTCGCACAAATGACATTTCTCAAATTACCAGCGTGAGACTTGGAAAAATTTTGTCATTCAGTGTTTTTTCCAGGCCTTGCTTTACCTCTTTATCACAATTTTCAAGTCTTGGAGCATTTAGTCAATACGACTTTCTTGGTTTTATCACCAATTGTTCTTGAGGTTTCTTCGCTGATCACATAAATAGCAAAACTCTGTTGATAGTTTACGTGCATATTTTAAATAATTGTACTACTTATTTCTTCAGATTTAAAGAGGTAATAATGCACTCCTCTTACTGGAGTAAAATAAAAAAAATAAAATATTATAAAAAAATTTATGATAAAATTTAAGTGTTTATACCAGAATATCTTGCTCTTATTTCCGTTGTATTATGTTTGAGTATGCTAGATAAGATTCATTTACACAGTTTGCAATTTTATAAAACTTAACACTGCGAAAAGTGTTAAGAAAAAAGATGTCATATCAATATATCCATTATAATAACAGTTGGATTACATGCTTGATATATGCAAATAATATCGCCTTGGTAGCGGTTGATTAGAATAACTTATATAACCTCATTAAAAAAAATTAAGGCACTAGGAAAATATAATATCTCAAATCGGGACTTAATGAAAGTACTTCATAATATTTCAGGCAATAAAACAGTGAAAATATATGAAAATACATTCACAAGCTATGTCGGAAAAATTTATATATAAAAAATTCCGAAAGCGAAAGTATGAGAGTAAACCATAATGATTAGCAAGTAAGCAAGGACTAAAGTATTAAGAACGTATAAATAAGAATCCGTATTCAAACTCACAATTATATAGGATATTGAAACTTTGATGTTTTACAATAATATAAAATTAAAATCATTGCAATGAAAAGGAGATCTTAAAGGGAGAATGGGTAGGAATTGAAGAGGAAGCAAGACTTTAAAAATTAGGGAAAATTTATTGATGAAATTTGTTAATGTAGAATGGATACTTAATGAAATATTAAATAAAAAATTTTGTTATGTTGAGAAAATTGTACACATAAAAGTTATTAACTAATATTTGTCAAGGACTTAACATATTGTATTAACACGAGATATTATAAACTTTGAAAAATCTGCTCAAATTGTTGAAGTCTTACTTATGAACTACACAGTGCAGAACACTCGAATGGTGAACTATTTAATTTATAGACTAAATTAAATAGTTCACCATTTCGACGAATGGTGTTTTTTACCGTCTGCAATCACATGCCGAATTTGAAAACTAAATGTCGTGTGGTATTATTAACAGATACAGATAATTATTAATTTTATCACTTTGTTAGTTGAACGTCACTAACTAGATAAAAACTAGTTATAATGACACAATATCTATTTTGTTATCATAGAAAAAAATTAGTAAAGCTTTTTTACAAAAACACACACATAAAGGTATTATGCAGAATTTCCTCAAAGAGCGTTTGGGTCGGAATTGCGTTATCAAATTATAAAGGCATAATTTCAATTTAACGTGCAGATGGAGCATTTATATTCACACATGTTTTATTTTAAAAAAAATTTACTCAAACCGTACGCTACTTTCGCAGTTTGCCTCTTGATATGGAAAGTATATTATATAAATAACAACAAAAGAATAAACTGTAAACAGTGTAAGCTCATGTGGTAGTCAATGAAAATATTTCCACTCTTTTTTTGGAATATGAGATCATAAATTTCACGAACAGACCTTAAAACTTTGTGAAATTTCAATACTTTGTTCTTCACTCGACGAAATTAATTTTCGGATTTAATCGACTAAATTTAATGTCACCCGATATTATTAGTCATTTATGCAAATTAACTTTAAAGTCTAACCGTTACAAACAAGAATGTATTTATTCTAGTCGAAACCTAATATTAGTATGGAATATGTATTTTGTATTTGTTTATATAATATTTTTTGCCACTGAAGAAAGAATGTTTATAAATTTATACGAAATCCAGTGTTTCTGCATTTTTGAGTTTGAAAAATGATTTTGAGTAAAACATTAGTAGCATAAACTCGTACTATAGTTTACTTTTAATTTTAATTTATTACTAAGAATTTATCGAATTTTACCATTTTGAATATTGAGCACCTAATTAAACCATTAAGAAATTCTTGTACTCCGACACAATACGGTTTGACTCTGTGTAATCTTTCTATGTAATTAAATTTCTATGTAACGTTTTAGAAGTTTTTGTTCGTAGCCAATTTCAAAACGTAAATAAATATAATGATTATCTTATATCCACATCTACCTAAAAATGGTTTAAAAATTGTAGTTTAAAACATCCGAATCAAATTCAAAAATCTTGAAAATCGGTAAACATGGATCTAAAATCTTTTTTTATAATTTAATAGTCGTAATAAGTTCTAACATATTATACTGTAGTAGGAAAGACACAGTATAATCAAGGAAACAAATAAAATACACATTAAACAAAATAATCATCTTAAAACACATAAACTACCCTGATATTACTTAAAACGTGTATGAGTATCTGATAATAGGATAAGGTGTTTATATTACATTTTATCCCACGAACTATATAATATATATATACGTATATATATACTTATATACATATACATATATGTATATATATATATATATATATATATATATATATATATATATATATCCGTGCTGTACCATCTAACTGAAATATATTAATTTTAGTTATAGCATATGTAGATTTTTTGTATAGGCGGTGCGGAATTTTTATATGTATCAGTATTACTTGAACTGTTTTAGTACCTTTAATAAAACTACTTCAAATTTCTGTCATCCATTTAACGTAGTGTTAATTGTAGTTATCTAGCATTTCAAATTGAGACTTAAAAATGAAAATTGTGACCAATAAATGTTTAGATTTTATTACATATCTAAATGGACGTTATTATATTCTATTGAGTTGCTGCCTTACATTTGACGGATTATAAGTGCTCGTACATACGAATATTTTAATCTAAATAAATAATAACATTTGAGAAATGAGTGAAGTATCAGTAACTTCACGGACACGGTGTGTGTTTATAAATATATTTATTGTTTACGTATACATGTGCGAAAAATTAATGAACTACGACCTAAAGCTGTAAGTATATTTAATTTTTCATGTATTTTATTGAGTTAGTATCGATGAAAACGTCGATTACTAACTCAGTTATATAAGTGCATTTTGTAAAATCGAAATACGCTTCTTTCGTCGTCAGAACCTTGAGAATTACTTTACAATGTGAGTTTATTTGAGAGAATATTCAACGAAGCCTGCATGCAATCAATAATACTCTCGAAGTAAAAGATTTGAAAGGACAAATATAACATAAACGGTTAGATACCTTCGAAATAAAATTTTTCTCAGAATTTTGTTATTAAAGCTAAACACAAAATTGTGAGAAAAACAATACTCCAACATCTCTCTCTCTCTCTCTCTCTCTCTCTCTCTCTATATATATATATATATATATATATATATATATATATATCTCTCTATATATATATATATATATCTCTCTATATATATATATATATATATATATATATATATATATATATAGAGAGAGAGAGAGAGAGAGAGAGAGAGAGAGAGATGTTGGAGTATTGTTTTTCTCACAATTTTGTGTTTAGCTTTAATAACAAAATTCTGAGAAAAATTTTATTTCGAAGGTATCTAACCGTTTATGTTATATTTGTCCTTTCAAATCTTTTACTTCGAGAGTATTATTGATTGCATGCAGGCTTCGTTGAATATTCTCTCAAATAAACTCACATTGTAAAGTAATTCTCAAGGTTCTGACGACGAAAGAAGCGTATTTCGATTTTACAAAATGCACTTATATAACTGAGTTAGTAATCGACGTTTTCATCGATACTAACTCAATAAAATACATGAAAAATTAAATATACTTACAGCTTTAGGTCGTAGTTCATTAATTTTTCGCACATGTATACGTAAACAATAAATATATTTATAAACACACACCGTGTCCGTGAAGTTACTGATACTTCACTCATTTCTCAAATGTTATTATTTATTTAGATTAAAATATTCGTATGTACGAGCACTTATAATCCGTCAAATGTAAGGCAGCAACTCAATAGAATATAATAACGTCCATTTAGATATGTAATAAAATCTAAACATTTATTGGTCACAATTTTCATTTTTAAGTCTCAATTTGAAATGCTAGATAACTACAATTAACACTACGTTAAATGGATGACAGAAATTTGAAGTAGTTTTATTAAAGGTACTAAAACAGTTCAAGTAATACTGATACATATAAAAATTCCGCACCGCCTATACAAAAAATCTACATATGCTATAACTAAAATTAATATATTTCAGTTAGATGGTACAGCACGGATATATATATATATATATATATATATATATATATATATATATACATATATGTATATGTATATAAGTATATATATACGTATATATATATTATATAGTTCGTGGGATAAAATGTAATATAAACACCTTATCCTATTATCAGATACTCATACACGTTTTAAGTAATATCAGGGTAGTTTATGTGTTTTAAGATGATTATTTTGTTTAATGTGTATTTTATTTGTTTCCTTGATTATACTGTGTCTTTCCTACTACAGTATAATATGTTAGAACTTATTACGACTATTAAATTATAAAAAAAGATTTTAGATCCATGTTTACCGATTTTCAAGATTTTTGAATTTGATTCGGATGTTTTAAACTACAATTTTTAAACCATTTTTAGGTAGATGTGGATATAAGATAATCATTATATTTATTTACGTTTTGAAATTGGCTACGAACAAAAACTTCTAAAACGTTACATAGAAATTTAATTACATAGAAAGATTACACAGAGTCAAACCGTATTGTGTCGGAGTACAAGAATTTCTTAATGGTTTAATTAGGTGCTCAATATTCAAAATGGTAAAATTCGATAAATTCTTAGTAATAAATTAAAATTAAAAGTAAACTATAGTACGAGTTTATGCTACTAATGTTTTACTCAAAATCATTTTTCAAACTCAAAAATGCAGAAACACTGGATTTCGTATAAATTTATAAACATTCTTTCTTCAGTGGCAAAAAATATTATATAAACAAATACAAAATACATATTCCATACTAATATTAGGTTTCGACTAGAATAAATACATTCTTGTTTGTAACGGTTAGACTTTAAAGTTAATTTGCATAAATGACTAATAATATCGGGTGACATTAAATTTAGTCGATTAAATCCGAAAATTAATTTCGTCGAGTGAAGAACAAAGTATTGAAATTTCACAAAGTTTTAAGGTCTGTTCGTGAAATTTATGATCTCATATTCCAAAAAAAGAGTGGAAATATTTTCATTGACTACCACATGAGCTTACACTGTTTACAGTTTATTCTTTTGTTGTTATTTATATAATATACTTTCCATATCAAGAGGCAAACTGCGAAAGTAGCGTACGGTTTGAGTAAATTTTTTTTAAAATAAAACATGTGTGAATATAAATGCTCCATCTGCACGTTAAATTGAAATTATGCCTTTATAATTTGATAACGCAATTCCGACCCAAACGCTCTTTGAGGAAATTCTGCATAATACCTTTATGTGTGTGTTTTTGTAAAAAAGCTTTACTAATTTTTTTCTATGATAACAAAATAGATATTGTGTCATTATAACTAGTTTTTATCTAGTTAGTGACGTTCAACTAACAAAGTGATAAAATTAATAATTATCTGTATCTGTTAATAATACCACACGACATTTAGTTTTCAAATTCGGCATGTGATTGCAGACGGTAAAAAACACCATTCGTCGAAATGGTGAACTATTTAATTTAGTCTATAAATTAAATAGTTCACCATTCGAGTGTTCTGCACTGTGTAGTTCATAAGTAAGACTTCAACAATTTGAGCAGATTTTTCAAAGTTTATAATATCTCGTGTTAATACAATATGTTAAGTCCTTGACAAATATTAGTTAATAACTTTTATGTGTACAATTTTCTCAACATAACAAAATTTTTTATTTAATATTTCATTAAGTATCCATTCTACATTAACAAATTTCATCAATAAATTTTCCCTAATTTTTAAAGTCTTGCTTCCTCTTCAATTCCTACCCATTCTCCCTTTAAGATCTCCTTTTCATTGCAATGATTTTAATTTTATATTATTGTAAAACATCAAAGTTTCAATATCCTATATAATTGTGAGTTTGAATACGGATTCTTATTTATACGTTCTTAATACTTTAGTCCTTGCTTACTTGCTAATCATTATGGTTTACTCTCATACTTTCGCTTTCGGAATTTTTTATATATAAATTTTTCCGACATAGCTTGTGAATGTATTTTCATATATTTTCACTGTTTTATTGCCTGAAATATTATGAAGTACTTTCATTAAGTCCCGATTTGAGATATTATATTTTCCTAGTGCCTTAATTTTTTTTAATGAGGTTATATAAGTTATTCTAATCAACCGCTACCAAGGCGATATTATTTGCATATATCAAGCATGTAATCCAACTGTTATTATAATGGATATATTGATATGACATCTTTTTTCTTAACACTTTTCGCAGTGTTAAGTTTTATAAAATTGCAAACTGTGTAAATGAATCTTATCTAGCATACTCAAACATAATACAACGGAAATAAGAGCAAGATATTCTGGTATAAACACTTAAATTTTATCATAAATTTTTTTATAATATTTTATTTTTTTTATTTTACTCCAGTAAGAGGAGTGCATTATTACCTCTTTAAATCTGAAGAAATAAGTAGTACAATTATTTAAAATATGCACGTAAACTATCAACAGAGTTTTGCTATTTATGTGATCAGCGAAGAAACCTCAAGAACAATTGGTGATAAAACCAAGAAAGTCGTATTGACTAAATGCTCCAAGACTTGAAAATTGTGATAAAGAGGTAAAGCAAGGCCTGGAAAAAACACTGAATGACAAAATTTTTCCAAGTCTCACGCTGGTAATTTGAGAAATGTCATTTGTGCGACGTCTGGCCGAGTATTGCCTTACAAAATAATTTGTTCTATTTTTTAATTAATATTAGTTACTTAGTCATGAGATCTTTTATTATTTTATTTATTGGTTAAAGTAGACATTTTTTTGGTTTCGGAGCGTATTTTATCCGTTTACCTTTATCTAACAATTATGCAGAACGTCATAATTAAAAAAAGAACCATTTCTTATCACACGTAACAATTCATTTTAAAAATGGTTCGCCATTTGTGTCGTGACGATAAACTAAATTAAACTTTCCAGCGACTTCTCTCCTGACGCTCGTTTTTTCATGCGGAACTGACCTATTTAGACCGCTCTGGTGTCTCATGTATCTTTATCGATTTGTTTCAAATTGGAAACTGTTGTTGAAATGGTAAAATTGAATGCTGCTGTAAGTTCATGCGCAGTTTGGGATGCGTCCGTTTCCATTTCAGCTTTAAGTTCATCTTTACCTTCCTTGCTTTCAGATCGCCCATGTATTTTTTTGTGAAGATCTAAATCGCCGGTTAGAAATTCTTTAATCCATCTATATATTCATTGTTTATTAACGGCATCCTTGGTTAACATTATATTACAATTTTGCGTTTCTTGTCCGGTTTTAATACTGTGATAAAATGCGTATTAGAAAATAAACCAAATTTCTGACCCACTCTTGGCTTGTGAATGTTCATCTATAAAAGATTTTTTGCTAACTATCACCTCGAAAAACATGTCTCTGAGAATGTATTGATTTATTCTCGCAATAAAAAATTGTTCCAAAAAATATCAGTATAACTTCAGAGATACTGTGAATGAAATTTGGCATTTGAGGCTATCGGAAATTTTATACTTTAATGACCTAATATTTAGTAAAAAAATATGAATTTCTACTAGCTATAACACTAATACTGGCGACGATAAACTTCATTAAGTAACTATAATTAGGATATCCGCATAATATAATCAGTATATGCACAGACTATGTGGCAGTATATTAATTTAAATTTGGTGCGCTTAGAATATATCTCATTATATTATATGAAAAGTCTAGGAATGAAACCCTAGGTACGAAATTTTAACCTAAAACTCTAATAAACTCAATCTCTTGGGTATCAAATATTAATTAAAATGATGAAAATATGACGTTTTATTACAGGGTAATTATTGATTAAGATTTGGAAGGAAATATATATCTATAAACTTTTCAATAGATTGATTTCATAAAATCTTTATTTCTGATTGGGTTCGTTAGAGTATTTATTTTTATTAGAATTTAATTATAATTATTTCTATATGTCAAGATAACTAATCAATTGATAAATCAACGTCTAATATGCACTGTTAGATTTTATATAAATAAAAGGAATGGATATATAATTATATTTATTTAAAATTGTCTAATTCGATATTTGCAAAATACAATTTAGTTTAATTTTTTTTCTGTACAATAGGCTGTTTGACAACATCAAACGTATACCACAATTCGTGGTCATCCTATTAGATTATAATCTAAATAAGCGTATTGCTTTTTATTTTCGAAAGAATAAGTTTATATTTTGCAAAAAAAAACATAAAGAAAATCGCAATATTTTTTGAAATTCAATCAGCGTCGCAAAGGCCCTTAATTAAAAAGTTAAAAGTCAACAGAGTTAAAAGTCAGATGACGTCACAGGCGAGTAAAATGCATTCGTACCTAAATTTAATGTTCTTATTCTTTTGGTTTATAGGCATTGATATCGATCATTATATATAAAACACAAATATTACTTACACCGAAATGATCTTCACACATAAAAATATTATTGTGAGCAGTAATGCTGTTTGAATCTCTTCGGGTTAATTGCAGTCGCATTTTTTGTCTTTTAGTATTCGTTGACACTGAAACGAACACTTTGTGTGAACTTTTTATAAACGTATTTGTACATTGTGGCACTACACACCATTTTAATATGTTAATAAATAATAATCCCCTCCAGCGGGCAGGACCGTTTATGTTTAAATTGTATGTGACGTCACGCTGGCCGCCATTACAGAAATTGCGTTTTTAGTGCAAGTTCGAAAATTCAAACTTGAAAAGTAATTTATTTAAAAAATGCGGCATACAAATGCAGTGTGCTTATAATGCAAAACAAAATAATTTAAAAAATCGAATCAAATAGACTATTAGGATAAATGTTATTAACTCTTATTAACATAATTACTGCTTACTAAAACTGCATTCTTTAGGATGGTGGTTGTGTTTAATAATACTTTTGAAATAGTATCAACGACATAGAGTGTTTTATATTCATTCACATTTCACCTTCTTATTGAAAAAAAAATCAAATAAAAATTATGAAGTAAACGACTCATAAATTTAAATTACACGTAAACTTATAGGTGGCACGTTGGTTAAATTTGTATCTAATAATTGTTTACGTCCCATATATTTAAAGATCTACTGCAATACGCCAATACTTAATATATCATTGATTTTATCGACTGTTAAAACAAAAATACACCGTTTTAATCCATTAATTTATTTTAATTTTTATAAGCCTACATATCTATGCTCTGTTGTTTTTTTAATGGGCACTTAATCTGTTTAATTTTGTTAAATTATGTTATTAACTTAATATAAAACGAACTGATAAGGTCATAAATTTGATTTACGAAACAATGTGACAAGTACGATTTTCAATATAAAATTTCTTTTGGTAAAGCACGTACCATGCACAAAGTGACTCCTGTCAAATTTACATGTTATCCTTTCGTGGCGTAGACATATATAATATTTGATAACAGAGAGAGTGTTGAACTCACGTTACGTATACAAATACAATATTGGGTAACAGAGAGAATGTAAATTTTAAAATAAAATTGTGAGTATGTTAATTATATTTCGACGGGTTTAGTGTTTGTGAAACCTCGAACGTTATTTATATTTCACCTATTAGGTGAAATATAAATTTGATTTCGATTAATGAGTCTCGTCCCATCGTAGAAAACGATTTCCTTTTTAATTGATGATAGAAAATAGACAGTCCGCCATAAATACAATAATAATTACAGATTGGAAAAACTCTAACACGTAAAATATTTCTGAAAGAACAAAAAAGATTTATTTGATTTTGAGAAATTATTACAGGCCGTATACCTAAAATGACATAAACTGCTCCGTTATCCATAAAACCAGAATATTAATAAAACAGGGGGTATCCTGTTTCATGATGCTCTAATAAGAGTAGCTAACGAGGCAGACGTTGCCTTCTTTCTTTCTTCTTTTTTTCTAAGACTTTCATCTTTTTCATCTTTTCTAATAGCCCACCTGAAGATGTTGTAATACAACGAAACCTAGGTCGTGGTAAAGACTTAAAGAAAGTAGAAATAATACTACATCACGTAGTTTCATTTAATTGTGAAAAACTCTATTATTTAATGCATACTTTGTATACATGATGTAGCAAACATTTTGGGAAGAGTAATTATTTTAGTATTTGGATTAAATGACATTGTACGATTTAGAATATCTGGCAGTTATTTTGAAAATGTGTTAGTTATTGGATCATTTTGAAGTATTACACTCATATCTATTGGTAATTTTAATTTAATAACGCTTTCCTGCAATAAAGACGATTTCACACGTGCATTGATTTAATCTATATATTTTAAACTCGATATCATCCGTAATGTTTGTCTGAAGTCTCCTGACAATAGAATGAGTGAACCATCAAAAAGCCTCTCATTTTCTCTTAAATCTTTGAGAGCTGAAGCTTCCAATGAATATTTACCGGCCATTTTAGGCTCATCCAGACAATAATATGACTTTTTTGAAGCGCTTTTGTTATACCGGGATCTTTTTTTGTTGATAAATAATGCATTTTCATTTGTTTGTATATTTATTCGCAACTTTAGGTTGAAACGGGCTGTTCTAAAACCATCTAACAGAGTTACAACAATTACTGATGATACTACTGTTAGCACAACATTACACAGTGATTTTTTTCAAAATAAATGAAATTCAAAATGTTTTTGTAATGAATACAGTGATTGTATTTCTAAATTTATAAATAGTTCATTCCAAACGAATAAACAAATATTTCTAACCATAAATGAAATTCAATTGTTATGTAATGTGCACAATCCATGTGGTATGTCTTCATATAAGGATTTTATAAAATTGGCACATAAAGCATCAGGTTATATTTGGAAACATGTTGTCAATAAAATAACAAATAAGTTGTGTATTTGATGTGGAAAGGAAATAAGCGAAGCATTAGCAAGGGCATCATCCCAATGAGTATCATGGTTTGATGCATACAATTTACCATTGATTGTTCTTAAATGTTCAAATGCTGCGAGTACATAGCATAGAGTAATTAACAATATTCATAAATAAAAACAACGACTGAATAAGCATTAACTGCGCTACTGCTTGTGTGAGGTCTCCATTTGTTTGATGTTTTAATCCAGGTGAAATATTTTTATATACTAAATAACCACATTGCATATAACAAAATGCAAATAGATTTCATAATATAAACACTTATGAAATATTGCAATTTTCGTTTCGTACAATAAATGATATTAAGTTAATCATTCACTTTTTAATTTTATTTTTTATATTACTTTGTTTTACATCATTTTTACGTTTGAAACAAAGTAAACGATTTGTAAATATACGCAATAACAAAAAGAAATGACTTTTATGTGTTAAAATCTAACTCTAACCACATGCATACATGTAAACCTTATACTTACTACCTACCACCAATTGAGCTCATATTCATGTCATGTATGAATATGAGCTCAATTGGTTAAGCGATTCGACAGTTTTCAAAAGATTTCATATATAAGGATACTACACCTACCTAACATTAATAAAGACACGAAAGTCCACAAAATATTATTGAAAAGGGGAAATGTTAAATGGTGCTTTATTAGAAAAGAAATTTGAAGAGCAAACAATTAAATGTCTAACTAACGCTCGCACTTATTTGACAATGTGAACGGTGCGTTTGGCCTATACGTAAAAATTAAAAATATTTTTAACCAAATTATTTATTTAGATTAAATTAATATTACGAACTATTAAGAAGAATGAATAAATAAATAAAAAAAATTATTGCTGAAAAAAATTGTTCAAAAATTCAAAATAAATGTTTATAAAATAAATGTTTGAAAATTATTTTAATCTTAATAAATTTATTTGAATTTATTAAGATTAAAATAATTTTCGCTCAAAAAAATAAAAAACTTAAATTAAGAATTTCATATACGATATTGTCCTCGGTATTGAATAAATTTGACACATAATTGGAATATGAATATTTTCTTTATTAATGTTATATACATGTTTACATTCAACATAATCCTAATTTATAGCATAATCCTAATTTATAGCATAATCATTCATTGGAAACAAACTATGAAGTATTGGGCGAAAACGGACTCCTTGATATATGTTGGTTACAATTAGTAATTTTTGACAAAAGCTCGAGTAACTCTTGTAGTACGCATGGAAGTATTTCGCTATCAACAATTTTCTTGTTTATTTTACAATTTTGTTATGTAATTTGTTGGTGTGATTTAAGGATTAGAAATACAAATGTTATTAATAAAGCTCCTGATAAACCTCGACAGATGGTCGAGCAGTAGTTCCTGGGGTGCATTTTTGATTTACCTTCATAAGCTCGACGTAGACAAGTGTTAAAGACGGGTTTGTTTGTTAATATGGCATGCAAAGGAACCTGTCTTTAAAATTGTATTAATATCAAATTTAAAATCATTCAAACATTTAATCATTTTTCTTATACAACAATACTATGAATAATAAATTAAGTTATTTATAGCGGGAGTATGCCTTGCATATAAGACATGCAAAAGGATATATATATAACTCTACATAAATACAAAATATATTATACATGAATAATTAAATTATTTTCACTTTCTAAATAAAATTTCAAACAAATATTAAAAAAATTTGTTTTATTATGAAATCTTTCAGTAAATAGTGGTTTAAACTAAAGGATGTTCTTATTTGCGAGAGATTACGTCAAAAAGCCACTCATATTCACCGTAAGTATTTCCTGAACATGAATCTTGAACATTTCCTGAAATGAGAGTCTATTCATTACGTGCTTTCTCGTAATGAATAGACTCTCATACGAACTTATTCGTGCACTTTAAATAGGTCCGGAAGCGATGTGTGAAAGTTTCAGTTTGCTCGAGGGTAATGTAAAATAACTTGCCTTAGTCCGTCTCCAAGAGATGTTAATCCCCTACAGAGTTTGCAAAGCTTTTATATTTCCGGTTTTTATGTTCCATGTGCCGCGAAAGACGAGATGTTGGACGTTTTAATAATTTAAGTAATTGCATTCCCCATTTGAGTATAAAAAAATATTTATATAAATATATCAAGGTATTTGTAGAGGAATTTTTTTTGGAAAATGAACATTTTAATAAATTGAAAATATTTTGCTCCAGTAACTGTATATGGCTATATTTATATTTTATATTACGGTATTTTGTATGGAAGAATGTTTGAGCATTTGTAATTATATAACAATTGTTAAACTACCAGAATCATCCGTTAATTTTTTTATTAAATATGTCACATGTAACTTTTTTTTATTTTCGATCAAATTTAGCCAATTATTTGTTGATATTCGATTGAAAAATATTTTTACTATAATTTCAATTTAATTGTCATTTTAGTGTTAAGTCAGTTTTACATTCATTTCTCAAAAAATTTAGTTGTTAAAGGAAATTGGTAACAAATATATTTTGGATGCTATGTTATATTAACATCACAATTTATTTTCAGCACATAAACATGCACATTTGTGTGTGTGTATGTATGTATACGTATCTATATTCTATATATACATACCCGTCGCTATGTCCGGCTTTGTTCACGTCGAACACAAATACCAGGGAAAGTGTGTTTGGATGTTCGATATTAAATTACTCTTAAACTATTTAGACTGGTTTTTATTTACAACCTCCTACGTTATTGCGTGTAGAAGATATACCTGGTAACAAAATGGGGTAAAAAATCGCAATTTGTTAGTCCACCGAATGGTTACATTTTAGTGTGAAAATGATAAAAACGGATTTTTACTCTAATCAAACAGGTCTTCCCACATGCCTGCATAGGCTTTTTTATATTGGCATATGGAAAGTCCAATAAATAGAAATAAAACTGTCATTTGAAAATAAAACGCAATCTGTGTTTTTTCATGTACATGTTCATACCTTCGAATTATGAAGAATAGTTCATACCTTCGAATTGTGAATACGTGTGAAGACCTTCAAATAAACACTAGCTGCATAAGCTAAACATCAGTCCCACCAAAGTTATGAGGACGCGAAGTGCAGTATTGAGTATTCGCGCTTGTAATGTATTTGTTGGGATAATTCATCGAGATTGAGAAATATTTTATAGAATAGAAATATATTAAACTTCCCAAATATTATTGGAATGCTCTATAAATTTCATTTATATCTTGTTAGAATTATTTATAACATTTCCTTATCTTTTTTCATATTTTTATTACTTTTTTGGGTTGATTTTGTGCGATTATTTCAGTAGTATTACATAGTTTCATACCCCGAGTTTTCATCTGAAGATTAAAAAAATATCCCTTCACACGTTTGAATATCTATACATTCAGCATTTTTTATTTATAGTTTAAGAACTTTTAGTATTTTATTGAATAGTATTCCACAACATGCATATAACAGTGGGTTTAAGTTACGATCTTTTTTCATTTTAACTTCTTTGAAAATATCACAACTTTTTATAAATGTGAGATTTACGAGCTTTCATTAATTTCAGAGATATGGCGAAAAAAATTACCGTTAGTCCAGAAAATTGTAAATATTTTAATTAGTCATTGGTATATTATTTTAATCCCATTAATTGAACAAAATATCTTAGTCAAAATAATGATGAATATTCCTGTCGGTAATAAATTCGTTAAATAAAACTCAAGTCAATTTAGTCTTCAGTCAAATCACCCACATGATTTGACTGAAGACTAAATTGACTTGAGTTTACAATAATTAAACCAAATCTGTCGACGTTCTAAAATTATTCTTATTTTTTCACAAAGATCTCCTTAAAGGATAACTTTCTTGCAATGGAAGTTTTCACATATACAAATAGCTGTCTATGGATGTAATTATGAGCATTTGGTTAGTTTTAAACCACAAATAGAGCTATTTTAATATTCATCATTTGGTCAATTGAGAATACAATTTACTAACATAAGCATTAATAAGGTATTAATTTAAATGTTTAAAGTAACCATTTCCTTTCAGCTTTTGTCCATAACTAATAAATATCCTACTTATGCTCACAAATATAAAATATTTCTGCATTCACAAAGTTCCAAAATTTATTTCAGGAATAAAATTTATGACCGATAAATTACTGATTATTTTTTTAAGACATTGGAAATATATTTACTGATTATTAATATCACGTGAAACAGGTTAAATAATTTATATATATAATAAAATTATAACAGAGTGAATTCATTACATTGAAAAAGTTTTAAAGAAAGTAATTGATTCATCGAATAGAATGGTTATAACAGGAGCTAAAACATCTTCTTAGAATATTTGTCTGTGTGAAATTTAGTGGGGCGAATTTTATTGAAATTTGTTGTGGCGATAGTATATATTCAGGAAAAATATAAAAGAAAAGAAAATATTTCTTAATTATATGCAAACGAAATGATAGGCACCGCTTTCTATTTCATTATAAATATTAATCTTTTTCAAATACAATGAATCTAACAAGGAATAGTGAACAGCATCATCTTCTAACACAGCGCTATTCTATTCTCATTTAAGTCGGTCCCTCACACGGTTATATGAAATAATTAATATGAAATTAAAATATTGATTGTAAATGAATGTAAGTTTCAAATTTTAAAATTATATTTTTAATAGTATACTCGTAAATTACAAAATAAAATTTATTATATATTTCGATATTTGAATATTATAAATAGAACTAAAAAGTTCCCCCTCAACTAGTGATTCGTCAAAATTTAAAATATTTGCGGTTAAGATCACCTTCAGTAAATGGAATCTACGTGGTTGCTATTTTAATAAATAATAGGAACTTTTAATAAATAGGACTGAATAAAATCGAATGCAGCTCAATATCACACTTAAAAATATTTGTTCTTATATCTCTTAATATTACTTCTACGTTTCCTTTCATTTATAACTAAAAACTTTTGCATCAAAATCGGTTTAACATAAAATTAAAATACCAATAATTT
This sequence comes from Druceiella hillmani, assembly GCA_039881145.1. Lineage (NCBI taxonomy): Eukaryota > Metazoa > Arthropoda > Insecta > Lepidoptera > Hepialidae > Druceiella > Druceiella hillmani. Next base: position 1,043,090 of record JAYKKI010000032.1, on the reverse strand, counting down.
TTCTTAGCAAGCAACCACTCTTCGCGAAATGGTCATAAATGTTTCCGCTCGAGTTAGTATCAATGGCAGGAGAATTCAACAGAGTAAACTAGAATACTTGACAATTTATTGCAATCCAATTTCCAATAATATATGAAGTTCACAGTTATGTGTGTATTTTTTACATTCTATTAATTTTTAATAAACCATATTTCTTACATACTCTTTCATGCGGTAGTACGAGTATATACACATAATCTTATGAGAAAGTGTACGGGAACAAAAAATTCAATAAAGATACTGTTCTAATATTAAAGAAGTAAATTTGATAAAAAGTTTTGTATAGAACATGTCTTAATCTAATTAGCCAGTGTTACTGTCAGTCCTTGTACTCAACATCTCTTAAAATACCATCGTGTCGTCACCTTACTTTATAAGTTATATTATAGGGCATTTGGATTTTGACGTCGCGGAGCACCGTAGGAACCAGGGTTCGCCTCCATTGCTCGTCAAGCGAGACTGGAATCCTTGTCTGGTTGACTGTAAGAGAATACTCTTGTGGCAATAAAATAGTTAGCCATATGCATCAATTTTATCCATTAAAGTACTTAAATAAGTATATATATATAAATATTTATATATATATATATATATATATATATATATATATGTATATATACATATATATATACATATATATATACATATATATATAAATATATATATATATATATATATATATATATTGCCTAGCCTAAAAAGAAACGCAAAATGATATTGTTTTATAAAAATCCCAACAATTGTAAATCTACTAAAACGTAGCATTGAAGTACGAGAGTAAAAAATATAATAAGGATGAACTGAAGTTATGTATGACACATGTCTAGCAACGATTTGTTCTGTTCTAGACGCTGAGGCTTGCGCCGTTCACTCGAGTGGTCACAGCTGCGTAGCTATTAAGGTCACAGCGAATGACCCTTGTGGTGACCTCTCTCGAGAAGGGAGAAGCTTTCACTCGTTGTTTATTTTGCTGTTGTATTATTTTAATATAGGGTTAAGTGGCAGCTTAAGGAGTAGGTTTTATGTATATATGATAATCTTAAAAAAACATGCGTATAAAATTGTTACAGATACAGCTACTTTATTCCTACGCCTGCTTTGCAACTAATAAAATTTTATGAAAGTCAAACACTTCAGAGCAGCGCTGCAAATAACAGAAATGTTTAAGAATATCTGATGTTTTCTCTTGTAAATATCTAAATTCAAAACGATTTTTCCATAATATTTTAGACGGATTCTGAATACAATTTAGAGAAAGGTCAATTCAATTTTAAAATAACTATGAGAAACCTTATTAAACTTTGCAAAGAAAAATAAATATCTAAAAATATCATTAGATTAAATATGGACAAAAATTGGATCATTTATTTATTAAAAGTTCAACCGTAAGAGAAATTTATGCATTAGTTTGTGACATTGAATTCTATTCAATTCAATAATTATCGTTGCCTTGAAATGTAATTTTTTTTTGACAGATAATTTAATTTTGAAGCACTCATATTTCCGCATGAGGATAAAAAAATAATAAAATATTAAAATTACGTAAAAAAAACATAAATATTATTAAATATTGAATATATTTGGCGTTAATTTTGTAGAAATTCATTATTCACAATTAAATGAAACTACGTGATGTAGTATTATTTCTACTTTCTTTAATTTCTTTACCACGACCAAGGTTTCGTTGTATTACAACATCTTCAGGTGGGATATTAGCAAAGATCTTTGCTATTAGCAAAGATATTTGCTAATCTGAGTTGAACGAGTCTGAGTTCCCGGGAAGATCGCTTCGATTTTGTGAGTACCTATTCCATCTTTTCTTTTAAGTCGAACGAATGCTTAAATTTTTTTTTATTCTCCATCAGGGTGAAATAAATACAAATATTTCTGTTTAAATTTGAGGTCTAAAATATCCTTACAATTTTGGTCAATGATTGGGAAATATTCCGGTATGTATTAAATTTTGCAAACAAATATTTTGAACAAAAATCTCAATCACTGTGTTGCAAAATTTTCAAAGTTTTTTTTAGCATTGAATAGATTTTTCAAATTGAAATTTATCTTTTGGATAACATATTTCATATTTGCCAAATAAGAAGCTTTAAAATGGATGAAAAATAAAGGTTTGAGGTCATAGGTTACAGCCTGTGACCTCAAACCTTCATTTTTCATCCATAAGACCAGAAAATCCCGAAAATTCTAGATACCGGCATTCCATTAACACCTTCAAATAATGATTTTTTATTAACTTGTAATAAAAATTGCCAGACATGTGAATAGTAACGCAATACTACTTTGTCAGTGTCTCGATACGCACTTTATACATAGTTTCGTGTGTAAAATAAGGGGCTATTTCAAAACAGATATACCGTCGCGAAGTTTGTAGTTTTCTCGGAGCGATGATAACGGAAGGAAGGAAGCATTATTTTTACCACTGAAACTACAGAAACTACTACCAGAAACTACAGGATATCCAGTGACAGATTTCAATGTTTGAAAAATTGTAAAAAAAAACTACATCTCTAATACAAAGTAGGTTTATTTTAAATTTATAAAAACAAATGCGGATTAAATTTTTTAAAACCCACGTTTTCCAAATGGCGGCCATCGAGTCTGAAACACTCTTCGAGTCTAGCACGCATGTTTTCGAAAACGCGTTTGCAGAGCAACTGGGGTATCCTACTGACTTTGGCTCGAATATTTTCTTTAAGTTGTGTCACAGTGCTCGGATTGGTTTTGTAAACAACGGATTTTAAGTATCCCCATAAGAAAAAGTCATATGGGCTTAAATCGGGTGACCTAAGTGGCCACGGTACGGTACCTTTTCGGGATATGTTTTTTTCTGGAAATAACTGCCGCACTGCATTCATGAACACATTAGCAGTGTGAGCTGTGGCCCCGTCCTGCTGGAACCATGTGTTTTGGTTGAAGGATGGACTATTCTGTAGTTCTATTCTGAAAAAGTCATTTAACATCTCGACATATCTCTCCGAATTCACAGTTACAGGTTGGCCACGTTGATTTTCAAAGAAATAAGGCCCTATGGATGTAAAGTCTCTTGATGCATTTGTCTTGGGTTGTGGACATCCCAGTACCAAAAGTTCTGCTTATTGACATATCCTCCAATGTGAAAGTGAGCTTCGTCATCCCTTTCGGTTTTGCCCATCCGGGTAGCAGTACGAAATCTCTACAACATCACCTCCGCGTAAGTTTTTCTTAATTCAAAGTCAGAATCGTGAAAATCTTGAACAATTTGAATTTTATATGGATGGAACTTGTGCTTTTTTTGCATTATTACCTGTAAAGTTGATTTCGGAATTCCCAATATCGATGAACGTGTACGCAGTGATAAACGGGGATTTTCAACGACAGAAACCATAACACGCTTAACATTTTCATCCGTGGCTACCAATGGTGTAGGTCCTGGCCTGGGCCTAATTAATGTTGATCCTGTAGCTCTGAACCTTGCTACCCATGACTGGATGAGATTGATCGATGGTCCATCACGTCATCGACGAATACTGTAACGATTATTAAATCGACGGCGTGCTACAGACAGCGAAATTCCACTCGAAATGTACGCCTCGACGGCAAAAGCGCGGTGCTCTCCATTTCACTGTTCAATGGCTACTAAAACATCCGCACCGCTTGCGCTTCTAACGACGCCCCCCGCGCCCCTCTTATGTGTTGCGTTCAGAAACTATGTTTGTTCAAACTTTGAAATCTGTCACTGGACACCCTGTATATTAATTTTTTTATCAAATTCAATTCAGTTTATTTGTTAGTTATCGATTTGAATCTGTGTATAAGTACTTTTCCATTTATATTTTACTCGGGTTGGTTGTTTTTATTAAAGTCTTTAATGTTTTTAATATATTATCTCATTCCCGAAATTAACAATTATTATTAAATGAAGTAATACAGGAAATATATCAAAGATAACTGAAGATACGCTAAACGGTAATTCCAAAAACTAAACGGGAAGTTCAAATATATTACTTCAGAAAGTGGGATAGTTGAATATCAAGGTCATTGAAAAAATATTGTATTGATTGGTTCGCTATTTTTACTAAATATCGATAAATTATGTATGTGCTGGGGAACATTGCATATGCTTACCTAGCTAGACACTTCATGGAGCAGATATTTTGATACTAAATTTATAAATTTCATAAAAAAAATTAGAGCAGTTTTTATCTTCTTAATCAATATGTATACTCCAATTTAAAAACACAAAGTATTTTAAGGTTACTTAAAGCTGAATAAAATAAACAATATATTCACTAAATATTCTATATGCCTATAGGGACCGACGGCGGCGTGGAGCAGTATATACGTTACTTTGAAACGCTTGGTTGGTGTCATGTTGGTACGAGAGGTGACCAAGTCAGACGACCGCAACCAGCAACCGACTGTGGACGAGTTTGCGTGATCTAAGTTTTTATAAATTATTTAGAAGCTATGTAAATACAAGGTGGTTTTGGACGTGCTGCGCCACAACTAATACTAACGAGAAAAAGATTTATACTTTAATGAATTGTTATCTCCTCGACTGCCTTTATTTCTTCTACTTCTGACCGTTTTTCATTGAAACCATTTTGTTTCTCAAATGAACTTGATATGTCGACACCGCGTTGGATTCAGTCCCAGTAATAACAAATTTCCTACTTCGACAGCATGTCGACATTTGCATTGAATATATTAAACGATTCATAATAGTCTACTTTCTGTTACCTTTTTAATTTATAAAAGAATTTACTAAAATTATGAATGGCGTTTCCATACAAATCTACTTTTCGCATAAATATATTTTTATCAACAAATTGTTTCGGATATTTATTAATAATCTTCTTAATAAGTGGATTCCAGATAAAATCTATATTACCATTACAATGATGAAAAAGTAAAATAGGTATTACCGATTACTATTAATATAATTTTAATTGTATAACGCTTAATAGTTATGAAAATGTATCATCTTCAAAAAAAAATGTAATAATTGTGAATTAAGGTATATCCTTTTCCAGAATTCTTTTAAAAATAAATTTTATTAATGGCCTAATCGTGCTAAATCGTCGCTCGAGTATTCAAATTGATAAAATAAAGATATAAATGTTAACTTATAAATTAGTTTACTTAGAATTTATCTCATATATTTAGAATTATTTTAATTAATATGCTTAGACCGTTTCCTAGTAACATTAATAAATATATTGTTTTTAAAACCCAAGTATATATTACTTTTTTTAATCAAATAATACAATTGCTGCAGGTACTAAAAAAACTGAAATAAATTTTTTCATTAAATTATATCAACTCTTAATTAAAAAGTTAATCGATAAAAATAATTATTTCAAAAATTTTCTCTTCTATTTTAAAATAATATGCAAACATTAAAGCATAGGAATGATACCCAAACGTTACTTCCATTAGTCAATAATATCTCAAATACTAATTATTATTAAACTTTTCTTCTTTTCTGTGATAAAAATTCTCAATGCGGCGACACAGTGCCCGTGTGTTATTCTGGCCAAAAACATTAAGGTCATGCCTGTTTTTAATCTAATTCCGGGTTAAGCCAAGGTCACGCCTGTGACTTTGCTGCATATCAAAATAAGCTAATGTTGTACTTATTTCTTCATAATTTACCTAATGAGAGTTTATGTTCAATATTCTGTGCAAGTGTAAGCGCAGAATATATGGATGGAATCCATATATTCTACGCTTCTCGCTGATCGCGATTCTAGCTGAACTACAACAGGCAAAGAACAGAAGCACCTGCATCTCAGGCAAGCACCTTCCTTCAGATACAGCACTGCTAGTAAGCTGTGGCTTCGTTAGGCTACGTGCTATGTATCCCTAATGAACCGCAAGCCCGCATGTCATTTGTCAACAATGCGGAGGCCGGAACGCCCTAGCCTGTTGCTGAAGGCTTGACTACGGAACTAGGAGAAAAGGACGCTGAAGAAGTTTCCCTGTTAGGAGAGGCTTTGTAGAAAATAAAAGAAGGAAGAGGGGTAAGTACACCTGGACAATGTAAAGGCTGCGCAAGCGAGTGTGGAGGCAGTTTTGTTCATACAACGATCGAAGCACACCGTGACGCTCTCTGTCTGACATTCGTAATATTTCTCGATCTTGTTAACCATAAGATGAAATCTTTTTATAACTGTTATTATGTATATGTGCTATTTTTAATAGTTTTGGTTTAAATGTATATATATATATATATATATATATATATATATATATATATATATATATATATATATATATATATATATATAAATATATATATATATATATATATATATAAATATATATATACAGGTATCCTGTAAGTTATGGGCCAACCAAAAAGGGGCGATAGGCCATGGTTACTGACTAAATTCGAATTTCATAAAACATAAAATGGTTTATTTTTCGAGATGTAGACACATTTTTAAAATCACTACTCTGGGTCAATATTTTGGGTACAACATAATTTTTAATTATTATTGGGTTAAATATAATTAAGTAATATGCCTTTCTATTTAATTGAAACCTTTTACGATAACTAGTTGCTTCTCAAAAAAAAAAATAATCCAAAATGTACTTTCATGACTTCGTACTTTTTTCATCTAAATTTCACTTTTCATGTAAACGTACTTATCTTTAAAATTAATTCATAGAATCTATTAAATGCTCCTGAAAAATAATAAAAGTAAGGACAATTAGAAACCATTTTAATTACACAGTTAAACAATTACTGTCCGTAATTTTGTTAACGTAACTGTTAAATCAATTTTATTTATATTTAAAAATATGGAAAGATTTGGCAAAAGTTGTTGCCCTTTTTTAATGTATCTTTTTTTAATGGCGATGCGTCAGGAGCAAATGTAGGTGTAAGATGAATAATAAATACATGTTATTTGTTTGTGTGTACATAGTTTAAAAAATATTTTGGAATTTGCAATTTTATTATTTGAAAAATTATGACAGTTATGATGCTCTTTTTTTAAATCGAGAATATCACTACTCTACACTTATCTTTCATCTACAATCCCTAATTTATGATTATAATTTATATTCCAAAATCCTAACTAAATTAATCACCGTCCAAAACTAATGAGGTGATTAATTATTTATGTAAGAGTTAATTTTGAGCGATTTGTTTAGTCTATTTATTTATACTTTTTTACTCTTCATATCAAAAAACCTACTTCGCTAACCGAGCTAGATTTTTCAACCATCCTCTAATGAAAATTTCTAAATAGTATAGAACATTTTTTTAATAAAAGGCTGGGCCAAATTAGAGGAGAGTAACAGTTTCAGTTAGAAATTAGAGGATTAGAGGACAGTAACTTTCTTCAGAAAAATATATACACACGATCAATTAAAAACAAATTCTAATTAAGTAGTAATATTTAATAATATTTAACAAGACAAAATGACGCGTAGTCGTCAGGGATCATGAGAGCAAACAGAACAAACATCACAAGGTGAATTTATATAGATTACGTTAAAAATAATTTGCAAAAACATTAAGAATTGAATTTAAATACATATAATAAGTTGCAATAACAGATTTTTTATTCAATCTTGGAAATACAATTAATTTTTAAACGAAATGCAGAAAAAAAATATTTTGTAGTTTTATATAATTTTTACCGAATTATATTGTTGTTTAAAAACTTTCTTTAAACAAAATAATTTCCATTAATTTCAGTTATGTTTCTGCAAAACATTATTTAGGTTACGTTAAGTTTTTTTTATAATTAGTTCTTTTGGAGACAGGGAGAGTAGATATATGGGTATTTTGAATTTTAAAATTTGACCGTTATACAAATATTTTCAAATAGACACTCCTTATATTTGTTTTACTTTATTCTGCTTACTTCTATATTAATAATCACATTTATTCAAGTATATGGAGGTAAAAAATGAATGAAGTTTCATATATCAGTTAACATAAAACTGCGTTTACATGAAACTGCAAAATATTTTGTGTATGGTAGTAAGTATATGAAATATTCTGCACTTCACAAAACTGTTCATAAAAATCAGAACTATTATTCAAAATTATATTCGAGTAAAATTTCTTTCATTTTTAGGTCACTGTGAATATTTCACTAACCCTTATTTGTTTCAGCTTATTAAAAAAACTTGATAATAATTTATAAGGAACATTCTAAAAAAAACTTCAGGTTCATTTCTCGAATAAGTAATTATGGTGTAAGTTCTAAATCTAAATAGAATTGTTAGATATTTGTTCACTTACATAAAGAATTTTTTTAAACTTATTGTCAGTGAATATTTTCGCAGAGAAATCATTTGAGAATACTATTTGAATTAGATACTACTGTCTTTAACCTCAGGGATATACCTCAGAATTCAGGATATACCTCAAGGATTCTTATATTTATGCATAATTTATGGTAAAATCTTGGTTGTTTTAGAACACTAATTTATTCAAGAAGACATTGATGGCCAACACTAAAAAGCAATTCATGAATAAAGATAAGTACACGTTTATTTGGATATGAGTATTTATTATAGTAATAAAATTTGAGTATAGATTCGCATTGAGATAGTTTTTGCATATCTAATTTAAAACTTTGATAAATTTTACACTCTAAAAACTGTTATCCTTTAAAAAATAGCTTCGTTAACATGTTACATTTCCATATATTTACATAACTTGATGAATCAAAGCTAGCAGTCAAAATAAAAAAAAATTACATAGCGTTTTCCGTACAAACATATTGAAAAGAGACTAAAAGAACAGTGAATAAAATAGATACGAGTAGGCGTAGATTTAAACAGATAATCTCAAAAGTTTAGAGCAATTTACCCGACACATTTTAGTTACCTAACTTTTATTGAAGTTACCTAAATTTATCGTTTGAAGTCTTAATTTATTATAATTGTTTTATTGCATGGAAATAAATATTGACGAAAGGTGATAATTTTTAACCTTTCGATATATGAGAATTCAATGAAATAGATACATATATATATATATATATATATATATATATATATATATATATATACATATATATATATATATATATATATATATGTATATATATATAATTGAATTGTCCTATATCGAAAGGTTAAAAATTATCAGATTTATATATATATATCAATTTCAATTGAAATTTTTATGCTTATTAAATATAGTACGATGGGTTTATTTATAGCTACCTTCTTGCACGTCTCAAATATTCTATGTGTTTATTGTTATTTCCCTCTTTAAGAGAATTAAATCAATAAATAAAACAAATTTTTGTTGAGAAAAACAAACAACATTGCAATGAATTAAATTATTATTAAAATTTACAGATTTGCAAGCTAAGCATGAAATGAAACCACTTGAGAAAATTTGTAGTATACTCCAGTACTTTTTTAATTGAATTTTATTCTATTTACATCAAGACAAGTACATTTTTCACTTTTGTATTAATTTAAAAAAAATAGAGATATCATATTTTCAAACTCTGATACGAAGTTTTCCTAGGAATTGATTTTCAACACATTTTTACGCTTCAGACGTTTTATAAACTCTATATAGTAATATAAAATTAATTGATTAATTTTTTTTATGCATTAATTTGACATTTTTGTCTCAGTTGTTGCAATTACCTTTCCATTACATCATGCTTATATTTTATCATTTTGAAATGTTTTTTTTTCATGTTATTTTTTCAATAAAAGTGTTATTTATTTGAGCATCGCCAAGTATTTTTCTTTAACCTCATTGACTTTTTCAAATATAAAAAAAATGTCACGATCCTTAAATTTCTCAAAACTATCTATTAACCAAAAGTACCCGCGCTATAATACTTATTTGTAAATTTATATTATATTAGAATTAAATTTTTAATTAAATTTTTCATAAAGCTTTGTGCCGCTAATAATACTAAGCCTCACCAGGCTACCTTACGAGATCGTTCTGCAGTTAATACGAATTTAAATAAAGTTCACGCCAAATTTCATTTAAATCCGTTAATCATTTTAGCAGCATATAACAAACATACACATCCATACTAACATGTTAGCATACATGCGCGTAGCTATGCTCGCACGCACGTACCCCATTCACGCGCACATATGTACACAGGCATGCACATGCACACACGAACACAAACGCACGCACCTGCATATGTGAAACATGCACATACGCGCGCACGTGACAAGAAGACTCAGGATTATTATGTATTTATTGACATTGAAGTTCAGAGATATCAGTGCAATAAATAATTTTGTAATTTTTTAAAAACATGTAATAGAAATAGGTATATGACAACAAGGCCGCAAACAAATTGTTAAAAAAAATTAAATAAAAAAGAGTTGCCCGTAATAATGAGACAAGAAATCCTCAAAGTCTTCATTAAAACACACATGCAACAATTGGACGCAGAACTCTACGTTTTGGCGAAAAAATATATATAAAAATAAAAAGCTGTTTCAATTGATTACTTAATTTTATTGTTTTGAAAACTATTTTAATTTTTTTTTTTTAAATTACACATTTCATTAAAGTTTTATTTGTTTCTATCAACTGAATATTCTAAAATATATTTTGAGAAAGCTCGTTTGTAAAAAACATTCTTGACCAAACTTGCTTGCACGAGTCACGCTTCCTATCAACGTCTTCAAATATTTTTATTCCTCACTTATAAATATAAATTCCGTATGATATAAAGAAATGATATATTTTAGGTGGCCACTAAGCCGTATTATTATTCTATAAATAATGTACTTTATTATTCTAGGAACAATGTATAATCTCGCACGGAAAATGTTTTATTCGTATATAAACCTTTTAATAAGTTTAATAGAGGAAACGAAAAAAATTTCAATGAATTAGCAGTCCATACCCTAAAATTTAAATAAATAAAGTTCTTATTGCATCACATTTTTGTCCCTCCATCTGTCTGTCTGTGTGTTAAGACGTTCTCCTCATGAATGTCTAAATATGTCAAATTGAAATTAGTGTTTGATACTAAAGTCTAAAACCCATAGCTCTTTGAAATACAATTAGGCTTCTAATGAATGCATTAAAAAATACAGCCTTTTAAATATTACATGACTTGATACCGATTCACTGATTCGCTCGTCAAAACCTATAGGTTACAAGTGTCCTATAAGAACTCATAGTACACCGATAATCTATTAACCATTCATTTCTAATTCAAAGTGTGGTTATTACGTAACAAATTTTATTTTTTCGATTTTAATTTTTTTTTCACACTTATTAAATTTTACCATAATATGATATAATTTTATGGAATCTTCAGAGTGCAAGCTCTGAACACACTTAACCTTATCTTATTGACATAACCTACGTGGCCGAATCCTTAATGTTAATTCATAATTTAAATACAAGTTTTCCAAGTAAATGATTGTTTCAATACTAGAAGCAGCCATTTGCATAAGATACCCCAGAAAGAGATTTGGTACTGACTAATACTAAGTTAGTTATATATGCCTGAAACAATGGTCAGGAAAATGTATACATACTGATGAATGCTATGTCCACATATTAATGGTGTGAGCTAGCCTTCCTTGTAAGAAAATATGTTTGAAATCATAATTCTTTGATTACATTCTAATGTTTACCATTATGAATTTCTTAATTTTTGGGAGTCCTGAAAAAACATGTTTTGCGCACTTGTAAAAGTTTTTAAATCGAATTATATATTTTTAATAAATTTATCGATTTTCTCCGCAACATCTTAGTACAGGTGAAAAATTTGAAACTACATAGAAAATAGTTAATCGTCATTACAAGAGAAAAGTTTAAAATTTGTATAACAATATAAACCGTCAAAACCGTTTTGAATTGTTGATGTTATTTAACCGAATAATCGATCTTCAGTTTTGATTTGGAAAAGTTCTCTTTAAGTGGAATGGGGAAAAAGTAACTTAGTTATATTTCACATATTTGAACGTACATTTTTATTATTTCGCTCAGAGTAACTACAGTCTGTATATGAAATATCTTCATGAAAAATTTCATGCATATAAGTTTAAACCTGCGGAAACTGTGAGGCTGAGATCTTATGCTGTATCTAAATTATGATGGTTCCTTGTCTCACTACAGAACCTTAATAATAATAATTTCATACGCGACTTAAACCCTAATTCTGAAACAATTAGAAAACAAGCACAAATTAATGGGTGTTCGCATTTAATGAATTTTAGTCTTGCATGTTTGTACTGAATGATTTTTAGTCTACAAGGGAATCTTATTTATAGACTGATGACTTCTCACTTTACCGTATTATGTGAAGTCTCTAAACGTAAGTTAATCTACTTAAAGTTGCTGAGTTTGATAACCCTTACAATTACTAACTTCTCTGTCCATGTTATGAACATCGTTAGTTAATATGCTTATAAAGTTTGTCCAGTTTTCCAGCACTAGGATAATGAAGGTAAATTACAGTAATTAACCACATTAATAGATAACGAAATCGAATTTCATAAAATATAACAGGATTTTTTCTGGAACTGACAGGTTTAGACTGACATTATTAACAGTGACAGTTTCTTTATTTATGTAAATGGATATTTTTTTCACGATAAACTAAAAGATATTATAAAACTGTAAAATGTATAAAATTGTAAAATTAAGATTTTATTTTATATCTGATATAAAATTGATATGAAATACTAGACTTAATTACATCTTTAATTTTGTGTTAAATGATTAACTTCTACAACTATTATTGAAGGAACCACATGCCTTATTTTTGAAAATGGTATATCGCTTAAAAATCTTCATCAAATAATTAATTTCACTGTCCTAATATTTTAGTTATTGTATTCATCGTGAAAACATGTAGTAAGCAAATTTTTAAATTTTTTTGTGTATTTTATTTAAGCCATAAACATGAGCCGATACCAAAATATTCCCGATCAGGAATCCTGACGTTTTTAGATGTTCTATTAGCTTCGGTTTTTATTAGTAATCAATATTTTTATTACCCTTAGATCAGTCAGTAAATCCACCTTAGTTACTTGTACGCATCGGTGATTTTTCTTTTGAAATTAACCCGTAGGTATTAAAAACCACTATATGTTATTGCAAAAATCCTATTATAAATAAATTTATACATGTTTCGTTTTATTTAAATTGCTTTCTATTTCGCTTCAAATATTCTAATTTATGTGACGATTTTGCGTCATGTTATACAGAATAATATTATTCCAGGGGCCATATTTATAATTTATGTATAAATTTTCTCGATTCCTGTCCTATACATATAAAATTATTGAAGACTATTTGTCATCCATTACAATTATCAAATTAACCACAATTACTATTAAATCGGGAAAAGACATATGTTTGGAGATATTTTAAATCACATGTGATTAAAAAAAAACAAATTTTAACAGAATTTATACCAACCCTTTCGGTAAATGTATATTATAGTATCCTCTAAAAAAATAGATATCCAACAAATTAAAAATTATTTAAAAAATCTTATGTATCTTTAAATAATAACCATATAATTATTGATCTTTAGAGTAAAAACATCATCATAAAGGTGGACAACCTACATGTTCCTCAGATATATATTTATGCAGTAGACATGTAGTCGATAAACAACGAGTATGATTATTGGAAGAAAACTTCCCCTGTTCAGATATTTCTTTTGGGTCGTGATAAAAAATTTGTTTTTTTTAATGAATCACATACTTACGTGAAGTGGATGGTAGGTTTAAGAAATAATAAAGGCTGTTAGTTTATGTATATAGTAAGTTTGTCATTTTCCTTTTGCTTTTAGACATTTCATCCTTCATATATTCTAATGTGTGATTGTTTTGATCTTCCACTGTGTAAAAAAATATGTTTTGCTACAAGAATTATTAATACTTGCACTGCATTTTTCCGGAGTATATCTTATTGTAAACGAATGATAAATCATTGTAAAAGTAATATGATAAAAAAAACTTCATTTCAACCTAGATATTTATCTCATAAATTTATTTAAATACCAATTTCATACCTTTTGGAACTAAGTTTTTTCAGTTCAAAATTGGTATATTTCAAATGTTTTGGCAAGAAAATTTTTAGGAAATCTGTAAAGAGCAATCATTTTCAATCAACTAATCTAAATCTGTGTGTGAAAAAAGACAATATTCATGATCTCGAACTCCTAAGAATGACGACTCTTTCCTTCCATTGCCCAAACCAGAGCTTTGTGACAATATTCAGTAATCTACATTATAATGTAAAGAGAATTGTGACGATAACAGTTAGCTTAAACCATGTCGAAATTTAATCCTATTTATTAGTTTCATGATTTCTCCTACCTCCAATACCTATTATGAATTTCAGAGTGCGCATAGAAAATTGAGCTTTCACAATTAATTTTAATGAAATAATTATTTATTTGCGATTATTGCGATTTTTATTTTAAAAGAACGTTGTCGAATATTACAAAACCCGGCAGAAATAATCATAATCTTTGATAATCCTATCACATCCGTATTAAATTCGTTTTTCAACTATCAATATCCTCCTAAGTTACGGATTGCGGCAAATGATCTTACCAGTAATAAACCATTCTTGATTATTCATTTATTAAAATAAACATCAATTTCGTCGAGGAACCATTGGTGCTGAACATTGTTTTTTTTATATCCATGAATTTTAATTATTTTTTGAGTCGCGATGGACTCTTTTTATTTAATAGTACTTACTCTGCACTTTCGTTAACTTGGATAACGTAGACGGGCTTATGAATTAATTTTTTTACGCTTGATTCTTTAATAGTACTTATGCATTTTTGACCATTAATGTTACAGGTTATATTTTAATGTTAATGGTACGATCTGGACAACCCGATACATATACACACTATCAATCATGAGAGGAGCACCATGATAACAAATCGATTACAGCCATTCCAAATATTTGTACGTTGGGTTTATATATTATGGAACAAAAAGTGAATGGTATATTAATTGAAATCATTAGGATACCCGGAACATGCGCTCCGACAACTGGTCTGCCAATGCTCCCGCTAGTCTTATCGCAGTTGACTACGACAACGCGGCGCGCAGTTTGCAAGTGGACCGAATTTGCATAGGGTTGAAGCAAGGGTAAGAAGGCGAGGTGGTCAGTTTTTAGATAACATAACCGTAGTATTAGTTTAGTTTACCTTACAGAGAACTATTTTTCGAGAAACCTCACACCTTCCGTCTTAAAATTACAGATAAATTCAACTATATATCTTCTAAAAATAATTACTCAAACTTCAAATTATTATGGTAACATATACAAAGCACAGTCCAGGCCTTATCTTGCGAAATAGACATGTTATTTCTGACTATTTAATGATTAAACCCTTTCACAGTAACTTCGTTTTAACTAATAAGTTACCAAATTTTATCTCTTTTTTTATTGCTATAGATTTCAATTATGTCAATATTTTATCGATATCTATTTGAATCCGATTTTTCATTAACTCTTTTACATCCATATGTAGCCTGACTATGATCACGATATACCATAAGTTCTAAATTTAATTTCTAGATGTCTTTAGAGATTCAGAATTCAGTTAATATGTGTACAATGTGCTTAAGCAACTTATTAAGACAATTTCTTTCCTTTGTGCTGTACGCTTGTTAACATGACCGAGGGCATTTTTTGAATTTTCCATCAAAACCTCAAGAGACATTTATTCCATTTAATGAAATACTATAGGTAAATTTAAAAGGGCTATATGAAGAAAAATAAATAAAATGTTCTTGAAAATTATATTTTCACAATTATATTTTTTTATTAATACATTATTAGTTTATCGATTTGTTGGCAATAATGATAGTATTTATTCAATCACTAGTATAAGTAAAATAAATGTCATCAAAGCTAGAGATATAAAATATGCAAATTTAAAACACAACGAATGTACCTATGTAACCTTGTGAATTAATCTTTCTCCTAACACGTTCACGTGTGCTCTTAAAACATACATTGCAGTTGAATTTACGTTAGCTATTATCGATTATAATACACCGTTTTTATTTTGTAACTATCTTTAAAATCCTATCCACAATTGTTTTGTTTATCATAACGTTTTGTTAAGATTTATGCTGCAATAATGTAAACAATAATGAGTCATTTGCAAAGTATTAAAAATAGTCGATGGATTGCATGCTACAATCTTTTACGAGTAAATGTGCTAAAAAAAATAAAAAGCTATTAATAACATTATCTGTAAAAGTACTTTAAATAAATCTTTGACACAAAAAGAGATACTAATTTTGATATTTTATTTTTCAGACTACTTTCAGACAGAAAAACTCGGAGTTTTTATCTATTCAGCGTGCTGTTGCGACTACCTAACTCCATCATGATACGATTCCGAATCAGTATCCATGTGCTCTGCTACCAGTTGCTAAAATAAGAAAGCCATCAATTTAAACCAAAATGATGGCCTATAGGGAGGAAATTATTAGTTAAAATTAGTAGATGGAGGGCGTGTGGAAAAACAAATTACGAAGTTGTAAATAAAGGAGAAACTATCACCGATGCCTTTCGATTATCCCCTTTCCCAGGGCCTCAAAGAAAATGACAGTACTTCTTGATCTTATGCCACACTCGTTAATTTATTAGAATGTTAATCTGCTAAGTACAAGGGACCGTAGCATCCTGTCGCTTTTTGATAAATGGCAAAAGTGCTTAAGCGTCGTAAAAATGCACCGATGACGCACAATATTTAATTAATACATATTTGTGCAAAGTTTTGTTAAAATGGTTCGTGACTAACCCTTTTATATGAATAAAAACCACAAAATTTGAAGTAGTTCAAACTGGGTCACTATTTTTATCCAACACAATTGCAAATATGTTAAAGAAATTGAGGAAAACCCGATTCATTTTAAGCAAATAGTATTATATATCATGCCCTTACTGAGAGAAAACGCTGCATTACATTTGTATAGACATTGTTTGTTAGTGGTGCTCCGCCGAATGATTTTGTTCAGTTAAATTCTTCATTAATAAAATATTTACATACGAACACGCGCGCGCGCCCGAAATCACATGCACACACACGCACTCACACGCACGTTCGTGCACACACGTACACACGAGCGCACAATTTCACACACACACACATGCACACACGCGCGCGCACCCGATGATTGAATTAATTCAGTAAATGCACGACGAAATGGGTCCAATAGCTGTCTAAAAATTATTTGAAAAATTGTAATTACACAGAAAAAAATTCCTTTAGTGTTTCTTTGTACTTAATGATCATTAAATTAGACAAATGGAAAATTACAAAAAAAAAATCTTTCACTTTCTGAAAACAAACTTTTTTTCATTTCCTGTTGCTTTATCGTCTCCCATAAAGTGTCGTTGCTATACATACGAGTACTAAAAAGTGAACTTCTTTGTACAGTTAGAGTAGCTAGACAGAATAACTAATCTTAAATATCTATATTTAAGCTTGAGTTAACTTGAATACATTTTGTTGTTATTTAAAAAAAATAGAAAAGAGAGGTAACACATAAAAATTGAGGATTTTAAGATAATTATACTTATGGGGACTTTATCATAAAATAAATAAGCATATAAGAAGAATAGCCTACATGGTAAAAAACAAGACGTACAATGAATCGCAGTTAGTTTTTAAATATATATATATTTACATATATATATATATATATATATATATATATATATATATGTATGTATATATATATATATATATATATATATATATGCAACTCATTCAATTATAAAAATTAAAAATTATTAGTTAATCATATATGAGCTTGCAAATTTTAAATTGTTTTAGGATCCTACGAATTTGACAGATATTTTTCATAATTTAATATATATATATATATATATATATATACATTACATTCTGTGACATAATTAAACAAAAAGTTAATTCAGGATGTAATTAAAGAAGAAAACATTGGTCTCCCAGAACAGAGTTTAGTTCTTTTAATGTTTATCATTTAAACGAGCGGTGGGGAGTAAAACTCAGACAAGACTTGCATCAATAATAAATAATATGATACAGACAAAATTGAATCGAGAAATAATACAAAAGACAAAAATACAATAAATAATAATAGGGAAATAACAGAAAAGAATAAAATAGAATTTGTGGCGTCAAACAAAGAAACCAAACCAATAGTCTAAGAGTGGCAGTCAACTTTCTCTACCGTAAACGCGCGACCGAAATTTCTAATGTACAGTTTGATACTTTTAGTCAGCAAGTAATGCTTCAATTAGACGTAGACCCTAGTCTAGACCCAGTAATATCCACTTTAGTTTTTTTTTAAATTTTTGTGATGCATAGGAGGGCTTAAACTTTTCGGTGGCATAACTTAAGGGCAGAATGAATTTCAAAGCACTGAAACGCAACTTTTTAATGATTTTGCCAAACACATTTATATTTAAAAGGAAGATCGTTATAAATCTGATACTCCCTTCAGAATTGATAAGTTTTAAATATATTGTCTGCACATACGGATGTATATGCATAAAGGATACAATAACCTAAGCTCTATTAGTTTGCTAAGTTAATTGACCAATATCTATAAGATCACGAGGCCGTGCATCCCGGTGAGTGAAATCTAATCTCCAATTAACAGCAGTTGACCGTTAATGCACAATATTACAAGTTACGTATTCTTAAAAGCGAAGATGATTTTTGTTTAATGAATTGTTTTATCTCTCAAAAATTCATGACAGCTAGAAAAAATTTGAAAACCCTATCTTGAAGACTAGCATATGAGTACATACAATATAAACTCTGAAGTGATTCGTGGTTATTCAATAACAATTCCTTACTTATCCTTAACTCTTTTTTCTCTTGCTTTAACCGACTCCGTCCTCGATGTAGACGCAATATTTTCATTTTGATCAGAGTACCTATCGGGTGTTGGAAGAAATGTTAATGGCAGCAAATATTAAGGGAGTTATGATCATTATCTCACTACTATCCTCCACCCTATGGTACGCTGAAATTTGGATAAGATCAAGCAATGCCGAGAACATACATTCGTCTAAAAAATATAGATTATAAGAAAGTAAAAAACAAAATATGAGACAATAATGAAAAATAATATTAATGACATAAAACTAAGAAAATAACAATGGATAGATTAAGGAACTCTGTAACCAAATTAATCGACTAAAATAACAATGGTGCATAATATATATAATTGTCTATCATATAAATTCCATACGTACTCCTTATTCACTGGTCGATTTTGCAACTTAGGGTGGAATATATTTTTTAACACAGGGAGTGTTGTCCCCCCAATTTATAATTCTTAAACTTCATTTTTTTCTTTTTATGCATTATTACTTTCTTTTATTAGACCATTTAGAAAAAAATACTCAAATGTTATGCTGTTTTACATTATATATTTAATTATAACGTTACAACACATAGCGCTCTAAAATCTACAAATAGTGTAGGTTAGAGAAAGGAGAACAAAAAAAGGTACATTGTGACAGGTAGAGTAAGACAAGGGCTTAGAGAGGCGGCAATGGGAAGCCCCGGTAATGTTTGCTCATGTTATAAAGATCCCCGCTGACAGCCTGGCGCGAAAGAACGAACGTACGGTCGTTAAGGGTCATTCTTAAAGCCGTCGACCTATATAAATAACACAGCCTGTCTACGGAAAATATATGCTGGATATCTACAAAAAATTATCGTTAAAAAACTATTTCTCGCAGTTTTGTTATCAAAGAGGCAGTTAATGGTACGAGATACTTTGAATAATGTCTTTCGCCTTATTTCAATATTGAGGGTGTAATAGTGAAGAAGTACTTATTGAACCTAAATGTTATCAGTGTACATGTAGCTTATTATTATTCTCAATCTTAAAATTTTTTTTGAAGATATAACTTGGAAATACGCAAGTTTAACCTCTATGTACGCAGAATTTTGTTTTAATTAAAAAAATAAACAGACATGCTTGTACGAACTTAATCGGTATTGTAGAGAAATTGGAATATATGATAATATGTGGACACAAATTTAAATAAATCTCTTTTCTAGATTCGAAATGGACGATACTTTGTTCATCTGAAGATCACATCAACTGATGTTATACCACTGCCCTTCTATGAAAATTGTGGTAAATGCTTTAGCCATTTCTATTCCGATTCAAGTATTTGAAAGTTTAAAGTTAGAAAGAAAGGATACCTCTCACATTGTTTTCTAGTTTTATTATTTCTGCAGATGATGGTGCGCACGAATATTCTATCTATCGTGTGTTCACATTCTTTAACCAGATTATTCGAGATGCGTACTTTATATTTTTTCTGCTTTGTTAACTTCTTCAGGAGTATGATTATAGAGTCGATTTACTAATCCATCTTATTCATATTACTTATATTACCTTTTTCTATCTTATTTATATTACTTATATTATCTTTTACTTATATTACTGTTTTTCTGTCTTATTCATATTACTTATATTACCTTTTACTTGTATTACTGTTTTTACGTCTTATTCATATTACTTATATTACTGTTTTTCTGTCTTATTCATATTACTTATATTACCTTTTTTACTCATTAGTTCTATTAACTCTTGCATGTTTCAAAGTCGGTGGTTTATTTTCTTACCTAATTTATTTAATACTTTTGGGAAAAAAAAGACACAAATCGTAATGAAGAAATACAGTAAAAAGCTGTGATATTTGATACATTTGTACGTATTACTTTAACATTCTCACATCAAACCAGTATTACCTCTTAGATAAATATTAAATGTCATATGTCCAGATCAGAAAATAAAAGCCACGTATTAATTACATAATTTAAAACTCAGTTCAATTTTTCCTAAATTCAGTAAACATTTTTAAAAATATTAATAATCTTCTCTGTTCGTGAGGATTAGGTTTCTTACAATTATTGCATATACGAAAATCACATATAAATAATGAGATTTCAAATAAAAGAACTATATATATATATATATATATATATATATATATATATATATATATGATTGAGAAGATACTTCCGTACATAAAATGCTTTGAGTATATGGTTCTTTTTAATAAAAAAAATTGAACTTTGAACCAACATTTTTATTTTTTTTTAATGTTCAAATTTCTCCCCTTCACATTGCAAAACAAACTTATCTATTTATTATTTTTTTATATTTAGTTAATTATCAATAGTTACAATATTCTTATCGATTCTGATGGTAAAGAATTAGTAAAATAGAAAAGCACCGTAAT
Organism: Druceiella hillmani; assembly: GCA_039881145.1. Lineage (NCBI taxonomy): Eukaryota > Metazoa > Arthropoda > Insecta > Lepidoptera > Hepialidae > Druceiella > Druceiella hillmani. The sequence goes on along the minus strand of JAYKKI010000032.1, from coordinate 1,021,822 downwards.
ATGATATTGTCTATCAACATCAATATCTTATAGGCAGGTATACGCTTCATCTTATTAACGAAATACTTCAAAATTAGTTTTTACATTATTACCTATAATTACATTCATTTAATAAGGCACTCGAGAGAATAAATTTAAAAGAATGTGCGTTTTTATGGACGTGTATACTATTATGAACACATAATTTATTTGCAATAAAGCAAATTAAAATAAAAATAGGCATTAAACTCCTAGACGAAAGCAACCAATGTATATTTTAACAATGTCTATTCCGAGCATCATAAACTTTTCTTTTTCATTACCCAGGAATAAATTACAATGGCTCGATTGCCACCATATTCCACAAAATAATAAATCTTCTCTGGCAATCTATTTTACAAAGTAATAAATTCACCGTCATTACTTCCCTGCTAGCAGAGATGAAAAAAAACTGGAAACCGGTACATAGACCTGAAGTAATAAAGCTCATCTCAAAGTGATCATTCGCCTTCCCAAAGAGCACTTTACTAAACTTGGTAATTAAACTTAAAGACTGTTCAACGCTAGATCATCTTAATGACAAAAAATTATAATTCAGTGCTAGTGTGTGATATGGTATTTTATATACATATTTTTTTGTTTTAAATTCTTAAAAAACCAAAAAAAATGCAAATGTTATATTAATTCGCGCACATAAGAAAAATCATTTCAAATGATTTTACGTAATGTATTATATTTTAAATATAATATAATATTCAGTTATTCTATATATTTATATATATATATATATATATATATATATATATATATATATATACATAAAATGAAATATATATACATACATAAAACAATTAAAAATGATAAAATTACAATAAACCCAAAACTAATTTTTCAACATCTTATCTAAGATAGTTCTAGAGATATAGTAGAACAAACCCATAAAATATACGTCCCCACCTCCACCTCTCCAAACCTCTGAAATATTACATAGTTACAAGAAACTTAATGGAAACTTATAACATTTGTTCCAAACCTCAGTTTTTGAGAAATTCTTCATATTTTACGCCTGTTAAGTAAATGTAAATGTTATGTATATAAATTTGTAAGGAATCCTCGTAGCGCAACTTTTACTTAAACACAATAAGTTAAACATGTCAGCGGTAATTAAATAAAGCTAAGGAACATGTTTTATTTTACTTTTCCATCAGAATTAGTAAAATATAAATTTCCGACTACTACAAAGCTTTAAGGCAAAATTATATTCTCTCCATATTGCAACAATATTCATACACCCTACTATGGGGCAAAAAACGATAATTATTGTTTATAATTGACAAAACGCCCAGGAACAATTCAAAAACTTAATATTAAATATATTCTGGCATTGTAAATTTCAATTTACACGAGTATACAATTTGTAATAATTATAATTGTGAGTTTTTCATGTAACACCTATTTGAAATTTTACTTAATTTTGTTTTATTTTTAGATTATTGATATCACTTTTAGAAATACAAAACATAGATCACATTATCTCCTATTTTCCCTGAAATTTCAACAAAATTTTATTTTTCGGAATAACTCTGGTAAAGCATTATGAAAATTAAGGGCAGATTAACAAATCTGCTCGTGAGATTTTTTTTTAACTTACATTTTTAATAAATAAAACAAAACTTAAACTTATACTAACAGTTCGATAAATAAAATTTTAAACGAAAACTAGTAATTTGAAAAATTTACATACATAAATAACAATTCCAAACTGCCAAGCTTCGTATAAGTCATACTTTTTTATATAATATTCGTTTACATATGTATGAAATGTTTGCATCCTATGTATATTTACAGAAACAGGTATCTAGTCATTAATTAAAATTACAACTGATATTTATAAGATAATCCTTCGAAAAATAAACGCCAAGAAATTTGTCAAATTGAATGTTTAATTTTCGCCACACGGTTGTACTACCAGGAAATTCCATTAACAGTTATCAGATTCGACCATTACAGAGACGATCATTCGTGTATACGGTTCTCATTATCTCGCTTATAAAGGACGAAAATATTACAATAGATCCTCTACGGGCTGTGTGCGTGCCGCGCGAGGGAGTAATTTCATTTCCTCGACAGCGTTTGCTTCATTGTTTGCTGATCTTATAATATCGTTCGAGGTCAGACCGCGAATTTCACTCTCATCTTACTCAACAGCTGTTAAAAACTGTAGTAGACTTTAAGTATCGCTTTGTCTATATTAATGTGAATAAATGAGCTAATACGATCTTTTCAGACAAATGAGGAAGAGCAATGAAAAGAAGTAATTGGAATGTAAACGAAATCTTAGGCACTCTCGTTAAAATAGACCTTAGATTTGCTGTATCCCTTCACTCACGTTTCACATATATACGTTAGCTTTGCTAAGATGTTTAAACGTTAATATAGTTATGTGAGCTTTGCCAAGATGTTTAAACGTCGGTTACAGTACCCAACACAACGATATCATGCTATTATAATAAAACATTTATGTTATAACATGATTTTAACCTTAATATTTCCAACCTTATTATGTTCGCCCCTATAACTGTGTTGTTTTTGATAGAATAATCAAATACATATAATTATTATGTTGGCCTAGAAATAACCAACTTTTATATTATAAAGGAGGTCGGTAATAGTATTGGATGTTTTTTTGCCTGTTACTAAAGGGAGACTATTTTATGGGGCGAATCATTGTTAAACTTCATATGATGCTATAGTTACTTTAAAAGTACAAACTATTTGTTTGGCTTGGCCGACCTCTATGGTCGCATTATTACCACTGTAAATGGCACTTTATAGTAACAATATATTCAGTGTATTACAAGTAGTTTGCATGAGCAGCATGAAACTATGTTTTTAACAAATAATATATCTCAGTGATCAATTTCTGTAGTATTTTATAATAACTATATTTATGTGTGAGCTCGTACATGCATTTCAGGCTAATATATCATAAGTATACCGGGTTATTTTTAATTTGTCTGTCAACATTGTAAGCTAATTTAAGGGTCTACGTGTTACTCCATCATTTGGGTCACATGTATGTTAAATTTGGTAGCAATTCGTTGTTTGATTGCGGAGTCAATCATACGTAACGAACAGGTAAGCCAATAAGAAAAACAAACAGATAAACACATGCATTTATTGTAGTGGATAATACAGCATTGTGGAAAATTCTACTTTTCAATTATTACAATCAAAATGTTAATTTTGTCTACTAAAATTTTTGAAAACTATTATATTTCATGTAGATTTACATTTTTTGTTGGGTATTTAACCCATGGGTATTTAACTGTATATATTTGACTATAATATTAGCTTAGTCTCCTTCAAAACACATTAGTTTCTTGTCACCATGTAGGAAAATATTTCATAAACTCAGGCAATATCTTCATCACCGGGGGTAAAAAAACTTGGGTAATAAAGTGATAAAACCATCAGCAATTTCAAGAGATAAGGAAACAGAAGGAAACAAGGTGGAAGTATTTCGTGTGACGTGGCGAAGTATTAGTTCTCATCTGCCGGTATTTGCAGCAAGTGATGAGAAGGAGTGTTTAGTTCGTGATTGGGATGGTGGTTGAATGGTCATTTTTTATTAAATTAAAATTTTATTTATCTTACTATGAAAGGTTATTGCGACGATATCGTGTGCACTTAGCATATATAAAATACTAAACATTTAAAGTTCGAACATGGCATTTTTGCTAAAATATTTTGAATTAACGTTAATAATACTTTTTCAATATTCAAATATATTGCCAGTATATATCTTCCACGGGTGTAAGAAAAATAATTTTTGCTGTCGCTATAATTTATAAATGAAATTTGATCGACATTATTTGCTATTAAAGTACTAACTAAATATCGTTATTCTGGTTTGATTATTTTTTATAAGCAGATGGACGCCATAAACGTCTGCTATTTAAAATTTATTTTTTGTATATATTTTTTTATGTGTTTGGAAATATAACAACAAATACTCTATAATAATAATAAATACTGATCGCAAAAATCTTTTATTTATTAAGGAAAATTCCCGTAATGTCTGGCGGCACATAGCATGTGACTTCTATAAATGTAGAAGCTACGAAGCGATGTATTCGCGGTGGTTATGAGAAAGAAGAGCAACAAATCGTATATGCTATGACATTCTCCTTTAAGCTTGTTGCTTTACATAGTCCTGGAACCGATACGCATTTAAATCTACATCAAATATGTTTATTCTGGCAGTTACCAAACCATTTGTTAGTATTTGTCTAATAAATATTGAATTTTAGAGATACCAATTTCTTAATTTGTACGCGTTAGTGAGCTGACATGATTTTCAAATGGCAAAATACTAATAAATATTAGGAACTAAAGAAATTAATTTGTATATATATATATATATATATATATATATATATATATATGTAAACATATAAAGATTTTTTATGCCATAAATACGTAGGTCTACGAAGACACTTTGGCAATGGCGAATCAAGCTACCGACTGGAAATCCTTACAAAACAATATTTCATTTGGATTACGAGATGTAGGCCGTGTGTACTTACACGTTTACGAATGAAATACAAATTTGGCATACTTATTATAAAATAGTTGAACAGGGAAAGTGAAAAGGTAAATGTATTATTCACAAGTTCAGAGCGTAAGCAAAAGTTAGCATTTAGTAAATCCGAAATGACCTCAGAAAAAAACTTAGAAAAATATTTGGGCCTTTCTAATAATAAAATTAATATGATTGGATCCCGTGACATCAGCAAACGATAGACGGTAAATTATAATTATTATTTCGTTTAACCTCATGAATCTGTCTCGAAGTTATTAAATATATGGCATGGATGTTTATATAACTTTGCTGTGAAATCAAGTGACATCAACTTAAGAATATTAGATTTGCAAAAAATGTTTGTTCTCTCTTATGTACTAATAGTACCATGACTGTTTCGCAATATGGTTTTTACTTGTTTCATATAATCAAACTGTAATGATCACCTTCTCCATATTCATTTATTTCCTTTGACAGAGTTCCGTTAAGTTTTGTCGTCTTCAAAAACCTACTACGCCAATAGTGATTTTCCTTTTGAACTTAAAAATAGACTCAAGTTTTAATTCCTATCACGATGACATGTGCTTTTGTTCATCCTAAATCAAATTATCAGCACCGAAAATATATGTCATTTGACACCAAGTACAACTACGTGCGATAGTTACCTGGATCATAGCCTTTAAACAATTAAAAGTCGATACGGGGTCGTTCCATATATCAAAATTTTTTTTTAACTCACCTCTATTTTTTTTATTAATTTTGTCTGTAATTAAATACAATACAAGTAACATTAAATATTATTTTTATAGAATGAAAAAAGTTTCTCTAACGACTTTCAAACTGAGATAGATAGTTTTCAAAACTTAATAAATAAATAAATATCTTTCTATCTAAAAAGTCATTGGGCTTATAGCCTTTTAAGTATCCCATTTAAAAGAAAAATACTTTAATTATTAACACGAAACTTTCCCTAAAAAATTTCCAAGCACAGTTGAAAAATCACCACGAGGAATTACAACTCATTTAATTGGAAATAAGATAAAATATTTCAAAGATTTTCTTGTCTCTTTCCGTTTCTTTGTAACCACTCGTCCGATTAACGGCTTAATCCAACTGAGCTCGAACGTTTGGAAGTAATAAACTACACAAAAAAATAACTGAAGTTTCTTTTTAATTGCGCGTAAAAACGTCGAAAATGAGAATTATTTTTAGCTAGCATTATCTTAATGGAAAAATCTCTCTCTATTGTTATTCGGTTTCTTTAGTTTGGTTTCTTTTTTTACTTGTCGACTAACTTTATAAACTTTACTATTCTTCATGGTTTTAATAAGCTTTTAAAAAGCTTAATTAGTACATAATATTAAATATTAATTTCTACTTTCTTCATGAAAATATATATAAACCTACAGTACATTGGACGAAGTACATAAAGGACCTCATATTAATTTCATGGGAATAACTTAGCCAGTATCAATACAAAAACAGTAATTCTTATTTTCAAACCTAATAATCAGATGAAATATTAATATTCTGAATGGTTCATATCACGATTTGGTGTTTGTGTACCTCAAAAGGAATAAAAAATAAAAGTCTTATAAGATCACTCACATATCTGTCCATCTAGCTCTCTGTCACAAGCGTTTTTCTCAGATATGTCAGAAAGTTATATTTTACTGTTTACTCTTAATGAATTGGAAGGTTTCGCTGCTTCATTTTAACGAGGCTTTGCATGTTGTTTACATTTATTTGTTCTTTGCAAGCGTTCATTTTATGTTCTTAAATTATTTTTAACTATCTCTGAAGGAAATTGAGGACTCTTAAAAATAAACTTTTCCGATTTTATTACGTTTCACTTTTATTAATCTATCATTACCTTTCTTCCAAACCCCCAGGTAGACAAACATACGATAATATAGATAACGGATGGGACATTTTCAAAGCCATGTCTTTACACATCTTTCAATATAATATATTTATAACAATTTATAATATCTGTAACTTATACAGTCATCTGTAATAGTCGTGTTTGAATGTAAGTGCAACAAATTCTTATTTGTTGCATGTTAAGTGTTTCTAAAGGGCTAACGTTTGGATTAGTATCGTCAAAAAGTGAACGGCATATTAAATATTATGTCTTTCCCATCTACTTGTTGTTAATCGAGGAAGTTTGAATTTGGTGTCAACTTGTTACGATCATATTTCAGTACGTACTCCTCATCAAACATGATTAAATGTTGCTTGATAGTAGTACATAAACATAAATGGCTGAACCTTAAATATAACATCGTAACTAGAAATATGTAAGCATTGTTCAGATATAAGATCTATTATTTAATCGATAAAATATTTGATACTTTTTAGACTTCTATGAAATCTTTTCTCTAAGTAGTGTAAATATCGAAATAAAAAGAAATATTAGCCAGAGTCTAAAATTCACTCGCACCATGGCCAGCAATATTTTAATTTTCCATTATGTTGAGTAGCGAGGCAAAGTCCATGGACGCATTTCAGCTTGCGACTAGTGTTAATATTTACAAATTAAAAGATCTTTAACAATATATTAGCTAATAGCCATTATATATTATAATGGCTATTAGCAAAGATGAATAGCCCACCTGGGGATGTTGTAATACAACGAAACCTAGGTCGTGGCAAAGAACTTAAAGAAGGTAGAAATAATATTACATCACGTAGTTTCATTTAATTGTGAATAATGAATTTCTACAAAATTAAGGCCAAATATATTCAAGTATAATGGCCATGTTACTTATCAGTTTATTAATTTATTTTACATAAAAAAAAGTATTAACTTCCTTTAAATGTTATCCAGTTGAGATACACACACACACAGATATATATATATATATATCTATATATATATATATATATACATATATATATATATATACATATATATATATTTGCAATGTCAACATATTATTTTCAATAGAATATTATGCATTTAAATAATATACTTTTTATGTTTCTATTAGACTATTATTTTAATATTTATCTGTTTGTTACGAAAAGATAAATTTAGAGCATATCTCTACTGAAAAATTACGTAATTGTCCATTTTATAAAATTAAAATTGCTTTATCTAAATCATCGACTGAACAATATTAAGTACAATCCTATTTTGCCATATAAAAGATATTAATATTCCATAATAGACGTCTCTTTTCTTGTTTTTCGAGCATGGCTCAATTTAAATATTGAAATTATTTCCTAATTTTAGAAGCACTTCAAACGCAGTATTATCAAATCTACCAACAAATAAAAAAATTGTGAGCTGTATTTTTTAATAATGACTGAATACTCATTACTTCATTTATTGAATAAACTGCGAAAAAACACTATAAAATTCGACTCCATTTAAACGCGTTTTTGTGAAATTTTTACACTATAAGTGGTTAATTAATTCGATTAATGCAAAGTATTTCAAATTTTTAAGTGTTTCTTCTCCTGAAAATTAACACTGAAAATATAAGCACTGATAACTTTTCATATGACATACGATATGACATAAGTATTAGTATAGTGTGTACGTCTCATTATTTTTAAAGTTTATTATGAAAATTATCGTAGTATTTAAATTGACCAAATGTTATGTACGAGTTGTGAATAAAGCTAAATAATTTACACGGATCAGCAAAGAAATTAAACCTGGAATTTCGATTATTGGCGTTTTCTGGAAGTAAAAAAATAGGGACTATGCTTAGGCAGCCCATTTGTATAAAAAAATTTACGAAGAAGTTTTTACCAGCTTTGAGCAAATTCTTTTTAATTTTAAACTGTTATTTGTATAAAACGTGCCAAGAAAATGTTTACCTTATCCAAAAAAATTTAGAATGATACCCAACAGTAAATATTTTTACTTTTACCTTACTAGGCTTTTTCAAAGAAGCCCTTGCATATGTGTGAAAGTATAAACACAGGTATGAAAATATGAATAATCTTATTTACGCCAGTCTCGTAGTTTATGGAATGGCGAAAATATAAAAAGTTGAGTGGAATGGTAAGCAATACCGCAGCTATGTAGACATCGGAGCTGACAGAAACCAGCACGAATTCACATCATTCGCAAAAAAGGTTTTGGTATTTATAGTGGTCAGAATAAAATTGTTTTTTTTTTTAAATTTGCATGACATGTTTCCTACTAAATGATAAAAACTCTTTTCAAAATGTGAATTAATTACAACATTTACTGTCCCTCTTAAATTTTACAAAAACCATTATTAAAATAATTACGTGTGACCGGTCAACTTAATCGCCACGCGCAATATTTTAGGACATAATTTCTCTCATCAAAATATGTATTTGATAAGCCTTTTTAATAATACACGCAGTAAAATTAGTTACACGAAATAAAGTGTCAAATATTTAGATGCCCGTCATACGTAGCAGTTGGTTACAAATGCTTTACGTATGTTTTATAAACGGAATATTGCATTAAATGATGTCAATTTTGAGGTATCATGGAAATATTTTGAATTATTGAATCCCAAAATGTTTAATGTAGGAAATATACTGAGTAATACTTATATGAGTTTTAAAAAATATAATGAAAGCACGGCTGGCTTTTCAACTGTTTAGTTTATATTTGTTTTCTTCTTACAAAAAATTCAATTTGTACCATATTTGTACAAAATCAGATAATTGTCTCTTCTGTAACACTTAAATTGATTTATTGAAATCATCAACCGAATGATATTAAATACAACTCTATTGCGATTAATATCTAAGGAAATTTAATAATAATGAAATGCTTTGCTCGCTTTTTAATTTAAAGTAACTTCATTGAATAAGAACACTCTAATTTGGCCTTGCATAATTTTCACATTTGCTTGGCTGAACAGAAGGTCGAACGCCACACTCTTTATACAGCCTTAATTTAGTAAAATAAAGTCTAACCTCTTTGCTGAAAGCCCAGAAGCTGCTTTTAGCATTAAGCTCTAATGGATGAGATTTTAAAGTAAAAACGTTCCGTCCTACCAGTGAGGGTTGAAAAATTAAAAACCACCCTAAAATGAGTTTTTTTAAGAATAGCTCACAAACCTTAAAATCATCGATATGAGTCTTATATAAAGGTTGCACAATGTAAAAATTTACTTAGCCATTATTCTACGAGCTGAGAAGACTGGTTATAAAAATTAATAATTTTTTAAAATTTTCAAAATATCATAAAACATTTAAAAAACCGTAGTAGAACAATTTGCCTCATATATTTTTTAGGACATCATTGTAGTTTCTAAAGGCGATTTTTCTAATTTACTCGATTTGAATTAGTATTAGCATTATTTGTAGAAGTATTTGCAAAAAGTAAAATGCGGGGGAAATATATATAAAGCAGCAAGTGGAATATTAAAGAAGGCCCTTGACATATTTTTTGGATAAATCTGGCAATTGCACAGTCTTGCAATTTAAAAATACAATGTAATATGGGCATCAGATATGGAAGTGTTATTTATACATAAAGGAAATTTAAAATATAAATAACACTTCCATGAAATAAGCAATTAAAAATCTTTGAATTTTAATGATTTAATAGCGAAATATTTATGGAAAAATTTAATAGGTATAAATAATTTAAATCAAAAAGTTCTTGTCGTCAAAATAAACTAGGAAATACTTCTATCTAGGTGTGTTCTTTTATGTCTTTATCTTCTGTTTTGTTATAAATTTATTTGGCCATAAACTTCATTAATTGTTTTCAACAACTAATCACGAAACAATCTTATATGTTGCGAAAATTGACTAGGAAACATATAAAAATAGACAGGTTCTCTGGTTTAGTTTTTCCTATTCTTGTATATTTTTGGAATAATAAAAATAAACCCGTATTTTTAAAGAATTAATATTTAGTTATTGTGTGTTTTTACCATATATATAATGATTAAGAAACCATTACTATATTTTTTTAAATTCCATTCCAAGCTACATTTAAATAAATACTACTTTGACCTTACAATTTTTCATCATTTATAACGACATATCATATCTATATCAATATGTATGAATGTAATGCACATTTAAAAAAAAATTATTTAAAATTGTAATAATTCAATATTTCACCTGATTAATTGTTCCTGTCTCGCCTACCGATGATGACTCCGTGCCATAATTTTAAAAGGTTTTTTCTTAAAAATTTAAATAAATATGAATTTAACTGGTACAAAAATGTTTTTGTAAAATTTATTTTGGTCATTAATAAAACTTTTACGATATTTATATTATAATGAATTTTACTTTCATCATTACAACATTTTTGCATCCATCCTCCATCCGTCCGGGTAATTTGAGCGCTCTTCATAAATTAAGTAAGATAAATAAAATACGCATATATTGAAAAAATAGTAACCCCCAAAAATTAAATCCACAAGTTTTGCAGCAAGAATTATCCAAATCAACTCTTTTGAGTTTGGCAATTTTTTGGAGTTATGGAGAAATTTATTTTTAGCACTTTTAAATTTTTTTTTTACTTTTGCTTTTATTTCGTTTTTTTTTGTACCAGGTTTTTTGCTTTCATTTTGCTTCTTTGAAATAACTATTTCATGTCCCTTGAAAAACTAATTAGTGTTATGTGGTAAAATTACTCGTGGCAAGAGCTGCTGTTCAAAATTTAAGTTAAAAAAAACGTCAACAGTCGGTAAAATGATCAGAGATTCATTTTTAAAACTTCCATAACGTTTATCTTTTGATACTACAAACAAACACTTATTGTCGGAGTTATTTCTTGTATATCAAATGACAAAGGCAGATGTCACATAAATTTGATGATTTTATTTATTAGATCTCCTTCAATTTTTTATTTAGGTTTTACAAAATGATATTGAATTAGAATAAGAACTTAATTTTTAAATTGGTTTCTACCTATATTAATATATAATTTGCACAGAAGCAAAAACTGTTTTTAAGCCTTGAAAAACTTCTCAACTGTTTGTTGTCATATCATTCTTTTGTTCCATTTTTTACCACATATTTTAACACTATTGAATTTTCTAACGTAGGTTACTTTGTAGTATCACCAAATATAAGAATCATTCGAACTTAGGTCTGGTAATCGAGGGGTATGTACTATATATTATATTTAAGGGTATTGGGCAAAATCATTTTGCAGACCAATTTTTTGCAATACATTTAGATTAGAATTCTTATTAATTAATTTATTAATTAAATCACTATTAATTATCCATTGTCCAAGTTATCTTAGAAAATTTTCTAGGACCCGAAATGTTTCTTTTACCAAAGGAGGGACTTTGAAAGTGCTCAAGAGTATAACAATCGTTTTGATCCAAAAGGTTTAGAAACTGTCCCTTCACCACTAACAATTAAAGATGGATATTTAAGACTGTTTCTTTTCGCGAATGTAAAACATGTTCCATGTTCTGTGTGTAAAACCACAATACACAATATAGGTTATAATATAAATGGAGATTAAGGAGATTCCGCAAAATGTTATAAATACCATCCCGATTTTTAACGGCAAATCCGATGACCTGTGAATACGTGATTCAGTTATATGCCAATTTAGTGAAGCGATAAAATTCAATTAATGGATTTGTGGTTAGGCTTAAGACCAGTAATCTCGAGGACAAAGAACACCAACAAATATTAGTACACGTAACAGAAAATCAACATGGTTGCAAATAAAACAAATATTAATTGATCATTTTGGTGACAATTGTAATGACCACTGTCTAGTACAAAAGCAACGTGTTCAATGTTAGGGAAATTCCAAACGTTAGTATAGTTTTGCAGAGAGGGTGAAGCATATTAGAAGTTCTTAATTGATAAAATTAGCGTAAGCTCCGCAAATGAGCAACACAAAAATGTTAAAATATATATTTATGATGGGTTAACATTACAAACTTTTATAAATTGCCTAAGAGAGGTTACAGAGTTAGCAATAAACTTACAAAAGCCTAAAACGCTGGAAAGTCATTTTAATGGTGAAAGAAAGAAGATAATTTGAACGAAAGAGGAGAATTTGATTTTAATAATCAAGATTTCACATCCAAACTTTAATTTTATTAAAAAGCCTCGAAATAATTTTAATCCTAAATGTATTAATAGTTATAATATTACTTTTAAGAGATTTTCACATCGCTATAACAACACATTTAGGCATCCCTGCAATAGATTCATTTTAATAATAACTTTAACCCAAATATGTTAATTTCAATAGTCCATCCCAATTAAGTACCATTACGAATAGCAGAAACTTTAATAATAATAACTCTTAGAACACCACCAAATTTAATAATATACAATTTAAAACGCGGCAAAATAAGGATAACTGAGAACCTAGTTCTTGCTCATGCTGTTTGTGGACACGTACAGATCGAACAAAGGACAGTCAGATAAATACACCACATTTTACCACAAAATAATTTTTTTATCGAGATAAAACCCTTGGCGGTAATTACCGCGTTGACGTCAATTATAATACTTTGGAGTGCAGCAACTCTCACTTATAACATAAGGATTTTCACGAATAAATAATTCAGTTTAATAATGACGGTTATTTACATTTACCATATAAAACTTTATATGAAATAAGAGCCAAATTTACGATCAACACTGAGTCTGTATAATCTTTTATAAGCCCCAAAAAAGTGAATGAAAATTTTCAGGATTTTCTGAAATTTTAACCTTTTGAAATAAAATCGGCTCTTGATGAGAGCATTAGGACAGTTTAGACGGATTGACCTAGAAATTAGCGTGAAAAATAAAACTTTAAAGAGAACACATACATAAATACCTACACATCACGAACAACAAATATTTTCCTATAATTTTAAATTTCTACCATACGTATAGCAAACAATAGAAGTTCGTGAAAATTATGAAAAATGAGAAGCAATAATTGATACGATTACTTTCGAACAAGGAATATAGATATCGAAATGTTTAGGAAAGAAAATCAATTTATATATTAAAATGATCCTTTAACGAGGATCATTTTAATACATAAATATTACCTACCGCGTTAGTGTCAGTCAGTCGAAAATTTTAGCGCGGTTACTATTATAATTATAAGCAAACAAAAGTATATGAAGATTATGTTGACGAGCCTTTAAAAGTAAAAAATTTCGATAGATGCAAGATAAATAGTTAAAAATTCATAAAAAAGCAATATTACTCACGACGTGGAGCCAATATGTAAACAAAATCTAAATTAGTTTAGGATAGATAATTTAAATAAAGAAGGCCAAAAGCCATAAAAAATATATGCTGTGACTAGATAGACTGATATTGAATAATAATGATCATATCTATATTAAAGCAAACAGAAAAAACTCTTCTAATTTCATCATTTTTGTTTAAATGAAATTAGAAGATAAGTAGAATATTTGTTAAAAATATGATGTAATAAAGTTATTCTCACTCTACAACTTTTCTGTTCACATCGTCCCAAAAAAAAAATTGGCACGTCACGAAACCATAAATATGAATGGGAACATATAAGGACCGGTTTATATGCAATATAAAAAGCTTAAAATATGCTAGTATGCGTAGCTAGTTTGACAAATAATTATATATTTGAGGAATATTTTAATTTTTTGTCTTACCTAATTTTAATGCCATATTTTCAGTAGCTTGCTTTTTTTGTCCAAATACAGGTAAAATATATGAGCACATAATTATCACTTCATATTTCATTTAGTTCACAGATTTTTTTACGTAACTCGTTATTTCTTCATTTGCAGATTTGATTCGCAAAAGGAATACTTAAATTTGACATAGACGAATATATCGCTAAGTCAAGTGAAACAAGAACTAAAGTACGCATGATGGAATTGACGAAATGGTATTCGTATTTTGACGTGCGACGTCAACGCGTCTGAGAAATTACCGCATTACGAGGCTGACATATTTACGTTGTGAAACTGAGAGTTGTGATGTGAGCTGGCGTGAAATATGTGGGGTGAGTTTATGTACTCAACCTCGACATAGGATCATTTTAATATATAAAGTGAATTTCTTTTCCAAAGATTTTGATATTTATTTTTCTTTTTAAAATAGTATGCATGGACGAGTTCATCCTTTTTTTTTCTATTTTCCACGAAGATTTAATTCATTTTTAAATATTTATGCAAATAATCATTAGATTTTCATGTGTCATTTGTTATACACTTTTCTATATATAATTTTTTTAATATGTCTATGTTCCTATATATGTACTTATGCGTCATTCCTGTTGACTGCATTTGGTAATTGATTTTTCAATATATTCATCCCACTTGCATAAAAACTGCTAGTTTCATGAAAATTTTGTAAATGATGGCTTTGAAACGAAATATGGCACAACGTAAACATTTAAGTAGGGATTTTGTCAGAATATACGAATAACACAAAAAGACAAAGCCAAAATAGCGATTATGAAATTTTATAACTTTTTTCAGGTCCATTGGTTTGATAAAGAAATTAATAATGATTGAATTTTCAACGCCAGTTAATTTTTTTATAAATTCAGTCTAGTTACTACCAGATAAAATTTTCCGTAGTTTGAACTCAATATAAAACTCTAGTTCCTTCAAATATTTGTACACAAATTTAAAAACATCATCAAATTTATATTTAAATTAGTAATATCGACACGAGTGTAAATAAGATGATACCAGCTCGACTGACCTCATAAAATAAAGAGAAAAAGAACACTTCAATTTCGGTATGTAAATATAATAGAGCTAAATATATGTGTATTATATAAAAAGTTATAATATCAACGGAAAAGTTTCGGGTACTACTCGTATGTAGGTCGGTGGTAACATATTAGTGCTATTTTTAAACTTCTAAGAAGGTTCTTTAAACCTTCTTGAGCTAGGAATATTAACAATTTCCTCTATATCGTCATGAAATCTCTACGCGTGACGAATTACGTAGAATACATGGAGTTCAACAATTTTGTTTTGTATTTGCTGTACAGTGTTTACCCTCTTTTTTATTCAGTTAGTTTATAAAAGTTTTATTACGCTATGCAAATGAATGGCTTGGTGTATAAGAAAAGAGTATGTTTCGGTCGCATATTTTTGTACACCATCTACAGTCGTTCTAGTGTCTAGGTAGTAATGTATTGCATTATTTATAAGGATAAATTGTGTTTCTTAAGTTATTGGGATTACATTTAAAAGTTTTGGAAGTTGTACATTGCTTACTTATTTGTATTTTTAAATAATCATTATTACATATTTCACTATCAAATATACCAATACTTATGAACCACATGTTTATACTAAAGTCTGATTTTAAATCTTTTACACAGATTTTACCATCTTGGCCATTATGGATTAAGTAGGTTATTTAAGATGTTGAAGGTGGTTTTCGTCATTAGAAAACTTTCAATCAAATCATGAACAATATAAACCTCTTCAACATTTCTTACAATCTTTTCATTTTTTCTATAAAAACTTTCATTGTCATAAAAAATTTAAGATTTGATATTTAGATTGTTCCAAATATGAATTACTAGTTAAGGGATGTTAATATAAAATGGAATATATGGTTCAATACAGAATTTAATGACAACTTTTTATTATATTTCACATGTATTCACATATTATATCCAGACACAAACTGACGACTATGAACAAACACGTTTTCTCCCATTAAAGTATTTTATTTGTACATAAATAACTAGGAGACATTTTATATTCATAGGATTCAAACAATATCGTGCTTTAAATTGACAAGAAATTGCGTGGCTTATATTGAATAAGTTTCTCGAAATAATGGATGAAGTTTGTTATGTACCTTATTTACCCATTTATTTCACGTTGCAAAGGTATAAATAGTACCCTAAGATTTCCTACAGCTCTTGGAAATAGTTTATAAAGTCATTTAATTTACCTACTTTCTGTGCGACTTGTATATTACATAGCAACAATGAAGAGCAGAGTATATTAATTTTAAGCAGTATTTAATATAAATGTTAATGTATTATACGTATTCCCTTGTTAATAATTAGTATTTCTCCATGATCGAGGGCATGAAAATATTAAATTTTTCTTAATTAAATGATACAACGTGTTTACAAAATTCTAGAAGAATAAGTCTGATAAACTTCTTTTATTGTTTCATTTTATTTTTTATTTAGATGCAAACATAAAAATAGGTAAATCAAATTTTAAGTTTTAGTGATAACTTGAATACTGTTACCAGTGCATTGAAGATACGTCTCCAAGTCTCAAATTAATTTTTATTCCATTATTTTTTAAGATATGTGGTTATTTCTCTACACTGTTTGGTGTAATTTCAAATAGATCATATTCGGCCTACGCATTCAGTGATACATTCGCATGCAAACATAAGTATTGATTGATCAAAGGAATAAGTTATTTACGAAACTTGTCTGTTTTTAATATACATCTAATGAATTAACTAAATAACTTTTATCAAGTGTTATATCTATCCAAACAAAATATGTTATTAGATATATAGAAAACACTAACGAAGCCCTTGAAGATTTGTATGATTGAGTTTAAAAAGAAATATATGACTTTATGTAATTATAATTGTGAGTGATAATCAAGGAAACGTATATTAACATATTTGTTAATTAATTATTTTATATGACAACTTTACATTATTTCTCAAAATTTGACACCCAATTGAAGTTCTTTGTTATTATTAGTACGTAGGTTCACGCTCTACATTATTGAAATTGCCTATACTATTAAAATTTTAAGCATTTATTTCACATTCTGGTAAACATTTCTTAAATGCTTCCATCGTAAGACCGTTTTGAATTTTCTAATCCTGAGTCTTTTAACTATTCTTTTAATGATATATCATATTATCATTTTCCCAATATAATTTTTAATAATAAGAAAAAAATTTATTGAATGATTAAAAATTTGGGAACTACATATATCAATGTGTAAACGTATTGTAATAAAATTATCCTCTTAGTACATGTTTTCGCCATAAATATCACAAATTTTATAAAGATATTACCAAAGCAATATTTTTTATTAATATATTTGTTTAAATTAAATTTACGATAAAGAAATCAAAATTACTTCAGTATCCTATAACCTTTGCATAGTTTTTTTAAAAGTTTCACCAGCTTCAATCTATCGCTCGATTCTGTTTGCGATGTTTAAAAAAAACAGATATTAGTCGACCACTAATGATAAGATTTCTCAACTCCATAATTTAAAGTAGAAAAAAACAGTGTAATCGATTACTCGGACTCCATAATATATATAGGTACGTATTTTTTTAATTTAACAAAATCTTTTCATATGAAAAACTTCTACTCCGTAACCTAAAATTAAAAAAAAATCTCGAACGCTCTTTTAACATCATTATGACTAACGAATTAATATTAAAATTTCTGTTATGCATATATAAAAGGTAATTTACGTTGGATTACATAGTTTTTACAAAAAGAATAATTAAGATTAAATCAACTAGAAAATATGAGTATGTGACATTTACATTCACTAAAATTGAAAATAATTATACGTATAACAGTAATCAGGATCTATCATTGCCATTTACTCAGCGTGGTGCAATAAAGGTAAAATAACTACTCAGATTAAATAACATAGAAAAGTTTTATACGTACCTTTATCCCTAAATTTGAGCATCTCATTTAACCTATCATAAAACGGGCAAATATTTTATGTTCTATGCAAAAAGAAAACTTCACAACAGCAATTCATAAAATATTTTTCCTATATAAAATTGTATGCACTATATGAAAAAAACATTTCACATTAGCAATTCATATAACATTTTTCCAATATTACTCAATAACAACAATGATTTCTACAAAAAAAAATCTCCACTGCGTGACATGCTTTAATGAAAGAGCCCAAAAATCAAAAACCTTTGGTTACTTGAGAATTAGTATTTTACTTGCATATTAATCATATCGATGCTGTTTTTTTACATCCCTGATCGCACAAAAAAATCTCAAAATTTTGAAAAATTGATGAAACAAAACTAAGTACATTTTTTTTCTTTTCCAGTTAAAAATAAAACTTTCAACAGACATTGAATTTTCAACAGATATTTCAAAACAACTCTTAGCTAGTATCGAAATTTAAAAAAATAATTTCCTTTTATCTTTCCGTTTGGAAGCATCGTCCAAATAAAACAATAATAGTGACTAATTCGAGATATAATATTTTCCGCTCTTTAGTAGGTAACCTGTTGTATAAAATTAAGTGGGTTACTTTATTATCTAGCATGGACACTTTTATGGAAAAATCTAAGATTACTAGGAAATCTTTTTACATGTAGACTTATCAATAATTTAGCCGTTTGTTGTTAGATTAATTACAGGAGATCTATGTTAATACATAAATGTAAAGTACTGATTTTCCTCAAATTTATTTATAAAATTTTTGGAACAGGTTGATAGTATATAAAATGCGGAGATTGCTGAGAGTGTTTAGATGTTATTTGCGTCTAATCGTAAAAATTTTTGCCGTAAAATTTAGGAACGTACTACCCGAGATCTAACTCATTATATTCTGACCCGATCTAACCCATCTTAATCCGACATAACACAATCTAGCTCGATCTGACCTGTCATGACCTTATGAAACAGAACCCAACCTAATTGTTTCTAACCTAACCTAACCTAACTTAACCCAACTCAACCTAACATATTTAAACTAATCTAACCCAATATAATCCACTCTAATCAATGTAACCCATCCTAATATTAAAACGTAAATTTTTACAATGTAATTCAATCTAACCTATCGTATCCCATCCTAACCTCACCTAACATAACCTAACCTTACTGGACCAAATAGTTATTTTATTTATTCAAGCTGAAAAATCTATTTTTGACTAAAGGAATGAAAAGATTGTACCTCTTAGCAAACCTAACCTAAGTTTACTCAAAATAACCCAAGCTAACCTAACCAACCTAACCTAACCCAATATCAGTCAACCTAACACAACCGAAAGTGACATAACCAATCCATCCTAACAAAACTCGTCCTAACCTATCCTTGCTTTACGTAATATTTATTTCATTTGAAATACCAAATTCCCAATGTGAGAAGTGGAAAAGTTGTACATCCGAATCATCTTTACACCATTACTTTCACTTCCCATCAAGTCTAGATTTTTTTTTCAGAGTTAGAAGCAAATATTGCTTGGAAATTTCAAAATTTACTTCCTCAAAAGGACTCTTACATAAATTGCATTTAAGTGGGGGAAAGTGGTAATGTTGGAATAGTGAAAAAATCCTATACTCTCCTCACATCCCACTGCTGCCCAAATGAGGTACAATGTTTTTAAATCCAATCTAATATAGCTTCTATCTTAGCTTGAATAACGTTTTTATCTCAAAAGTACCCTCGACTGGAATAAAATTATCTTACATCTAAAATTCAGCTTTAAATTGAATCTCTCTAATAGTCTCGGCAATAAATATCTGTGGGGTACTGTTATAATGGTGAATAAATTCTTTACCTTCCACTAATCACTCGTACCCCTAGTCCATGTTTTTTTTAAATCCAACCCAAAATAATTTACATCTTAGCTCACATAACTTTTTGATCTCAAAATTATCCTTGAATAGGAAAAAAGTATGTTCTATGCTTAAAAATTGTTTGAATATTTTCGTCCATTTTATTCATTAGATTTAAACATGCTTGCCAGATCTTACTACCTGAGTACACATTATTGAATTTAAAAACCTTTTAGGACTTTTTTATTAAAATAAGTTGTGTAAATTTTAATCTGGACCCAATGAATAATCGCAGTGAAAACTTACATTTACTTGGTTTAGTAATTAGTGTGTAGTACTTTAATAAAGAAACATTCGAGTAAATAAAATAAATCAGATAAATCGACCCTAAGAATATTACGGAATCTAATATAACAAAACGAATAAAGCATAGCTCAGACTAATAATTTTTTCAATAAGATTTATAATAAAATCGGTTCAGTAGATTTTGCTTGAACGTAGATTTTGCGTAATACTGGATAGACAGTCAAACGAAATTATGGAACATAAATTTGATATACAGAAGCCTCAATATCATAATCTACTATTTTCTTGAACGTTCTGTTACGGTTTTATAATAGCATACATAGATACGATTCATTTAAAGGAGGAGAAGTGTCCTATCACAAGACTATAAAGATTCTATTAGATAACGTTCCCTTGGTGATGTTCGTATGGAAAACATTCTCGACGAATGTTAAAGAAATTTGAAAACCTATTTAGTTGTAGATTTGTACGACTATTCAATACTATAACAATTTACAAATACTATAATAGCCTTTTTCCAACTACGTACTCAAAACAACGTTTTTTGTAAAGATATTGCACTTACTCGCAAAAAAACTCTTTGAGCAGCATTTATTTAGTTCAACGGTTACTAGATCCATAATTTAAAGACACGGATTACGTTCATCTATATAAAACTGTCCTCAGTGATGTTTATTGTTGAATAAAAGAATTACTAAAGATTTTCAAGGCCGTTCGCCTGAGCTATTGGGTCTGCTGGAAGTGTTTTTCTATATTATGCTTGGTATGATCTCTTAATTTTTCACAGTTTTCACAGGTTCATCTTGTGTGGTCAATAGCAAAATTAAATT
This sequence comes from Druceiella hillmani, assembly GCA_039881145.1. Taxonomy (NCBI): domain Eukaryota; kingdom Metazoa; phylum Arthropoda; class Insecta; order Lepidoptera; family Hepialidae; genus Druceiella; species Druceiella hillmani. The sequence goes on along the minus strand of JAYKKI010000032.1, from coordinate 1,000,680 downwards.
TTCTCTATTATGTTTGTGTCAGCGTTAGCAATATATATATATATATATATATATATATATATATATATATATGTACACACATATATATATATATATATACATATATATATATATATATATATATATATATATATATATATATAATTATTCTGATGCTCAACGTTAAGCATGTGTTGCATTCACACAGAGATTTAATTAAATTCTTTTTTATATACACACACACAAACATATAGGTATATATATAATATATAAATATAGTATAATAACGAAAAAATAGTATATACCGTAACCAAGAGACAGAAAATATCAAGATCTATCCGAAATTATCCTATGTTCAAGGAGAGATAAAAAGTTGACGGAATGGGGTAGAAGAAAGATCAGAAAACGTGGTGCCATTTTTCCTTTTCAACATATTCTTCCTTAGTCCTAACAAATTTCTGCATTTCTCAAATATGTCGATATTTGAGAAATGCAGAAATTTGTATTAAAAAATTTGGTTAATTATTGTTAAGTATAAATTTGCACACAAAAACCACGGATTTTGCAAGAAAGAGGGGAATTTGTTTAAGTCTCCGAGGGTATTGTAGCAGGATATTTACAAAAATATTAGATAACATGTTAATGCAAAATAATAATAGATTTTAGTCATTTCAATTATATTTTGAAGTCGTTTATACGAAGAGGTTTAATTTTATAAAATTAAAATATGAACTGAAATTACGTTTTCAATCTACAGAACTTCACGTTTTAAATATTTTAAATATTTATGATTATATAAAGAAACATACTTACATATTGTACATATTTTTATAGACTTATCATTTATTTTAAATTCATTTTAACATTCCCTGCTTCCACCGCTGCCGCTGAAAGACCATTTTCAACTTTAAGACGTATTCGCAATTACAGCAGAAATACGCAAAGTCCAGAAAGACTCTTGATATATCTATAGGAAAGAAGTTAATTGCGGATTTAAAACGAAAATTTTCGTCACAGGACGAAGTTTTAAAATATATTTTAGTAACGTAAAGACAGATGTACTTAGAATATAAATATTTTTGTAACCTTTTAACTATATGAACATAAAAATAAATATAACAAATTTTCTTGACATTAATAAATACACATTTAAAAAAATTTTAAAATTATCAATAAATAAGTAACAAAAATCACTGAATGAAAATATAATATGTATTCTATCTATGTACATCCTTATAAATATAGGCTGACAGTCATGGTCTCTTATATCAAAAGACTTTTTACAAAGCCACCTAGATACGTATTATAACATGGGTATAGTGATCTTCAATGTGTTTTTTTTGCTACATAATTCAAATAATTTGCATTAATACATGTGGTTATGTGGTTTTGTTTTTGGCCTTTGGTCATCAAAAAGGGTAATAAAATGAAGAAAGGAGTGCAAAATTGTTGAAAATTAATTTACGTAAGAATTTTGATATAAATAATTTTAATAACAATGAAATAAAAATTTTAAAATAGACAACTATGAAATATTAATTTCAACACACAAACAGCACTGGCGGCAAAAGCTTAACTTTTTATAAACTATTTGACTTATCGGCTTTTTGAAATAAAAGCATCTAATTACATAATTTTAAAAATATATTTAAAATACCCGAAGTTGAGTTCAATTTTTCTTATCATTTAAATAAATTTTACATTACTTTTTTTCAGAATCTGTTTCAAAAGCATTCTTAAGTCATTATAATTGGATCCAAAATAAAGTAAGCGAAAAAGTATCATTTTTGTAAGTAATTGAAGAAGGGAAAATTGCGCAAGTGTATTATCAAATTTGATCCGTATTTATTATAAAGACTGTCGGAATAAGGTACTGCAACTCCACTTTGAATATAACTACTTGTAGCCAAATTAACCGAAATAGTTATTTACTTGCTTGCCTATTATTTCGATTAAATTTATGCTACACTTTTCTTATGGTTTACTTCCTTTAAATATATTTAAATTTTTCCATAGGTTTTGACGTTTATATAGATTAATGTTATTATATATATATTGAATAGTTTTGAAAGATTGGGGGATCATTTAACTGCTTGACATTTTACTAATTTTACTTGAAACAAAAAAAACATGTTTTCACAGAGAGAGTGAGTCATCGCAGGCTTTTTTACCAAAAAAAACTATGCTGAAATACTTTAATATTATGGTTACATGAGGTGGAATAACTTGTAAGAGCCAATACTTTACAGGATACTATTTTAGTAGAGGTGTGCCTTAACCCAAGCTCTTCACTGATAATTGTATGATCTTAAGAAATATTGATGAAAGAGACCCAGCGTCAAGAATGAAAGCAATAGAACCTTGAACCCATGTTCCAAAACTCCGGGGGAGGGATACCATTTATGCCACATTATTAAAGTTTAATAGCTGGTACCTGAAATTTATGATGTAAAAGTGCGATTTGTCATAAAATGTTAAGAAGCCAAGAGGAAAATGAAAACTATTCCGTTTAATATTATTAACCCAATTATAATTATTAAGAACAATACGGTGTTAACCTTCGGTTTTTCTACCCAACTTCTTCATTATAATCTTACTGACTCCTGTCCGATCTCAGTTTGTTTGAACCGGGAATATTACATAAAACTCTTAAGAGACGATTGAAATAAGTTTCTAGAGGACGTAGACTGTACATAAAATATACAGAAATGTGTTAGATATATGTAGAAATATGATATTCTAAAATAATAGCGTCTATCGCTTTACCATGAACTTAAGAAATTATTTAGGAGTTTAAAAACATTTCCCTGGGGAATTGATAAATCTTGATTAGAACCTATAGCTTGGCCTCCGTGGTCACTCGGCTTAATCCACTCGAATTTTTCTTGTGCAGATACTACAAGGAGTATTTTACTCAAATACATTTCCAGTTCAGAAGAATTGAGAAGAAATCTGAGAGAAATCGATAAAACTAAATATTCAGAATGAAACGTTTTAATATACTAACAAATTAAAATATCTACTTTCCACAGTCTTCAATTTCTATAGGCTATCTATTAAACATAACGTGTACGTAACGCGTAATCTCTGAAATCAATATTTACAAAATAAAACACGCCTAGAAAAGACAATGTTTCTGTAAAGATGATATAGTTGGCAAGCCTTGAAAAGTATTTAGCTATTAGATATATTGATAAGAATATTGGAGTCGGTTTGCCACAAAGATGTTGGCAGGCGCGCGCGGCCTGCTCTCTACTAGATGTGCCACGTCTGTTCAAGCATTGTGTCACGGAACTGTGCAAATCCACAATTCAAGTGAGAAAGTGTGTGTATATGCATTGGGTTATTATGCACACGACCATGCGTCAGGCCTTTGTGTGAGTAGGTTAAAAGTGGGTGGACTGTTTATATTGCTTAGTGTGCACCTAAATGACACGCAGGCTTTTGTACATATGATATATCTAGTGAGAGCGGGCCACGTGCGTCTTCCAACATCTTTGGTTTGCCAGTTCGTTCGCAGTGGTAGTGAATTTTTTCCTTTGCCCCTTATTCGATATAGTCTGATATGATATTATATATATATATATATATATATATATATATATATATATATATATATATATATATGTATATCTATATATATATATATATATATATATATATATATATCTATATATATATAAATCTAATGAAATGGAAAGTAAAAGTTCAGAGTATTCCATCATTTTTGATTTGATTACATAGAAACGAAATGAATTGCTGGAGTATGCAAATGGATGTGTGAATTTATTTTAATTTAATTAAATTTAAATTTATTGCAGGTTGTTGTTTAACAAATTGTAAACATGCAGTTTATTATTACATCTTTTTAGGATGTGTTTTAGTGCATGTATTATGCATATATTTTTGAGTTTTCTTATTGAATTATGCAAGCAGAGAGAACAAGAAGTTAGTAACGACCGTTTCAATGGATCGATTAAAACGTTCTGAATTTCCGTACGATAACTTAGGGTAAAGAAGTCTGAAGAATTAAAATTTTTCTTGTTATATAACTAACTCTACTGAATACTAATTTATTTGGTCCTTTTAATTCAACTATTTTTAAGACATAGATAATTAGAAAGTTGAAAAAAAAACTTTTCCCTTGAGCGTTTGTTTGATAAATTATACGTGATAGTGCTTCATTTTTAAAATATAAAATTTTAGACTCTTCACTTTATCCTCTTAAACATCACTTTAATTTTCTTGTTTTTGTTTTGGTAAGCAATATTATTACTATGGTTCAAAAGTTCAAAGTTAATTACCTCCTTGTTTATATTTGCATTTCGATCTCTTGTTAGCTAAGTACATTGCTACTTTGTAAATCACAACTCATTCATTTACTATTGGAATTATTTCTTATATAGGATAGTTTATTTTCTTACGTCATGAACATATTTAGTCATAAAACACCAATAATTTAAATATACACAATGGGATGTAAGCGCAGACTGAGAACGTTTTTTTTCGTGTTCGTCTAAATATTGAAAGAAAAAAATAACGTCGTATATTCTCTATCTGCGTTTAACACTAGAAAACTATTACGTTGGCTTCCATAAAACCTTCAGTTTTTTTGAAATACGAATAAATATAGCAAGATAAGTATTTCAGACGTGGCCACAGGGTATATATATATATATATATATATATATATATACATACATATATATATATATATATATATATATATATATATATATATATCTCCAAAAATAAATCCATTCTATGTTATGGCTTAACTAAATAGGTTCTGAAATACTTGTGTTAATATCTTTGTATAACTTTCCATTCACTTTCCCGTTTGGTTGTAAAATATTTTGACCCTAATGATTAGAGAAAAATTAAATTAAAAAAAAAATTATTCTCACTGTTCAGCTGGGTTTTACACGTTTATGTTATTCGCAAATTCCATGATAGCGGTGTCACTTATATATACAAAATATACAAAAACTCCATGTTCAAAATCTTCCATATATTCATATTGCACCGGTTTTCAAGCAGAGTCTACACCAAAGCTCAATTTTAAAGACGTGTTTTTTTTTGTTTGTTTCTAAAACTCTCGTGCGCATTCTGTAAATGGTCAATGTCATTTTCTATGACAAAATATTTTCTTCAGATATATATAATTATCAAATATTTTTTATTAACTTATTTATTTATCTACTTTAACTTATCTAGTTGATACGTAGGGCGGACTTATTGCTGCGAGAGTAATCTTTTATAGCCAACCATAATACCAGTCCAGTCCCGCTCGACAAACAGCCAGGAATCGAACCCGGGTCCCCACGTTGCGCTACGTCGTCAAAGGATGTATGCCATGTGATTAACCCAATAACCCACAAAATATTATATTCAAGACGCATAATAATATGTCGGGCTACAAAATAATGGCGTTCTCCATACAATTTTAAAAATATATCTATAGCTTATATTAATGCTCAATCATACAATATGGAATTAACATTTAGTAGAATTTATCGAATAAGAAATTAAAAAAAAAATTATTAACAAATGATGGTCGTATTTAAACTTTTAAGAAACTTTAGGAAAAATATTTTTATTGCTTGTCGTAATCCACAACGATAATCTTGGGAAATATTTCTCATTCAAAAAATTAATTAAGATTCTTTTTGGTCATCAACCAAAGACAAATTATAAGGGGCAGCAACGGAATTACATAGGTTTTTTAATAAGGCGTTAGATAAAAGTAAGAATAAACACTAAATGTAAAACCAAACTAAAGTATTACCATGTGGCACAATTTTGCAAATCATAAACTTATATCTCTTCTATTGAAAATATGTGCAACTTTTCGCACATTATTCGTCAATGGGTAATATTTACGAACATATAAAACAAACAAAATACTGATTCATTATAAAAAATATAAATTGTTAATGATGTTACAAAAAATATATATTAGTAATAAATTTATTAATTGCTTAACCTTCAATTATTTAGGAAAAAATCATGAGGGGTCTAAACCAGTCTCACAGTATTTTATCTAATGCTCATATTACATAGAAAAGTATATGAGTTTAGTAATCAAGAGAGTTAATTATAATACTAATCAATTTTGTTATCTCTTTTTGTTATTTAAAATTAAATATTTCAATACAGAAAGTAAAGGAATATTCTTATAAGTGTTGAAAATTTCCTTATATTCTTATAAATATTAAACTATAAGCTTGAAGATATTTCAAACAATTTTGATGGTCCCCTTAACTGTGTTCTATAGCATGAAGATCTGTAAGAGATGTAGACAGTAATAAAATTGGTTTAGTTTTGCATTCACTTTCCCGTTTGGTAATAAAATATTTTGACACTAACGATTACAGAAAAATAAAATTAAAAAAATTGTATCCTCGCTGTTCAGCTGGGTTTTCCACTTTTATATTCTTTGTAAAATCCATAATAGCAGCGTTGTCACTTATACTTGCAAAGTAGAGAAGCACACCATATACAAAATCTTTCATATTTTCATAATGTATCAAGCAGACTCTATACCAAAGTTCTATTTTAAGGACGTGTTCAATTTTATATTTTTCTAAAATTCTCGTACGGATTCTATAAATGGTACAATATCATTGTCTATGGCAAAATATATTTTTTAGTTATTTATTATCAAACATTGTTAGCACTACTGTATTTTATTCTAAGAATAAATAGTTATGTGTTTACCGCATAATAAAATATCAGGTTCCAAAACAATTATGTTCTCTATACAATTTTAAAACTGTAACCTATTTTAATTCTCTGTCTTACAATATGGAATGAACATTTAGGAGAATTTATCGAATAAGAAACTTTCTAGATACAATTTATTAACAAATAATAATCGTATTTAAACTTTTGATGAACTTTAAGAATCATATTTTATTGTTTGTCGTAGTCCGCAACGATAATCTGAAGAAACACTTCTCATTAAAAAAATGAATTAAAAATATTTTTGGTCATCAATCAAAGACAAATTATAAGGAGCAGCAATGGCATTATACAGGCCTTTTAAAAAAGCGCCAATAAGAATAAATAAAATAATACTGAATGAAAACCAAACTGAATGAAAAAAAAAATGAAAACCCATATCTCTTTTGTTGAAAACGTGCAACTTTACAAACATTCTTCGTCAATTGGTAATATTTACGAACATATTAAACAAACCAAATGAGTTTGTTGTAAAAAATATATTAATAATAAATTTATTAATTGCTTAACCTTCAATTAATTGGGAAACAATCAGTTATATTGCTATATTATATAAATGCATTATTGTATCTAACACTCACGTTATATAAAAAAGTGTTTCGTGTTTAGTAATCGAGAGAGGTAATTTACAATTAAAATAATATTACAATTAAATTAAGAGAGGTAATGACAATACTAATTATTTTTCTTCTATATTTTTGTTGTTTTAATTTAAATATTTCAATATTGAAATATCCTCATAAACGTTAAACTATAAGCTTGTAGAAATTTCAAGCAATTTCGATGGTCCCCGTTAACTGTGTTCTGCAATATTCAAGGAATGTAGACAATTATAAAATCTTACTCTTTGTGGACTCCGACCATCACTTGGCCGATTTTGGTAAAAGTCTAACGACGCTAGGTGCTACTAACAACACCCAGCCTGGGATAATCACAATTTCGTAGTGGCGGGTTCTTTTGAAGGGATTTTGCTTGTAATGAGATTGGTGTATACACACAATGGTGATTCTACAATGAACCATTTATTTGTTCCCGAACTACGCAAGATCATATGAACGTATTTCGATGAAGTTTTTACTGAAAGATTCTGCTTGGTCTAATATCAAAAGTCTATGTTTATTTCCATAATTATTGTATTAGGCAGTGTCACGTGTATTATCTTAATATTAATGGTATTTTCCATAGTTTCACATGTTAACACAACCAGCATATACTTGAGTCCGTAAATATAGATGTGATATAATTCAGTCTACATTATTGAAATGTATGCACAGTGAGAATTTTTTCCATTTTTTGAATAAGCTAATTGCAGAATAAAATATTCCTATGTAATTCTTTTTAGGATCCCGTAGCTAATATGTAAAACGGAACACTTTTGGTGCACCACCCGGTTTTTCTCTGTATGTAACTAGTGTATTTCTCAGCGACTATTATTTCTATCAATATGATATTTGGCACCGTTATAGAATTTTGGAAAAATTTTGGAAAATATTTTAATCAAAATTATTTCTAAATTGAAGAGGGAGGGTCAAAATTTAAAATAGGGTGAACGAGTTCAAGTGTCAGTCATTTAATTTAATTTAAACTACGTGTAACTTAAAATAAATTGCTAATGATACGCTTTTGACTAAACTAGTTACGTTAAAATGTGTAATTAATATCAATGCGACCTGAATGCTATAAAAGTGCATACTAAATAATATATTTTTTTTAAAAACAATAGTCAAAGCGCCGTTCAAACTGATTTTTTTTATCTACTTTCTATTCAAGTTCTGGTTATGAAAAGTTTATGAATATATTCTTTAATAGAAGTTCATTTTGAACCGAGCCAACAATTTCTAACAAAAGCACGAATTGAGAAACTAATTAACCCCCAGTGCAAGCTCGTCAATTGTCAGCGGGAAGTTACTCATGGTACTGAATTGAGTTTGGCTTCCCTCTTCCTAAATGGATTATGTTTGTAGCAATTATTGATTTTTGCTTCATATTAGGCCATGGACTCAAGGTTGGTCGTTACTTTTCTGTAATATAATAGTTAATTGTAAAAGCCTAAATATATTGTTAGAAATATTTTGTTAGTCGTTTTATTAACCAAATACATTGAAAATATTAATATAGTGAATTAAATTAATTCTTATATGGTGAATAATAGCATTCGTAAAATATTTGTGGTATTAAATGTTAAGGAAAACATATGTTTCGTCATGAAATCTTGAATTTGCGACTTTTTTAAAATAACAAATTAAAAGTTTAAATATTTATGTTTTTTTTTGTTTTATTACGTATGATTAACATTTTTGTGATAAACATTATCACACAAATGTTGACCATACGTACGTTTGACGATTAGTGATGAATTTTTGATAAACGTAAACGAAATGCTAATTTTACGAGTTTACTGAACTAATAAATTTATTAACTAAATGTTTTTTGAAACTGAATTAATTATAACATGTTATACTTATTTCAGGCTAATATCGCAAATTTCGATTACAACAAGATTTGAGATATGCAAGAAGATATGGATAGACATGTACAAGGTTCTAACGACAAGACAGGAGCATACTGACAACCATACAAAATTATTATTGAATTAATAAAAAACATTTATAAATTAGTTTCAAGTTTAAGTAATTTTTTTCTTCGTATTAATACCATATTTGTATAACCGACAATATTTTATCCTCATTTGGTAAAAATTTAAACATTCAATTATCTAATTGTGCAAGTAAATTTATTTACGAATCAAATGGAGACATATATGGATTTATAATTTAAAATAAATTAGAAGCAATTAGCCAATTCATTCCAAAGTAATAAATTACAATAATATTGGACAAAGAATAAAATATGATAAAAAAAACAAAGAATATAATAAAATTGAGTAAGAAAAATGGCACAATCCATCTAAATCCTAAGCCTTTCACAAAAAAGATACCCACACGAGCATTTTTTTATTGCTTGATAATTTTATCCCACTTTTTCCTCCACCGCTTGTTGCATTAGGTCCCAATGATAAAAGGAGCTATAGCTAGAGGAGGATAATATTGCCTACAGATAACTTTATTAAAATCAGACTTGTCAGTTTTATTCAGGTTATTTACATTGCACATTGTAAAAAAAATGTCCAATTGCCTTGTAAACTGGTGTAAAAATTATTGTTCTTCCTTAAATTACATATTTTATTTGTGAACTTATGACATTAATATTATATTGTATATTTAAATATTAGTATATTTTTTTTTTAAATTATTAATGTTACTAACAATATGCACTTCTGTCGCCTTTAGTACTGGTATACATATATACCAGTGTTTTGTTAAGAACTACTTACCCTCACGTACAAAATTCCGAGTTGAATGCAATACAATTCAATTAATAACTAAATTTTTATTTAATTGTGCATATCGTAAATGAGTATATTTCAAATTTTAAACATATTTTTTTAAAATTTGAAATGTTCGCAAATACGTACTATAGTACACAATTCTGACATAAATCAGCTTAAATTTATTTCCAAAATATTACAATATCCGTTTCGTTTTTCCAAAAGATTACTATTAATAAAATGTAACATGTTTTTATTTTTATTTTTATTTTTCTGTAAAGGGAAAAAAACAAACACAAACTATTTGAATTATTCTATGAACACTAAATACGAAATAAGTTTGTGTTCTAACATTTCCACAAAGAACAAAAAAAATAAATACATTAATATATATCCAATTAAATACAACAATACATAAATGTGACAATGTTAATTGAAGTAAGTGAAACTATTTTTTTTTTAAATTAAGACATAAAATTCGTATAGAAAATGCATGGAATTAACTTATCAATTAAATAAAGCTGCAACTATGGATTACAAGTTATTTATGTGACTGATGTTAACTAATTTGAACAAACAATGAAAAAAGTAAAATGATAATAACATTAATGACACGTCTGCTGTGCATAAATTTCACGAAGCCTTTTCTTTACATCTGATCGAAACTGGGGGCGTGGACTTGCAAGGATGTCAAGTGTCAACATCTCTTTATTGTATAAGTCGCACAACCGCCGTAGCGGTGCTCTGACACCGGCGTTTGTTCGTGCATTATCGACATGAAATAAGAGATGGCTACGAGTTAATTTGGACGTTCGAATCTATATCTGACTTAGTAGAGATGGGCAGTCATGATTACTTTGACAGATGTTGAACATAATCATCAACTCTAATAATGAACGTCTGTGATAGAGGGCATCACATTTATAATTATTAAGTAATATTTTATATGGTAATTTACCGCCACCTATACGATGCTGAAGAGCGTTCAAAAATGTTTTTTGTATGTTCTCGATACTATCAGAATAAGTGGCATATAGTGGATTCCAGACAAAAACAGCGTATTCAAGTTGTGATCTTACAAGAGCATTGTACAAGGTTAAGTATGTTTCAGTATTTTTAAATACTTTGGCTGTTCTTAGTATGAAGCCAAGCATTCTATAGGCCTTAGATATAATCTGCTCAACATGCAAACTAAAATGCAGTTTACTATCGAAAATGACACCAAGGTCACGCATGCTGTCAACTTTTTCGAGTGAATTCCCTCCTATTGCGTATTTAAAATTTATTTGTTTTTTCTTCTTTGTAAAAGAGATTAGTTTGCACTTCGAGTAACTTAAATGCAGTTTGTTCTCTTCACAGTAAACATGAAGTCTATCGAGATCAGCTTGCATATTTGAACAGTCATGTATGTCTTTTACAAGACTAAATAGCTTTAGATCGTCTGCATACATTAGGAAATTACTATTTCTAAAACAGGTACTTATATCGTTAATAAATATAATAAATAATAAAGGGCCTAATATAGATCCCTGTGGTACACCAGAAGTCACTTGGATATATGGTGACAAGAACCCATTTACTTTAATTGCTTGCTGCCTATTAGTTAAATACGAAATAAACCATCTAAGCAAGTTGCCCCTGATACCGTTAAATGCTAGTTTTCGCATCAATAATAAGTGATCAACCTTGTCAAACGCTTTCTTGAAATCTGTATATATCACGTCGACTTGCTGTTTGGAATCCAATGACTCAACCAAGTGCTGAGAGTGAAGTAGTAGGTTAGTGGTGGTAGATCTACCATGAACAAAGCCGTGTTGCTCGGGCATAATGTAATTATGTAGTATTGGATATACTCGTCCATGTACTAATCTCTCTAAAACTTTGGGAATTACTGATAAGATTGATATGGGTCTATAGTTAACTATGTTTTGTTTAGATACATTTTTATGCACAAATGTTATGTGCGCCTTTTTCCAACATGTAGGAAAAGTCCCATGTTTTACGCATTTATTAAACAAGAGAGTTAAAGGAATGCATATGGTATCTGCAGTATATTTGAGGAAGACTGGTTCAATTATATCTGGTCCTGGGCCTTTGTTCAAGTCTAATGACCTAAGCATTTTTAAAACATCTGCAACCTCAAACGATATGGAAGATAAGCTGAGGTTATTTAAATTACTAGTAGGCATGTTTTCAACGGTGAATTTGTTTATGTCTGGATCAGTAGGCTCAAAAGTTGACTGAAAGAACTCTGAGAACATTTGGCAAATTTTGTTCGGATTATTACTGGCACTTTCGCCGGATGACATGATTCATGTAGTGAAGAGATGTAAGACCAGAATCCTTTGAGATTTTTCTTTATTATTTTCTCTGTGTTTGCAACATATGACTGACAACATTGCTTTGACATACGCTTGAAACAATGTCGAAGCTTTGATAATTCATTATAGGCGGAAATGCTGCCATAAGTTTTCCATTTCAACCATGCTCGTTCTTTGTATTTAGAAAGCCGTTTGAGTTCACGAGTAAACCAGACAGGATACTTCGTGTTACGGGTAGCCTTTTGTGGCACATAGGAGTCAATTAGATTGAAGATAAGGTCGTAAAATCTGGTCACAGCACATTCCGTTGAGAGTTCCCTTAATTCATTATCCCAGTCTATTTAACTTATCTCTTTATTTATTACATCAAAGTCGGCCTTGTAAAAGTTATATCTTTTGTTTGGTAAAACGGGCAACATTATTTCAGGGATACACACAATGGTAAAAGCGAAAACGGGATGGTTGCGATCTTCACTTAACATTGGGTCAGCTGCAGTAAGTATGCATTCCATATTAGTAAGAACTAGGTCCAAGATTCTGTTTTTATAATTTTGTAAATAATTATATTGTTTAAGATTCATGAAAGATAATGCAATAAGAGCAATACGCGTTATTTGAGACGTACATGTATATGACGGGATGCAGTATCCTTCTTGACGTTGCCAGGTAATTGAAGGTATATTGTAGTCACCTACAATACAAAACTTGCTATCGCTTTGTTCCGTATACATTTTCTGTAAATTATTAAAATAGATTTCGTATTTATTAAAAAGGTAGATCTGGTGGGAGATAGACTGCGTTAAGGATTAGTTTCTGTTTACCCAAGGATAAATTTAATATTATTTCTTCTATCTCAATACTTTCACAGTCTGTACGTCGTAGTCCCACATAGCCAGACCACCACCACTCTGTTTGTAACTCGTGTGAGTATCTCTATCTCTGCGATATACTATATACCTACTATCAATAAATTCTGAACTGAAAATACTTGGTAATAGCCACGTTTCTACAAGCACGATTATATCATAATCGTTTGCCAGTATATTTAGATATAATTCATGAAGTTTAGTTCTAATACCGCCACAATTCTGATAATAAATTGACAATTTGTCATTTGTCATTGCAAGAGATTAATCTTATAAAGATAGAAACATAATTCATAATTTACGTAATATTGCACATTACTACTGTTCTCTTGATTCACGATTCCTATTTTTTATAATTATTTAAATTCAGTAGTACGGAGTCTAGAAGTCCAATAATATAAAAAGACACTTTCGTATTTTCTGCGTCTACCTAATTTTATGTACTCAAGAAAATATCGAAGTGTTTTGAATCCGCGTTTTGTCGTAATACCGGTTGAAGTTCCAAACATATCGAAAAATATAGATATGAATAAACTATAATAAAAATGTATCTGTGTGTCTTTTGTCTTCCGGTCTTTTACAGATAGTACGAACAGATGACAGAAAAAAAGAGACACATTTTAATAACAAGGACTTAGTTAATTCATCGCGATATTAGAAACGGTTGCAAAATTATGACTAAGAAAAATTACGTATAAATTAGGAGAAAATCTCCGTTACGCAAATAGCAGCAGAGGGCTATAGGAATACGCTGGAGTGAAGCTAGGGACGAGGGGATGGATCGCAAGCCGGCCCACACGGAATTTAAATGTGTTGTGTTATTTGTGTAAGATATAAGAACACAAAATAAACACATCGAAATACTGCACTTGCATTTCAGAATTCCATGCGGATGAAGTCGCAAGGTGAGTAAATCAATCTGGGAATGAGTACGGAAGATGGAATTTAAATCCATCAGAAATAGTTAAGAATTTTATTTGGAATGAATTCAAATACATTTTTGAATCAAACATATTTTTTATTAAAATTTAGGATACATTTTTAATAAATAAATAATTGTTCATACCTCATATTAATATGTACCCAAGTGTGAAGTGACTGCTATGAAGTAAGTAATAATAACTAAAAGGAAGCAGTGTGTGATTAAGTCCTTATAATAAGTTACAAAATCCATTAAAACGACAGTAACGTGAAACTATTTTCATATAAGTTACTATAGTAGCTCGGATTGAGTTACCTTTAAAAGCATGGCATAAGTATTTTTTTACTTTGTATGTTGCCATTTTTTGCTAAAAATAACATTTCAAAACTATTGACATTTCAAGCAATTGTCATAATATTGCTTGTTTGTCAATAAAACCAACATCAAATATGTTATATTGGATAAATTCTTCAGGTGGAAATAAATGGTTTTACTATACGCAACCCCAAGCCATCAAACGTATAATATTGGCTTCAAAAATATATGAGATATTCCCTTGAGAGAGCATTGTTGGAATCATTTTATACTATACATTTATTTTATATTCGCATATATATTGTTTGATTTTTCACGTTATTATCACAGCCAATATCGTGAATTTGAAGATGAGTGTTTCATGCTTACCGTTTATATTATAAATGACGTCCAAAAATATTTTATATTTATGGCGACGGGCAAAACTACTTACAATTATAATATGTAATTCAAAATAAGTGGTAATACCGAGGTATATTTTTTGGTTTGTAATTATATAAAATTTTATGGTGAGGATATAAATAAAGCATGTAAAATTTGATGAAGAATAACCTGAAAAGAACGCATTATGGTTTTTGCTACCTTATGGAGATTACCATTAATTCTACGATAGCAAATATTGGTATTATATTAAATATTACTAAAATAATAAGTTTATAATAGTTATTTCACAAAAAAATAATTAAGAAATATAATTTTTTAAAACGAAGTTCCATACATCATTAAATAATAATATATTTTTATACTGTAACCTATTTATTGGTAAGGGCAAGTAAATAAATAAGCTGTTTAGTTGTGGTGTTAAATAGGTGGTAAAATTTCCCGCGTTGCTATCTTTTTTGTTGGAGCAATACGCACGTTTTGTTACCACTCGTTTTTTGCGATTCTATTAATCCCTTTGTCAACGATTTCAATAAAGGTTCTTTTTATTTTATTTGTATGCTAATTACCATCAATTGTAGTCTCAGTTTTTCCCTGACATAATATATTCTCGCATTCATACCTTAAATCTTGACCTAAATCTAATTACCTATCAAGTTAGTAAATATGGACCAATGAAATTAAACGCCTTAATTATTTAGTGTTAAAAACTATAGTATTCACTAAATTTATTGATTTAAAAGAGTTGGGTCAGCATTTGAGAAATGTTTCCTTTGCTTTATATAATGTCATCCTGCTAATTGATCAAGGTCTGAAATGAATTCTAAAACAAATTATGCTAGTGGTAATATTTTTTTTCAAAATGCCCTCTTTCAACGTTTTCAAAAATTTAGTTAAACCAGTGTTCTCTTCCCCTTGCCCCTTCTTTCTATTCAAGGTTTCGAAAATATCTTTAACTGAAGTGCTACTTATTAAATTATAACGACTTCAAAACATCTTTATTTTACTGGTTTTCAAAATATGGATAAATATCTGATCATCGGTCGGAAATTGAATGGTAGAGACTTGTTTGTTGTTGATTGACTAAACCTAACTTTATCTTCTATTGTTTGCATATGATGACAATAACGTTTAAGGCAGTATTACGGTTACACAAAAAAAATGTGTAAAAAAGTTTATGTTGACATTTGAAAAAAAACCAAAACGATAGCACTCCACACGAAGGGGGAGTGAAACGGGTCGCACTAATAAAGACAGTCCTCCGGCGTGATCGAGTGTGTGTACCGGGAGAAATTAAAAATTCATTGTTGTATCAAACCATTTTTATTATGAATTTATGACAACAAACATTTGGGTATTTATTCAAAACAAACGGTGTATGTTTATTGGTGAGGGCACTTTTCTTAGAATGAATATCCGATATTTGCGCTTTAGAAAGTTTTTGGTAGCGTAAATAGAAAAACCAAATAAAGTTTTTGATCCATTATCCGTTTCTTTTATCACTAACTCAAGCACTTACCAGTCAAGGCATAAAATTGGACAGTTCCTTGGGATGGAGTAATTTCGGCTCATAAAATATGAAAACATTTATTGAACTCATTGAAGATAGTGAAAAACAGCTTTTTATGAAAGTGGTATTAAAGATTGAAAGAATTTACATTCATATATGTGAAATATATATTTCGAAACTTAATCGCTTTTTTTTAAATAACCTATGAAAATTGGCTGATTGAAAAAAAATTGTACACATGAATGGTGTGAATACTTATAAAGCGACTAGGATCACTATATAGGTTATATATATATATATATATATATATATATATATATATATACACACACACATACTCATATATATATATATATATATATATATATATAATGGGAATCATCTAGGGCGGATTACGCTTCAAATGTTTTTCTTAAAAACAGTATTTCACAAAAAAAACAATTAAGTCAAACACTTTTTCTAGTCCAAACTTATAATTTGTGTCATGTTAATTATTCGTTTTTTTATCAGGAAATAATTTCCGAGTTGACCGACATTTTCTTTGGGTACCTAAGTAAAAGTTTGGTCAGTTTTTTAATGAAGTAAATTCAAATAACGGTTATCCTAAGTTTTAAATAATAATAATTTTCCGAAAATGAAAATACAATAAAGTATTTTTGAAAAAAATAAATCAATAATATTATTTCATAAAATTTTAACTGACACCAGGGATATAGTAACGTAGTCTGATTTCTAGTAAGTATTATAAACCAAAATAATGTAAATACTAAACTATTATCAGAAACCAGGCGTACAAAAATTTGAAGTTAACTGAAATGAAAACAATAAAATAATATCAAATTTATAAATTGCAAATTAAATTTCCTTAAAATTAAATCTGTTTTTTGTATTTGATATTAGTTATCATTTTACGGCTAATTATTTTTGATCAGTAAGCAGTAACCAGTTCTTAATTGCTACAACCCATTTAAGTAAGTTTCTATTAAAATAGTGAAGCCAGGAGACTAGAAGTAGCAATTTATTATTGGAGTTTTTGAACAGCCAAAATGTGGAAGTCTAAGCAATTTTACTTTAATTTTTAATGGCTTGGGTCATTAAGACTACTTCTTATATTTTTTTCAGTTTACTATTTTCTATCTAAAGTGTGAGACGTAGCTACACATGAAACTTGAAATATTTTCTCTTATTTTGACGCTTAATATATACCTTTCATCACATAAAACTGAAGCAATATTTCACTATTTAAAAACCTCTTTATTAATAACATACAAGGACATTGAATTAACGTTCAAGTTTTTAAATACAACTTTTCTTACTTTATTAGCTGATTTATTTTAAATTATTGATAGATAACAACAATTTTTTTAAAAAATAATTAGAAACCAATTTTTATCAGAAACTCAAACCTTAGTTAGGAAACAAAACCTTAGTTATGATTATAAATACGGTTCGTAAAATATAAGTTCAATCTAATAATTAAATTTTAAAAATTTTAATTTAAAATCCATTTGGCAGATAAGTTGTTTACTATTTTATTTCCATTAATTTTTTCCAATAATTGTAAGCCAATCATTGATTATCATCTATTAGAATATATTTGATATAAATTATCAAAAATATTCTAATAAATGATCAAAATAATCAGCAAAATATATCTGTCAAATAAACTATGTAAATATATATTTAGTAAGCAACTTCATAGTGTCAATTTTTTGTTGCACCGTACCCACTTCACCTGTATTTTTAAAATTTCACTCTGTAATTTTTTCATAAAGTGCCTAAAGAAGTATGAGTTCAAAAAGATTATATATTCAGGTGTGCAGCATGCTATATTGAAAGGAATTTTAATAGTTTATTTGTAATATTTACTACCATACGTTTATTTGCTTCAACGCGTGACTATATTAGGACAATACTTTTCATATGCCTGCCCTTGAAATACACTTAAATCATATTTGAGGATCACTAAAAGACGGAAAAAGATAAAAAAAAAATTTTCAGTGACTTCTGCCAGAGACGTTCATGCATATGGATACATATATTTTTTTGATGTGTAAAGTGTGATGGTTTGAATAGGTTCGTTATAATAATTTCAAATCATTCTTAACTCTATATGATAATCATAAACATTGTATCAATCGATATATAAGTTGAATTAATGCAAGTCTCTATTAATATTCGAGACAGAGTAGTTTTAGTGCATTCACTGTAAATATATAATATATATATATATATATATATATATATATATATATATATGTATATGTATATATATACATATATATTTTCTTTTTTCAATTTAAACATTTTATCGCAATAACCACTATGAATTCGATATTATTATATCCAACTTATAAAGTTTATAAGTAGTGGCAAAACCTAAAACATATTAGTTATCGTAACTTTATTGTGTGAATTAAATTGATAATTAAAAATATGAAGAATTTTTTGACTTATTAAGTGTTGTTACCAGATTGCAGGCATGAAAAAGTTAAGCACAGCCTAGATTCCTTTGATTATATTGTATATGAATATTTCAGTGTGAAATTTGATAATAAGTCTCCCAATTTTTTAGATAGGGTCGAAGTCCATTCAAATAACAATATTCGTACACTGTGTTATATTATTTTATGTAACGCGACGTCAATATTTATGATATTAGTTGGTCTATTTGAGTTTTTAATGTCGAAAGTTACGTTACAGGAATATTTTGTTACATAAATTTGAATCAAATTGTTTGACGTGGCGAGAGATTAGATTTACCAATTATTCATATATTTTTTATCTTTTGAAACATTAACTATTTCCGCCATGTCATCCGGGTTGTCTCAGGGCCGCTTCTGGGATCATATCATACCCTCTCATACAAAAGTACGGACCATCAAAAGTCCCGTAATGTACCCCGAATGTACAATCACAGTGCTTCCACCCAACAGGGTTAAGAACTATCCTATCAATGAACCATTTAATACCTCCATTTTTTCTAGAACGCTTTTGGGGAATGTTTTAAATGACTCAAACATTGGTCCATACTCAACCAACCACCGGTAGCTAAAGATATCTCGTTCTAACAAGTAGCGTAATTATACTCTACTGTTACGCTGACGCATGCTCTCACACAAAACTCTACGTATATCATCATGCTCACTGTAGCCGAACAAAACATGATTCTCTTCCTGCGTACTGAAACCATGTCGGGCTGTTCCCTAAAGCAAATTTTTGCAAGCTGGCACAGAAAGCACAGTGTCCCGTCAAAAACTGTGAGACGTAATAGTCGGTATTGAGCCAATTTTTATTTAGGCGCTCAGAAATATAAGGGAGAATCACCTAGTGGTTTCTTCTTTGGAATCAAAGGAAGTTCATCTGTACGATCAGTGAGCAGTGATGATCTCTAATATACGTAGCTTTCTAGTCAAGAGGGTTTCATTCTCCAAAAATTCAAAACTCAACGGGACCGCAGTAAAACCCTTATCTTGAATTGAAGTAAAATTAGCCGCGCATTTTACAATCGTAAGGTCGGCAGGCAGAAGACCCGGCAAAACCGGCAGAGCATCCGTTGAACAGGTTCTGTAACTTTTGGAAAGAACCAAGACAGGCACATGCTGCAACTTGAACACAACCCGCCTCACTTGTTGGACTCCGAAACAATACGCAATCCACATCGTTTGCGTATAGGTCAATATACCAAGGTATATTGCAATATACATCAGCTTGGTGGTCGAGCTATTTAACTCCCAGCTAGCAAAGTCAAGCAGGGCCATAGCATAAAAGGCTAGCTCGGCCCTCTCCCTATTTACCGCGCTTGTGACATAAAACTCCTCCTTGAGTCGATGATTATACCCAGGTAAGTAAGACCCTGTCCCGCACATCGATCCTAGATACGCTCATCATCATGGGCAGCTCTCCCGTCAGTCTGCCCTTGAAGAGGACGGCCTTTGACTTTTGGGGGGCAAAGCTGAGCTTGTTCTTATTGCCCTAGACATATATCCAGGCGAGGGAGTCTGTTTCTCTGTCTCTCCTCGGCTCGATCCTCCAACCAAAAGTAGTAAAAAGTCCTCGTAAGCGATTGTTGGAAGATCTTTGAAAGCGTCCCTTAGCGTTTCTCGAGAGAGTATTGCAAGAATTCAATTCTAAAATGACATTCCACAGAATCGATCTGAGAACCAAACCTTGCGGACAGTTCCTGGTCAACGTTTTCCTGACATCTACGTCATTCCCCCTGCAAATATACAAAATGATCGATGAAATAGTCCATAATTATTTAACGAAGGTCCGCTGACACTTCTCGTGACTTTAAGGCAGTCGAAGTGGCTTGCTACCAGACAAGTCCAGGCTTGCTGCCAAACGCGCCGGAGACGTCCAGGAAAAAAACCTCAAACATACTTGTCTGGGTATGCATCTACCCAGGACAAAGCGGCAAAGATTGCATATGAGGTGGAAACTTCTGATACAACTGTGCCAATAACCGAGCCGCTAAGGTTCATTTGAGCAACTTCCCGAAGGCCGAAAAAAGAGTAACGTGTCTGTAGATCTTTAGATAGCTATTACTCTTCGGTATGACTTAAAGCCTCTCCACTTTCCAGATCTTATGAAAGTGAAAGAGGATCTCAGGTGCCACTGACCATTTTAATAATGACACCATTGTTGATAAAACGTAAAAATAGGACAACATTCCAATAAGGGATTCGACTATATATTTGCTTATGTCCTCGTTAATATTTTTCTAACCAGGCTTTTACTTTCTATATTGATCCCAAAAATTTAAAAAAATAAGTATTTGTTGACATAATCGGGGAAAATATTGCTTCTCATGAAATTTTATTCTTTTATCCCTTCATAGACTCTTGATTCAAATCCTCCAAATATTTAATATTTATTTTATGTTGAGTTTTACATTTTCTGAATTATTCTATTGTGGATAAATCCCATATCCATAATTCCGCATAATATATATAAATATAAAAAAAAATACATTAAGTCATACATTAAGAAAGAGAATAAGACTGTACTAGTGTGTACGATCAAAAATAATAACAGGAAAATTTAGCGGAGTTACCCCGAGGTCGCCGGAGGAATAAAATACAATCATTACTACCCTTCAGTATCATTTAATGTCGTGGGTAATATAGTATGTGGTTTATGAAGGTGAATCATAATCTGGTAAGAGGCCATAACATTCTACTTTGCCAAGAAATGTCCCCGAAAAAATATTATGAGATTTGTCTAATACTATATACCTCAATAAGCTAATAATTTTTAGAGGTTTATAAAATGAGTAGGTCAAGTTATGGCGCTCTTGAATATGAAAACACCTTTCCTTTTATAAGCCAAGTCAGTTAAGTTACAATATTCTTTTTACGGTAAGTATTTGTGTTAAATGCAATTTTATAATAATGGACTTCCATATTATTCGACTATCATTTTTGTTTTAGTTTAAATTAGCACTCAGTTCAGTATATATAAACTGAATAGTAATTAAAAGGGCATAAGAAATGTTTTCCTAATAAAAATTAGGAAATACAACAATACTGTTTTTTGAATTTGTAAAGGCTTTAACTAACGTTTGTTTTGCTTGGTTTCTGTAGGCAAAGAGCAAAAACGGAAATCATTTATTATTGTCGCTCCTGGTCTAATTTTTCAAATATAAAAGTTTGAAAACAATTTAGATACCAGGTTCTAATTAGAACTTTTAAATGAAATTAATTTGGTTATCAATAATTTAAAGATATAAAGGCAACTACAGTACTGTGCTTCCATGTTTATCTATCATTCTATTAATTTGCTTCTATTTAATTAGATGTATTTTGGTACAATTTCTGGCATTATTTAAAATACTTATACTCAAAGGTTTTATGTGTAAAACATTAATGTGGGTGTTAAGGTAGGAATTATATTAATATTAACGGAACTATGGGGAGGAGGGAAGACGACGGTGACGGCAGATTACACTTAGGGCAAGTTTTTCTATGAGAGAGAGTGCAAAGATTCGGCTCGCAAACTGTGCAAAGATTTGTGTTCTGAATGTTTTCCCACAATTAAAAGTATAAAAAGTTAGCCTGTAATGCAGTTACCTTCTTCATAAATTCATTAATATCATGGTTACCAAATTTTCTCAACAACAGTTTCGCTTCAAGCGAGACAAAATTACTATCCACCTTTTTTTCAAGATTTGATTTGATTTTTTTGTCTCCAAATTAATGTCTGATGTGCTTGCTTAATTTTTTTCCATAGCATAGTCTTGTTAAAATTATTTGGTATTCCATACATGAACCAAAGTATAATTTGGAAAATTCCCGTAACTGAATACTGAGACACTATACATGCTCTCTATACTACAGCAAAGAATCCATATCCCAATATTCGTCAAATATTTTCATATGAGACACTTCAGATATTTTCTTTAGGTATTTCAGCCTACGTTTTTGTCCACAAATTTCCTTAGGCGTCTTAAGCGGAAAACTTTTTCTTTTATTTTGGAAGTGAGGACATAATCAGGAAGATCACGCTTTCTCAAAATGTTTATAGTAATGTCGCTTCTTTTCCTCCTGTTCGAAATATTTTCCTGATATTCCACTGTTGCTTGAAGATCCTTCGTCCTTCACATAATGTATCTGATCTTTATTGATTGCATTATTCTCAGACTTTGTTCATTAAAACATTCAAGAGGATATCTACTGTATCATTATTAATTGGTTTATTTTCACGAATCTGCTAACTCAGTCTGCCAACGTGGATAGATTTCCATCGTGTCAACATCATTGCTTGGGTTACAATTTTTGCTTGTTTGTTGCTTAGAACATTTTAATTTATAATTAGTTGAGCTGGTTTGTACAAAGCAGTTGATGGAGATGGACTTAAGAATTTATTAGAAGACAAAGAAAATGAAGTGGAGTTTGTACTTGGTGATGACACTTTTTGGTGAATATGCTGTGTCATCATCCAAAGCAAGAGAGAAATTGCCATCTTCATTGTCATTTTTACTATGTTCCATATGAGAAGAATTTAAATGTTTGTTAATATTTGCGAAATATTCATACAATTTCAATATCATTAATAAACTGTTTGTTTATAATATTCCAATTGAAATTTAAATTAATCATAAAATTTCAAAAATGAAGGAATCACAAGTAAATGAAACTACGTGATATAGTATTATTTCTATTTTCTTTAATTTCTTTACACCTGAATAACGAATTTAATAATAATTCTTGATACACAAATTCACGCCAAATAAAAAAAGAAAGGCTCAGTTTGTTCTAATTAATGCGTTTGTGGCGGTTTCCAAAAGTTAAGAACGCTAGCAAAATAAAATATATTCTAAATGTCAAGCATCGATATTTAAGTACCATATGGTGCCGAGAATATCAAATGCTCGCCATATATCAGTGATGTAACACTTGAAATATTATTTATTTAGGGATACTTATTGAAAATAGATTTATCAATATAAACCTCACAGTACGCTTATAAATTATTCCAAGAAAATAAAGATGTATATCGAATTTACTAGCATATTGGCATTGAGTACTGAAAAAGGCGCGTAAAATATAGCTTACATAGGGATTGAGAATGAAAGAGATTATGGGTAGTCAATTGTATATAGGTCTATCATAAACGTTCTTCTCTATCCATCTTCCAATTTGGAACATCCTTTACAGTAAAAGGTTAAGTAAAAGTAAAATATTAAAAAAAGTTAAAGTAATTAAGATTAAGTAAAATATTAGAAAATAACCTCCAATTTACTTCGCTTTTACTGTTACTGTTGTACGCACTCGAAGTAGTGTATAATGATTTTTCAAAATAGATATATATTAATATAGTTCAAAATAATATATGCAAGAAGAAAACAAAGATGGGTTTTCGAAACAAATGAGCATATTGTGAAATTGTTTTGAACAAGTAAAAGAAAAGGCCCTTTTTTCACAAACTTGGCATAGATTTAAAATTTAATTAATGAATAAACGGTGATACTATTCAGAACTGAGTTCTTACCTTGAATATGGTTTAGATGAGTTGAATTTACGTTAAGCTTATTTTTTTTTCAAAACCAGCTCTAACAACCCTTTGTCTCTACTTTCTTTACTAATTATGTGTTAATATCTTGAAGTAAAACAAAATAAAGCTAGAAAATTGTTAAACCAAATATTTAATTAGGGGGACTAGTATAACAGAAAATAAACTACTATGACTCTCTACTTGTAACATTTTAGTTTAATACTACATAAGAAATAAGTCCCTGTAAAAAAACGAAATAATAACAGAAATAGCAAAAAATGTCACTACTAAATTGAAATCATGTAAAAGCAAATTGATACAGGTGTAAGGCAAAAATTACATTAACGAAAATAAGTTGTGTTTCCTGTATTTAAAAACAAATACTTATTTTAAATTACGCACAAAATAACTTGTAGTAATTGCATTAAACACAAAGTAACGTTATATTATTTCATTCAAACATAATTGTTCTAATATTTTCAATATAAGGAAGACAATAAGTTTAAAACATCTTTTATTTATCATTTCTAAACATAATTCTTCGAATATTATTACCTAAGGAGTTATATTATAGAAAAATTACCTATATAGATTTAAACTATAATTAGGTCTTGATTGTGCGTTAATTATGAACTGTAAAAATCGATATTAAATTAAAAGGGATACTTTTTACTTACCTTAACAAACGTTCGTTCTGATGACATATTTAATTTTATCAGAGTGTTTTTTTAGCAAATCATTTTTTGAATACGAACTACAGAGTCACACTAAGAACGATTCTACTATCAAAGATTAATATTAAATACAAACACAGGTGCTCGCTTTTGAAGTGTTTTAACAATTTATCCGTAGATGACATGTATCTCGAAATTATAATTTTTGGTATAACGATACATTTCTTTGCAAGGTCCAGGTAACGTATAAATATAACACAATAAACATGCAAATCTGTAGAAAAGTTCCATGCTATCTACATTGCTAAGGTTAACAAATATTGTGTTGTTTAAATATGATCATCAAATATTTTTAAGTTTAACGGACTAAAGGATTATGGTTTCGTTAAGATTATATTTGAAAAATTATAAACTATTACGAAATTTTAAAGAGTTTAAGGTCAAATGTGGCTAACTAATATATATTGTTTATCATAAGTGCTTTTATATCATTAAATTTGATTATACAAATTTTAACTCGACTAAAGCACAGCCTCAATAATAAATAAACCGTTAAGAATAACTTTAATAAATAACTGAACCGTTAAGAGTAACTTTAATATTTACACTTACTGCGTAAAAAACGATCAAAATAAATTGTATTTATGATCGTAATTCTCCGCTCTCAAAGCTAGGATAAGTAGGAATAAACAAATACATATGAAAACATGTGTTCCTCGATCGAAGTAGCTTTTACCCAGGGCAAAGTTATTGGCATGCCTTCATGTTACGATGCGTAGCACATTTACCTCGAGGCTACGATGAAATACTTCCCTTTATCAATACCCTCGAGATATTGACCTCTAGTGAATACTCTACGAAAGTTGACTAAGTTAACGAAATCTGTAGTTTCGCCTCTAAGAATAAGCTTTAGGCTATTTTCCATATTATTTTAGATATTACAAGAGTTGTACAACTTCAGTTTGTAAACAAATAAGTTTCTTTAAAAACTGGCATTTTATATCATAATGAAGTGACCATGCAGTAGATTGTTAATAATTCCAGGAGTGTTTTTTGTTTTCTTTTTATTTATTTTATGTATACGAAAATTATAAATTATTTATGACAGTATATATTATATTACAAATGTATTAGATAAGAAAGATATTCCAAAAACGGCGGCGGGTTTTAATTTACCTCTAAAGATTAACATGTGTTTTTTTCCTTAGTCAACTAGTTACACTTCTCTCCCACATTTTTATTGTTTAATTGATAAAATGAAAAAATTCAAAATTTTATGGACCTCTTGTTGACCATGGCTAAATTACATTAAATACTTTATTTTTTTCTGTTGTTTTATTTCAACTAACCTAATTTTGCTATACAGGTACGTAAGTTGCTTTAAGCAAGGACATTAAGAACTCATTACCAAAAACGATACGCCATATTTTTTTCATATTAAGATTTACTAGTGGTCACTCACTGATTAAAATTCGATCGGCAAAATTTCCTCTGACAACAGGTGTATATTAAGCAAGCTGATACATTTTTCCTTTTGCGATAGGTGTATGTCAAGAAAGTTGTATACAATTAAAACAGATATCTGTTCCACAAAAAATAAAATAAACGCTTTTTCCTTGACAGTCTATTGAAAAAGGAACTTTTGGATCACACACATTTAAATTAATCATACAAATTTCAAAAATGAAGGAATCACAAGTAAATGAAACTACGTGATGTAGTATTATTTCTATTTTCTTTAATTTCTTTACCACGACCTAGGTTTCGTTGTATTACAACATCTTCAGGTGGGCTATTAGCAAAGATCTAAAGAGGTAAAGAACTTAAAGAAAGTAGAAATAATAGTACATCACATAGTTTCATTTAATTATGAATAATGAATTTCTACAAAATTAACGCCAAAGATATTCAATATATGAAAGAATCACACAAATTTCATAACTCAAAACACATTCAGTCAATCTGACTGTTTGACCACAGACTATTTTGTGTTTGACATTGAGAGTATGTACGTCAACAATGCAAACGTTTATTATTGAAAGTAAACAATGAATATTTTAATGTATTTGTAATGTTTAATTTGATGTATTTGTAATATATATTAGACATACATTTTAGCTTTCTGCACTCCTTCTCTATATAAACGTTAACTATATGAAATCTTATACTCTTCCGTGCGCGCAATATGCTTAAAACAATACAACGTTTTCTGATCACGTATTAATATATAGATAGGAATTGAAAATGACCTTTCTACGCTAAGATTAAACAAGGTATTTTTTTAAAGAGATTCATGTTGAGACTCATAAAATTCATAAACTTCATTAGTTTGTATACATACGTCATACATATGACGCTTCATATATATGACGTATATAAATTAATGAAGTTTTGCAAATTGTCAGTGTTACAGTCGTCTTGATAAAAGAAATATGTTAACTTTACATTCCAATACCATATATTACATTTTAAAATATTTTCTAATAATAAATGTAATAAAACAAATTTATTTAATGCATGTCTATGCTTGTAATATTTTTACATCCTTCATATAGAACCTGGCAATAAGTCAGTCATTATAGCAGAACGTCAACTAGACAAAATATCGTATTGCTAACTACTGTATTGCGACGTGCAACGATTGCATCGAAGATAAACTTAATGGAAATGAAATAATAAATTAAATGAAAATCACAATGTTATTTAAACCCAATGGCGGGATCGTGGAAAATTAATGCTCCTAATATTTGAGGTGAACTCTATAACTATTCTTTACAGCATATTGTCATGAAACAATATTATATTATGGTTCAAATAGAGTATTTATTCATCTGGAGATTCACTAAAATTTTAATAATAAAATTTTTAATAAAATGTAATATGTATATATGGTAACATTTTTATATGGTGACATGCAAAATTAGAAAAACATCGATCATATGCATATACAAGGCACTCTGCTGGTTCAATACGTATAAATTTTCATTTGTGAAATTCCTCAATAAATCACTAATTAATGTATTCAATTCGGGGCAGGGTCAACGCCCCGTCCGGTAACGGCATTTTGACTAAAGCCAAAAACGTAATAAAAGAGGGCGTCTAAAATAACGATCGATGGCTTATTGTTTTATCTACTAATACCGATACTGATGTAAATCTTGGGAGTATAAAAATCCCGACTCAGAAAAGCTCTGCTAATCAGTCAACATCGTAAGATTTTGAGATAGATGCTCTAGATGAAAAATAATGTCATCGTTTATATATAATTATAGTAATATACAGTGATAAAAAGATGTCATTAATTTACGTATTTTATTAATATTATGGATTAAAATAAGATATCAATATTATGGTCGAAATAGAGGTTATTTAAAATTTAAAATATAATAAACATTTTCTCAATACCTAGAATATATTAACTCCATTGCATTCACCATGTCTCAAAACAGGATCCAATATGTTACTTAGTCCGACCTCTTCATTTCATTTTCGCCTTTTGTTAGATCCATAAGCGAACGTAGAAATGCTGAAAACCCAATAAATTAATTACTTAATTTTTTCCTGTAATTAGTCAGGTCACTCAGTTGCCATTACTTGTTCGAATATTGAATTTGTGTAATAATATTGTACTCAATTTTATGAAATGTTAAATATATTTACATGAATGTAGTTGGGCTACTATTGTATAATACTGGATGTCCAACGTCTAATGCATTTGCTTAATACCACGAGATTTGTAACTTCGATTACATCAGAATATATTGGATGTATTTCTGACATACATAATTTTTGATACAAATTAGTTTATTTATCAGCGAACAGAGTCTGGCAAGAGTGTCGCTTCATGAGGAGATATTAATAATCTTGTTATATAATCGTCTATTAAATTAAAATGTGGTATTATTAGCCAAAAACATTTGAATACAATCATTGATTCAAATGTTTTTGGCTTTGGTTGGGAACCATACGAGATGTTTTATTTTAAATACGGGTAAGAATACTTTTTGTCTCATCTACGAAATATTTATTGTCTCGTTTATATATTACTTTTTTAACTAAAATAATATTATTTTAGAGTGTTCGATAATAGTTCTATGTATATATCTAATAAGTTAGTTGATAACTAAAATTGTCGATATAAAATAACAAATATCGTCATATCAGATTTTCTATGTTTCATACGAATATGGCACACACTGCATTCAAATACGTTGACCTGGCTCGCCCACTACACGTATGTGATTGTAAATTTTAAAAGAAAAGAAGTGTAATTGAATTGACCATAATAATAATAGTTCTGGCGCTATTTTGTCGTAAAATATATTGGGGAATATTAGAAACAAGATCAGAAGAAACTGGATATTCAGTACTAATTCGGCATTATGAAGGCGACATTCATTAAGCACCATAGGAAAAGAAGAGGCTGTAATTAATCTTGTGAAAATAAGATGGAAGTTGGAACTAAGTTACATTACGATGGAGAAATTATGTAATCGCAATTATTTCTTTTCAATTCCGTACATAATGTGGGGTATCGTTTGAAACGGCTAGTTATCAGAATCTCTTTGTTTTTTTTCTTCATAGTTTTAGGTAATACATATTCAGAGATACAGTGCAAAATATGCAAAAAATACATCCCTACCCCCTTCTCAAGTCTCAACTCAACCTAAAATTATGAAATACATAGTTTTTAGAAACTGGTGCAAAAATGTTTGAAAACCCATGCAATGATTCCAGGTGTTACAATTTTTATATATACACCATATTTTTATTACTGTCAAAGATAATATATATATATATATATATATATATATATATATATATATATATATATATATATATAATTCAGCGACTATAGAGTCTATAAACCACGATCCTACCCCAACGAAGTAACCAGTTCACAACTATTGGTTTCATGACATCGAGTGTGGCGTCACGTATCCCGGTATGTCTTTAGTTAATTCATTGTATAAGAATGTATATTTTCTCTATTCGTATTTATTTTTAGTTAGTCATAGCAAAAATATTTTCCGTTTTGTCGCGCAATTTGTAGTCTTCAATGATGTCTCCAGCCTTCCTGGTTTAACAAACTAGTATTTCCCTGGCAAGGCACCAACTAAGAGTTAAAAGAGTAGAACATTAATTTAAATACGGCTGGCTGCATGATGTTAGAAAAATCATGATAATGACAAAAGTCTTAAGAGTATTCGAATTTTTTACCTATAATTAAACTTAATTCACAAATTTGTACGTATGTGGAACTTTGGAAAATGTTATTAAGTTGACATCAAGATTATTATGTATAACACTATTTAGTATAATGGTTACAAAAGGAATTTTTTTGTGTAAGTGTACTTTGTGGTGAAATTAAAAATCACCATATCTTCTTTTTTAATGATCGAGAGGGATAAAACATAGTCTATTACCCCGACCCTATTGAATCCACCAAAAAAGATAATCGCAATATTTATAACTGCTCTTGAATAAAGTGCGAACAAGTAAACAGGTTTTCGAGCTACAAATTTATTCCAAGTTAAGAATGTAAAATAGTGCTGATAAGGTAATTCAATTATCTTATCAGCTTTTAAAATTTAAAAAGTGTAATAAGCTTTGTGGTTTACAAATGTAACGTTAAAATATAATATTAAATGTATTGCACTATACGATGATTATGCTGTCAAATGTTAAGTAAACGTATTTTCTCAATCTTCACGATGTCATATTTGTCATGATAAACATTACAATTTTAAGAAAAAGACATATATATACATATATATATATATATATATATATATATATATATATATACATATCTTTTTCTTAAAATTGTAATGTTTATCATTTAGGGAGACGCTTCTTTTTTTTAGATAAAGCTATTCTCGTTTAACGTAATAGTGCCACTGTTTTTTGTTTGTTTTCTTCATTGAGATATTATTGATCCTGATATGATAAAACAAAAGCCAGTAATCAACAAAATCATGCAAGTGACGTACAATTTTCCTATAAACTAGATCATAATTTTATTTTTCTTTAAGTACCTTAAATATTTTAGAACTTGTGAAAAAGTGTCATTAAAGCTTATTCCTTTATTCTGGGTGAAGCTCTTGCAAAATACGCAAGGTATTTTCAGCACTTCAATTACACTGTTTTATTTTTAGCACTTCAATTACACTGTTTTATTTCTTTTTAAACACCCATTTATTCTTCACTGCCGCGCCATCTTTTCGTCTATCGGCTGGGTTCCATATGTTATCATCGCGAAAAGATTTTAATTCTTTCCTCATCGCGCATTACCATTATCCATATACCGCATCAATAAGAGTAGTCCACTAAATTGACAGCTCTTCTATACCAGTCTTAACCTTTTAATGATGAGCTACGACCATCAACTCTTTCGCAGTAATATAAAGGATTATAAGATTGTTCTATAAATATAAATAATCTATAAATATAATTTTACTGTATTATTGACTACTGTATTATTTTAAAATGTTGTATTAATTATATTATTTTAATTCGATTTTTGTGACTGCATGCTATTTACTAACTGCTCAAACCTCAGTTCAATATTACTCAAAGCAAAAAGCATGTCGATACCGACATTTAAACTATATCTATATTTATTTTTAATTATTATGTAATATCTTTTAAAAACCAACTTCAAAAAAGTACGTACTAAAAAGTAAAAAATAATATATTCAAAATAGATACCTACATATACGCAATAAATAGCTAAGCTATACTTATTTTTGAAGTTGGTGCCAGCACTGTCACTCAACTTTATAAATTTAAACAAATTTATAATTTAATTTAATTTGTAATCTAAATTTAAAGCCTCGTCTTTTAATGTACTCATAATGCGAAATAAAATCGTGATACAAAATTGTTCATTTGTGTGAGTTGATCATCGGTGCTGGCACCGACTACAAAAATAAGTAACTCAGTTATTTATTGGTTATAAGTAGGCACCTATTTTGAGTTAATCATTTTTAACTTTTTAGTGATTAATAATATTAATCACCACGCTATAACTAACATACAATTTACTAATTTTTTTCTCAAATATTGTATAATAAATTAATAATCACTGGCAAAAGCTAGTGTATAAATAATTTCATCTTTGCTAAAGTTAGTTATCACCGACACATAGAAACAAAGCGATAGAACTAACTGCCAGCGCTTAGCTGTTAGACGTTGAGAAGTTTCATACTCTATATCCGAAGTCCAATATCAGATTTTTCAAAGTAACAACTATCACATGGGGAGTTCCGTTCTCCATATACAAAATCCAATATCAGATTTGGCAAAGTAATACCTAAAGTAATAACTAATCAGTAGCAAATATACTGAATCACGATTGATTTACTACCATTATTTAACAAGTTGCATTATTCATCTTTACAACTCATCCTCAGACCTTGACCTGGTCGATGGTGCAGTTATTTTACAAAATAAAAGCTTATCACGTTTGATTTACTTCCATTTGATAAAGAGTTCCATTGTTGATCTCCAGAACGCATTATCAGATACTGACGTGTCTGATGTTGTAGTTATTTTGCAAAGAAACATTGCCGGAAGCAAATATCTTGAATCGCCTTTAATTTACCAGCATCCGTTAAGAAGTTCCCTTGTTGATAGCAACAACTCATCATCAGACCCTGGTCAGATCGAGGGTGTAGTTATTTTGCAAAGTAACAACTACTAGTATCACTCTTATCATCAGACACTGACTTGGTAAGTAGTGTAGTTATTTTGCATAGTAACAACTAGCCATGGCAAATCTCTTGAATCAGACTTGATTTACTGCCATTCGTTAAGGAGTTTCATCATTAATTTCTGAACTTCATAATCAGATCATCATCATATTTGTATACCAAACCTAAAGTTATAAAGTTTTCTGAAATAAAAGAAAGAACCATCCAAATCGGTCCACTCAGTAAAGAGTTATCGCTAAACATACATAAAAAATATTCCGATGAATTGAGAACTTATTCTTTTTTTGAAGTCTATTGAAAAGTGCCGAAAATCTCTGTTTGTATACCTATGTGGTTGAAAATAAAGTTAGGTAACGCATAAAAATTTCTAGAATGTTATGAAAACAAATAGATTTTTGGTTCAAAATACTTTGAGTTTAATTCCTGTCTCGAATGTGTCATATTTCAATTAACTCTACTGCAGTTACTATCATGTCATATTTCAATTAACTCTACTGCAGTTACTATCATGTCATATTTCAATTAACTCTACTGCAGTTACTATCATGTCATATTTCAATTAACTCTACTTGAATTTCATCAGGCACATCAGAAATGTTGACAACTAAAGGATTGTGAATCAGTTTTCCAATACCTTTGTCCTCGCGGTCAGGAAAATAGCGACTGAATTAATTTATCAAGCTTTGCAAATGGAGTGTAAGGTTCTTTTTTATTTCTTCTTTAATCTCAACACACTCTCCGGTAATAATTGGATTCAGGGTATCAAACGCAGAAAAGTTCTCTATTTCGACTTTGTTGACTCATAAGTCTATTTTAGCTATAAACGCACGGATTTTATCTTGAAGTTACAAAACTGATATAGAAACTCTGCTTTCCTTATTAGTTAAGAACAATTTTACTTCTTCGGTCAGTCCATACAATCTCAATAGCATATTTCCTTTGGAAAGCCAACACATTTCAGTGTGAAATAGCAGCGTTTTACGTTCTGAGTTAATTTTTGGGAAAAACGTATTAATTGCGCTCCTTTGAATAAAATTGAATTTTATAGCTGTCATTACCGTAATATCAAAATATTCCGGAAGCGTTTTGGCAGCGAATGTTTGACGATGAATAACTTAGTGCATCGTTATTGCAGATGTGTTCTTTTTTTAACCAAAGCTGCTAAATCATGAGGAGAACTGAACGTAGTAGAAGCACAGTACATACAAAACTCTGCAATCCTTTGCCACATAAGTCCAGGTTTCTCAAAATATTGACTTATTACCTCCGTAACGTTTGTACTTTGCAATGTCGTTTCCAGTTCTTGAGAAAATAGTTTATCCTCTTTTGACATTTTATTGTCATTTAAAAATCGAATAAATGCTATTAGTTGACAACATTGTGAAACGTCGGTAGATTCATTACACTGTAGCGCAAAATAAGGACTGCTTTTTATCTTTTCAATGATTTATTCTTCAACATCTTTCAACATTTTTAAAACGCGATTTCACTTTGCTTCTTGCCCCAAAAGTTCTTCGAAAGTTTTGATCACACAAGATTTTATTAATGATTCAGCGTTTTATGTGGTTTTTTGGATTTGGCAATCAATTTCAAAGTTTCGAACAAAGCAGCCTATCTTTTTTCAGATACTGTAACACGTTTCACCTGGTCCAAGTATCACTTATTTTGATTAGTTTACGTTTCATATTAATTAGTTTACCTTCGAAGATTTTTCGTAGACGGTTACGATTATTAGGATGTACTCCAACTTTGTCGGCTGTAAAGCATCTTTTGCCAGAACAGTTGCACATATTACATATCGAGATCTAGTCTCATCATTTGTTTCTCTGGATGTAAAGTGTAATATAATTACCTTCGTACTTTCGTTTCATCGGTATTTTTTCTGAAAACAAAGGAAGGTTACTACCTACTTAGTTATCTACAAAATTTTAGCTATGAAATTGAACGAATAATAAATAAAATCGATGACACAAGCGTTTCAATGACAAACCTATGCAAATGAATACAAAATAAATTGCAATAAAAAACATACCAAGTGGATTTGACAAACCAAAATGTGACGTTGTTTAGTATAGTATTACGGTACTAGCAGACTTAACCTGTTTTATCTTACTAACGTATTAAAATCAAGAGCAGTTAATTTATAGACCTTCGTACCCCAACGATTTTTGGTAAAATTTTGTAATTAAATTTTAAAATTGAGAATAAGCGAACAATCATAACAACGAAAGTAGTTGGACTAAAACAAAGGAGAACGGAGCAAACTGAAGGAGACACTTGGTGCCCACCCTCACGCCCGTACTTCACCCCGGCTCGATCCGCTATCAATGCTTTAACCTTGTCTCTTCGTCGACTAGTTGTCATTTATTTAAAAAAATTAATTAATAATTGTATGGTTGTTTTCGCGGGCCACTTAGGGTGCTTCCAAGTAACACCAATGGTCCATGGACTATCACTTAAGAAATACTGTTCTACATACATGCTCGTAATACTATAATAGTCCGGGATGGTGTCTGACATGATTTTTGGTATACTAACGTCACACGGTCTAAATTTGAGACTCTCGTTTTCTGGTAATAAAGTATCGAGACAACTCTATTCTATCGTCAAGAGAAAATATATTTCACTTGACAAGTCATCTGAAAAATCTGTCGCATCTTTCTAGTTTTTTTTTCTGCACTTTAACTGTTCTTGCTTATAGAATATACCTCATTAGTTGCGCCTGCAGGCTGCTGCTCCACTTCTATCATAATCGTCGTTATAAAACAGTCATCTATATTCTTCATGACCAAAAAATCTTTGACTATAATAACTTTACGTAACACAGCTATAATCAGTTTACGTGTATTAAGCGATAGCCCTTGACATTCTCGGAATATCTAAATAGGTACATTTTCTTCATTTCCTTATTCTATTTTCTGCTCTCTTCTTTTGGGATATAAATCATCACTGGGTTACCAAAATTTGCTAAAGGTCAAAATTTGACTTTCTCACTGTCCATCTTTCATAGGAAGTAATATTCTGAACTAAACCAGTCACTAATAACCGGTATTTCTATATATGCAGCTATGTTTATGGTCTTTCTGCAAAAAAAATTGAAATTTGGCATCAAACTGGAGAAATCTTCCTCAACTATTGACCTATTGTTCTTTTCACACAGTAATTTTGTTTTGGCGCATAATAATTTGTTTTCTGAAGAAATAGACCACATTGCCTCAAATAGTTTTCAATTTCAACTGAAAAAAAGCTCTTCCCCATTGTCTGATATTATTATTTGATCTTCTTAGACTACAGTTTCTGAACAAGCTCTTTATATAGTTTGTAATATTTGAGAGTTTCATTTCTGGACAGCAAAATATATAAAATTCATCCTGCTAAATTCGTCCACAAATAATAGGTAAATGTAATTTTGCCAAGTGATTAATTCTCCATTTGCTCACATAAATCTGTGTGGATAAATTCTAAATATTGCTAACTTCTTCTTGCACTATGAAGGAACGGAATATCTGTTTTCTTTCCTTCACAACATACTATGCAGTTAGTTTTACTGGTATCATATTTTTCATCGAAACCAACTCATTCAACTGCTCTATTTTTATTTATTTAATTTGC
Source organism: Druceiella hillmani (assembly GCA_039881145.1). Taxonomy (NCBI): domain Eukaryota; kingdom Metazoa; phylum Arthropoda; class Insecta; order Lepidoptera; family Hepialidae; genus Druceiella; species Druceiella hillmani. Next base: position 964,318 of record JAYKKI010000032.1, on the reverse strand, counting down.
ATTTATACGGCTCAGCTGCCTATGTCATATAATTTATATATAAGTCACACACAAATTTTTAGCTTTTAGCATAATTGCCTTCGCAAAATATTCATTCTGCGTGTTGTAAATTGGACATCCATATTGTTTAAATATTATTCCGGTATCATTCGCCATGAATCTGCTTACTGGTAGCAAGTTCTGATTACTTTTAGTTAATACGACACTAGTCCGTCCGTTTTGTGACAACCGTGTAATTAAGAGTTTAAAGTTTTACAATGCAATGCATTTAGTATATTCTTAAAAAAATTGTAGAGAAAATAGTGAAATTATTAATTGTGAAATTAGAGAAAAAATTAATTTTATCATATTGTGAAGAATGGGTTTGACAATACACAGCTTAAAAACATAAAATTAGAAGTCATAATATTATTTTCATAACAGTAAATAAAAAATTTAACACTACAATGCCAAATAAAAATGTAGTATTACACTGTTGATTGATTTTTGCAATATATTTCTTATACGAAATTGTTATAAAAAAAAGTTTCCGTTTGTGAATTTTATTTGTAAGAAATTCCGAAAGATGGTTTTGCAAACTAGGCATTTTTTTCCCTTGTTTATATTAATAAAACCGTTCATATTATTAAACACTTGTCAATGTTTTATTGTTAAACATCGTTAATATGATGCCCTATGCAGACAAAGACAAACCGTTTCAATCATCATCAATCAAATGGTTTCGTACACTTTTCGATATACGTAAAAATTTCACTTTTTGTTAATCTATATTATTTCTTAAACTATTTAAAAGTACTTTATAATATTATACATCATGTAAATGGATTACGTAGTGTATTTTAACGGGTGTAAAAGAAATAATAAAAGCGACTACTTTGAATGAAATAAGATAATGTTATAAACCTAAACTGGTTTATAACATGTCAAAGATGATGTTATAAACCTAAACTGGACTGATTATTTGATATTATCAGATTTTTACTTGACGTGCTTAAAGCTATTTTAATGTGCATAGACCTGAAATTATAACATAAAATAAAACCTTGGTCTCTCTTTAAAACTTTTCCTTAATGACGTATTGCGTGCTCATATATATTCAATATTTGAGTACTAGACCTTCTTTCAGAAAAAAATTGCTATATTTTTGTTTTTAGTTTAATAATCTCATTTGTAGTTTAATGATGACAGACGTTTGGACAACCGAGAAATGTCATCATTTATATTCGCACACTTCTGATGCGGAACACTAAAAAGCTTTTACTTTTAATTTTCAAATCTCATAAATTAACATCAAATATATATAATACCAGATTAGTTCCCTTAGATTTGAGGGAACTAAGCTTGGCAAATATAAATTATACATTTGGAAAATATTTGTGATGAAATGTTTTAACAGAATTATTAAAAAGCTTTCATGTAGTCACTTTTTTCACCTAATTTAAATATATCCTTATCAATTACAGCGATTTGAAATTTAACTTTGAAGATGAATGAAATGAAAGAAACTCGTAACGCTAACTTGAGTCGATAATTCTTCATAGTTAGCCGTAAATGAAATAATTTGTCCCTCTATGGTCATGTATCAAAATCTAACCAACGTTCAGAATTTCGCGTCAAGATTGCTTTTAACAAAATAATCAAGATGCCAGTTACCAATATTACAAGTTTTATGTTATTCAGAGTTAATGACAGAACGAAGATAATTGAAATTTTGAAAACTTCAACTTTTCAATGAAGACAATTTAATATTACTTGAACACATGCGATACACATTTACATTGATGGACTGATACTAGAACAATTCTAATTTACGAAGATTTTCTCGGAACTGAGAATATTTTGGTTAAGGCTGTTTAATAAAATATTCAAAAACTGTATTTTCGGAAAAATTCTTGGTAGATTTAATTAGAGAATAAAACTTCGTATACACATATATTTATAAGCAACGCAAAAATAGCTTATATCATGAGTAATATCATGAAATGAGGCATAAAATAGTTTGAAAGATTGTAGTTTAAAAGAAATGTATCAGAAATAAATATTATGTACATGAAAATTGTGGAAGAAAGTTTTAGGTTGCACACACACACACACACACACACATGCACACACGCGCACGCAAACGCGGACGCGCAAGTGCACGCACATGTGCACACAAACGCACGCAAACACACACACAAATATATGTATATGTATATGTATATATATGTATATATATATATATACATATATATATATGTGTGTGTGTGTGTGTGTGTGTATATTTATTAGGTTGGTAACTTATGAAATATTAAAAGGACTAAAAACTTTTGTAATTGTCGGCCGAAAGTTATTTTAATGTTTTTAATTTTGGAAAGGCCTACAGGGCTAACAAATATTTTTTTAAACTTATTTTATAACTTTAAAAAATTAAAAATTTGTTTGCCCAGTAGGCCTTCCAAAATTAAAATATGAAAATAACTTTCGGCCGACAATTAAAAAAGTTTTTTGTCCTTTTAATATTTCCATTTTTGTCGAAGAAACTGTGTATGACGTGACCAAGTTACGATTTGCTACTTTTTAGTAGAAATTTTTAATTTATTCTCTTTCTATATCACAAACTTCAGCCCCTCTTCCGACAATGATATTCAAAATGATTATGATTATGTTAATTGAATATTTTCTCTTGTATTTATTTGGCAAAGAATTTATAAGAAGCATCCCTAATAAAATATAAAGTACCTCCAATAGCTGCCCAACATTATTAGTAGCCGCCGCTTTACCAAAAATGCCCAGACTTTGTTACTTACTTTTTTTGTTGTTTTGTACAAACTTAAACTTTGCTACAATATTCGAAAGACACTTCGCAAAAATATTTGAAAACGTCATTTCGTCATTTCGCAAAAATATTTGAAAACGCGTAATTATCGTAACATATTTACATCTCATTATTTAACATAACATTCCAAGGTAATTTTACCTCCAAATTGACTAGACCATTAACCAGAGGGATATAAATCTTGTTAATATAATTTCGGACCGATTGCACCGTTGTGATTTCGGACCAGTTTCGAAATAATTAAAGCTAGAAATTTAGAAATGCTTACTTAGGCACTCAAACAGAAATAAAGTAACACCTGTTGAAACTTACTGACTGTAAATAGTTACATTATAAAGAAGCGAATAAAATGAAGAGTAGCTACGATCTTTTAATTTTTGTTTTGTCTAACTCCTGCCGCTTAAGGCAATGATCCAAGTACACAACAAACTTCTTATCTCCAGTGATAACGTACTTAAAAGTACAGCGGAAAGATAAATGTCATCCAGACGTTCATCATAGTAAAATCTTTAAAATTTATTGCATTGTATCTATTTCGGACAAGCATGAGACGAAAATATAATTACAATGTACATTAAAAATCTAGAAATGACTCAAGCGGGCTGGTAAATTATTAAGCTAAGGTGACATTTTCTTTATTAATTTTCAAAAAATATGGGATGATTAAATTTCCTATGACAAATTTGCTAGTAAAAAACATTTTAAATTTAAATTTGCTAAACATTTGCTTAACAATTGAGGCGATGCTGACTCAATTCATGAGGTATCTAACATTTGTAAACTTTATTTAACTTGAATAAAGGTTTCTCTACTGTTTTGTCAGAAAATTTAATTTGAATACCCAGAGCTCGCGTTGATAGTTTGGGATATTCTTCGTACTGACTTTGATTTGTTATTTATCAGGATCAAGGGGTCGGCTAGATTTGGGTTGATCTCTTAATATCTAATCAACACTTTAGTGTCTCTGGAGCCTTTGGAAGTCTTGCACTAGTTTGAGAGTCAAAATCGAGTAGACTTCATGATATACGTTGCGTGAAGCTTTTGCTATGGAATGACCAAATTGAAATTCATAAAACAAGCATTTATATTGAAAATATTTGGCGTTAATTTTGTAGAAATTCATTGTTTACAATTAAATGAAACTACGTGATGTAGTATTATTTCTACTTTCTTTAATTTCTTTACCACGACCTAGATTTCGCTTTATTACAACATTTTCAGTTGGGACATTAGCAAAGATTCTAATAAAGAAATTAAAGAAAGTACAAATAATACTACATCACGTAGTTTCATTTAATTGTGAACAAGCATTGATGCAAATGAATCTTAAGGTCGCCCTTATTTTTTAAATTTTATCTTTTCGGTAGCCAACTATACGAGTAAATGATATTAAAGAACAAGGTGCGTTCTTTGGGATGTTCTAAAAGCTTATGAATAACTACGAAATGTTCCCAGAGTTTTTCGATTTCCAAATTTTTTTAAAACACACTTTCTCAAATTGATTTAATTTAACTTGATACATGTGTATATTAGGTTCGCAAATTATATACCCGCCAATTTTTTCGACAGTTCCCTGGAATTTTATAGAAGCTTCTATAATAGTTTGCAATTAAGTAATCGGCTAGCAAAGAATAAATTAAAAATGGAAGTATTACGAAGTGAACTAACAGGATTCTTTTTACGAAAAATCAGTGAAGCATCACGGAATACATACACAATGATGGATAAACTCTTACGACCCCGAAAAAAACAGTATCTAATAAGGGATGTGACCTGTCCTACAAACCTTATCCAAAGCGAGCTCCTAGAATTAATTCAGAAAAATTTTAAATCCTTCTTTAATCACATCCAAAATTAAGTTTGCGTTGTTTAGCAGAACTATTTTCTTGCTGCAACGGGAAAATTACTTATTTTGAGAAAGAAGTGAAAATATTTCGTTTGGCTACCACATAAGCTAAAACCCTTTCAACTTCAAAGGAGAGCTAATGTGTACTTGGAGCTATAGAGATTCCATCGTAACAAGAAAAGACTAAAGTATATAGGTACAGGAGATGAAAAGTGAGTGGATAATGTTTTTTAGCGCAAAATCCAGTAACTAGGGGCTGAGGAAAAAGGCGTACCTAGACCAAAATATAATAGACTAAAGATCATTTTGAGTGTATAATAGGGTATGAATGGAGTTATTCATTGGAAGCTTTTTCAAGCTAATACATTTACAGCTAAGATTTATTGTGAACAATTGATTTATTGTGAATGATTGATGAAGTTACCTTAAACTTTTTTCAAATCAAAGCAAAGTTTATTTTTTACATGACAACATTCAACCCCACGTAGCAAAAGTAACGCGTGAAAAACTACTTTCTTTAGGATGGAGTATGCTATTTTACCCACCGTACTCTCCAGATCTTTTGCCATTTAATTATCATCTGTTTCATACTGTGTCTAATAATTTACGTGATAAAAATTTAAAGACCAAAGCCGTATCAAAATCGAACTCACCGGTTTTTCAGTCAAAGACCTAAAGATTTCCATCAGGACAAGACTTTACCTCCGCCTACACGTTGATGACAAGTGTTAGATACCGACGGTGCTTTTATAATTAAAGATTGATTTTACTGACTACGTATAAAAAGTTGAAAAGTTTGTGTAAAGAGATGACGGGTTTATTAGCCTTCTGAATATTCTATGAAGTAAACGAGTGAGGTGTGCAATCAATTTTTGGTAACATTTCTAGAGTTATATAAAATAATAAATAACGACTGAATATATTCACAATTCATTTCCTATTGGTATTTTTTTTTAAATATACGGGTAATATAATATTAGAGAAACAGTTACAATTTTTGACCTTAACATTACTCAAAAGTAATTCGACGAGGAATGCCAAGCTAGCATTAAACGACGTTGTGTAATATAAAATGTTCTTAAGTCTATTTTAAAGAGAAAATTTGAAACAAAATCGTGAGAGTTTATTTATATGGTTACACACGCCACACGTATTGCAAGTTATGGCTATAAATCTGTTATTTCTTAATAAAGGCGAATATAATACAATACAATAAAAGCAAGCTTTTACCAATAAGATCACTGAATTTTTTTTCTGAAACAAAGTGGAAATGAAAAGTGATACTCTGGAAGAAGTAACAAATATTGTTTTTCAATTCTTTTATATTAAAAAAAGTTAAAAAAATAAAACGATGGTAGGAATATGGTGAATAATACAATGAAATGAATATGATCTTTCGACAATAATACTCTTTACGATCTTTTAAGCACCACAGTTGTAAATTTATAATAGATTGACCTAGTGCCATCTTCTTTTCATTTTAAAGATGTTCTAATTATCCTGCTAATGTTCTCTTAGAATGCTTAGAGGTTTTGTGACTAGTAATAATAATTTGTTTAATTTACCATATATCTAGAAATGAAATATTTTAGGCCAAAATATTATTATTTTAAAAAGTTTAAACTTAAATAGCCTTCTGCTATTTTAATTGTGTTGACTAGTATCTCAAACAATATTATTTTAATTGAAATAATTTGGAGCTATATTTAAAAAAATTGAAATGGTTGACAATTTTCAAGAGAAAGGAGCAAAAAACATACAGACAATTGCGTGTCGAAATATCCAAAGTAACTTATTGCTCAGCTGTGTCTCTCAAGATTAGTGATCGTAATTCATTTAAAACTGGTAATCAGATTTCTAAGTTCAAACTTATAAGGGAGGACGTTTCTAAGTCCAAACTTTCAAAATTCAAACTTCTAAGGGAGGACGCATTTCAGGTAACTTAAAAGTTTAATAGTTACTGAACTAAGCTTTTAAAGGATGAATTATAAAATAAATCTAAATTCATTTTGAAATACCTGGACAAAGATGCTTCGTTAGACAAATTTACAAAAAAAAATAATTTACGACCACTTCACAGGAAACGAGGTACAATACAATTTTCTTTAACATATACTAAATATCAATAAATAACTTCACCTGAAATCATTTACTTGCTTGTATAACATCTTAATGGCAAACAAATATTTTTCTTCTTGCTTAAGTCCGTAATCTGAATTAATTCGTTCATTTTAAAAGATCATCGTTTCAATAATTATTAATTAATTTTTAAATGTTATAGCCCATTATTAAAATATTTCTTCCCTTTATGCTTGCATTTAGGAATTATTTTGGTTTTTATGGGTTACATATTATTTTATATCGATAAAAACTAAAAGTTTCTTAATAGTTCTATTTGGAAATCACAAAATCAGTTAAACTATAGTTAATAGGATTTCAATTAAATAATTAAAATATAACTGATCTGAGGAGCAATTAAATACTTGTGTCATTGAAAAACTCTCAAACTAATCGGGTTTTCTTTCCTTCTACAACATCGCTCATTCAAAGTTCTTTCCATTTTCTTTTCTATCGATCCTTCATAGCTGACTAGAATGTGATGCATAACTTCATATGAAATATAAATTTTTTCTGCTATTTATCGTATGCTTTATATTTCGTCACGTAATAATTGAAGAGTGCTTGCTTATTCAATAGTATGTTAAAGGTGGTCGCCACCTTTCATTTAGACACTTAAAAAATAAATTGACGATAAACGCAGGAGTTCTTTCTTTCTATTTTGAGTGGGTAACATGACAAAACTCGAAGAAATAAGTGTAGAAATTAATTATTTTTACTTTATGGAATCGTAATGATCTATAACGTGTTATCTCGATGTGATTTAATTATTAAAAGTAGAAATTGTTATTAAACAGAATCATAAAAATTTCTTTCGATCTTTTCAATGGTTGAAACTGTTGTATAGTTGTAACTTTTTTTTTCTAAAAATTGATAAAATTCCTTACCCGCAATTAAGAAAGGCCTATAATGAAAAATTTCTTTGTTGACATTGGCTGCACCTAATAATCTAAAAGCTCCTTAATTTAAACTTCACAAATATATGTTCAGAGAGTTTAATTTTTTCTGAGAAATTTATCTAATAGAAAATTTAAATATCTATATATTAATACGTGAAGCAAAAACTTTGGATCCCTTTTTACGAAAATTGCGCGGACGGAGGAGTATGAAATTTGGCATACTTATAGTTTATATGTAGGAGAAGTACAAAACGCTAATATTTTTCAATAATAATGCTTATAAAGTACATTAAATAAATAAATAAAACAATACACACACTACCATGCATTTGACACACACATGTATATACATACAATTGACATATGAGTAGTCCATAGTTTTATTTTTCCGCTGGCTTTCCATTGTAGTTTATCTGCCAGACAGTTCGCAAGTTGTTGTGCTTCAACTTTGTTATTTTCTCATATATAATAGTAAAAAATTTGATATTTTATCTAGAATTACAGTTATTATAATTTAATGTAAAATTATTAATAATAATCATAATATTAATACGTGAAACAAAAACGTACCTCTTTTACGAAAATTACGCGGACGGAGGAGTATGAAATTTGGCACAGTTAAAGTTTGTTTGGAGGAGTACGGAAAGCTAAAATTATTATATAATAATGCATTAGAAACACATTAAATTAATAAAAAACACATTACACATACTACCATGCGTTTGACACACACTCACATGTATATACACACATATTGACATATGAGTTGTCCATAATTTTATTTTTCCGCTGGCTTTCCATTGTAGTTTATCTGCCAGACAGTTTCTAAGTTATTGTGCTTTAACTTTTTTATTTTCCCATATATAGTAGTAAAAAAATTGACCTTTTATCTGAAATTAGAGTTATTACGATTAAATAAAATATTATTAAATTTTTTAAAGGTTAACAATAACCATAATTTAAAGGTTAATAATAACCAAAATATTAATAAGCTAAGCAAAACCTTTATACTCCTTTTTACGAAAATTACGCGTCCGGAGGAGTATGAAATTTGGCACAGTTAAAGTTTATATGGAGAAGAGTGCTGAAAGCTAATATTTTTACATAGAAAGAGATATATAGATTTTTATTAGAAATACATGCGTTTGACACACACACATATGTACACACACATATGTACTATTTTGTTTATGGTTGAAGTCTATGGTCAAACTGAGATTAATATTGTTTATCCATAGTCTTACTGAATGTCAAAAATAATCATAATTATGATAATGTCATATTCGTAGTTTGTTTCGCATACACATATTAATAGACCAAACGGAAATTTAAATAATATTAATAGTTTACAAATGAAGAAGTAATTTTTAGAGATACATATAAATGTGCACTAAATGTAATTCCAAGACTTTTTCATAATTATGTGATTCGTGTATTCAAGTTTTTTGAAAACATTAATGAGGGCCTTTAACAAAAAATATCTTTGTTAAATTGAAGCATTCATTTATACAATCGAGTTTCAAAAAAGAGGATTAAAAACACATCCTAAATTACATAAATATGTTGTCAAACATATGATGCCTGGTCCATGCGGAGTAATTAATCCTAATTCTGTTTCTGTTCCGTGACAGACGGAAAATGTACAAAAGATTATTTAAAACTTTTTAATGAATTTACATGTGAATCAACATGGACGTCCATTATACGGCGTAATAATGGTACGCATGCAAAAGTTCACGGTAGTTGTCTTGACAATCGGTACGTTGTACCGTACAATCCATATTTACTTGCCAAATTTAATTGTCATTTAAACGTTGAAGTTTGCACTTCAGACAAAAACGTTAAATACATAAATAAATACGTATATAAAAGCCATGACAGTGCATCTGTTGAATTAGATTCAGGGAGAAATGAACAAGGTCAAAATTTACAAATTGATGAAGTTACAAATTTTGTAATTGTTCATTATGTCGGATCAACAGAAGCCGTATGGCGCATCTATGAATTACCAATGCATTTTTAGTCACATGTTATCGTCAGACTTGATATACATTTACCGCGTAGACAGAATGTGTACTTTCGAGAAGGGCAAGAACGTCAAGCAATTGAAAACATAAGACACACAAAATTATTAGCATTTTTCAAATTGAATCGGTCAGATCCATCAGCACGAGAATAAAAGTATATTGAAATTCCTTTTCTTTACATGTGGAAAGATTCCCGAAAAAAATGGAAGAAAAGAACCCGTGGAAGTGACAAAATCATTGCATGCATGTATGTAGTATCACCAAAATACATCGAAGTTTTCCACTAACGGTTGCTTTTATTACGTGTCTGTGGTTCAAAATCATTTGAGGATGTTAGAATATCTATATATTAATACGTGAAGCAAAAACTTTGGACTCCTTTTTACGAAAATTGCGCGGACAGAGGAGTATGAATTGGCATACTTATAGTTTATATGTAGGAGAAGTGCAGAACGCTAATATTTTTCAATAATAATGCTTATAAAGTACATCAAATCAATAAATAAAACATTACACACACTACCATGCATTTGACACACACAAACACAATTATTATATTACACGCAAACATACGACTCTATGGTCAAATTGTTTCTTTTGTTTATCATTTTGTCTATACACATAGAGTACTGACATAGACATAGAGTATTATCTTATATGTTAACTTTGGTCTTACTGAATGTCAGGTTAGCGCGGAAACTGTCAAAATAAAAGCCCGCATTTTTTATGTTACAACAAAAGACATGGCTGTATGGACTAGATTCCTTTGCCTTCCGTCTTTGTATGGAAAAAATTTAACAACTAAAATTATTGAATGTCAAACAGAAAATTTTTATTTGCCCCATTTTGCATTTAATGTAAAAAATACCACGTGAAATACCGCTCGCTTATAAAAATTTGTGTAATATAAATTCTGTAGCAGCAATCTACATTAACAATATCATCATACAGGTAAAACAATATATGATTTGTTATTGCTGGTTCAAAGCAATTATTGTATTTTTAATTAATGCTATAAAAATCTCTCTTTTTTCGATTTCAGTAATTTCATATACTTACAAGAAAAGTAAATCTGTTGTTGCTGGTTCAAAGATCTTTGGTGTTTTTTTTATTGTGGAGACTAATAAAATCTTTTTTCTTCTTGATTTTAGTAATTTCCTGAAAGAACTTTCATTATGCCTCGACGTAGAACATTAACGGGTCGGAGTGAGAGACAAAGAAGAAGGAATTATTCTTATCCAAATACTGTTAACATTATACAGAATGAAGAAGTGATTTTGAGAGATACATTTAAATGTGCACAAAATGTCACAACAAAAGTGTTTTTAAGTCATGATTGTGGATTAATGGATTTAAAGTGCAGGTATTGCAATGCGAAACATTTTGAATCTGAAGTGACTTTAGGCAACAGAACTGCATTCACTTCATGTTGTCATAAAGGTAAAGCAATATTACCACCATTAAGTCAAAATGTATATTTTAAATCATTGTATGATGGACTTACTTCTAATGAACCTTTAACAAAAAATAAGTCGAAAAATTATTTTGAAAATATCCGGAAATATAATTTATATTTTGCTATGGTTAGCTCAGAAGCCAAAGTTTCCGAGGCAGTTACAAGTGGAGTGTATCATTTCAAAATACATGATATTTTTTATCACAAATCAGGTCCAATGACTGCTGCATATGGTCGCTCACCATGTTATGCGCAATTATATTTTTATGATGTTGACACTGCTATCAATTATAGATTACAAGAACGTTTTAATCAAATATGTGACAACACCATAATGCGAGAAATTTCTCTGCAATTGGAATGCAGTAATCCTTTTGTGCGATCATTCATTGCAATGCAAGATCATTGTCAGAGAGTCGAAAATCAAAATAAAGATATTTGTATGCTCATTAAAGCAAATCATGATTTAGATCTACGCCGCTTCAATGATGCAGTTCAAACTGATATAGCCGTAATATTTAGTACGGTTGATGGCGAGCCACCTTTTGAACGAAATATAATTTCTTTCTCAAAAGTTAATGGTGTAATTAAAAATATCTCAGTTCTGGATTCATCATTAGATCCTTTAGCGTATCCACTACTTTTTCCCAACGGTGATAATGGGTGGCATGTCAATATTGCACATAATGTACCAACTACATCTAATTCAAGAGCACCCAGAAATAAATTAACCATGCTTCAGTATGCAGCCTATCGACTTGCAATTAGAAATGATTTCAGCATGTTACACCATTTGCAAAAATTATTTCTGCAGTGGATAGTTGATATGTATGTGAGAATAGAGGCTCACGATTACATTTCATTCGACAAAATCAAACAATTCTTAGGTCTGAAGTTTACAACAATTTAACAGACTACTTAGAATTGAACATGAATGCCAGGAATGTTGGTCGTAGAGTAATTTCACCATCTTCATTCAATGGATCTCCAAGAAATATGTATCAGAATTATTTAGATGCAATGTCAATTGTACAACATTTCGGATAACCGTCTTTATTTATTACAATGACTGCAATCCAAGTGATGAATGAATGCAATCCAAGTTGCCCAAAAATAGTTAACAACATTGGTGTAGGTGAAGCTGCTAATTTTAGACCTGATATTATTGTGCGTGTATTCAAGTCAAAGTTGAAAGCATTCATAGAGTTCCTTATACAAAATAATATCTTTGGTAAAGTTGAAGCACTCATTTATACAATTGAATTTCAAAAAAGAGGATTGCCTCATGCTCACATTTTACTCACTTGAAATGAGCAAGATAAAATTGTTAATGCTATTGATATTGATAAAGTTGTATCTGCGGAGATTCCTCACATTAAAACACATCCAACATTACATAAATATGTTGTAAAACATATGATGCATGGTCCATGCGGAGTGCTTAATCCTAATTCTGTATGTATGAGAGAGGGAAAATGTATAAAAGAATATCCAAAACGATTTAATGAAACTACATGTGAATCGTTAAATGGGTATCCATTATACAGAAGACGTGATAATGGTACTAATGTAGAAGTTCGTGGTAGTTGCCTTGACAATCGGTATGTTGTACCATACAATCCATTTTTACTTGCTACATTTAATTGCCATATAAATGTTGAAGTATGTAAGACAGTCAAAAGTGTCAAATACATTTAAAAATATGTGTATAAAGGCTATGACAGTGCATCTGTTGAATTAGAGTCTGGTGGAAATGAACAAGGTCAAAATATAGAAATTAATGAAGTTACCAATTTTTTAATTGGTCGTTATATCGGATCAACAGAAGCCATATGGCGTATCTATGAATTACCAATGCATTTTCAATAACATACTATAATCAGACTTGATATTCATTTATCGCGTCGACAGAATGTATACTTCCGAGAAAGGCAAGAACGTCAAGTAATTGATAATGAAAGACAAACAAAATTATTAGCATTTTTTGAGTTGAATCGATCAGATCCATATCAGCACGAGAGTATAAATATACTGAAATTCCTATGCATTATGTGTGGGAAGATTCCCGAAATAAATGGAAGAAGAGAATCCGTGGAGGTGATAAAATCATTACAAGGATATATGTAGTGTCACCGAAAGATATCGAACGTTTTCACTTACGATTGCTTTTATTACATGTCTGTGGTTCGAAGTCATTCGAGGATGTTAGAACATACAATGAATTTTTATACCCTTCTTTTGTTGAAGCGTGCCATGCTCGCGGAATAGCTTCAAATGATAATGAATGGCGGGAATGTTTAAATGAATCAAAAGAATTACATTCACCAAACAATGCGGAATTTATTTGGTTACATTTGTGCAATAAATGTGCCAGCCAATGCATTAGCGTTATGGAATGAATTTAAAGTATATCTTAGTGAATATTTTCTAAGACTTTGCAACGAAGAAGTATCCTTTAATAGAGTTCTATTAGAAATTGATGATATTTTGAATGTTCATAATTTGTCCTGTCAAATTCTTGGTTTACCGGTTCCCACATACTCGCAGAGAATAGAAGAAGAAAATACTATTGATATAACAGAACAAGAGATGCTGTTTTGTGAGTATTATGAAAGTGCAAATATTGAACAGCGTAATCTCATTGATCAAGTTATTCGTGAAATTTTGTACCATGATACTGGATCCAATGTTTTTTGTTTAACCTCTCACGCTGGTTGTGGCAAAACATTCACTCGAACAGCATTAATTCACAAATTAAATTCGCTTAATCTTCGTTGTATTCCAACTGCGTTCAGTGGCAAAGCTTCAACTTTATTACTTGGAAGTAGGACTTTTCACAATGTGTTTAAATTACCTATACCCATTTTAGAAAATTCTGTATCAAATATTACTGCAAATAGTAGCTACGGTAGTTTCATTAATTCATCATCATCCTTTGTAAGTGTTGAAAATCCTAGATAAATTATTGCGTGATGTATGTGATTAAAACGATAAACATAGAGTGTTTGGAGGAAAAACTATACTTCTGTGCGGTGATTTTCGGCAAATCTTGCCAGTGAATGATGATGTATGAATTTCCTAATTTTCATAAAGTTACATTTACTCGAAATATGAGAGCTTTACCAAATGAAATAGAATTTGTAGAATTCTTGAAAAAAATTGGTAATGATGGAGCTCCACAATTCCCTCAGTTTGATAAAAATGTTATTGAAATACCTCATCAATTAATAGGAGATAAAAATAATATTATGGATGAGGTGTATGGGAATATTTCCAATAACATACTCTCAGAAAATATATTGAACTCTGTTATTTTAGCACCTACAAATGACGATTGTACTTTGATTAATACTGATATACTTAATCAAATTCCTAGTGAACAGTGAACATATCATAGCTATGATAAAATAATTTGTGATAATGACAATGACATCAATAAATATCCGGTAGAGTTTTTAAATTCTTTGTCTATTAGTGGTTTACCACCGCATAAGTTAGTATTGAAAGTTAATTGCATAGTTTTATTGATCAGAAACTTAAATACTAAGGACGCATTAGTCAATGGAATAAGAATGCGCATCAAATTTATGCATCGAAATTCAATATATTGCGAAGGTTTAACTGGGACCGCACGCAGTAAGAGAATTTTGATTCCACGTATAAATTTAACGTACTCTGGAACTATTTTACCGTTTAACTTTCAAAGAACACAATTTCCTATAATACGCATTTGCGATGACAATAAATAAGTCTCAAGGACAAACATTCCAAAAGGTTGGAATTTAATTGAATCGTCCAGTTTTCACACATGGGCAATTGTATGTCGCAGCAAGTAGAGTCCGTTCATGATGACCGATGAAAGAGTTTTTACAAGAAACATTGTTTTCAGAGAAGTTTTAAATCATTAATTATATTATCGCAATATGCGATAAAAAATGATATTCAATGGAGAGCATTTTTTACAGCATAATTTTTTTATTTCGCATCATTTTACAGCATGTTCTGTTTCAATAATTTTTTTTTAAAATAGGTATTCTTTATTTTTCTCCTTTTCCATATAATTTATTTTTTTTAAATAGGGAAATAACAGCGTTGGCGAAATCTGTGGTTATAGTAGTATATAGTCTTTGACAATAGAACCTTAATAATGTTTGAGCATTATATTTTAATAATTTATATTAAATAACTTATAATTTAAATTTATTATGGTCGAATTTCGACCACTGGGCGACCACTAGTTGTATTAAATCTAAATAAAATAATGGTATTTAGAGACGTAAGATCATAAATTAAGGAAATCAAGTTGGGGCTCTCATAAAAATTAATATATTTTCCTCTAGCAAGGTAAGTCAATAAATCCACAGTAGAATTTTGCAAGGTAATTTTATTGTAATTTTTTTGTTTTATATCTAACTTTGGAATCGTGATTTTCCAAGATGCTTTTGAAAAGTTATTGCACTCGAGAAGAGTAACAATATTATGACATATTCAAAACTCTATAACGTTAAGCTAACCTAATAACCAATATAATTTCATATTTTCTCTTCGATAATTTTGTAATAGTACAATTGTGAGTACGTACTGCTAAGGAATCGTGGTTCTTAAAGGAGTAGCAAGAATAGTGAAAACACTTTTGTTTTTGTTAAAGAATACCAAAAGATATAAGTAATAAGGGTTTTTAATTGATGAATAAATTATAGATCCTAATTTTTCCTTCAAAAATTTAGAAATTTATGGAACGTTTGAATGAATGAGACAAGAATTGTTAATTTTAATGCAGGAATTTTGAAAAGAGCTTGTAACATAGGGATCCAATAACTGTAAAACATATATTTTTATCAACGACCAAGACTGTAATGTCCGTCGACTAAAAAGTCATTAAAGCAATAAATACCATACTTTCTGTAAACTTCGTAGGGTTATTGACATTAAAATAGAGTTTAAAATACTCGTAATTAAATTAATGGGCTTATATAATTCTATAACTCAAAGAATAAAAATATTACATAAGTTTTATGCACGTTTCTTTCTTGATAGGCTTAACAACGACAAAGATATATATATATATATATATATATATATATATATATATATATATGTATATACATATGTAAATTCTTTTTTCACTCGTGGAACCATTCTGCCTAGCTTTCTAATCTTGGTTACATTTTATCCAATTTCGCATAATAGGAAATTCGTAAAGAGGGTTGAAATAATAACAGTTGGAGAAAAAATGGTATATTGCACAAGGTTCCTGGACTTTTCAAAATTCAGTAGTAATTTTAAGAGGATATGTCAAAGATCTCAAAAAGCGTGTTCTCCTAGTGTAATTGATGATATAAATAATTATCCGGTTGTGTTATCAAAAATGAGCTGTAAGACCTGCCTGTCCTACCATCGCCTGTATTCGCGTCTTGTACCCTATCGATATCGCACATGATGTCTTATTCAAGAACTACTCACCGCATTCCAATGATTCTGCTCAATACATCCCATGCCATTCCCTTTCAAGCAGTTTCCGGTAAATTATTATACGCTCTCACAGTAAATAAATACCACGGGCAAACTTTTAGAGTAGTCGGTGGCGATTTGATATCAGATTGAGGACTTAAAAAAATCGGTATATTTACTCCCACGAAATAATAAAATTCCGAATATAGTGTAAAGGGATTCTTATAAATAAAAAAAAAATAAAAAATCGATCCATTAATCCATTTTCGTAGTCTGGTCTCGTAGTTAATCAAAACGTTACAAGGTTAAATTAATAGCACTTCAGTATTAGGATTCACATCGTTTGTATATCGAATTGTTATGGGCGAGTACGAAGATACTCACTATTTCAAATCCGGCATGCACGTTCCAATATTCGCTTGAAAGTCCCTTTTAGCCACAAGCTTAATTTGTCGAATTTGATATATAAGGCATACTAGACCACGACTCGTTTTCCTATTGGATTCGCTACTTTATAGTTAAGGCAACGGAGCATTGGGTGTTCCGCCTATGATAATTTATTTATACTTTATAGTAATCATTGTTTTAATGTATTATGTGAATGGTGAATATTTGTATTTTTTTTCTTTTTCATTAACTTACTCAGCGTATTGGTGTTTTTACTTGGAATCTTGGTTTTTACTTGGCCCAAATAAGAAAATAAAGATTATTTTCATCTCATGTTTTCGAGAAAAATCCGATAAAAATCTTGGTTCAATTATGAAAAAAAACTGGTTGAGTCCAAATCAAGGAAGGGAAAAGTTATGGTTTCATAGCAAATTAAATTGTATTAATGTGATAATTATTATACTTACACGATAAAAAAGTGACTTGAAAGTGATGATATGACATAAAAAATATAAGAAATAATAATAACGCAGGCAAAACTCTTAAATAAATCGCATCCAAGGACAGAAATTTTATTTTCATCTTGATGTATACAATTTATATTTACGTATTTTTCATGTAGGTTACAAAATATACCCAATTATTTAATTATATTTTTTCAAATTAACCGATGTAAATCGTAATAACCATATTGTTATTAAAATATATTACTAATGTCAGTAAAACAAAATTTGCTGAAGTCGGAATATAAAACGGAAATAACCAGTAAAGAAAAACCAAAACGTGTTTCTCATTCGCATTGTCCACAACATATAACAAAAAAATATACATATAAAAGCCAAAAAATCGTAATAAATAAGATAAAAAAGAATGTAAAGTAACTTTATCAAATGGAACATACGGACAGCATAAAAGGTAATTGCTAAAATAAAATGTTAAAAGGGAGTAAAGTTACGAGTAAAATATACAAAAGGACATTTGAAACAGGGATTACTAGAGAGAGCCCTACGTAAAAAGATTGCTTTATAAAAATTACAAAGGTTCTATGAAATTTATGCCTTTCCGCCTAAAATATTTATTAACTGCTTTATTATGCATGTTGCTCTAAAAGGCTATAATAAAATTGTTTTATTTGTTTGCCAGGCTACTTCAGTAAAGTTCAGTTGGTCACGTTATTATATAGGTGTGTTGAAAGATGTACACATCTTCTAAGTTTTAAATTTTATAATTACATTTTAATTTTACAAATAAGAAAATAAGGATTATTTTCATCTCATGTTTTCGAGAAAAATCCGATACTAGTGTGTTTGAGAAAGTAAAGTAATTGAGATATTTGAAACTTTGCGAGATGTCACAAAATTAAAGTATTTAAAAAGTCAGTAAAGTTCAGGAAACAGCATCATAATATATGAGTGAAGGAAGCTGGTAGGAGATATTCTGTTCTATCTAAATAATAAACCGGCAATAAAGAGTTCATTATCCGTGTGCGGGAAATAAATAGGAAATAAAAAAGAGAAACCTGAAAGTCAGTTTCATCAATACACCCGCCATATGAAAAACGCCAATGAATACTTTTACTAATGTATCGATGTGGAAAAATATTTGTTTTCGTTTAATGATCCGATTATCGAGACAATGAGCCTAAATATTATTACCAATTAAACGCATAATTAGGTCAGCGATAGAGTGCAATTTTAGGAGGAATTTTAGGTTTAAAACAGACTAAATATTTTTCCAAACTCTTCATATGAATAATTCAATAAAAGCTTACGAAATGATAAATCCAGAAACAATTAAGTTATTTTGGTAGTAAAAATTAATTTAAGTAAAATTATCAAAATACTCAATAAAGTTTTAAAAATTTTAAAGGAAGTAAATAATAGACACTAAATAAATTCTGCAAAATTGTTTAAAATATTATTTCAAGAGAAGTCTTGAAATTAGTCCAAAGAGTCTTTTACATTAACACAACCTCTTCATTTACTATTATTCGATTGTGAGTGTACTGATATGTGTGTATATATATATACACATGTACACACAAAGAAGCATAAATTATAATTCGTAATTGTAAATATATTTATTTTAAACATACCGCATATTGTAGATGGATAAAGTAGGTTTTAAACTAAGGCTTCCTCATATTAGTTAAATGTAACTAATCGTTAAGAATCAATGACCCTCATGTACTAAGCATTTTCCAGTTAAACACTTACATAGTCTTCTACTCTGAAACGTCATGTGTACTCGAGTATTTATTTGATAGAACGAGATTATCATTACATTTAGTTTCAATTTCTTCCTTATTTAGGACTTCTAGATTGCGATGGTTTCATAAGATAATAAATAAGTACCGAAG
Source organism: Druceiella hillmani (assembly GCA_039881145.1). Taxonomy (NCBI): domain Eukaryota; kingdom Metazoa; phylum Arthropoda; class Insecta; order Lepidoptera; family Hepialidae; genus Druceiella; species Druceiella hillmani. The sequence goes on along the minus strand of JAYKKI010000032.1, from coordinate 944,957 downwards.
AATAAATTGATTTACCATATAAATGCAAAAATTGTATGGTGTTAGATTATTTATAAGTTTTTTTGAAACAAATAAAATTGAACAAATAATAGTATATATAAATCAATAGCTTATATATAATATTGTTTCCCTTCAATATATAAATCAAAAGCTTAATAAAAAATTAGTTTTCTTTGATAACACATGATACTGGATTTTGTGTATTTAGTACACATTTTATTAAATAACAGTTACATGTACAATAACTATAGTTGATTAATTAAATCAATTTTATCTTTTTCATTAATATAAGTTAACGTGCATGCAACGTTGGAATTCTAATTTCCCCATAAGATTTGGTATGAAGTGACTCTTCAAACTTTCCACAAAAGGTTTTGCATTACGTTACGTAAAGGACATTGGATTTTTTTTACATTAATTCAGACCTATACACGTAATACTTCTACGCTTCAATCTGTGAAAAAATTCATACTGAATTTTTTTCACGGATTTAGTCGATGGGATATTATTAAAGAGGTCTTTAAAAATGCATTTGAAAATGTTTAGTAATATTTTCTGATACGATGACCTCCTTCGACGACTCCTTCGCATGATATGAAGGTCCAACATATCATATCCGTCCGTCACATTCAGATTACGTAGCAATGATTACTCCGTGCAGCCAGATGTTGTTAGTTAAACATCATTTCTGTTAATGTTTCTGCTTGCAATTTGCATACATTTTTTTATGAAATATAAATCGAATCATCATTTCAAGTTTTGCTTGATAAAATATGGGTGATAAAAATATCATAAAGTTCTTGTAATCAATATTCATTATTATTTAAATTAACTCACTAAATAATTAGAAAGCAGGGTGACATACATGCGAGCAGGTAAAAAATTGGCATTGGGAAAAACAGTCCGGCCTCAAGTAAACTTTTGAGAATTTAAGAGTTTGCCCTTCCTACTTGTTTATTGTGGTTCCTAAGTACACTTTGAAAAAAATAATTCAGATTCTTGAATTGGAAAGGAAATTCATTAAAACCAATGAAATACTCGGCCAAAATATTGCTTCAACCTATATTGATTCATTTAAAATAATTGTTTCCTCTACTCTGTGATGTTTCAATTTGCAGTTTTCAGCTCATCCGCTCGGTTTTACTGTCCGAGTGTTAATTGAATTTAAAATGCTTTAAATTGTTTTTTTAAAAGTTCTTTATATTTTGTTACTTATACGTTAGGCATTATTTTATGTAAAATTTAATTGAATTCGCTTTAACTGTCTGGAAGAATAAAAAGACAGACCAATGTACAATGACAAACATTATGCATTCTTGCACTTAATGGAACTTAATAGATCCCAATAAGACTTTCTCATGCAAGTACCAATCACTCTGGATTTTATCCTAGATACTTTTAAAATTCAATTTAACGCAATTATTTTATGTATATTGTATTAATGGACGCGTCATGTTATTTGAAAAATTAAAATAGTTCATAAGTAGGAAATTAATAAAACTAATTTTATTAAAATTTTAAAAAGAAGTGTAGTAGGAATACAATTTGATGATGTCAGATTTATTCGTCGTTTTTTTCGTGAGACTACCGACAAATATATATTCCTATTTATTTGATGAAATAATTTTCGTAGTAACTTTTCCCTTATGAAGTCATGATGCGAACATAAAATGTACAACATAAAAAAGTTATAAGAAAGTTCCTATTTCCTTCCTCTTAGAGAAAAATAAAGCCTCCGATCACATGCCTTAAATAATATTATAACGATAAAATATCATAAACGCTTGGAATGATATAAGATAAGCAACATTAGTTTCGATGTATTCAAAGCCATGCGTCAAAACAGAAAAATTCTTGCGAATATAGTACGTAAATCATAGATCGTATTAATTAAAAAGACATTTCACAAATTTTGGGATGCACCATCTTTCTAGTGGAGAATTTTACCACTTGCAAGTTTTTAGCGAGAAATTTTTATTATTTAAAGTATGCAGCGGATATTGTGTTCATTATTTATTGACATTAAAGTTCCTTTCCATCATATAAAAATTTACGCCTTTAATTGTGAAGTAAAAGAATTACTACGAATTATAAGCCCTTTGGCTTACCTGAAGGGTTACTTTTAGTTTTCCTTCCTCTAACTTGCAATTTATCCTATATATGGGATAAAACAATTTTTGTTATATTATTATATTTGCGCAATATTTGTAATTCTAATATTGTTCACATTTAGATACATTGTAAAAATATGTTATTTTAATACTGCGTGTTATTCACAATTAAATGAAACTACGTGATGTAGTATTATTTCCACTTTCTTTAATTTCTTTACCACGACCTAGGTTTCGTTGTATTACGCCATATTCAGGTGGGATATTAGCAAAGATCTTTGCTAATAGCCCACCTGAATATATTGTAATACAACGAAACCTACGTCGTGGTAAAGAAATTAAAGAAAGTAGAAATAATACTCCATCACGTAGTTTCATTTAATTGTGAATAATGAATTTCTACAAAATTAACGCCGAATATATTCAATACTGCGTGTTATATCAAAAGTATTTTTTTGTGTTAAAATGGGACGGTACCATGATTATATGAAAAAAATATATAAAGTTATAGGTAATGTTTACATAAGTACATTACTTGTAAGGAATTTCTTATAGAAGAGTCCTGCCACTTTTATAGTAGCTTTATTTTATAATATATTCGTTTTTCAGTTTTTTTCTAATATTTAGAGAATTTTTTCTATAATTATTTCTATAAACACCTATTAAACTATTGAATAATTTATTTTATAACTACCAATATAACTAAACTCAAATTTAAGACGCACGACTATTGTTTTCAAATTATAAATAAATTCCATTCTAGTTTTATTTTTGACAGATATATTTATTGAGGTTGTGATTTTTCAATAACGTTTAAGGTTTCGGAACTCAGAAAGATAAATGTTGGGCATCTATAAGATCATAATGCGTTCATCCGTCCACCCGTCTGACATTCTCTTACAGCCGCTTTCCTCAGAAACCAGTTGTAGTATATATTAATTTGCATATATTTAAATAGTCAACAATGAATATATTTTATATCGAAATATTAGAGGACATAAACTTAAAATTAAAAAAAAAATTCTTATTATTTATAACGAAGATTTTTTTAAACTACATTTAAAAGGGATATTCCAAAAAGAAAATTAATTTTTCGAAAATTAATTTTTCCAAATTTCATGGAAGATAGGTTCAGACGTATTCTATTCTAAATCTTAGAATTTTTGAGAAATTCATGATATTTTTACCATTAATATAATATACAAATATACATTAACCAATATGTTTATATTGTGAACAATAATATTAAGATTTGCAACGAGTTTAATGGAAATAATACTTATCCTTAAATGTTTACACGTGTTTAATGAACTTTCGTAGACTAAGTGCTATTGGATAACATTTATTTAAATAAATGTGGAGAAGAAGTGATTTTCTTCAGCAAGAATTTATGTACTTTTTCACTATGGTTATGTACTTACGTGACAAAAATATTTATTTTTCCAAAACAGAATCATGTAACTCTACTTAAAATATTTCCTTGCTGGGAAAACAGAACTTTAAAAGCCTTACTTAACATTCAAAGTTGACTTTAATTTTAATTTATAGTATTTTTTTGTTCTCTATAGATACAATTTTAAAGGATACTCTTTTTATATAATACTGGAGTATGTCAGTCAGTCATAGGCGTACGTCTCAAGCTAAATTCATTATATCTACTGAAATATAATCGAATAGTAAGATTTCGATTTAATTATATACATATTTGACCTCTTGTCTGTCTAAAGAGAACCTAATAATGAATCAAATTTTAAATATACAAAAGCGTAGTGGGTAAATTCCTTGGAGTTATGTTATTTTTTCCTTAAAAAAATTAGGTTCGAGTCATAAATCATTATTAGTATTACAACCACAATTATTAATTAACTAAGCTTGTAAATTAATTAATATTTCATCAATATATTAAGATTAGTGATATTCGTCCCAAGTGTAACTTGGGGAACGTTCAAATAAAATTCGTTTTAGTCGATCTTATTTCTAAACTTTAGGTCATCCCTTATTTGTTCTAGTGGTATTTTTTTGGGTTATATATCTTAGTTATAGACGTGTATTTCAATACAAATTACCACAAAGTTGAATAACAATCCAATTTGGCGTTCTTCTTTCTAAAAAATGTTTATTATGGAATGAAATTATTTATTTACTTTAAGCCTTAACTTGCACCCGAGTGATGGGACTCGCAATATTTAAAGCCAATTTGCCCTTGATGAATTTATTTTTTCCGCAAGCTTACAGCATTTATATTTTAAAAATATTAAATTATTCATTAAACACTCACATCATATAATTTTTTTTCACATCGTTCATTTGAAACTGTATAATTAAATAACTATATAAACATTTTATTGGCTTTGTACTTTTTTTAAATTTTTTTCAATTTTAATCTTATTTTTTATTTAATGCCTATAGTAAACCTTTTTTATCAACGAGAAATTGATTTAATATATTCCAAGTTAAGATGACCATGTTTCTTTACCTTTGGCGTTTACAATATATTTTACACTATAATATGTTTTATAACTCGGATGTGTATTATAAGTTGGTAAAATATAAAATTAATTAAACAAAGACAAGAATTTATGCCAACATTTATTGAGAAAAATTAATAGCACTTAAATAAACTTTTGTTTTGGATCAGAACATCATAAGGATGTATGTATATAGCTCAACTATATATCTCTACACTAAAGTATTTGTGTCATTGCGCACCGAGCTCTTCATTTCAATTCCGTCCTTTGGTCGACTCCTAAGCGAGCGGCGAAGTAATGAAAATAGTGAGATTTGATTACTCAAGTTTTTTCCTGTTTTCAGTGAGAAGAAGGCTGTCAAAGGTCACGTATTTGGTGTTACTTGATTGAGAATTGAATTTACATGTTATTAAACTTTATGAAAATTAAGATATTTTCCTACGTGTTCAAAGATTTATTAGTGAGATCTACTGCCAACCTAGGCATTCGGTTTTTAATTGTTTTATGTTCATGTTTAGGATAAAAAATGCGTATAAAATCGGTTTTTATGTTAGTAGTGAAATCAAAATATTGCATGTAGCAATATTATCCTAATTAACCTAAAATAAATTCAAATGAACCTGTGTTTATTACAAACAAATTGTTTAAAAAATCTTATTTTGCTGTCTTTTAAAAACATGACTTTCGATCACAAGTCATAATTGACATAATGAAAATAAGCCATTATTAGGTTATAAATTAATTGAATAAAACATGAAATAAAGTATAATATATATATATATATATATATATATATATATATATATATATATATATATATATATATATATATATTGTATTTTTCCATTTTCTAGCCATACATCGAATTAAAATTTATTCTATTTCTATTAAAATGACAATGTCGAAAGACTTATTTTTAAAACTCTCCCTAGACATCCCTGTTTTTCTATAGCTAAAAGCGTTCCCACTTCTTGCATCACGTTTTTTCACGAAGTCCGCATTATTTATGGAATCCGGTGGTCATTATGTGTATTACTTAAAACCACGGGTTTCATTGTCTCATGTAAGGCTATGCGCAGTTAATTATGAGGTGAAGGAATTAACTAGGATTTTCGTCGTCCTTTCTTTAAACCGCTTTTTCGTTTGACAAGTTCGTCCGATATATATAATGAACAGAAAATCTTCTTTGTATTATGTTAACATAATATCAGCAATTCTAATAGAGGTCAAGTATACGATCAATGATCATATCATCATTATATAGAATATTCTGCTTTTAACTAGATTCCTTACATAATTACGGTATGTTTCTTTAGTGTGAAAAAAAAATATTGTGAGTAATATATACAGGCATAAAAATAGATACGTATAAAAAATATTTACATGAAACTTATGGCAACCGATTGTTTTCAATGGATGAAACTTTAGAGTAGTTTTTGTCTCAGATGTGATTTGATGAGTTAATAAATTTTTCTCATTTTTTTTAACGGAAATGAAAAAAGAGAAGTCCTCTTAAGTTTATTTTTTAATATTTAATTATGATAGTTTTAAACATTTCCATTTTTTAGTAATAGAGAAATGTTTATACAGATATATAAAGAAAACCAACTCTAATGGACTATTGTGGGAAATCAATCATTATATAATGATTAGAAAGTTTAGGCTTCAAAAATAATCTATGACACTTATACTTTGAAACTATAAAGTACATTTGACGAAAAAGAATTTGAAGTAATCAAGTAAAAAATTAAGACTTATACTCATATGTATGTAAAAATATTTTCGCCCAATTTGACAGAGAATTCTTATGATACATTAAGTAACACAGGTGTTCTTGAAGGATATTGTTTACACTATTTTGATATTTATATACGACAATGACTTCTGTTGAATAAAGAAATGGCTATTGTGATTTTTTTTAGAATGCAGTTAATTTCACAAACAATTTTTGGAAAAAAAGTCCACAAATCTGATACCTACGAAATATATCACGTATTTACTTTATCTCCCGTTACTTATTAAAAATATTAAAGATACGAATACTGAAATGACAGACTAGAAAGCGTGCAAAATTTTATTTATAATTTATTGACTTTATTTTTCTGTCACCGACTTTTCAATGATATCAAAAAAACTTGAACTAAAAGAGGACACTGATCTAGTATTTTTTCTGTAGAAAGAAAACACATCAACGAGAGTATTTTTATTTCCCTTAGTTTTTTCCTAAGTACCACATAGAGAAAAAATAAAATTTCAAGAACAATGTTTTAATTTTTTTTAATATTTCATAATCAGCTTAGCAGTCAATTAACATTTATTTTCTGAAACCAAACATGAAATTATAAAAAAAAACTCGATACATTTTACTTTACTAAAAATTTTATAAACGAATTATTTTCCTTATGCCGTTTTTATTTTTAACCTTATATTTTTTGCTATCCAAAGTTACAAAATACAGAAACAAGGAAACTATTCCAAGCAATTCATGACATTGTTTTAATGAGCACGCTTTTTTGTTATCAGCGCACGAATTACACTTTCTGGATGAATCACTGCCAAACTAGACTTCATTATTCGAATTTTTCTTATTCCCAATGAGAGGAAGAATTTGAAAGTTATATTTTTATTTGGTTGAGAATTTATTTGGCATATTATTAAACCTTACAAAAAATTTACAAAATTTTAAATACAGTTAAAAATATGCCTAGAATAAATTTGTTTTCTATTCATCAACACATAGGATAAAAAATATATTACCAAAATATTATCCGAAGTGATATTACATTACTTTCAGACCAAAGATCACAATTAAGTTTACGCTTGAGATAACATGCCATTAGTGTTATTTGTTTCGATGAATTTATATTCGTATATTAATATAAAGATTCAAGTCGTTCCTACTTCCATACACCAAAAAGATTTAACACTAAATATGGAAACAATTGTGAAGAAATTTCTCAATTTATTAACTGAAAATTTTCCTGCTATTTTTGTAAGCTATCGTCATAAACCCCCATTGTTTATTACATAATATTACATTTAACATAAGAAAATATTTTTTTAATTTACGCTCAAATTTAAGATGCAACACAGTATAAACATTAAGATAAAACTGTATTTGAACCTAACCTAACCTAACCTTTGAATTGATCATCAAAGAATGCTGATAGAATAACAATATTTTCAAATATTTTTAAAATTGCGGAAGGAGAAATCCTCTTGTTGAATATTTAATTGTTTATTTCTATATATCTATACCACAAAAACCTAGGTTTTTCGTAATGGAACAACGTCATAGACATAAAGAGACGATTTGTTTAAAAAAATTGTTATAAGCAGCGAACTATAAGAAACTTCTCGTTCAAAATGCCCATGACCATTGAAAAGAGAAATTTATGTCATTTCTTAACGTCAAATAACAAAAATAGATTTGATGTAATGAATTATGCACGATAAAGTTTTTTGAATAGTTTCTCTTATGCGATTTTCATTCATGTGTATAGGTTAGGCAGGTTTTTATTAAATAAAGAAATAACTGTTGTTTATTTTTGCAACCTGAAATGGATCGCAGAAGTTAGGTCAAAAAAGAAGATATTGCGCTGATACTTACTAAATATGTCATGTCACGTTCTAGCTTTCCCTTTATTGCTGATAGAAAATATTAAAGGATCAATACTGAACTGTTAAACTAGAAATTATTCACAATTGCACGTTGCGATGTTGTCAATTTTAACCTCATTTAATTGTTATCTTATGGTTTTTGTTTCCTGTCGTGAACTTAACAAATATGCGTATCTGTCAGTAATCAACTTGTATATTTCACTAACCTTTTTACATTTGCTGAATATGATGGAATAACAAACTTTCACTAAATGCATACCAATTAGAGTTTTTGTTTGTTCAGAGAAAAACTTCTAATGATTGATATTCTTTATTTGCTTCAAGCATCACTGTTCATAAGTGACGCTATCCATTTCGTGTAAGATTAAATTTTCCCACTTGTATCTTGAAAAAGTAAGTTGGTGCTGGGCATTTACGGAATTTTTTAATATTGCTTCTCTAAAACCAAATTATTATGAATTTACCGCCAGTGTTATTAATGTCCTTGCTCACACTGTTTTCTTTACTCATCATAATTTACATCATTTATTTATATATTGTTATAAAAATTTTCTTCTAAACTATTGGCATATAAAAGTGTTTCAAATTGTATTATCGGATTGGCTAATAATTTCTTTTTTATAAACTAACGATCTCTACGACTTTAGAACGAAAAACGAATAACGATATCTACGACTTTAGAATTTTTTTTAGAGGTTTTCGAAAATTTCAGGATGCTTTGTTATATAAATAGGCTAAAGTAAGTTTAGTTAATGATAATTAGCACTAATACTTTAGATGCATTACATCAAAGGAAAAAGATTTTAACCGATATCAAATATGAAAGATTTGTCTTACAGTTACTACTATTGATAACAAAAGTTAACTCCAAATCGTTGAAGCAACTGCCAACTTTTTATAAAAAGTAAGTTATGAGAGAAAATTACCCAACCGCCAATGGCTTAGTGTAAGAAAAAAAAGAGTGATATTACTTAAACTTGAAATGAATACCAACAAGAAAATGGGGATCCACTGATGGAATATCAAGACAATTATTCCATTGAATTTACTTCCGCGAGAATTTGTGATAGATGATGAGATTTACTGTCAGTAATTAAGAAACTAAGCGATCATAGTAAAGAGTTTATTTTCCTCTTGAAGACACTTGACAATCTACCAAGAAATATATTCTCCAAAATCATAGGCACAATGTATAATCAAATTTTTTAAACCACGTTACATTAGCTGATGAATAATTTTTCACACCTCTGAATAATCATGCAAAACAAAATCGAAAACATTGAAGACCTCCCAAAGGATCTGGTCAAGGTTTTAGGTCTAAATCAAAAGCTTTTTGCCCAAAAAATATAGTGCTAGGTAGCGACGTACAGTATCAGTGCCAGAGGAAATGCCGGTGCTTGATATAGAGCCACACTTAGTGCCATTATGAGATGTAATGACCAGATGTAGTGTCAGTGCCAGGTATAATGCCGATACCAAATATAGTGCTAGTGTCAGATGTAATAGCAGATGCTTTCCAAATGACGATAAGTAAGTTTTAAATATTTTTTGGGATTAGTAGGAGTTAAAAATATATTGTTCTACCGAATATATTTTATATCTATGATACCTATATTTGTAATATACTCATTCTTGCTAACTTCCACTCGATTTGCCGTTTATCATATTTTATTGATTCTCGAATAATATATGTACTAAAATTGTATTGTTAAGTATTGTAATAATATATTATTATCGATCAATTATTCTTAAAAGTAATTTTAATGGGAATTTTTTTTCAAGACTTTTGTATTTGTTTTTTTGCAAGAGATTGTTGTATAAGCAATGTGTCTATTTACAGATAGTATTTATTGATGGAATAGAAGTAAGTTCTGGTAAACCATAGAAGTAAATTCTATGTTTTATTGCTGTTCAAGCCACTTCCAACGTATAATCCACATCACTGTATAAAAAGATACTAAAAAAGGATACTAAAAAATACCATTCTGGTAAGAGTTTTGTACCTGCCTTAAATTTGCAAGAATGATAAGGTATAAGGACCTAAAATGTAATAAAACGAAAAATATCAACACAAAGCCTTGTGTTAAACATGGTGTAATTTTCTTTTCAATTTGTATTCATTTACACTCAACTTTTTTCCAGCCTATATTGTGACCGAGGTTTGATGCATTACCTTTACTAAGAGATTAAAAAAAGAAATTTGGGCCAGGTTATTTTAAACGAATTAACGTTTTGGATTTGGAACGGTCGTGACTAAATCTTTCATGGTCACAAATTCATAAAGAATGTATATCATAATTCACAACCTATAATAGCATACCGAATACATAATTTTTTTATTGGTAAGAAGTTTTTTATTATTAAATCAGTCAAACTTTAGTCTAAAAGTTTAAATAAACATCTGAACGTAAGTTCAGACGTTTATTTAAGCTTTTAGACTAAAAGTTAAGTTTTAGACTAAACGAATTTTGTAGTACCATTCACGTCCCAAATATCCATGTGCAAGTGTGGTGCAATAAAAATAAATAAGTATTACATATGATAAATATTACATAATAACGTAATTTAAAATTAAATAATTGGTGCTCGACCCTCCCTTTCTTTTATTAACAACTACTGATCTTAAATTTTGGCAGTATTCAAATGGCTCTAAATATTTTTCCAGGTGCTAATTTCATCTAATTATTTTGATAAAGTTTTGAAATATTTGTATATAATTCCAATATTACGTTAACTCAAAAACATAATTTTGAGCAAATGTTATTCAAAATATTGTATTTTAATGCAGCTACTAATGAAACTTGAGTATTTTAATGTTGGATACATGAATATTTAGTTAGATTGATACATTTAACGGCACACGTCAATGCTTTTTCTATATAATTTAAACAATTCGATTTGGTGGTATTATTGTATATGTTTAGAAATAGAAAAATATAATTAAGCTGAAATAACTTGTTCTACCTATCGCTAATCTTTGATAGAGACGAGACGCTCCCTGCTAACGGTTTATATTCAAAGTCTATCATTTTTACTTAAAACCTTTTTGTGATGTAAATTCTTTCTAATGTGTGGCAAAATAAATTCATTTTTGGATGCAATGTGGGAAACAAATACGTACGAATAAATGTTAAAAGCAGCAGATGGCCGTTTATATTCCTACTTATTTCTTAAAATTATCTAACAGAAAATATCCGTCATACTGCTTACACTGGGACAAAAGTAATTTATGGGTAATTCAATGCTCTTAAAAGTTATATTGAAATGTCATATGGTAATATGTACCTCGAATACAATGAATTTATATCTAGTGACGAATGGACAACATTTGGATGAATTTTTCAGATAATAATTTTGATGCAATTTTATCAATTCATTTAAAAAATTTATTCAAAAATAATAAACCATTACATACCAGTATTGAATTCCTTATTCAACTAAATGGAATTTCCAGAAATGTGGTTAGTAATAAAGAATTTCCCAGTAGTTTTTCTGAATAATAACACTCCGTAACAGTTATTTTCACATTAAAAATGTCCTTATATCAGAAGAGACAAGAGATAAAACAATACAAAATTTTTCTTATTGGTGAATATACTGGAGGCGATTTGAATTTTTAAAGAAGCTCAGTAATTGTAATTATACGGAATAAACAATACAAGTAGTCTCTAATTGTTTTAATAGCAATAACAACTGTAAATATATAAATGGTCCGCACGAGTAGCTCGGTCTGCAACGAATTCTTTGCTGATTGTAAAATTCAATTTAAACTTTACTGGGTTGTATAACTAAACATTTGAGGGTACATAAATAATTCTGCAAGAGTGGACTAAATAATTGGTTTGAAATTTTACTAATAAGCAACCAAAATTAATATCATTCGAGGGGTAATAAAGATTTGTCTATAGCTTATTTAATCTGATAATTGAATATCATATATATAATCGCCATGTGCAACATATATAATTGGGGGCACTCACCATTTTGTGTACGATTCGCGATGATGTGGATACTTTCACTCAAATTTATTGTATACGGATATGATACGACGTTACTTTAATGTCAATAAAGGGTTATCTCAAAAATTTATTAATTTAATTTAAAATACTTAAATGGAAACACTTTTGCGGACAAAAAAAATTAGACAGAACTTTAAATATTACAATTTCTTTAATAGTCCTCCGGAAAAGACTTACAGAATAGATATACTAATAATATATTAAAATAAAAAAATATTAACTTTTAGTGTAAATTTTGATATACATTTTACAAAATTCTTACAATTCAAAGGGAAATATTTCTCACAAAAACAATAATAAAATAGAAAAATATTCTAAATAGAAAAGAATCCGTAATTCGTTTATTCAATATCATCTCTGTGGATATGATAAAAAGATATGATAGTTCAGGTTAAATGAAATGATGGTGTGACCGTAAGTCGAAAATGTATTACAGTGACCGCAAATGGCTCTATACTTGATGCTGAGCAGTTTTATATGAAACACGTAACAGGAATACTAAAAATCTAATGCAGATCTTTCACTTGTAGGTAAAAAAATGTTAAGGAAAATGAAAAATCATTTTTAAGATTTATTTAAATAAAAATATTTTTAAGGGTCTTATAATTAGGAATTTGATTAATTGCTGTCTTTCAAAATTATTGAGACTAGTCATATATATATGCGAATAATAATGCACGATATAAAGTTATGAGGTGAAATATTTCCTTACCGCGTAAATACATCCTCAAGTGAATAAACCAGCGGTTTTGAATTACAATTCATTGTTAACTAAAGCACCACACCCAAAATTGTCTCAAGTATCAACCATGAGTGCTAGCTGGGTGTCGACTAATGGATGTGATAATGTTACAGTACTTCGTTTGTTAGCAGCAAAAATATTTCGTAAGTTCTATTCGTCCATTCTTTTCATATTTAACTTTTCTGATTAACAATAATGATTCTTCACAATTTTAGATAAATGAGCCTCGTGGAAATTAAACACGAACGAAAATTTTCAAAATAGTTTAATAGTTTGAGATTTTAGAAAATAATTTTTAGTTTTGCGTTTATATCTGTACAAAGTTTAATTTCATCTTATTATTCCCACAATTATATTTCTCAATATTACTTATGATACTGTACTTTTTTATAGTTCCCATTCTATTTCAAATAAACACTTTTGTATCGACGAATAAATTATTATAAGTTATGATGTTCTCGATTTACCAAAGAAATAAGTTTAGGTCTCGTATAACAGCGTTTCTAAGATGCTAAACGTTTTTGACGACATCCTTTGAAATAAAATTATTTATGGAAAGTCAAAAATATGAAAGAGTTATTTTTCTTTCAGTATGTTCTAAAGCAACGATTATAAAATGATATACACCATTAATATTTCAATGTGAACAAAAATTGGTGTCTTAAGGATAACGTGAGCAGTCAGTTTTTTTTAAAGTTCTGATTTTTATCCTTTACTTTTATCATCTGTACGCTAGAAAAACCTTCTTTACCTCTACGTGTTTTGATTTCTTTTCAGTATCGATATCCCACTTTCCATAATATAGAATTTTTTTAAATGGAACATATTCATGAAAACATGTCATAGGCAGGTAAAATCGGGGCTATGTATAATTCAAGTAATTTTTTTGATTTTTACTTGAAACTCAACGTAATTCACTGAGTTAAGATTAATTAAGTTATTGACTTGCTCTCATTAAATTTTATTTTGTATAATATTTTGATAGCTTGAAAATTTAATGCCAGTTGTAACGATGTCCTGTGAAAGTGCATTGGTTACATAACTGTATTTTGATGATTTATTTCAAATAAATCATTGTAAAAATGTTTCAATGAGTGACCAGTTAATAACAAAATAAGTCACGTTTCCATATACTCAAGAATTAAAACTGGAATACTCCAGAGGCCTTGCGTGTGCAGCACAGCACGTTAACAACCCTAAATATTACACCGGATGACGCGTTACGCCGTGCGTTAATGCACTGAGCTGCATACGCACCCACCCTGCATGGCGGCCACTTACAAACACGTCTGAGGGTGATGTTCTGACGAACATTTCTGAAGAACGAATATGTCTGTAAAAGTTGTGTTGAAATCAATTCGTCTAACATAGACGTGCTTTTGAAGTAAAAAAACGTATAAACGTACGTTAGTAAAAAAACATTTTGCACTATGGCAAAAGGAATGAGAACAGCCCGTACCAAGAATTGGAATCTAGAGACGTAACTGGAAGAACTGGAGATTTGAAAATTAGCTTTACTTTTACTTCATTCATCTTGACCCTTTTTATATGAATTAGTTAAAGTTCAAATGCGGAATTTTTGTATTTTTCATTGCTGGGACCGTAAATACAATCGCGCTTATGGAATAATTATATTAACTTGTCCTTTATTTCTACGTCCATATTTTAAATAACTACATTTGCCATAGGAAACTTTGTAAATAAACACATCTATCAGTTTTTGTCATAACAAACGCATGCGCCAGTCCAGTGTGACATTCAACAGTGAAAGCCATAGGATACAACGTTGTCGCAACGCGGCGCATTTGGAACGTTTCCATTCAGCTGCCGCGTCCGCACGTATTGGTCATCCGAAGCTTGGCACGCGTGTGCTGCACGCCACCCGCTAGGTGTTGCACACGCAGTGTGTCGGATCTCACATCTCATATACTGTTTATAATATTGCAATTCTCTGCTGCAACACAGACGTGCTGCACATGCATTTGATTTGACCCAGCCTTTGAGTAAAACTTCTTTAGTTTCATGCTAGTTAATATTCTGTGATATTCTTTTCTTATTTAGAAGTGTTTTCTTGTAATTCTGATTAAAACTATATTTTTCGGAATTTACAGTAATATGCTTAATAATTGTTTGCTTAAAGCTATTTAATAAATTATTACATTACACTCACTCATAATTTTTGCATTATGCCGTGCTCAAAATAAACACAAAACTAAAACCAAGGAATGTGAGGCACAAAAATTGGTTCATTCGTTCGTCTTTGTACTTTCCTAATAAGTAATTTTTAATGATCGAGACATATTGGAATATTTTCATAACCGAGTGATTCCGAAAAGAGGGTTATTCTAAAATTACTAGCTATTTTCTAGAAATTCATAGAATTGACTATTTTCTCACCATTTTCAAAAAAGGACGGGATCCTGAATTCGGTGCATTTGTATTTTTTTCTTATGTATGTAGCTGTCAATCGAAGACGCGTTTATTTATTTTCATTATTATTCATTGTTTAAACGGAAGTGGCATCAAAGGGGACCTATATCATCTTGGTCAGGACCAGATAATGGACTCCGTTTATATTCTAAGGAACTCTTCAATCGATAAGCGGGCACGGCTCCTTTGGAAAAAATGTTACTAAGTTTGAATTCCATCAAAAAGTACTTTAGTCACAGATAATAGAGTCTGCTGATGGAGCGGGAAGGTAGTGATATAACTCTATAAATAAAAAATAGATTCGTTGAGTTTCATATCATTTAACTTGCTTTGATGAGCGCATTGGCCACAAATAGTAAGAAGGATCTGATAATGGAGCGCGAAGATAATGACGGAAATTACTCGATGTAATGATGACGTTTGCATTGCTCAACTTTCCTTAACGAGTCTTTTTGTTAAAGAACGCCATTAAATGCCGCAAATGCTTCCATTGGTTTCAATGAACGAGATATTATGCAATTCTTCACGAGTTCGTGATATTTTAGGTAATACACGATATGATAAGCAATACGAAGAGAAAAATAAATGTGTCTAACAAAAAAATCATAAGAAACAAACTGAAAAATTACATCTTCTACCCAAAAAGTAATCAAATATCTAATAAATCATTGAATACTTACTAATTAATTTTTTGCCATTATTTAGTTAAAATAATGAATTTAGTTCAGACAACAAAATAATGTAGTCCTCAAAAACCTCAGTCCCATTGTTGTGTAAAGGACGAACTGTTTGAACCATAATATTCAACTTTTATAAAACTATTTTGTTTAAAAATCCCAGATGAAACTTACCAGCAAACCTTCTGATATCAAATAAATAGAACTCTATAGAATTTTAATAAAAATCAACATTGTCTTAACCTAATCTGTCTTCGCTATATTCCATATTCAGCACACCATTTATTATTCCAAGTAATGGCGGGTTCAGTAAATTTTAAGGTATTTTTATGGGCAGAATAGACTTAATCCTGGCAGTATTTGACTAGGCAGATTTTTTATCGTTGCTAAATTTTTAACACAAATCATTCGGCGTTTAACTCGCGCAATCCGAATCTTTGCCATAAAATGTACGAATTTAGTTTTTGAATCTCTAATTCATTGCCAATTGGATAATTTTTTCCGCTTTAAATGATTATAGTTACGCTCCTTGTAATTTTGACTGCATTCATAGCATAGTAAATCTGAAGCTCTTCCCTATGACCGATTATATTCAACATTATGTTTACTCTAACTCTAAAAGGTAACTTAACACTTCCGTACATAGAATAAAAAATAGTATGAGATAAAGCTGACCCATCCTGATGCTATCTGTACAGACGCAGCCCATCATCATTAAGGTATAAAAAATGTATTTCTTCCTTGACAAATGTTCGATCAATGAAAAAAAAAAAGTTATTTGTGTAAATGCACATACTCTGAATCACAAATATATCATGAATATTCCCACATCTTATGTAGAAAGTCTGGCGTTACTCAACTTTCAACTACTTACGATAAAAAATGTTAGTCTTTAAAATCCAGCCACTGTTATAATTTTAAAACTTTATAGGTAAAAAAAAGGTTACGTAACCTCTTTCATTGATATGTTATTCACTTATCTGCATGTCTCATTCGTTAACGTAAAACTGGCACTAGGGCCTAAGCCTTTTCGAACAGCAATCAATATTTTCTATAAAATTACTTTATACTTAATAAATTAAATGATATTGCATGGTCGAGTTCCGATAAATATAAACAGTAATATCATTATTTTATGGCATAACTGTAGTAATTTTATATTGGAATTTAGAATGATAGTGAATTGTTCCAATGTTATCAAATTTGTTCGTTAAAGATAAAATGTAAAAATAAAATGATAATGATATGATTGCTACCACAGCGAGACTTACACATAGAGAGAAAATATTTTTTATGTACATAACTACGACTGCACGCGACTCACAAACTACCTAAAGAGTTTTACTGAATCAAGCAATTAATTGTATTAATACTATTTTTAAATATTACGATAGAAAACTTATAAAAAAGTTACTAATTATAAGAAGCAATTTACACTTTTATTAATTGCGACATACGTATTTCTGCTTAACTGTATGATATTCTATATTAACCAGAATGTCACCAACTTGTGATGAATTCAATATCAACTAGCAAAAGCGTGGCTTTGTGAGGGTTCGCGAGTTTTTTTAATACGCGTCCATTACAATAAAGCTTTCAGGATGCAGTTGGGGTTGGTTATATATATATATATATATATATATATATATATATATATATATATATATTACATGGAAAGAGAAGAGAATTTTTGATGAGACATCGCTTTGTTCGAAATAAAGATTTTTTAATAAAAAAAAATTATTTTATTATTATATACTAATATTAAATATTGAAATTCAAATTACATGTCATATAAAAAATTTTTTTTACAAATACTGTTAGACAAAATTATGACACATTAGTTATGTTAAAGAAACAATCATTATTTTTTACTTTAAAAATGTTCATTCAATTAAAACCTTAAATTCCTCATAAGAATTTCTTCTCGCCTCCCACATTTTAACATATATGAGTTTTTAATCACATTTAATCTATTACAGAAAATTCTTCTATTTAAATACAGGAAAATCCTTCTAATGTTTTACTCCTGAAAACGCGACATATGTTATACCAATACACTATTTACTGCCTTTCAATTACATTGAAAAGACACCGTTGGGGTCCAGATTCATAAACATTATCTTACAATGTATTTTGATCATCATCTTCGGAATTTAAATTAAACGAAATATTTTGATTTTCTTAATACAATTTGTTGAAAAATACTTTCATTATCCGATAAACATTATAAATTATTTTCATCAATATTGATATCACTATACCAAGAATTATTATTTCTGATATATTTAAACGCAACCTCAACATTATTACGGTTTACAACGAAATGTTTAAACCGTTTACCATCATTTTTTCTAATAAAAATATATTTTTAAATCATATCAATAGAATGAAGGTAGAGAGGTAGTGAAATCTGTGTGTCCAGATGAAAATTGATGACTGGCCCACTTTATCCACATTGATCACCTTTCAGTCGACATAGTGTAATAATCGGGTGAAGTTTAGCGATTAATTGTTCTTCAAGAAATGTTATTTTTTTAAACATCAGGTTATAGTCTAGGTTTCATATTGTTGTCTGTGGAAAATTTATTGATTTCACTTTTTACTTGAAATTTGTAACAAAGAGTACAAAGTCAATCTGTTCAATATGTAAATAAAACCAACAACGATGACGTAAATTGCAATGTGTCAATTCTATTTTTTTCTAAACAGTTTCTAAATTAGCGGCATGTTAAAAAAACGTTTTAACGTTTTCGCGATAAGAATACATCACCTCGAGTTCTTTTCTGACGTTCTCTTGCATCAGACGTCAAACGGTTACTGTCGCTTTCTTTACGACCAGTGAAATAAGTCTTCGTGGCATTTCGTTGTGACAATAACAAATCCAAAATTGTTAAAATTATTTCATTTAGATTAAAGAAGTCTCATCAGCGGCAGTTAGTTAAAGTTACCCTTATGATTTGTACTGTATAGTCAAAAGAAATTAAAAAAACTAACTTTGATTTTTTTTATCAATCATGTAAATCGGATCAGTTTCATGTAACGACCATATTAGTGTAAGTATAGAATGAGAAAATTTGAGCAATAGAAGTTGGTAAAAAAACAGTACCAATAAAAATTTTAATTATGAATTTAAAGGTTAAAGCTTAATGTATATGTAAACTTTAAACTTCATCCCATTAAAAATTAAGTTACAAATATTAATCTAATTTCTGATTTTAATATATACTATCTGATATAACCCATTCACGTACATCCAAAATTTTGTAATTTAGAGCTTTTCTATAAGTATCTTGTTTTATTCGATGTATGTAGCTTATTTAACCTCCACAACTTTCTATCCATTCGTTTACAATATAAAACATTTACGTATCACGTTTCGATTTTGTTAGTAAACGCTCTTTCTAGAAATATTATACATCTACATATGCCATTAATTTTGTAATTTCCAACAGATGGCGTTATTAACAGTATAGTGAATAAAACATTCACACATCACATTACGATTTTTTTAATAAACATTCCAGAAATGCATGCACGCATGCAGATGTATCATTCATCTGCATGCATCTTCTATTAATTACGTAATTTGCTAAAAGATGGCGCTAGTAATCATATGCTAATACTACGCATCGTTGTATCTTTTTTTATAATTTATTAAAATTTTTAAATACAAAAATAATGATAGATAACTAAATTATTTTGTTAAATTTCAAATCTAGAAGTGTGATAGTTTTTTCGTAAAGTGTACCACAAAACTGTACGGGTTGTGGGATAGTGTTAGGGCTCTCTCCGCTCACCATAATAATATCTGATTTGTTAAAATCGGAACGGACATTTGTGGCATTTAATGAACCTAAATGTTTTTATATTTGCCTAAATAAATTACTACATAGATACACACACATACACATATATACATAATGGCAAACATATAAATCACGTTTCCCCTTTTATTTTCAACATAGAAAGTCTATATATGCATGAACATGCTATATGTTTATGAGGCAATTTATTGCAACCTTGGTCATTTTCTACCTTTGTATTTTACTGTACATATTTAGCTGCTGATTTACTTTATTATTTTTTTACTTACATCAAAATAAATTAAGAAAGTCTAAACTCCATAAGCTTACTCTTCATCCGCTAAGAGTGCCTGTCACTGCCTTTCATTGTACCCGTGACAAAACTGTAAAGACTATTATTATATAAAAATTAGGCCGCCTATCATCCCCATCGATCATGGCTCTTATGATGTTCATTATTGACAATTTTTTTAGTACCTCTTCAATTTCTATTGGAAAATTCTAACCATTTTTAAGATACTATACTTTAAGTATATCCTTTCAAATAAAAAATAAATCATGAAAATTTGGTTCTTAATTCCGCAGATTTGAATTACCATACAAAAAATTAATTATAAGAAAATATCTTCCTAAATTAAATGGTCTGATTGCAATATAACAGCACACCATTTTTTGCGCCCCATTAATTTGTTTTAGTAAAGTCCCCGTTGAAATTGAAGTTGGAAGTTGACCCATAATTATTTTCCAGCTTTTAGTACAACATTTATTGTACAATAAAACCATTTTTTGTAAGGTTTTCTTACATTTATTTCAATTTTAATTTTTTTATGTTACTTTTTTGCTTAGCCGAATTTTACGAAATTTATTCCGCCTGTTAGCAATTTCAATATTATTACGTATTTTACTATGAAAATGACTATGTACCTGAAAATTATTACTTATTTTACTATGAGCATTGTTACATATTTTATCAATTTGAAAACAGTATCTCTGCATTATCAGGATGGAGGAGTTGGGACCCGTAGTTCAATATCAGAGTCTCTACTTAAACCCTACAACACTACATTTAAAATAGCAGATCCTTAATCTGAAGATTTAGGCAGGCAATACCCCTGCAGCACCTGGACGGTGGAGTTTAAACCGCGAAAGTAAATTAGAGAGTCTGCTTGAGACCTACAACACTAATTTAAAACAGCAGATCCTTAAGTCTTACGGTAACCCGAAGTTGTATGATGGAGGCTCTCTTTAAGTGTGTGAAGCATTTATTCTATGGAGCATTTAATTTGGTTAATAAATTCTGAATATATGAAGTAACATACCTAAAAAAATATTTAGTCAAAAATGTGGGAAAAATTGTTAATATTATGTTATATACCATCAAGTATTTACGGAGTTCTTTCCAAATATCCTTAACTTTCCTTACCCGATTTAGGTAGGTATGCCTTCAAAATTAGAAACATAGATAACAACATACTGTAAAATTAACCTTTTATGAAATTTTAATTAGACAAAAAGTCTGTTCAGTATTTTTAATAATTTTAGCAGGAAAAGAGAATCATTAATATGTTAAAAAACAGTTGTATATAGGTTTTTATAAATGTTTTTTTTTATTTATCATTCTTACTTGATATTGAGTGTTTATTTTTAAAGGTTGGTACTAAAATAATTTATTTGAATGATATGTTAACTCTCAGAGTACATAGGAGTGCATAGAGTACGTTATATCTTATAATATTTCGATGATAAATAGTAACAATTTAAATGAAAAAATGGAAGTGCGCTCGGTGTACTTTTGAGTTAAAGTTTTAAACCTATGTAAAAAAAAGTAATGTGTATTACGTTCTAGAAAACGCAAAAATCTGGTAAATATTTGTTGGTGCATAACGGAAATTATATATCGTTTTTATAAGTGTATTTATATTATGATATTGGATCGGGTAGTTCTGTAAACGACTAAATACAAATAAAAAAATAAACCTGTTGAGAATGCAGTTATAAAATATTATCAAATGTCTTTTCTCTGAGTGGAGGTAAAATAGGCAGCTAGTTAAATAAATATAATCCATATTTAGTTTGGTGATAGATGTATAATGAAATTAATTTTAAATAAACACTTTTTTAAACATTAACCAAAAATGGAAGCCCGTTCATTTTTTTGACATGTCTTTTATTTAATTTTCTCATTTGACAATAATGTAATGAAAAAGTGCTTTTAATCATATTGATGTATATTAAAACAAAATAAATCTCCTGTATAAAAGAGGTCACATACTAGAAGAACTCATACTACGAGGGTCCTGTGCAAATTTGAATACAGATTAACATTGGAAACTACATTGATGATTCATTAAATTATCGTTTAATAAAACTTATCAAAATGTGGGAGATTTTTCAAAAAGTACGAAGTTTAGAACCATTGCTCTAGTTTTCTAATAAACGTCTAGGAAATATGGTTCTTTTAAATTTTTTGAACAATGTTTTTGAAATAATTTATACAAAATTCTGCAAAATAAATATCTTTACAGTTCTTATGTCCTTCCCTCAGAATTTATACCTTACACTATACATGGAATAAAAAAAATATTCTTGCATAACATAATTATTATGCACCCTATATCATCCCTACATAAATATTTAAAAAAGGTAATTATTAAAATATATGTTTGTCAATAAATTATATAACTAGGTCACATTTTAAGTTCTCCATCATCAGGGTTTCTGTGGAAAATGGCAACGAAAAGCACATAGAGAGACGGGCACATGAGTAATGTAATGAGGGTAATGTTTTTTTTATATGGGTTTGTAATCTACCTAGATTTTACTGACAAGTGTATCAACAGATTTCAGTAAGCAAAAACGAATTTAAACCTTTGTATTAATTTTATGTTTTGTCTTAGGAATTGCATTATATTTCTCAATGTAGCTTGTGACTCTTACTTTCCCTTAGAATTTCTTCCAAATTGGAATTAAATTTATTAATTTTTGCATACTGTCATGGGTTATTTTCTGAAAATATCAGTAACATTTATTTATAAACACGCTACCTCAGTATACGAAAAATTGATATTGTCAAAGCTATACAATTTCGGAATTAACTGCATACTCTTCAATATATTTTTAACAGTAGTAGAGACCCAGGTCTCTACAATGATATTTCAAAATAATTTTATTTCTTTGAAAGTATGGGACACATAATATAAATATTATAATAAAATATTTTGTGTCTTTTATTATTTTTAAGTAATCTAGCTTGCCACTCCTTAATAATTACTTTGTACGAAAGATGTAGCTATGTCTAAAAAAAATCTAATTCTTGCATGAAAAATCGATAGTTCGACGTTTCAGAGTTAATTTTCTTTCGCTTAAATTGATGAAATCTCTGGAAGCTAGCTCACAAATATAGCATCGAATCCTGAAGGAAGTATTTGTCTCTGCATTACAAATGTTTACGTCCACCGTGGTTGAAGCAGGATTTATTAAATCTGATGCATTCAATTCATAGTCAATATTTCGTTTTTATTTTCAATTTGCTGCCTTATTTTATATATATCGAATTTCATGCCATGTTACATTTTTAGTTTTAATAATAAAACATATTCTTATTGGTCTGCAATAGCACCCAGAACGATGCAGTACAGATTAAACAACAACTGAGTTCCGAATATCTGTGCAGCGAATTTAATTTTCGGCGGTTAATCGAAGGGCCATTATGTCACATAAAGTTTATTCAAGTATTCGAAATAGAAAGCTAGAGTGAGTTTTGTTATCCATTTATTACAACTTTTATCAGAAATACTCTTCTCTGCAACGTGTGCATAAAGCCACACTTAGTGAGTGGAGCACACGAGCTCTAGTAAAAACGATGGGTATAAAAATACTTTAATTTAGATAGATTGTGCCTTCTCGCCATCGTATTCTTGGATTGTCTGCCCTCCGAAAATCAATCAAAAAAATATTACGCGCTATATGATTATTTATTTGCTGTATATTTTATTTCGAAATCCAAAATATTACATAGTGATAGATAACGGTGACAATTATATAACTAACGATGGATTTAATTAATTACTTCTAAAATGTAAAGTAACTTTCCAAGCAAAGCTGAGGGTTTATTTAGTTGCCAACTTCCTATTTTAAACTTGTCTCGTCTATTATACTATTTCCATCTAAAGCAGTGTCGTCTATTTTACATAAAATTATCCCTAATTTCAGTATTTTGATCAACTTAAATCATAAGATGTAACCTCATGTAATAATTATCAAATAGTCTTCAAAAACCTGTTTAATCTAAAGTTTTTTTTTTGTTATCGGTTTGTAATCTACCTAAATTTTATTGACAAGTGTATCCACAGATTTCAGTCTGCAGAAACAAATTTAAATCTTTGTATTCATTATATTTTTTGTCTTAAAAATTGCACTATCTCTTACTTTGCCTTAGAATCTCTGCCAAATTAAAATTAAATTATTTAATTATTGCATACTGTCACGGGTTATATTCTAAAAATTCCATCAATAACATTTATTTATAAAAACACGCTACATCAGTATATGCGAAATCGTCATTGTCAAAGCTATAAAATTTTGGAATGAACTGCATCCTCTTCAATATATTTTTAATTAACAGTAAATGACGATAGAGACCTGGATTACAATGATATTTCAGCTTTTTCAGTTCATATTTGTTCACCCACCAAATTAGTATTACGTCACAATATAGAATAATTGGAATATATTATATAAAAATATATAAATTGAAATTTGTATCCCAATAATATGATTGTGTATTTACTAGTTTTCTTTTTGTTACCCAAATTATCAGCAACAAATTTTATGTAAATATATATGGCATAAAATTTTAAATCTCATTTTCTTTTGTTAGATAGGAATTTAACAAAATTTATTACTTTTCAATCTAAATTATTTTAGTTATATTAACTTATTAGAAAGTACTCAATTTCTTTACATGTTATGTTTTATAAAAGAAAATTGTTTAAAATAACTAAATAGAGTTGACTTCAGTTTATTTGTATTAGATGTCTTTGTTAAAACATAAGGCTATTCAGCTTTATTAATTTTGGTTCAAGATTAGGGTTAGATATTGCAAACAGAAATATAAGTAAAAAATCGTCATTACTAACGGCATATACCTTTACGTATATAGTAAATATGTTGCAGTGCTTGAACATAATATAATAATATGAATGAGAACAAAAGCAACAGTGTTGTAAACGTCAAAAAATCAGAGTTTAATGGGAATTAATTCTAAAGTACTACAACAGTACAAAAAACAAGAAAATAACGCGTATCTACGTCAGTCGATTTAGCATCTAAATTGCTAAAACGATTTCAATGAAATTTATTTTACATTTGGGAGTTTTTTATGAATATTTTTTTACATAGAAATTACAAGAAGAATTCGTAGAAAATAATTATAATTTGCTTTCCCCCAATAACAAGTTTTGCAAATTTTCTTTCAACTTTTAGTATTATTAGAAAATCATAGGCTTAAAAATGAGCCAAAAAAGTTATTCCGTATCGACTTTTCCCGAAAAAATCGACACGGAATAACTTTTTATTAAACAGAATAAAGCCCGAAATAAAAATGGTAAAAATGGTAAATTTTCTTTAGCGATATTGTTTTCTTTTTGAAAAGCCCATATTATTAAGAGAAATATTTAAAATATCATTCTGATTGGCAATGTTCCGATTACCATATCAACGCTCAGTCCAAATCGCTAATGATAAAAATTTAAATTCGGATATTGATTTTATAATGGAGGCATCATTTAAGAAGGGATTTTAAAAATTCACCCCTTAAGGCGGTGAAAAGGGATGGTTAAATTTGTATGGGAAAAAATATTTTTATGGTAATTTTTACTTCAAACTTGGTCTTAATTTCCTTCAATCAGATACTGTATCAAACGCTTTAGAATTTTCCGCAATTCGACCCCTAGGTGGTGAAAAATTGTGGCCAAATTTGTATGGGAAAGAAATTATTATGGTAATTTTTATTTAAGAATTTGCATTAATGCATTTCAATACCAATAATTAAATAATTATTTAAGCATTTTTAAGTAATTTTTAATTAAAGTTTGTTATCAATGCTTTTTCATACAAATAATTAAACAAGCACTGAAGTATTTTCCGATATTCTAACCCTAACGAGGTGAAAAGAGCTGGCTAAATTTGTAAGGAAAAATATTACAATGGTAATTTTCACTTAAAATTTTTTAATAATGCTTCGCAAGACAAGTAATGAAACAAGTATTTAAGAATTTTCCAATATTCATCGCCTAAGGGAATGAAAAGGGATGGCTAAATTTGTATGAAAAAAAACTGTGAAAATGTTTACTTAAAAATTGGTATTACTGCTTTTCAATATAAATAATGTAACAAATATTTGAACATTTTATAATATTCAACCCCCAAGAGGGTGAAAAAATGATTGCCAAATGTGCATAGGAAAAATTGTAACTGTAATTTTTACTTAAAAATTTGT
Organism: Druceiella hillmani; assembly: GCA_039881145.1. Classification (NCBI taxonomy): domain Eukaryota; kingdom Metazoa; phylum Arthropoda; class Insecta; order Lepidoptera; family Hepialidae; genus Druceiella; species Druceiella hillmani. Next base: position 918,584 of record JAYKKI010000032.1, on the reverse strand, counting down.
ATTAATGCTTTTTAAGGCAAATAACACAAAAAGTATGTAGCACTTTTGATATACAGCCCTAATGGATGAATAGAGATGGCTATATTAGCATGAGAAAAAAGATTGTTACGGTAATTTTTACTTAAAAATGGGTATTTATGCTTTTCAAACAAGTAATGAAACAAATGTTAAGCATTGTCCGAGATTCAATCCCTAAGGGGGTGGAAAAGGATGGCTAAATGTGTATGGGGAAAAATCGTTACTGTAATTTTTATTTAATAATTCGTATTTATGCATTTCAGTACTTATAATTAAACAGGCATTTAACCATTTTCCGATATTCAACCTTAATGGATGAAAAGGGATTGCTAAATCTTGTATGGGGAAAAAAATTATAATAATTTTTACTTAAAAATTTGTATTAATACTCAGTATTCATTAAACAAATGAAACAGTATTCAATATAAAAAATTAAACGAGTATTTAAGCATATTTCTATATTCAACCCCTAAATAAGTGAAAAGAAGTGGCTCTTTTTTGTGTCAAGAAGATTGTTAAATAATTAAGAATTTTACGAAATTCAATCTCTAATCAGATAAAAACTGGCAGCTAAGTTTATACGGGAAAATATTTCTATCGTAAACTTTTAAGTGCCACTGTGTTCACTGTTTGTACTCGGGGTAGGGGGGGGGGGGCATTAGTTTTTTAACCGCTAATACCGCTGGTACCGTATTATTATGATTTTTAATTCAAACGAATACAATTTCCCCTTTGAGTCTGTTTCGCAACGTCGATTAATAAATCTTAGGGCCAGTTTCAAAATATGGTAGGCATTGACTTAGGAAAGGATTGTTTGTTACATGAATTTAGCACCACATAATACAACCACCAATGTGGCACACGAGGAAGTGCTATGTTTATTAAATTCTAATTTCCTCTCCGCTGCTTTATTTGTGTAAACTACGTAGACACTGTTTGTCGAGTTGGTTGATATGTAAATAAAAAATAGTGTTAACAACAAACAAGTAAGTAATAATTTAATAAAAATGAAACCGACTTTTCCGTTTATATTTTATACTACAAAACCGATTCATATAAAATGTCCACTATCCTTTAAGTTGCAAGATACTTAAACCGATAAAAATTGTAATCTGGTTAGTAATTTCTGAGAAATACATGAAATAATATATAGACAAATTTTAATAAATTTTCTGGAAATATTGTGCATTTGTTTAGAAGCCTTAAAAAATAACATATTAATTATATTAAATACATTTGGATCGAATTTTTAACCTCCTTTTTGAAGTTAATTAAAAATTTGGCTGAAGTTTAGAAAACGAATCGTCTACGCGGGCGAAGCCGCCGGCGAAAAGCTAGTAGAATAAAAAGAGGAGTGAAAAATATTCACATGTATTTTCATGTTTTTTTTTTTCATTTAGCGGTTTTCTACGAACTACTCCAAGCGAAGAATATATTGTTTGAATATATGTTAGCTCAAAATATTGAAAGGAAAGGATGTTTTTAGTAAATATTCTTTGTAATAATTTTTTGTTCCCTATACCCAATTTTATTTTTATCATCGGCTTCTGTATAATTCTATAGGAAAAGTACCTAATGTCTAATAATTATAGAATACGATTCAAAAGTTTATTTCAGATAATCTTTATTTTCACAAAAACGTGTAATAGTGCATCTTAAGTAAGAAGAAAACTATTTAACTCGTCGATAACATTTCTACAGAACTATAAAAGTAAATTCAAGTAGCAAGTAAGCATATTTATTTTCTCGTTAATGATACCCGTAACTTTGTGCACGAAGTTAAATGTTCATTCTTTAGATACTTTCCACTATGCCGTCCAGAGTAATTAGTATTAAAGTTACACATTTTACATCATTTAGGTCGAACGTGAACATTGCAGACAATTTAGTTGTGCTTTAGTATTAAATATCAGGCTTTTATTGCAGTGCTAGTGTTTATTTTATGAGCTCTAATTACTATTTCAAATGATTTCATTAAATGGTTACGTGATGGGCTAAGTGTAATAATACTCCATTTCTTCTTGCAGTTTAAAATGTATAACATTTTAATAATCTATGCACACACTAAAATAGTAACGTCATGTCATTGCGTTATTCGCGCAAATTCATTGGATGTATTTTAAAAAAAGTGCAGTTTTATACCTTAGTGGTTTTTTAAACATATACTATAGAAACCCTAATGCTATTTCTCAAAGAGGTTCAGTATTTTTGACAAATTTTTCTCAATGTGTATAAATGTCTGAGATTCAATAGAAACTAATATAATTTCTTAAATTAATTAATTTAAAATCACTGCCTGTGCGTTTTTTTTAGTTAAAATAATAGTAATACGTCGTAATAAAAAAAATGGAATGATGCTGGATTTCGATTTAAATATAAGCAATTTTTTTCCTATGGATTAATCCCAAAGGACTTTTAATTTTTTTTGTTATTTGCTAGATCTGTTTCTAGGTACCTCATGTAAAAACTAATGAGTTATTTAATTGAATAATTTTTTAGTACAACAAGTTGAAATTAAAACTGAAGACGGCTTATGTTGAAAAGTCTTAAAATTTTGTTATGGGCACACAAACTTAAACATTTCTAAATAGAAATTTTAGAGAAATAGAGTGATTTGACTTAAAGTTCAAGCTGAGTCTAGAAAGCTCAAATAGTAAAGTAATTTTGTATTATATATTTTTAACCCAGGAAATTCATTTTCTATATACAACATTTTGTTAAAACTTCTTCAGTATTTTAAACACAAACTAATAGGAGACAACGTATAACTTTTATTATGTTATGTTCGTACTTTAAAAGGAAAAAGCATGTATTAATTTAAAAAAAAATTATTTTAAAATTGAGACATCGTTTCATAAATTGAGAATCATATTACACACTTACTACAAAGATATACTTGCATACTTGTTCACACTCTGAGTTCTGAAAGCTCTGTTTTCTAATTTTAAAATATTTAATCTTTATGTGAGAGACATTCGCACATTAATCCATCAAAATAGAACACGAAGACAAAGAGAAGGCAAAAAATCCACGTTATATAGAAATACTACGAATGTAGTTGTTTACTTGCTCTATTCCCAGTTATTGTTTTATGTGACACTTTAATAAAACAATATTGAAATGCAACATACATTTTTCACAACCATATAATATTATGGTAAACTAATAAGTATGAGAAAAATTACTTATTTTTATTTGCTACAAATTATTTGCATAATTTATTTTCCCTATTTTCTCAGAACTTTAGCTCGGTTGGAAAAATCATGGTCATTACTGACTATAAATTCAGATATATTATTATACGGAGTATAGCATTGACTACGAGAGAAAATACCACTTATTTTGTAAACTCTTTTCAAGAAGTTTCAGTTTAAGAATCCAGCTTTTACTGTTATAGGATAATAATAGAAATTGTTAGCACCACTACGCACATATTTCTACAATTTATACATTTTTAACTCTCCATGATCCTTCTCCAAATTTAATGTCTTGTCATTGATCTTCCATGCTCAATATCACTAAAATAAAGGATGTTTATTACTAACCGAATTTTTTTCGAAAGAAATTTTAAGATTTTCTCCCTTTTAGTTGCAGTGTTTTATTTTTGTTGTTATTTTTCTTCCAAATTGACAGACTGACATATTCGCCAACCGTTTTTTCTCATAAATGAAGTCTTTAAGTAATATTTATGAATAAAAAGATTCAAAACTATCAACATTATTTATTATTAACACAAAGAGTTATTAAAAAATATCGATCTCATGAATAAGAAAAAAATACGGACAAATAATATGTCCTAAAAAAGGTAAAAATCTGTATAGTTGCATAAATACAAACTCAAAATAAAACGATATTTCTAGTTAATTAATTCCATATATCAGTTTGTTTGTGAAACATGGGAAACGAAACCGACATATTTTGATTACTGGTAGGTAGCGATTGCTATATATTTTGTTATACTAGACCGTAAATACAATTTTCTATATATTTTTAGGGATCTATATTTTTTCAATATTTGTGGCGTTCCGAAATACAAAAAAAAATTCAGTTTACTTATAAGAACACTCACTGTCCGCCCGTCTTCCTCTCATAGGCTTTTCTTGGAAATTATTTGACGTAAAAATGGGAAATTTGGCGCAGTGATTAACGTTTTTAACCTGCATATCTCCTGGTAAGAATAAGAGTGGGAACAAGTATGCAAGTATATCTTTGTAGTAAGTGTGTAATATGATTTTAATCTTACAAATATTCTCTAAGTAAAAAAACTTACAAAAACCTAAATTTTAATTTTACAAAAAGACGCAATTTTAAAATTATTTTTTTTAAATTAATAGATACTTTTCTCCTTTTTAAGTAAGAGTATAACATAATAAAAATTGTACGTTGTCTCCTCTTAGTCCGCATTTAAAATACTGAAGTAGTTTTAAAAAAATTTTGTATGTAGAAAATAAATTTCCTGGGTTAAAAATATACTATACAAAATTACTTTACTATTTGGGGGAGTGGAGCAGGGAATATAAAGGGAAAAAACTTATGCCAGCGCACAAAATACTAAACGCGCTGCAAAACAATAGGATATATATATATATATATATATATATATATATATATATATATATATATATATATATTATATGTATATATATATATATATATATATATATATATATATATATGTATATATATATATATATATATATATATATATATATATATATATATATATATATATGTATGTATATACATATAAATATAATAAAATTAAACTTGAATTAAAAACTATACAAATATGTACAATAATAAATTATACTTTTATCTTATAATTACATCGTTAACTGTGTTAAGCATCTAGCTCTGTAGTTTATGTCGCACTAACCTATAAACGGATGCACGCTTCCCGTTTTCCGAGCTGTGTTTCGGAAACGATTATTTACTAGTATCAGAAAATGCACGTTTCTGATGAGCAAGGTATAGACCGAGATATTTACAAAATAAAAACGATTTGTGACCTTTGATATCTTAACTAGTTGACAATATAAGGTTTTAATATATTTTGCTCGTCTTTAAAACGTGAAAACAATGGTCCATGCAAATATCCACTTTTCATACTTTGATTTGGAGATTTATAATTTATTTCGCCTCAATTGACCATTTTATTATAACGTTCTATTTCTCAAAATTTCCACTAAACAAACTAATTTAGGGAAATAATGAAGTCAGAAACTGCATTCGCAATATCGAACAATATTTCACATGTAAGAAGATTTAAGAAGGATAGTATTAAATAACAGGAGGATTAATATAATGACAATGCTATTTGATTATTACCATCCGATGTGATTTCGTTTCAAGTTAATTTAATTTAGCCGCTTATATCTCATACTTTATTATTTATTTTATTTCCGCATATCTTGCTGGCGTAAAATAAGATTTTACTAAATATATACAGGCCTACATTAAAGCTTTCAAATAACCAAACAGATATCGTTTACCTTAATTAATAATTATATTTTCGACAGCACTTTGATGAAAAGCAGAAGATAAAGCCGGCATAGTCTCACCAGGGCCCTTTATCTTTGCTAATTAAGCCGCTTTCAAGGGAGATCTTGTGGTTGATAGACAAAACATCAACGACACTTATTTCAACTCGCTGATATCCTTATTATGTTAACGATTTTAAATATACTTTTTTTAGGGTAATGAAAAAATAAGTTATTGGGGTTGGATATTGTCTAATTGTAAATATTAGATTTTTTAATAACATTTTAACAAGTCTAAGTTATTCAAGAGAAAAAAAAAATTATTAGAGGGTTAGATGAATAGAAAAAGCATTAGGTCAGCATAGAAAAAAAGCTTTGAGAATAAATTTTATACTCTATTTATACAAATACAATTTTTAATAAAACCACCGAGTCTCCAAAAACTGAATATCATGGAATTACTACGGTTTTCATTTGTAAGAAATAGTGTCCTTAGTTCATATATTGAATAAAAAGGGATAAATTTTGCATTTGGGAAAATTTTTAGGAGATGAGAAAGATAAAATTATTTTTAACGTATTGAGAACCAAATTAAAGCTTAACCTAATGAAAGTTCATAAATATTTTACTCTTTTTCCTGATGTAATTTTTTTCCAAATATATAAGCCCCTTATTATTTTTTGGAGAATTTTAAAAAAGAAAACGGATTTTTTGGTCACCAAATTGATATTGGCTAAAAATTTCCGACGGTGTTGCCTTGACATAAAATATTTATTATTTAGAACCAAATTACAGTCAAAGTAATAATGATAGCGAAAAGTAAAAAACCTACGAGTGCGAGTAACCTTTAAGCCCTTAGTAATCTTCTTTGACGATTGTGGCTAGTATTATTAAAAATTTCGCGTGCGATTCAATGCACGTGGTAAACGTGAAATTCCTTTGGCAATCTAAACCTCGATCTGTAAGTACGTAGTAAGTGGTAAAACGGTAGAGAGAAAGAAAGAGAGAGAGAGAGAAAGAGCGAGAGAGAGAGAGAAAGAGAGGGACAGAGAGAAAAAGTAGGCAAACATCTTGAATCACGGTTGATTTATTACCATCCGTTAAGGAGTTATATTTTTCACCTCAAAACTCATCATCAGTCCCTAACATGGTCGATAGTGTAGTGATTTTGCAAAGTAATGACTACCCGTAGCAAATATCTTGAATCACGGTTGATTTTCTGCCATCCGTTAAAGAGTTACATTGTTTATGTTCAGAACTCTCATCAGACTTGACCTAGTCGATGACAGCTATTTTTCAAAGTAAGAACTATCTTATATCATGAATCACGGTTCATTTTCTACCATCGGTTAAGGAGTTCCATTGTTAATTTCCAAAACTAACTATCACACCCTGGCATTGTCGATGGTGTTACTATTTTGCAAAGTCATAACTACCAGTAGAAAAAAATAGACGAGAAAAAATTTACGTATATATGTGTATATAACTTATATAGTCATGAAATTGTATAATCAGTCTATGCTTTCAGATATAGGAAACTGCGTAGGCAAACGGTAGATTTTATTAAATTTTGTCACGAAAAAAATGTGAGTTGCTCCCAAGTCGCGCCTAAAGAAGTTTGACTAAAATGATTTATAAACATTTCTTATACTTGAATAAATACAAATATTGTATCCCGTTTTTTTCATATTTTTTTACTTACTTACTTATTATGTTAATTTTTACGGTTAACATGGTTTATAGAAACACTATAAGTCCCACGTATGATATTGTGACATTAGATGCGTGTGATTCACGAATAACTTTTCGTTTCGGACTGCATGTCCACTTCAATATCTGTACTCGTATACATAATTGTTTCAGACACTGATCGTGTGAGTTAGACTTGCTGGTTTTTTAACTATTTATATGACAATATAAAGCAATTCTTATTACCAAATTCAGTTTTTCCTGATTGGATAAATTGCATTAACTTTCAGTAAAATATTGATATTCGTAAAAGTTTAAACTTTGTCAATTAACCGGAACAATTAAATTTTTGTTCCGTCTTAGTGCAGTTGTTTGACAATACTTTAGCTAGAACGACTGATAAATAGCTCCAGTCAATCTTTGAATAGATATGTCACCAAAGTTAGCTCCTTAACATCTGTAGCTGGAATACTTAATTAAATTTCCCTGTTCAAAAGGGAAAACGGAAAATAACTCAAATGTAAGTCTGTCAGTTGTAGCTGTTTTTTTTCAGAATCCGCTTAAGGGAGAAATTTTAAATTTGGCATAGTAATACATTAATCAGTTTATATTTCAATAGTTTACACTCAATAATATTCACATGGAAATTTTAGAAGAGGGTTAGAAAGAGAGGTGCATTTTTCGATAACGATGTTATTTTTAATTATGTATAAAATGTGGGGTATCTTATATCCTGTATTTATCCCTAACGTGGTTATCTTTTCGCACACTTAAACGAGAATAAAGCCTATTCTATGATAAAAAAGTCCCTTGTAAAAATATTACAGGGATTCCTTGGGTAGTTGAAGCCTGAAAGTGAGAAAAATAAATAGAAAATAATATAATTGTTCATTACAAAATAATTTTGCATTTATAATATTAGTTGGGATTGTGATTTCGTTACAGAAAATATATTTTTAACAAAAAATATAGAATGCTGGCATCTTTCTAATAAAAGTGGCATTTTGATGAGTTTACTATCATTTTCTTCTTAAGAAATGCCGGTGGTAAATTTTTGGCCCATAAAATCGATTTGAAATAATAATTTAAATACACGTCCTTATAAATAATAGGACAACAAGTAACTTCAAATTAAGATTTGTGTCGCGATTTCATGTAAAATAAATAAAAGAGGCTTTATTTTGTAATATAGTAATATTTTTAAGAATTTACCTGTAAATCTAATACTTCGGAAATTTCTTATTGATATTGGGTTTACAAGTATATTCATAAAAATATTGCTATTTCATACTTTTATAAATAACTTGAAAAATATTTTTTCATTTTTAAGAGATTAGAGCGGAGAGCATGCAGTCATATTTTTTTTTATAATGTACTTGTGACCCCTTATATCTGAAAGCTAGACTAAACTAAAAATATTCAATTTGTCGTTCTTTTTTTATGTATGTTAAGTGACAATTTTTTACCGTGTGCTCCGATTTCAATAATTCTTTTTGATTTAGAAGAGGGTACTCTAGGAGTAACATTAACATGCTGATGATCTGATTAAGAACTCCGGAAATGAACGACGGAACTCCTTAAGGAATGACAGTAAATCAACTATGATTCAAGATATTTGCTACGGGTAGTTATTATTTTGCAAAATAATTATACCACTTATCAGGTCAGAGTCCAATGATAAGTTTTATATGTAGATGTCAGTAAATCAGCCGTAATTCAAGATATTTGATACTAGTAGATGTTACTTTGCAAAACAACTACACCATCGACCATTTCAGAGTCTGATGATGCGTCCTGGAGGTGAATAATGTAACTCCATAATTAGAATGGTAGTAAATCATTCGTAATTCAATATATTTGCAACTTATTAGTTGTTACTTTAATTATTACTTTGCAAAATCTGGTATTGGATTTCGGATATGGAGAACGGAACACTTCAAGTGATAATTGTTATTTCGCAAAATTAAATTAAACTTCTGATATGGAAAATGAAACTTCTCAACGGCTAACAGCTAACCACAGGCGGCTACTACTATAGCTTCATTTATATATGTTGTTGATAACCAACTTTAGATAAAGAGGAAATTATTTACATACTAGATTTTGCCTGTGACTTTTTATAACTTTTTTCATTATAAAAAAAAATAATTTGATGTTATTTATAGTGTGATAATTAATATTTTGAATAACTAAAAAATTTAAAATTAAAAATATTTTAAAAAAGTACGCACTAAAAAGATCTTATATGAATTTTATTTTGGCGACATTACAGTTTCCTACTGGCAAGCTTATTAAAAATTGCCAAATGAAATTTCTCAGTACCTACAAAATAAGGTTTGTATTTAATGGAAAATCGTTCTCTTATTTCATCGAATAAGTAATCGAAATATTTATAATTCAAAGTTCTAATCAAATGTTCATAACGGAATTTGTTTTTAATTTTCTTAACTAAGAAAAATAAAGCACTAAATTGGAAGCTAAATATTTTATTAACGAGGTATATTATAAAAATGTAAATAATCATGAATATTGTGCTATGGGGAAACTAAACGTATTTCTAAATTTTCCTTGTTTGTTAATTTAGACCCCTTAATGCAGAACATATTTGTAAAATTTCATGCACCTTGGCCTATACTTTAGAAAATGTGATGAACGGACATAACAAAATTATAAAGCTCTTTGTTTCACCACAGAATCCTAAAAAGAATCTCTTGAAAAAAATGTGTTATGTGTTGTGTCACTGTAGATCGAGCAATGCTCAGTTTAATTTAACTCATAAAAAGCGTCTTTGCAAATTGAAAGTTTCACACCTTTGCTTATAAGCTTATGCGATATCATTGTAGACTGAGCCATTCATTTTATTTTATTTTCGGTGTCGTTTGCGTAATTAAGATTTAAATAGTCGGTGACTAGTTTAATAGTGGTGTTCTATGGGGACGGGCAAAACTATTTCATTAGGAATATATAAAAGCTAGATTTACATTAAAATAATTGTAATGATGTCCATACATTGTTTTACGGGATCTATGGGAGTTTCTCTTCCCGTTGAAGTTAGATATAAGGTAGTTTTCCGATTCGACTTTTTAAATAAAATAAAAGTGAAAGAGGCGATATGATTTTTACTTATAAAGAACTCGATCTTAATTAAAGACAAAATGAATAATCGATAGTCAAAATTTTCAATCAGTAGGTGTAGGCGAGGGAGAGGGGTGGGGTCGGGTCTTGCGTATTCATTTGTCAATCAACGAATCGTTCGAAACGCAAACTTCAAAATCAGTAGAAATGTAGTTTCAGTCGAGACAGCCCACAGAGAAAAAAAAGTTATGGCTTAATTGAAATGTATGGGAAACAAATTTTAAAATTGCTGCAGGTTTTTTGGTAATAAAAATGAAAAGCTTCAATCATTTTTTTGTTGAATCACAACTGCATAGGGTATTATTGAAAACATTTTGAACCCTACATGACAGTAGTAATATAATTTGAGCAAATATGCATGGCCCAACGTTAGATAAGGAAGTATTGATAAAAAGCGATCCATAACATTTTTTGCGGAACATAACGTTTTTCCGGTACGTTTTTCTGGAGAAAAGAGTCGAGTTTGCACAAAGTTTTATAATAATTAGAAATTTTTGGGATAATATTCCGAATATTTTGTACAATAAAATTATAAATTCAGTGCAATATCACAATATTGAGTTTAGTGAAAAAATAAGTTAGCGTGTCTGCGCAATTTATGTTATTAGTGTGTCCTTATTTAATTAACTTCGTCGTAAAGTAATATTATTACATAATCTGATACTATGAGAAAAAGTAATTAGCAATGGCCAGATATTCAATTATTTCTCTGTCAGTACTGATTACGTGCTCTCCAATATTTGTAGTCAAAGTTATTGACTTTTATCTGGCATAAATAAAAAAATAAGTCAAGTGGAAGTGAGCCTTGCACTTGGGGAGCGTTGTATGTATTAAGAATAATATAATAAAAGTTTTACTTAGATAAGTTTTGCCGAATTTAGATCGACGTTACCGATTGTCTGATAATTACAAGTTTATGGATAAACAGGGAAAGATTTAAAAACGACTGATTAAAAATAATTCAACAATTTGGATCCAACATTTATCAATTCAGTTTAAAATACTTTTCTTTGAATTGAATTGATTCTGCGGTGGTTATTTTACTCTTTGGTGGGACTAGTTGTAATTGAGAATTAGCAATCATGCAATGTTTAATGGATCAAGTACCTTATACTACAAAATGAAACACCATTTTCTCAAACATTTTATCTCACAGAATTTATTGATAATACTGAACACACCGCACACAACGGCTCAGTAATATCAAAATATATTCTTTAATATGAACGTAACAATGTTCTCCCACGCGTCGAATGTTCCCCAATCCCGCGACGTGCATAATATACAAGCTCGTTCATCCTGACAGTCCTGAACCCTACACTGGGCTATTTGTTTACCTAAAGGTTTAACTTTTTCTTATTCTAATATTCAACGCCGCTGAGAACTTATATATATTCCAGCAGACTGAAAATAGAAAGATCTGACGCATGGTATAACATTTGCTTCTTAGGTGACCTTTTATGATTATGTGACTAGTTAGTAATAACTATATTTATGTAACTATGCACAGCAAACTGAAGTTGATTAGTGCTGTGTCATTCACATTAAAAGCTTGTGAAGGAATATATTATTCTCGTCATTAATATTGTTTTCACAGTCGCTAAAATTCAAATGTAGATGAAAAATTTGGCACTGAAACGTATAAGACGTACATATTTTAAGTGATGTTTTTAAATGAAGCAATGTCACGGTAGGGACATAGTTTTTAGTACTTCCCTTGATAGACACACTCCCTTACTTTCATTAAGACTCTTGATAGAAATATTGAGATATCATCGGGGTACTTCAGTGAGAGTATGCTACGATTACTACTAAGTAACCGTATTAAGAAGTGTTTGAAAAACCTATATTTTTTTAAGAACAAATGTATGATGTGTCAAAAGATTTTCTCAGTATGTCATGACGTTATAAATTTTCGTTATGTCCTTTTGTTTTTTTTATTATTATTATATTAATAAAAAATTATGTATTTGTTCGAATTTTCAAAATTTTTACGATTACAATAGACATTTTAAGTAGAATAGAATAGGTTTCTGATATAGAAATATATGTATTGAAATATAAAAATAATCTATTTATACTTTGCGAAAAAAAAAATTTTTAAAGTTTATTTCCTAGGCTGACAATGAGAAAAATGTCAAAAATTTAGGAAATATGTAATCTTGAGAAAAAAATACGGGTAAAGAGCACGTTCACAGGATACAAACATGTTAAAAGCAAACCAACTTCAAACGACCTTGCCACGCGGTTTGCTATGCGAATACTGAAAGCGCTTGATCAGTTTGAATGATCGTATAACAGGTACTTACACTAACATTGATGCATTTCATAATGAATTTCTATTGACACTTAACGTATTCAACAAACTTTTTCTGTAAAAACAATGCAAATTTTTTATTCTTCCGTATATACTTGGGTACAGAATGACAATTGTTCAAAGTATGTGTTATTTGCAAATATTGATATTAAAATCAACTTGGAAATATTGCTTTTATTTAAAAGCAATTAGGATTACTGCTGCAACTTTATAGCTAATGGTTTTCTAAAATTTTACCAGTTTTGTTTTTCACGATATTTTATTTAGTAGTTTGGGAACTGAACGAGAGGAGCGGGCGCATGTTTCATCACATTTTAGTGTATATAACTAAAAGCATAAAACTAAAAATCTTTTTCATTCCATTTTCTGAAAACAATATTTTTAAATTATGTGCATTACTAACTTCTTGATCTTTTAGGTGGTTCCTCACACGATATATAAAATCCAGAAAAATTAAAACACGAGCTATTTCTACAAGAAATTTCAAGTTTCCACGTCAAATGGCTCTTGAGAAAATAGATTTTGACCGACAGACTGACAAACAGGTAAGGGATCTCATAATAGTTCACTTTTTTTAGAGATATTTGTTATAACAATTTTCAACTTTTTCAAGTTTCGTAGAGCTACCCATTGCATGTTTTCGATTCAGCAACCCGTTATATCTTACATTTAAATTACACCCTATATATATATATATATATATATATATATATATATGTATGTATATATATATATATATATATATATATGTGTATATATATATATATATATATATATACATACATATATATATATATATATATATATATATATATATATATATATATATATATGTATATGATCGTAATAAAATAAAATGACATCATGATATCCGTATCACAGATTAAATGAAAAAAATCATGCGATATATGATAACCTCAAATAACTGTGAGATGAAGACAATCAAAATAAAAATAGCAAGTGAGTGGCGGAATTAGATAATTTTCAGGCTTTTATCACTTTAATTAACAGAGTTATCCGAAGAGGAAATTCTATAATATTTTAGATGTTATTACAGGAAAATAATTAAGATCGCAACAATGTTGAATGTTGAATGTACGCAAAACTCTAACTCACTTCTCCGGCAAAACTTTAGATTAGATTGACTTTTTACATCTCAGGTATAATTTTAAAGAAAAACTTGACAACTTTTAACAGTAATGTTTTTGATGACAAAGTATTTTTCTGTCTCATTACAGACTCTTCAGTGACAAACAATCCATATCTGTTTGAGTACATCTTACAAAATTTTACAGGCAAAATGTTATAGATCGTGCTATAACTGATTGTAATAAAACACTATAAAACTATTAAATTACTTCATAAAATATGCAGAAAATATGTTAATACTCATCTCGTTATATAAATAACGTATATCTAGATATCAGTTACCTTTAGTTTTATTTCAAAATTTCTAAATTAGTAAGAATTAGAATTACTTATATATAATTCTATGTCTTGCTTATTTAAAAACATAAATATTTCATTCATGTATTTTTAGGCACCTCTTAAAACGTAAAGGTTATATAAATTTGTCTGAAATTTTAGTTTATCTATTTTCGAAATGTTTCACAATTAAATGAAACTACGTGATGTAGTATTTTTTCTACTTTCTTTAAGTTCTTTACCACGACCTAGATTTCGTTGTATTACAACGTCTTCAGGTGCGAAATTAGTAAAGATATGTACATATTTGCTAATAGCCCACCGGAAGGTGTTGTAATACAACGAAATCTAGGTCGTGATTAATAACTTAAAGAAAATAGAAATAATAATACGTCACATAGTTTCATTTAATTGTTTATAATGAATTTCTACAAAATGAATGCCAAATATATTCAATATTTGTAAGAAGTTTCTTAGGTTTGTTAAAATTTTAAATTGAAAAAAATACGATGTGAAAAGTTTAGTAATACGAATATCAATCAGCCGCTCTATTCTTTTTCCATAATATTGTTATATTTTTTTATTTATTGAATACGGGCAGTAACATTATAATGAATACATTTTATGTTCTTTGATAAACTTGAATGCATCGATGAGTGCGTAAAAAAATATGAAACATATGAATGCGTAAAAAAAATTGGTAAAAAAGTAAAAAACAAGAATATACTAATAGTCGTCTACTCTTAAATTTCAACGAAATTCCATAGTAATCATAAGAGGAAAATGATATCTTTTGAATGAATTAGATAAAATTTGGAAGACTGGCCCTAATGTCAAAACATAACATATAGTACCGTAAATGAATAATTTTCTAAACTAAATTTGAATAACAATTTTTTCCGAGAAATATGATTTCATGGATTTAAATCTAATGAAAACTGGCGGAAGCTTATTATATATTGTCATCGTTAAAATTGTTAAAGCCTAATTGTTTTGTGGTATCATAAATAAAAACTGCAGAAATGTTCACTGCAACAGACCACTTTTAGTTCATCTATTAAATTTTTATCATTTCTTCCTTCATGTCCTATTTTCTATACTTACATTTTTATATATTTGTGCAGTACGTATGATGATACCATATTTAATAAATTTTGCTAAACGGATTTATATATTATACTTTTAAATATTACGGTCGCCATTTGGATTTTGTCATAAAATTATGTAATATAAATTTCTCCAGGAAATATATTCATTTTAATGATTCCTCGTTTATAAAAATCGGTTGAGCCGTTCTATTACTACTGAGAAATGAACGAACTCACATATGAATTCAAAAATACACTCACATACATTTACTTCATATACATAATACACTCACATACATTCACATACATTTACATACATTCACGTTACATACCTTAATCCTAAGCAAATAGCATTCCTTTTTGTGCTGTTGTAAAAAAATAATTCATTCAACGAATTCCCTAGAACTAAAACTAAATAAAAAAAAAACTTTAAATGTTTCATAGTTATAATGCGCTCTATAAACTATTTTTGAAATACAAAACTATTTTTGAAATGCAAAGAAAATTACATTTTTATTTTAAAGTTTGCTTTGAAATATAAATAGTGTTAACAACAAAATAAATTCTTTTATGTGGGATATTTAATGCAAGCTAATAATTTAGTGTACTTAAATATATAAATTTAATGGGTTTTGAAAATAAAAGTAGTAAAGGTTATTTGCCTCGTACTATATTAAAAAAAAAGAAGAAGCTTAAAAAGTCTACATAAAATCTATAGCTTATACATTGAAAAAGATTTACTGGAAAAGGTAATAATTTTTCATTACATTTATTATTTAAATAAAAAAACAGTCAAAGTATTGATTACGGATACGAAACTTTATTTTATTTGAATTCCGTATACATAAATTTGTAGAAAAGTACTGTAATGTTTGTATTGATAATACAATTTTTTATCAAGTCATGAGTGTTACATATCACATATCACGAATGCACATTGCGCGGAGCCTTATTCATACTTTTCCTTTTCTATTACATCAAGGTAATTTACCTTTAGTCGTAGTTACCTGGTAGTAAAAATCCAATAATTCTCTAAAATCATATTCAACGCTCAACGCACGCACTAACGCATGCAGCATGCATGTCCAAGACGATCTTTTTAATTTTCACAACACCTTTATACAAATATGGTGTACAAGTATGATATGATACAAAGTACCATATCAGTTAGATCCATTTTAGTGTAGTTAAAATACGCGGCTTTCAAAGAGTGCACCAAAATGTACGTGGTTCCCACTTTCTAACGGGTTATTAATTATCAGCTAATTACATTTATCCTTAAATTATTAATAAATATCATTCTGCATTTCTTAAATTTTCACGATAAAATCACTTTTTTGAACGAAAAATTCTCAGGAACAAAACTCATTTGCAATAGTTATAAAGTTGGTTACGGCTCTTTTCAATGATTTAACTTATTTGTTTGGAAATTTCACATGTATAATCTTTCAATGAATCACGAGTATAATTTTTTTTTTCTAAATTGAATATTTGTAATTCATTACATACGAATATTATTAACTATATACTACAATAATCAAATATGAAGATACGCGAAATATTGTATTTTTGTAAATATGCATAACATGTTTCCTTGCATTACCCGTTGTTTTATTATTAAATAATTACCAAACTTATATTTAATCCTAATTTTAGGACCTTACATCTGTATGACGCATTTATTTGCAAAATTACATGTGATTGGATGTAAAGTAAGTCATAGAAAATTTAAGGTTTTCTATGACGGACGAGCGCATGAGAAGATATGACGGAATTCTAAGGGTTCTAAGTTTCACTATGGTTATCAGTTAAAAACACATTTTCAGATCGATTTGTTGATTTATGCGACGAGAATTTTTTTTTATTTTTTAAAAGTTCTAGAAAATTAATTTTAAAAGTAATTAATAAAGAAATAAATATTAAAAAAAAAAATTTTTAAATACATCAGTTTCTTTAAGATTTATATTTTTAAAAAAATGTTTTGTTAAAAAAATTAATTAGAAAGCTGGTTATATAAAGTGATATTTATTTGTGTTAGTACGTTGAGTGCGAGTTTAACTCAGTTTTGCCCATTATAATTAAATTGTAAGAAAATTGTTGTGATTTGAATAGAAACATTGTGAATTGCGGTTTTCGATTACTACACACTACACCGTGCACCTTCACACTTACCTACACCTCATATGATCAAAGCATAATTTTGAAAGTGAATACCAATTTTTGGTGGGGTTTAAATATAATATACCAAATACAAAGCAGAGATTTGTTTTTTAACTGACGACATATATTTTACACCGATTACCGCAAATAATAATCTCATTATAGCACTTCGGCCTCAGTACACTGGGTTGTAACAATTTACACATTTTATCTCCTCGTGAGCGCGGAGAACAAAGACTTCAAACTAATAAACTGTACCTATTCATTATTTGGTAACAGTACGTTAATTTTACGTGGCCGCTTTGTTGGCATGTCTTGCAAAAGGAAAAATACAGCATTATTTTCTAAAAATTTTTTTTCTTCATATAACTACATGTTTTTGTTTCAAACATTCGTTGAGCAGCTCGTTATTTCGTAAAAATCAAGTAACATCTTGTATTTTGTCGTAAAGTAAAATCCGTTAAATATGGGGCGGATTACAGAATTCCAACATTTTAAAAATTTTTTTCATTTAAAAGCAGTTTGTCATCATTTTTATAATATTTTTGTGCGTTTCGATCACTGCAGTTTAACTTGGAAACCATTTATTTAGCTTACATTATTTAATTAACTAAAATGATCAGTTTTCTACTTCAACTTACTACAATCAAAATAATTTCTAATTTGTAATAACACTAAGTACTGACTAAAAATTACAAATTAGTTTCTTTAACTTTTAAATCTCGTGAATAATTACGTATCCATTGGGACATAGAATATAAGTTTGAGGAGGTAAAAATAAAGTTATGAACTGTAAGATATTAATTTGTATTGTTGCTGTGTGTATTCTAGACTAAAATAATAAAATGTTAAATCACTTTGCATATATTAGAATCAATAATATTACTTGATTAAAGAAATAAAAAAATAGATTTCCACTGTTATTATTGTCTTAACCTAACAAACGCCCTCTCTTACCATCTTAGCAAACTATGTTCGTTATATATGCGTCACTAGATACATTTTATAACGCGTAGATGGTACTAGTTTAGAAATTTGTAAAAAAAAACACAAATATAGGTTTTCCTATTTATTCTATTAGTTATGAAAAAAATCCTCCCCGGCGGGAAATCAAAGCCCGATGTCCCGTGTGACAGGCGAGAATATTTACCACTATACTACTGAGGATATAGATTACTTAATGAATGTATGCATTTGTTTGTAAACTCAATCGCTTTTATATAATACATTTTACTAAAATAAATAGCTATCTAGACTCTATCTATGCCTCTACTACGACATATCTTTCTTCACTTTCACGTAACGAAATGTGCCTAAACGTGACGCGACTTTACAATTTTACTCTCAATTCTCATTCACTTATCCATTACCAAATCTCCGCCTGAGAAATTTCACTTATAAAATAAAGTCGTTTTATTTTATAAGTGAAATATATTTCTACCTGCAGCAAACAAATTACCGTTTTACTATGTGATAATCGAAACGCGATAAATAACGTTGGGCCTATAACACTAATATTATAAATATTAAAAAAATTAGGCTAGTTGTACTTGATACTAAATTAATAGAAATAAATCTATGTCATTATGCACAGTAAAGTAAAAGTAGCAAAAACATATACAGTCGACAAATAAGAGTAATTTTATATATGGTGGTATATTAACATAAAGAATCACACGTAAAAATAAGTTTTGCATGATACAGAAAAACGATGAAAGCAAGACGGATCTAATGAAATGGAATTATTTTAAAAAATGTGTGAAAAATAACAGGCGACACAATGGTAATATGGATATACAGAAATGCAATTAAAACTACTGAAAGAGAAATATTGAGGTTGTTTTACCATTCTCAAGGTATGAATACAAAAGACGAAAAAAGATAATTTGCGGATGAGGTGAATAGTGAAAGAAATCACAAAAAAAATAAGAACACAAGCGAAAAAAATGGTTTCCCAAGATATTTCTAGAAAGAGCTACAGATATAAAAGGCCGATATGAAATAAGGCAATTATATGAATAAATGAAAAGAAGTAAATATGTTAGAATAGAGGTACATAGCTTTCCGTTGTTAATACTAATGTAACCAAGAATGTAAGGAGAAGATATCATGGCGAAGATAGAGAAAAAAGATAAATAAATTCTCCTTAGATCTACCCTAGCATTGCGGCTAATTCAAACATTAATATTTATGGCACACGTTTGCTTTCGTAGTCGATCATAACCAATAAAAAAAAAGAGATCTTTTATACCATAGTAAATATGTACTAACACAATACGCACGACGGGAATGTGTAATAAAGCAAAAACATAATTTTTAATATAATAAATTTATATACTGCATCAATAACAACGACACAACGCTTATATTTTTTTCCTTTCGTAGGCTAAAGTAGATAAAATTGTTGTCAAACTAGCTGTTATGAAAAAAACTAGCTCAAACTAGCTGTCTAGTTAAATATTTATAAATAAATTCATTCAAGACTCTACTATGTGCTTAAATACGTGTACATTTAATTTAAAATGTTTGACAAATTTTCGGGAAAATTGGTTCGGTGGTATTAGAGCTGCAAAGGAAGAAAATACATATAAATAAATTCGTCGAAATTTAATCAATGCATCACGTGCCGACAGCCAAAATTACTGATATTGTTAAGATGGAAAACTATCTTTATATCTGAAGCAAATAAAGGAACATGATTTAATATTACTCTATCCAGCTATATTTAAACCAAATGTGTTATAAAATAAAGTCGCTTTGAAGCCGTCAAAAGTGATAACAAAATAAAAGAGCTTTGAAGCCTGAAAACTCAAAATAGGTATAAGAATTTTAACTAGTAAAATTAATTTCTTTAAAAGATATATTATTTTAGCCGCGAATTAATTGTTGGAAATATTTATTACGGAAAACTACGTCTGCAAAAATGTTTCATTTAAGTGACTATAATAAAACAAAACCTCGTGATGAATTGCACAGAATATAAGATAATTTCCAAGAAACTTGAAATGCTCCACTTAGATTCTAGCGAAGGGAATATCTGAGATATATAACCGTTAGTGATGTCACAATGAAATTATTTTGCTCTATTTTATTATTGCACTTATAAAGTATTTGGTACTATCACTCTTATTTAACGTCCGGATCATTAGTAGAAATTTCAAATGCAAAAGTTATTTTTAAAAAATATTTTTATATATCTATTACTCCCAAACAACATATTTCATCGAAATTGAATTGAATTGAATTGAAGCTAGATTAGGCGACTGATATACTCTTATTGTTTTATGCTAGTAAAAATTGTATACTGTACCTTTAGAATGGAGATGCATTCTATTTCTTTAACTTTATTTTATTTAACTAATTTTCAGTGCATTTATGTTCAAACAAGATTTTCTTCTCCAAACCAAAGATTTTTGAATACGTTCATGTTACTCTTACCCTCGCTTGAATACTTGAAAACACAGTGACCCTCTTATCTGCCAATCCCCATTCAACATGTCGAACACGGCGGTCATTGTCCTCACTCTAAAGCACGCTGTTCCTTCACTAGAGAGTTACAATTTCGCTTGCTCTGATATTCATTACCATGCCAAAGTGTTCGTAAATTATTCCTCTTGAGTGGGAATAACGAGGTTTAACCTGCAACTACATGACGCAATATAACTATGAATCAACACAAGCTTCACATATTTAGATAAATAATTACGGGACTCCATTTATGAAACTCGTCCACAATACTTAGGCTTAAATATTAAAATAATCGGCGATTTAAATTTTTTAAATTAAAATTTTAATTATTATAATAATTAATTTTAAATTAATTTTTTTATTTTATATGATAAAAACGATGCTTCAAATGTTTAGAATATTATTCTGGTTTAGTTTTAATTCTGCTATTTATTTATTCTGCAAAATTGATGTAGATGTCGAATAATACGCAGTAAATTATCATGCTTTTTTACGTAAAATTTGAGTTTGTTAAAACAAACTCATCAATCAATTCAATTCGCAATAGCAAGCGTATCTTCTGATTTTAAGAACGTTTTAGAGTAAAAAAGATTTCTTTATAATACATGTTGCCAATAGTTTTTTTAATATCCTGGTTCGTGCACTGTGTTAGGAAAAAAACATTTTGTCTTTATATGCACTTTCTCCTTCTTTTTCTCAAGCACCAAATTAAGTTCGGGGTAAGGCTGTCTCAATTAGTTTGTAATACTGAGTCCCATTAGGCATTACTACTTCTTATCGTGTGACTACCTTCCATGTCTCCTTCAATGCAGATAATTCACTTCGTGGGATGCCATGCTTTCTATATATTTATTTAATGTTGTTTTGATAACATTATGTGTTTAATTGGCCGTGTTTATCAAAACCACTTTATTCTAAGCTTTTATGATATTAACCATGTTAAGTTGTAGGTATGTTTTGTGTTTCAGTTTTGTTGCGATTCCTCCATTTATTATTTTCTAACTACACCGAGGACTTGGCGTACGATTTTTCTTTAAAAAATTAACTGTATATCTTTGTCGATTTTATTCCAGTGTCACCGTTCATTTCCATGTAAAAAATATAGTCTGATAATAAATTTGTAGTATTATAATTTTGCATTTATACTTATAAATTGGCAGATTTCAAGTTGTAAATTAAAATATTTAGAGATAATTTAACCAATTAGCTGAAATTTTTAAAGAAATGATTCTCTGTTTAGATTTTATTATATCAAGGACCTTAATAGAAATTACCACAAATTTGTTTTAGTCATTAATAATAAAATATTTAATAATTATGTTAATGTCCCCGCTAGAAATATTAAGAAAATATACAGACTTCTATTACAATTCTCTTTATTCTTTTCACGGTAACTGTACCATCGAAGCACGCCAAATTGTAATGCCAAAGAATATGGTGGGAGGAGCATCGCGTTACCTCAAACCTCTCCTATACTATCATACATTGCTTTAAAACCTGTACTATCATATATTGCTTTAAAGCCAATACAGAAATGATAAGTAGTAATTTCGTACTTTTTAATCATTTCTGACATTTGACTAATGGAATTTTTTTTCGATAGTTGGTCATCCTTTATGGAAAGCATATTGGCAGTTTTCGATGAATTCTGAAATATATGTTAATTTTCGTGGGTACATTATAATAGAGAAGGTTTTAAATGCTATTTTATAGAAATTAATACTTTTATAGTTACAATATTCTAATTTCAAACTTACACATGTAGGTAGACACAAAGACATGATTTTAAGTTAATTCCCTCAAAGAGGTACAAACAGAAATTGAAGTTTAAAAAAACATATTCCATATTAGCGAAAGTGTCAACACTAGTTACTTGAAAAGTAGTTAGTAGTTAGTTTCCCTTAACGAAATAAATAAATGTATATTTTATTATTATAGGAAATATTTAGAACGGAAAATGGATGTTTCGTTTAATTTTTTTTAATATATCAGCCATGACTCAAAAACTTTGTCACATATATTTTAAGAAATTGCCATAAGAGAGGTAAAGGTAAGATAACAGCACGGTGGGTGTAGACTTAACACCCTACCCTCACCTTCGATCCCAAAAACCTTAATTATACACAACCCACGAGAATGTGCATGAGACAATAAGAGTACTGAATTTTAACCTAAGTTTATATTAAATAGTATGTGATTGACGCTTATATTAACGTACAGCCCAAATCCTCAGTAGGGTTGAAATATTTGTAAAGAGCTTTTTTTGAACAAAAATATTCACTCCGAAAGGATTTTATGAAATTCATAAGGGAAAAGCTAAAATGGAATCTTCGTCAATAACCGCGGAGCATTAAGATAAATAAGAAGCCACCCTCAAATTTTGTTCCTAGAAACGTAGAGATTTCATAGTAAATACATTTAGACCATAGTAAATACACATAAGACTACAAACACCTGGAAAGGCACCGAAAAGTTTACATCCGTTTCGGCGTATTTTTGCACTGTCACTATCATACATTTAATATCTTTTAAAAACATTATTAAAAGCTAAATGAAAATATTTTTGCCTTAAAGGTTGCATAAGGAGTCTCTTATAAGTATACCACTTGAACCAAAGTTTCTAGCTGGCCTTACGTGAGAATTATTATCTGCTTTAGTTTGACTATATGAGAAAATATATAAATGCCTGTGTATTTATTCTCCACCAGAAAAGGGTCTTTTGAAAGAGCTATATGCTTTAGCAACTGTATCATTATTACGTCACTATTTTGTTTACAGTAGTCGGATCGTCAAGCGTATAAGAAGGCTGTTTTTGTTGCCTTTCGATGTCATTTAACGAAGGGCGAAATGAAATGTTAAGAGATATGGAAAATTTACACGCGCGAAATCGCAAACTGATATACAATACCCACACACACGCACACACGCACGCAAGCACGCTTGCTCATATATATATATATATATATGTGTGTGTGTGTGTGTGTGTGTACACACACACATATATACATATATATGTGTGTGTGTGTGTGTGTACACATATATACATAAAGGAAGCTAATTGGATTTAAAAAAAATTCTCAATCATTTATCTTTAGTTTCCACCCGTTCACAAAGGCCAATGCTTGAAAGTATAGGCATTGTGTATGCTAATGCAATAAAATCTTCAAGGGAAAACGCTATTTCGAAATTAACCTTGAAAGGTGCAATATAATAACTAAAACATAATAAATCACCCTAAAAATACAATTAATAGTCCATTTAGATTGCGCTTTCGAATGTAAAACTAAAAAATCAATTCACAACAACGTAAAATAACGAAGAACAGAGGTGTGTGAATTTTTGCTGCTTTGAAGAAAGCTATAAATTTTAAGAGATGGTACTACTAACCCAATATAAAGCTTTGTTTGGTAAGAACTCTTTTTGGACCGACAATTTTCTGTGTTTTTATTGCTGGGAAGACATTTGTAATAAATACTAATAACAACAGATATTCAGCCTCAAACACGGTTTATTCTTCACTTAAAAAGCGACACGTACAAGCCCTTCCCTGCTGAGATCTATGTACAAGCCGAGGGACGTTGCGTCCCTGACATACTGAATAATAAATATTAATGGTACCTCAGAGCTAGTAGACGAAAAGCTGTTCCAGTTTTCCATCGTGGATATTTTTCTTCTTTATAAAGCATTCATTCCTTTCACTATTCCGTCGTACCTGTTAAAAAATAATTAAAAAGTTACAAATTGTTTTCCCAAGTGCTATTTAATTAGTGCCAAATGTATTAACACAATTGTTTGAATGTTTTTTACTTACTGTATGTTCAGTAAAAACGTCATGTAAAAACTATCAAATACCAGTATAAGTTTGTATTGTATGAAAAAATTTTTGAATTAAAAATTTAATCTGAACTGGAAATGGTCTATAACAATTTGGAAATAAAATAAAGATTAAAAAAAGTTGACCCTTTGGTCAGCTTTTTTCTCCAATAAGACACGGACACCAAATGTTCCGTACCTTCTATATTTAATTGAACAACTTAATTTTGCAGCTCATCAAGAATAATTGAACAAAACTTGTTATTTGTGATGTTTAAATTTATCAGGATTTTTATAGAATAATTTTTTTCCATGTAACTTCTTATTGTCTTATTTTTTTTTGGGAAACTTAAAATTTTGCTTTAAAAGATTTAAGTAAATAATTTTAAATCTGTTGGCTTTCCAACTTGGGAGATGTAGGAATAAAGGTTTGAAATCTTTTTAATTACACTTTTGCTAATATACAAGAAAAACTACACAACTTAAAATTAGAATGATGATTGTCCTAAAAGGTGTCCATTTATTAATGTCATGGTAAAAAAAACTAAATTTTTGGATGCTCCTATTTTTGACATACCAGAAACTGTAGAGATTTTTAAGATTACAATGCTAGATTTAGGCGTGGACTATATATATAATTAGGCCAATTTCAGAGGAATTTCGACGGGTTTGTGGTCTCTAACAAAAAAAACCAAGTCTCACCATGAACATTTTTCAACATTTTGGTAGAGAATCTTAATAACATGTACAACGTGCAGTAATTTTCTTATATTTCTCTCGCGTTTATTTTAATCAATTTGATATTTCAATTTCCTTGACTGATTTTCTTTAAGTTACGTAGGAAAAATTATAATTTTACAAAATATACCATCCCTATAATTTGGTTTATTTAATAGTTTTTGCAATGAATGTAATATCTTAAATAGAATAATGCGTAAATTAGAATGGTAAATAGCTCCATAAAAATATACAATGGAGGAAAGCCTTATGAACGGGATAGTGGGTTATTTTAGAGTGAACCTCTTCTTATAATTTTCATGGAATGAAAGTTATTTTGGAATATAAAATATATTTACAGTCTTATTTCTTATTATTTATTCAAATATTCTTTTTAATCTTATTTCAGGATTGGTTTATGTTACATAGAGAAGGAGCTTCATTTTAAATTTATATATATAGAGAAGGAGCTTCATTTTAAATGGGTCACTTTCGTTTATTAAACAAAAAGAAATGAAAAATATTATTTGCGGCTTAATTTTGAATGTACATGAATTTATTATACTAAATCAATTATCGCAAAGCATTTGTATATTTTATTTTGATAATATCAAATATTAATTATATGAAGGACATGTAGAAACTTAATTATGATAAAAAGTTAAATATTTAATTCCTAGTTTATATTATATCTTGCGATAAATGTCATAACCGTACAATATTTAGGATACACGTTTTAGGATTGTACAATATTTTAAGATTTATTTAAAAACTACCCTGATTAAAACAATTTGTTTATTAAACAATTTTTTCAATAGTCTGAATTTATATTACTTAACATTTCACTTTTGTGAGTATGCCTGGGACATGTGATATACTTATTAGGTATTATTATAAAAATTTTAATTTAAAAGTCAATGATATGCTTTCTCTTACTAATAATAACATTCAAAAATAACTGATGAACGAAAGTTTGTAAAACAATAAAATATAAATTCTATTGAAGCTTTAGTCGAGATGTTTTATTTAAATAGGTAATAAACGATGGACAATTCTGAGGTTTTAAAGGACAAATTTACGAAAAGAACGGAATAAATATAAGATAAATTTCAGCATCGAGGCTAAGTGAACATTTTTTTACAAGTAATTCTGCATTGTGTATCTTTTTATTAAACGCTTATTTCAATATAATATTCTTTTTTCCTTTCGACTGTTTTATATTAAAAGAAATAACTGTAATTTGACCGTTTCATATTAAAAGAAATACATGTAATTTGATCTTGATTTGTAAAGTCTTGCTAGAAGATATTTCAAGCCGCAAAAACGGAGTTTCTATCTTATCTGGTCAGAAATTTTTAAATAGTCATACCGATATATGACAGAGATGACATTTTCATCAATAGTGCCAAATGCAATTTATACTATATATATATATATATATATATATATATATATATATATATATATATATATACATACATATATATATATATATATATATATATATATATATATATATATATAGTATAAATTTCATTTGACACTAGTGATGTAAGTGGCGCTGAGGAATGATTGCAAGCTGTTGGTGTTGACATCAGTACGAAAAACCCGTAAAGCATCATCGACAATGGATGAATTAAATTGACATGTGAATGAAATCTGCACTTGTGTTCTGCAATTGCCAATTTTAGAAGTGGAAAACGATAAAACATTGTAATAAATAAGGGGGTAGAGCTGATGTGCGTACATAGAGGATACGATCTTACGCATTCGTCAATAGCAAACTTTATATAAAATTTTTAAAGCCACATACAAGTGCGTACTTTTCTGGCATTCAATTCCGATCGGCCAGTCTATATTGACAGTGCGGAGCGAACACACTCGGTAAGCAGTATTTCAATATAATAACAGTCGTTATATACAGAACATAACGAATTATTAATAAAGTACATTTAAAATTATACATGATTACTTTGCAGCAATTTTGTGATGAAATAACACAAAATGTGCACAAGAATTTGAGAATACTGAGACACATGGCGAATTTATATAAAGGAAATTAAAAAAAATTATGAGCATAACAACGCTGAATAAAGGTACGATGAATAACGCATGACGAATCCCAAAAATGTCACCAACCACCGCTAAATGAAATAGGTTTTATAGGGAGCGCAAAAAATATGAGGGCGAAAATCCCGTTCGGTTTAATATAAG
Organism: Druceiella hillmani; assembly: GCA_039881145.1. Lineage (NCBI taxonomy): Eukaryota > Metazoa > Arthropoda > Insecta > Lepidoptera > Hepialidae > Druceiella > Druceiella hillmani. The sequence continues at coordinate 891,060 of JAYKKI010000032.1, read as the reverse complement.
ATCGGACGAGATAACCTTGATGTTGAGAATTATGAAAATTTTGATAAGGGAACTGATATTTTCTTTTTACTCTTTCTAACCACAGACCACTCATTTTTAATTTTTGGGTGTGTCCTACCATAACTTACTCCATTTTAAAGGTTCTATACGTTAAAAGCAAAAAAATAGAAACCTTGTAAGATTACCTAAACGTCTATTCGTCTGTCAAAGGCATTATCTCGGAAACTTTTTGATGTAGAAACCGAAAATTGGCATGTGTTGAAGTATATTAACTCGCGTATATCTAAATAAATAATATTCGCTTATTATAATATTCACTTATTTTTTTAAAAATTTTATGTCCCATGAAGCATCGTTAAAATACTACTTAGTCTGGCTCTTATATACATTTTTTTTAAATGTATTATACATAGAAATCTTAGAAAAATAAAAATCTTAGAAAAAAATTCATATACAAAAATCACACCGCTGAAAAGAAGAGCTCGAACATAAATATGGAATATATCTATATAGTAAATAGATTAAATCATTTTAATCTTAAAAGCAATTGTCTTGATTTTAAGAATGTTTCATGGAATTATACCAAATAGTTTTTCTTTTATTAAGTGTGCAAAACCACGAGTCAAACGAGGAAAAACCTTTAGTAATATAATATTCAAAAATATAAATTTTTACAACGTATTTTCTTATATTTCTTTCAGTAGCTTAATAATACAGTAAATATTCAAATTATATTTTCCCACCTTGTAGAGGATCTGATAGGAGATGGTCACACGCAACTCAAACAAAAACCATAATTTTAAAACTTAGTATTTCATAAACCTATCCCGGCATTGAAAAAGTGTTTACGATGTAGCCCTAATATTTTTAATACATTTATTCAACGATATGCTATAGAATAGTATATGCGAATAAAAAAAATCACCATCAACTTTATGTGTAGTAGATGTACTGTAAATACATTATTTTGAAAGATCTTACTTCATAATTTTGTAGCCGTTAGGAATATGAATAACCATCCAAACTTCTACCCGCAGACGGATGAAAAGACTGATATTGTAAAACACGGGATATATAAAGTTTCTTAGTTTAGCTACGAAATCCTAAAAATAAGGAATCCTAATCAGATAACTCACGTGTCCATTCGGCCGCCTCTCGCACGTCTTTCTCAGAATATAATTGATGTAAACGAGTTTAAGTATAGAAACGTTTTGAGTAATATATCTCAATAACCGAAGTATAAGGAAATGTTAAGGAGAGAATGAAGAACAAAATAAATTACTTCATTAGGTATGAGAGTATGAACGTTAATATGCACATATACCTATATTGCAACTCGAAAATATTATTGTAACCTTACAAATAATTGCCTTGATTTTTAACACTTTTTTTTCAAATTACACCATACTTTTTTTTTTATTTGCCATTTTTTCTTTTTAAAGCCATGGGTTGAAACAATTGTCCCTACTAACATGAAATTATTGAAACCTGCAAAGTTTATTTGATTGTTTACCTTTATTTCATGTTTGAAAAATGCAACTTTCAATGCAATTTTGAATGTATCCTAGAATAATAGATATACTATATATAACTACGGTATCGGTTACAATAATAGAACAGTAAATTACGTCAAAACACGACATATTATAACAAAAGTTGCCAAAGCCATAAGAAAAGTTTATGACGATATATACCAACATTCGTCAGGCAACATATAATAAGCGTTTTCATAATAAATAAACTATTATCGTTGGATATCATGGGTAACTTACAATAAAATAACTTTAGTAAAACGCGTTAATATAATATTTTTTATTATATATATTATATATTTTTATTATATTCATTATTACCTATAAATATATATTTTCGTCGATAGTAATTTTCTAATTGGCTAAGGAATCAAATTATCATCATTAAATAGAATTTTTTATATGGCTACCATTTTGAAATTTCACAAATACATATAACCTTCTTTATTTTCAGGAACTCTTTGTGATGAGCTATTGAATATTTCCAGGTATCTCGAATGAAACGATGGGACGTGCCGCAACTCGGTTCCGGCAACAGCATTCAATAAGACATTCAATCAGAATTCGTTTACGCATAGAGTAATTTATTTCTATCGGATAATATTGACTGTATTCATTCAGGTGAATTGTGCTATAATATTTATTAATATGAAGAAAATATTTTGACTACTAAGTAGAAGAATATTCGTTACAAATTTTTTCACTAAATATTAAAATCCGACAATACGACAGACGTCGAGGTAATGCTAAAATTGCCTCCCTTACTTAATTCTTTTTTAAGGAATATTTAAAATGGTTAAAATTACTTAAAACAAGTCCCGCAGTTCAATTTGTTTTTCACTCAATACAGAAATTAATATCTTGTAAATTCAAGTTACATGGATTTTCGAAAAAAATTCAATTACAGTCTATATTAATTATAGAATTGAACTCATTAAATTTTCCTGACTTTTTTTATGTATATAAATGAAATAAACTTTCATAGAACAAAAGACTAAAATAGAACCATCCTAACACAATTTGTAAATCCGTGGAAAAGGGTAAAAATTTTATGAAAAATGCAATTGAAATTATTACACGTGATTGAATTAATACTTTGAAGAGATATAAACACCATAAATCATGGATTCGTACGTTCTTTGTGTTGTGATATGAACGTTTTCTTTATTTTTATTAACACATTATCAATCGTACCACATTTACCTAAATGATCCGTTAATTTTTATCAGCAATTCCTTTTTTACCGAGATTTTTAAATCATTCAGAGATTATTTTGCACATTCTAATCAGACATGCTTCTGTAGGATTCGTAAAGTATATTACAGGAAAAGTAAGTTTGACAGTTGTAAATATTATTTATCCAATGGTGATATATATTCTAGCACATTGACTAAACCATTTTCCCGAAAAAATGTTGCAGTTAATATTTCTAGTGATTTATTTGGTGTATTGACGGCTGTTTGTAGTGCTATTTATAGTGAACTATTTGACGAATAGACAACTATTAGTCAAAATAAGATTAAATGAAAACCTGTCTGCTTAATAGTGATTTATCATCCTTAAGGTAACTGATAATAATTAATAGTTATTAAAATACGTTGGACAGTTATATCTTACTCAAAACTCAGTAATTATTTTACTTTCATAGCAGTTTGCTGCATTATCTTGCTTTCATAGCAGTTACTGGCTGTACTTAATCATAATCCAAATATTAATAATAGCGCTCTTGCCAATATTGAAGGAGTAAACCTTTTCAGAAAGTTGATCAGCCTGAAAAATAGCCTGACCAATTAATCAAACCTTTTTAAGTAGCTAATTGACTTTAGGTGTTAAGTATCTTAACATCTTTAGTATATCTTCATAATAGTTAAAAACAATTTTTCGACAGTTATAAAGTTAAATCGACACGCGCCACGTTAAAATTTTACTTAAAAGTATGAATGGAATGAATTATTTGAGTTAATATTAATCAATTAAATATGTTATATAAGGTAAGGTCGACCTTGTCTTAATATTGTCGCTATCAAATTGATTCATCGTGTTAGAGTTGACTTAATTTCGATACAACATTAAATTACTGTATGTTCTCTTAGCAGTAGAAACATTTTCTTTCCAAAAGTGGTTTCGAGTAAATGAAATATTTCCCTCATTTTCATTGAAATTATTATCTTTCAATTCGCCTTTAATATTTAAAGTTTTAATTTTGTATTTGATATAAATTCAGTTGAAGACACTTGCATTAACAAAAAAAAAATCAATTACCGTGTGGTTACTTGTTTCATAAACTTGTTCGTATCTAATATTTATGATAATGAAAAGAACTATTCATCATTATTGACTGGTTCTGTTTTTCCTAAGACACGAGTTTATTTATATACTTAATTTTTTGGCTATATTTCGGAGAATCGCAAAGTGAGTCATGTGGGGAGGAAATAAATTGAAATAAGTGGAACAATTTTGGCAATAGGCCCTTGTTACAAAATTATTTACTTAATATAATTACTACAAATTAACCCATAAATTATGTAATAAAATGTATTAAGCCGTTCTTGTCTAATGTAAGTTAAGTCTGACAATAGGTGATATTCTATACAATCTTGTTTCTTTAAAAAACTTTATTCCAGGAGAAAAATGTTCAGGATATGGATGATATGGTTTTTATAATATACTAGCTAGGCCTAAGATTTTATCCGCCTGTAATTAGGAAAAACAAATTGTTTTCGTTTATCTCTTATATATTATCTAAAATTTGGTAATAGCATATATTCAATACTGTTACCAAATTTTATTAAAATCGGTTCAGTAGATTTTGCGTGACGCAAATTAAGATTCAGACAGAAAAAAGTTCTAAAAAAAATGTTTCTGTTTTCTATTATCATTTCATATGCCAAATCAAACACTTTTTCTAAGTATTTTCAATACACAAAATTCATTCTTACGTTTTTATTACATATATTTATTGACTTTTACTTTAGATTTAATCCAATTTGAATCAATTAATTTTTTTTTGTCATGAGAAGCATAGATATAACAGTCTGATATGCGAAATTAATGTATTTCCTATATTGTTCACGTGTCACATTCACGTGTCATTGAAATAAATATCTTTTTAACTAATTTGATTTTGATTATATTTTAAATGAGTATTAGGTTTGTATTTAATAAACCCGTCATCTCTATACACAAACTTTTCAACTTTTTACATGTAGTCAATAAAATCAATCGTTAAATAAAGCATCGTTCATTTCTAACATTTGTCGCCAACGTGTGGGTAGAGCTAAAGTTCCATCTTTGTAGAAATCTTTGAGCAATTGACTGAATTACGAGTGAAGCTTGATTATGATATGACTTTCATCTTTAAATTTTCTATCACGTAAATTTTTAGACAGAGAACGAAACAGATGGTAATTAGATGGTGAAAGTAGCACATTCCATCCAAGTGAAAGTAGTTTTCCACGCGTTACTTTGCTACGTCGGGTCGAGCATTGTTCTGTAAAAAAAAACTTTGTTTTGATTTCAAAGAACTGTAGTTTTGACTTTGCTCAGTTGTTTACAATCACTATCGTTGGTACGATGAGAACTAGGTAGCTCCAAGTACATATTAGCTCTCGTATGTAGTTGAAATGGTGTTAGCTCATATGGTAGCCAAACGGAATATTTCTACTTCGTTCTCAAAGCACAAAATTGTTTTTCGATTACAGTTTAAGAGCATAAAAATAGCTCTACCAAACAGTGCAAACTTAATATAGGATCTGTTTCTAAGACATTTAAATGTTTCTAAATCAATTTTCGGAGGTCGCTGTGGATGGGTTAATTGGAGAGATAAAAATTCCGTTTTTATATCTTTGGATCCGGTGATTGGCTGTATCGTAAATGGATATACCTTCACCCATCTTTGCACATATATTGTGTGTATGTTTCGCTGGTTTTTCGCTCTAAACGATACTCATAAATAAAGAGTCCTGTAAATTAACTTCTAAACACTTCAATTCTTAATTTATTTTTTAACTCGTTGATTACACGATTGCAAATTGAACAAAAGTTCAGATGCCGCACTCTTTATATATCCCACAAGATATATTCTAGAAGCTTCTATAACATTCCAGAAATCGGTCGGAAAAAGTAGCGAAGTTGCCAATCTAATAATATATGATAAAATAAGGTTTTATAGTTACATAAGGAGGCTAGGTTTACCATCGACAATAGTGTATCATAAAAAGAACAATCCCACTTCCAGACATATTTTGTTAACATTTGGTTTGAATTGATGTACCTAGTTATGATCTTACTTAGTCGCGATTTATTGCAAATTATCATTTATCCACTTTTACATAATGTAACACCAATTTTGCCATTTAAGTCCGATTGGTAAAACCATCTAAACCGTCTAAAACGAATAATTTATCTAAAAAAGCAGACATCGACCTAAAATCTTTTATTGAATTGCATAGGGAACGTTTTTATGAATGGAAAGGGGTAAATGTGTTCAGCGGTGGCTTATTGGTATTCCCGGTAACGGTCGTGCGAAATCACTTCATTTCGGCTAAAACTCAAGCCACGCTCCATCAGTTCTTAGTGAGGACAGTTTATCAAAAAAGGGCGTCTTACCGTAGGTGAGAGAGCCGTAAAGGAATTTGTCCAGTCTATTTATGAAAATCGAATCTTTAGTTCCACGGTTAATGTAGTTTGTGTCAAAGGCTTGTTATATATATATATATATATATATATATATATATATATATATATATATATATATATATATAAATATCCATGTATACATTTATAGTGTTTAATTTATATGCTTACTGGTATTTTTATACTATTTTATCACATTACTCTGTCATTATCGTTTAAAACGTTTAATGTCTTAATCAGTAATTTTATATCTAAATAATTAGTATATAATGTATTTGAAACAGCGACGTTGATAAAAGTCTACATGTAATTGTTCTGTATATTTTTAAATGTGAATCTCATAAAAAATTATGGTACGAAAAGGTCCAAGCTCCTTATCGCTAAGTAAGTCACAAAAAATGGCGAATTAAAAACAAATAAATCGGTACAGAGCTTTAAAAGCTAAGTGTAGATGATTAAGTTAGAGCTTTTTATGTTTAGATCTGCTGAAAATTTTACTTGATGGCTTTAAATAGTTTTCAGAGCGGAAGCGGAAGCGGAAGCGGGAGCGGGAGCGAGAGCGGGAGTGGGAGCGGGAGCGGAATCGAGAGCGGGAGCGGGAGCGGGAGCGGGAGCGGGAGCGGGAGCGGAAGCGGAAGCGGAAGGGAAAGGGGAAGGGGAACTCGAAAGACACCGAGCGTCGCTCGGTCACCTAGTACTATATACATACACACACACACACACATACATATATATATATATATATATATATATATATATATATACACATATATATATTCACATAAAACATTAGGTCAACTAATTATGAAATACTAATTATAAAATTATTAAGAGTTTTTAATTTTAAAAAGTCTTAATCATTTTATGTTATTTTTAATATTACAATCAGTTTGAAATTTCAAAATACAGTATTAAGTTTTCACTTCTGTAAACAGTCCTCATGACTGCTTTCGATTTTTTTTTTAAATTATTTGTATTTTACTTACTGTGTACGCGTGTTTAAAAAACTAGGTTTTTTGAAACGGTTGGCAAAATTTGCAATAGGCGTTACACGTTGCCAAACTGATATTTAGTGTAAAGATTATAGGAGGGTGTTAATTTTCTTCTATTCTTGATTTCTATACATGTCGTAACGAAGATATGAGCTATCTTCCATTACGTCTTTCCTGTATTGTGAGTCTTTTTAACTTAATATTTTATTACGAAGACAAACGTTTTAACTATTTCATTACAGGTTTCCAAACCGTAATCAGTGCGTATACATTTTTGTCTCCACAAACGGTCGATATAAAACTTACACTTTTTTGGAATAGGCATAAATTATAATAATAAATTATAATAATCGTAATTAATAACTGGATATTCAATATATATTTGTGTGCAAGGTAGTCATCACCAAATATCGACCGCACTACTTGGCATTGCATATTTTACCTGAAGCGCTTCCTAGCTATTTTAATACTCCCATAACTCAGCGCCAGAGACTATTGGAATTCTCACTTCTAGCAAGTGATGCTCAAAGTTACCCTGAGAAGAAACTCCAATTGTTTTATAGATCTTATTACATGAGAAATAAATGAGATAGCAGCCACATTCAATGTACGCAAAACCGTAACTCATTCTTCTACGTTTCTCTAGAATATATTGGTTCTTTATATCTCAGTTGTTATTTTAAAGTACTTCGCCACTTCTAAAAGTAATGGTTTTGGTGATATTATATTTTTTGAAATATGTTTCATTGCAGGTCCTTTGCAATGACAAATAATCTATATCTTTGAGTTCACCTTATGAAATTTTACAGGCAAAAATATTATAGATCATGCTTTCACAACTGGTAATAAAACACTATGAAACTGTTGCTTGACTTCATAAGATATGCAAAAAATCTATAAATACTCATTTCATCACATAAAGAACAAATTGTTGTATACCTAGACATCCGTTACCTTTAGTTTTGTTTAAAAAATGTTTAACAAGCCAGACTTGGAATTTATGTACGTATAATTCAATGTCTTGTTTATTTAAAAATTTAAATTCCTCATCTAAATCATTTGTTAGGTGTCTCATAGAAAGTAAAACTTAGCTAAATTCGTCTGAAATTTTAGTTTATCAGTTTATCAGTTTATCAGCTCTTAAACTTATTCCAGTCTTATATTGAAAACAAATACGGTGTTAAAAGTTTGATAATCTCAATTGCGATTTATAACAATGAATTTTAATCAGCCATTCCATCCTATTTCCATAATGTTGAAAATATATTGATTTTTACCGAATACGTACAGTAACATTTTACTAAATAAATTTTGTATTCGTTGATAAGTTTGAATGCCTCGTAGGGCGTGAATGTTCACAGCATTGGGTTTTTTATTCTAAATATTCCAAAAAATATCGCACCTACAATAAAGTAGCAAAGGTAAAAATAAGTTTTGCGTCATTGTAAAAAAAAACATTTCAAAAATTTAATATGTGTGATATCCACCCTGTGGGATATTTAATGAAAGCTAATTATTTAGTGAATTCAATTACATAAACTATATATCAATTTACTAAATTTTGAAATAAAAAACCGTGCAGATCGCTTGCCTCATACTATTATTACCAAGAATTAAATAAACAGAGAAGGCTTAAGAAGACTATATAAAATCTATATTGTATATATTGGAAGAAAATTATTGAAAAGTGTATTAGTTTATAAATAACTTCTTTATTTACATATAAAAACAATCAACGTATTTAATACGGCCACAGTCCGGTAATATACTTGAGTACCCTATATATGAATTTGTAGAAGAAATTTAAATATTTGTATTTGAAATTCAACCATATATTAAGTATTACAATTGTACTAGAACGAAATTCTCATTGCACAGGACCTTATTTGCACTTTTCCTTCTTTTTTTCTAAATCAGGTTAAGTTACCTTTATTCATAGTTAATTAGTAAAAATTCACCAATTCTCTAAGTACATAGCCAAGCGCGTTCTAACGCACGCACTCATTCTTACTGCACGCACGTCCGAGACGATTTTTTAAATTTTTAACACCTTTATGCATGTAAAATACCATATCGTGAGAGCTTCAAACTGAAAAGGTACATGGTTTTTAAAGCATTTTTGTGTATCGGCGAATGAAAATTAATAATAAATATCAATCTAAACTCATGAAATTTCCAGGATAAAGACACGTGTTTCCTTGATAACATTCTTATGAACAAAACTCACTTTCAATAGTCATAAAGTAAGCCCTTTTCAATTATTTAACTTGTTTGCTTGGGAATTTTACATTTATAATCTTTCAGTGAAACGCGACTGTTATTTTTTTTTTAAATTAAATATTTATAATTCATTACATACGAATCTTAAGAAGTATACAACAGCAATTAAATATGAAGATACGTTAAATATTTTTTCTTCTATCAATGCATAAAATGTTTTCTTCCATTACCTATGGTTTTATTTGCAAATAATCCCTAAAATTACGTTTAATTCTAATTTTAAATCTTACATTAATACTGAAAATAAATATGAGTGCTTATAAGTACATGCACAGACTTTATGAATCGGTTAAACGATTTATGATTATTTTTAATTTAATGAGAAAAGGAAACCGTGAATAAGTATCTTAAATGGTTAGAAGTATTATGCATATTGATTTAGCAAATATGAAAATAAGTAAGGAAAAATAAGTATATCTGGAAGGATATATACAATATCGGAGTGAATCATGATTCAATCCGAACACGCGCTCAGTAGGTAGGCGCAGCTGTGGTCGCGATCGCATTAGTCATAATTATTATATTAGCACTGACTTGTTACATTTTGGTGGGTTTGGGTAAAATTGTGAGTAAATCAGAGTGGGCTTTCAGAGTACATGTGTAATTATATTGATAACAAATCTTTACTTAGCAATAGTATTGATTAAAGATGGGATTGTCACTTCAGCTGATTTTAATCAATCAATTTGCTAATTTGCTAGTGAAAAAGTTTATTCGCTATCCGCGAACTTCGCTATACGAAAACTTATTGAATTTTGAAAATTCTTCGGTATCTAGGGAAAATGGTTCATAACGTCATCGCCTCGAAATTCAAAAATCAAAATTACCGCGATAGCTTTATTTCAGCAAAATTCACTTGAAACCAATTTAGTGCTTGCCAAAACTTGAACCATGATTGGATTAAAAAAAATATTATTGCTACTTGCCCAACATATTTTTTAATTACCTTGTTTACTTAGTGGTTTTTAATTTCTTTTCGTTTTTTATTTATTTATTGTATAAGCTTTATTATAAAGCCACCGGAAAGAAATGATCTTGCAGATGATACTTCAAAACAAAGTATCAGAAATATTGAAGTTATTCTCTACTCCTATGAAATCCAGCAGAGTGTGAAAGAAAATATTGGACCACTCAACAGGATGTGAGCAAAAATATTTTAGTTGAATTTTATGAGTAGAAGCCATTACGTTTAAAATGTATAGTTTTTTAATTTTTCTGCAAAATGTAAAAAAAATTAAGTCATTCATATGAAGTATCTGTTTGTAAAATTGCTTGTGATTAGGGGTAAAGTAGGTTGTAGAAAAATTCGGGCTTTCTAGGACAGACGAAAGTTTGAATATCAATGAAAGAATTATAAGGCTTTTTAGTTTCACCATGGAAACAAAATAGAAATACATTTTCAGGTTAATCTGTTGATGTACCCAACACAAAATATTTCTGACTCTTACAAAAGCATTATAACATTAATACAATTAGGAAATTAAATATGAAAGATGAATAAAATAAAGTATTTAAAAAAAATTATTTTCGACATATAAGTTTTTGAAACATTTTTCTGGTATTGAAAAACATTGATATAAAAATTAAAAAAATAACGTGGTTACATTTTTATAATTTGTTATACCTCCATTCTAGTAGGACAATCGATTAATTGAAAAATGGCGGTAGCAAAGCTGGTTATATACATAGATCTTTATTAGTATTAGTAAGCTGAGTGCGTTTCTTACTCAAATTGTGTCTGTAATAGTTAAATTATATGAAAATTGTTATGATATGTTTAGAGACAACGCCAAATAATGGGACCAAAATTATATAACTGCGATTTTTGATTATTACATCCTACACCGTACACCTTCGAACTTACATACGCCATACCACAAAACAAAATTTTTAAAGTGAATGGCAATTTTTATCGAGTTTTAAATATAATAAACCATATATGAAGTTTGGAATTTGTTTTCTTAAATGACGACATACATTTTATACGGATTACCCCAAATAATAACCTCGCTATGGCACTGCAGCCGCAGCGCGCTGGGCTGTAATAATTTATACATTTTATCTCCTCTTGAGCGTGGAGAACAAAAGCTTCAGACGAATAAACTGTACGTGGTAATAGTACGTTAATTAAACGAGCTTTGCAAACAATTTGTTTTCATATAACTACTTCTTTTATTTTAAATTGTCGTTGAGCAGTTAATTATTTCGTAAAAATGACACTTTCCATTTTGTTGTAAAGTAAAATTCATTAAACACGGGCGAATTACAAAGCACCAATACTTGTCATATTTTTTTTCCACTTAAGAATTATTATAAATGATTGCCATTATTAGAGTCTTTGCTCATTTCGAATTCAGCAAATCATAACATCAACATCATAACATTTCAATTCATTATGACGTAGATGATTTTTTAAACCTTGTTGAAGGTTATTTTTTTAAAATATCTTAAGTCTAAAGTGCCATTATTTGCAACTCTTATAAGAAGACCGATATTTACTCTGGAGTAAACCGAGAAAGTGAGCAATGAAAAATAATTGTTAAATTATAGACCTTAATTGTTATTTTGAAAGGAATGCAGTTAATTTTTCATTATTTAGAATCTCACATTAATACGTGTTTTAATATATTTTATTTGAAACGAAGTTTTGACTCCTTTTTCTTATTTTTTTATTTTAATAAGCTTGTATAAAATTTACATAAGACCATGACATTTTTCACATTTATCTTAAAATATTAAATCTAGGTTTGAAGAAATAATATTAATTTTCGAAAATAAATTCAAAAATATTTAATTTTTCTCAATATTTTACACCTGCAATATTTTTCATCGGGATTCATAAGTCAACATTTCAGAAAGAAACTATTAGAGGTTATCATTTTGACAGTATTTTTATGTGTCGATCATTGCAATTTAACTACGAAATAGTTGACCTCAGATTATTTAATTCACTAAAAGGATCGGTTTGCTAGTTCCCTTGCAGTTTTAAATGTAAAAGGGAAGAACGACAAATAATAAAAAAATAATGGTCCAGTAAATAAACAGGATACTATAGCGTCCTTTTTCTTGCATTGATTATATTTTAAATAATTGAAAATCTATGTAAAATACTCCTCTATATTTTCAATCATTGTGTTTTGAATCCATATATGTAACCACTTGTAAATGTCTAATAAATTTTGCGTGGATGTAGAACCATATATTACACGTGGAGTCAATTTACAATTTACAATTACATTCGAAGAACATTTAAAGTACAGTAAAAAGTCAACAATGTGGATAGGAAATATCCGGTATATATTAAATATCGATAATATTTCTAATGAAATAATTGGTCTATCCTTTATATAATTATTTTTAAAGTAAAATTTATTCAAGATCAATAAGCATAAATAAAAAATAAAACCGTTATAAAATGTATTACGGCTCTCAGCAGAAAATATACCTTATTGCCGTGAGATTACCAAAACGCACTAAGTATGGTTGGGCGTATAATATTATTATAACGAATATTTAGAAAAAATTGGAATAAGAATACATGGTGGATAGCAATCACGCTACATTATTATGAAGAATAAAGTAAGAGCAGTGAAAATTAACTAGTCTATAAGTAAGGCTAATTTTATATATTAACACAAATAATTGTACATAGAAACTGAGTTTTCGATAATACAAGAATGAGATGAAAACAAAATTTAATTTTTTGTATATGCTTATTAAAGTTGAATTATTTTACAAAATGTCAAAGTATAACGCGAAAGGATGGAAATTTGGATATTTATAAATATAATTATGAATACTTAAAAACCACATTCTGAAGTTGTTTAACCATCGTTAAGGTATGAATACAAAACGACGGAAAAAGAACATTTGTGGGTGAGGTGAACAGTAAAAAGAATCATAAAAAATCAAGAATGATATGAACAAAAACAATATTTCCTAAAACATTTCCATAAAGAGGTACAAAAATAGAAAGCTTGTATGAAATAAGGCAATTATATGAAAGAGTGAGAAGTAATAAACATATTAGAGTAAGAGGTACATAGCTTTCCGTTGTTAATAATAATGTAACCAAGATAAGCAGAAGATGTCATGGCGTAGGTAAAGAAAGAGAGGTAAATAAATTTTCCTTAAACAAAATTGCGGCTAATTCAAGCAGTAATACCTATATCAAAATTATAGTTTCGTAACGATTAATACCGAAAAAAAGATATCTTTTATGGCTTTGTAAATACGTACTAATAAAATAAGCACAATGTGAATGTGTGACAACAAAATTTTCAGTATACAAATAAATTTACATATAAGGTCAATAACAACGATACAACGCTTATATTTTTTATCCTTTAATAGGTTAAAATTGATGAAATTGTTTTGGAACTTGCTTCAAACAACAGGCAAGTAAACGTGTTCACACGAATATACTTTGTTTCATGACACTCATAATGTTTTTACATTGGTATACTCGTAAATTCTCTACTGGTGCTTTAGAATGGAAATGGAGAATCCATTTCATCTTTCCATTTTAAAGCACCAACAGAAACTATAATGTTGGATTATAATTTAAGAAGTTACAATACAGATCTTTAAAGAATTGAGGAAGAAGTTAGAACAGAAAGTCGTTTTTAAAAGCCCTCAAAAATCAAGCAGAGGGTAAATTTTATTTTAACGATTATGTTAAAAAAAACGGAAAATTGCGTGAATTTATATGGAATTAAAGCATAAACTCTAAAAAAAAGAATTTGCCTAACATAATCCATCTTCAAAGCCGTACGAGTTATCCACAATGCTAAATCATTCTTTTTAAGACCATACTTTAATTTGTTTTATTTAGCTGAGTTTTAATGGGTTAAGCAAGATTTTTTCTTCACACCAAATATTTCTAAATACGTCCATGTTACTTTTACCTGAATAAATGAAAACACGCTCGCCCTTTTATCTGCCAACCCCATGCAACGTGTCGTCCTCGACATGTTGCATGCAGACGGTCATTGTCCTCGCTCTGAAGCATGCTATTGATTCACTGGAAAGGTACAATTTCGCTTGCTTTAATATTCATTACCCCGCCAAAGTGCTCGTAAATTATTCCTATGGAGTGGGAATAACGAGTTGTAACTTGTATGGACCATAATTGTCAGACCGCCACATAACACAATTTCAATATGAATTATCCTAGGTTTCATATATTTAGATAGTTACGGGAATATTTTATGAAATTATGGGTCTTCTCTTATGAAACTCACCCAGAATACTTATATTTAAATATCAAAGTAATCGTGAATTTGAAATATTTTCTATGAGCAAAAATATGCTACAAGGGTTTAAAAAATTGTTTCGTTTAGTTTGAATTCTGCTATTTAATTATTCCGCCACATTTATATCGACATCGGATAATGCGTTGTTACGAGTAATTAGAGTTTTGGCAAGTGTACGTATTTATTTGAAAGGAGTTATCGGGTAAACGACATTTGTTTTTAAATACGTGTTATCAATAATTGTTTATGTCGTGATCTATACACTGCATTAAGAAAAAAACATTTTGTGTTTACATACACCTTCTTCTCCAGCACAAAATTAATTCTAGGCACGGCTAGGTGAATTAGTTTGTCTCATCAAGTCCTATCAGGCTAAAATACTTTTTATCATGTTTACTTTTAAAATGTCTCTTCAGTGCAGTTAAGTCAATTGGTAGGAGGCCATTTCTCTATATTTTAAATAAATGTTGTTTTGGTAATATAATGTTTTTAATTGACTGTATTATCTTACCTCCAAAAAGATATTCAAACCACTTTATTCTACGCTTTTATAACTTTAACGATGTTTGGCTATGTGGGTGTTTGTTATATATTTCAGTTTTGTAGCAATTCCTTTATATATATTTTTCTTCAACTGCACTGATGACGCCACGTAACATTTTTCTCTAAAAAATTAACAGTTCATCTTTACTGATCTTATTCAAGTCAGCATTCACTTCCATACAAGAAAATAAATCTGGTAACATGAAATATTATAGTTTTGTATTTATACGTAGAAATTGGCAGATTTCAAGTTGTAAATTGTTATTGTTACAGATAAGAGGACTAAGGTATTTTAACTAGTTGACATTTTCAACGATATGATTCTCTGTTTACATTTTAATACATCAAGAATATTGGTAGAAACAACCACAAATTTGTTTTACTTTCATTATTAATTAAGCCAATGTCCCTGCCAGAATTATTAAGATGTTCTGATCCTATGCCATCGGAGCACGCCAAAAAGTGAACACTTTGCTGTAAAATAGTGTCTTGTTACCATTTCTAAATTTGGAACAGCTTCTTCTAAAGCGTTTCAAACGATAGGAAGAATATCGCAGTACCTTAAACCTCTCTCTCTGTAAGAAGTCTGTGAAAATTTTTGCCATATTTTAATGCTACCCTTTTCTCTTTGATATTTCATTTAGTGACATCAGTTAGCATTTTTAGAAAACCCAATTTTAACATTCTTTTTAATATATTTCCTCTGATTATATCATCATATATTGATTTAAAGCCGATACAGAGATAAGTAGGTACAGGCACAGAGGGAGAAGGTAAAGTATTGTTTATTCATTTCGAACTTTTACTTAATTTACTTAATTTGTTCGACACTTAATTATCTTTTTGGAAACATATTGCTTAAATTTTGTTTATAATATTTTGTTTCAATTTTTTTGACATATCAACACACCGCTCAAACCACGCCTCAAAAAACATCGTCACACATATTTTGAGAAAGTGCCATAAAGGAGTTAAAATTAGGATCATCGCTAATGACATTTTCGAGTATGGGACTAACACCTTCATGAGAATATGAGAACGCGTGACAACAGAATTTGAATATATCTTTATATTAAATAGGATGTGACTGACGGATATAGTAACATTCAGCCAAAACTGTCGAATATAGAAGTCGTAATTTTTGCATACGGCTTCTTTTTGGAACAAAAACCATAACTTCGAAAGTGGCTTATGAAATTCACAAGGAAAAGTTTAAAGTGAAAACTTAGTCAATAATACCGCGGAGCATTAAAAAAACAAGCCACTCTCATTTTTTTCAGAAATGTGGACTTTAAGAAGTTTTATAGTAAATACACATAGACCATAATAAATACACAAAAGAACATGGAAACACTTGGAACATGGAAACAAAAAAATTATATCCGTTTAGTCGTATTTTTTACAGTGTCACTATTATACTTTCAGGGTCTTAAAAACATTCAAAGCAAAATGAAAGTATTATTATTTTCGAAAAAGTTGGTATAAGTAGTCTATTATTAGCTTACCGCTTTGATAATAGTTTCTTGATCGAAGCGGTATCTACGTAAAAATTATTATCTTCTGTGGTTTGACTATATTGGAAAAAAAACATAAATGCACAGGAGCTAAACCCGAAAATCATCTTTTGAAAGGGTTTTTCCCGGCTTTACTCTCTTTTTTTTGTTTACAGTATATCGGTAAGCATATAATAAAAGATACCGTTTCTTTAGATACCGATTTCTGTAAAATATTTGTGATTCATTGGCAATGGCTCTTAAATAGTTGTTACTTGCCAGAGGGCACCGCAATAAGCATTTTGTTGCAAACCCATTTATCTCCCCAACCGTTTGGTTGAATTCGATACGATTTTCGGCAAAATATTTGGGTCTAATCAGCAATGGTTCTTACCAGGGGCGTCGCAATAAACATTTCTTTTTTGCAAACGAATGTTTCCAAAATGAATCTCCAAAATGGTTTAACCGATTTAGACACGATTTTTTTGCAAAATATTTGGGACAAATGGGCAATGGTTCTGAGATAGGTGTTATGGTGTTAGCTCATCATGGACGCTGCAATATTTTGTTGCAAACAAATTTTGACATTTATGTAAAAATTGGTTTGGCCGAAAAGCGTGCTTATATGGCACGCTTTTCTGCAAAATATTCGGGTCTAATTAGCGATCGTTCTTATATAGGTATTATGGTGGTAGCTCGTTAAGGAGCGCTACGATATTTTGTCACAAACCAATGGTCCCATTTTTTCACAAACCCGTTTGGCTGATTTAGATACGATTTTTGGTAAAAAGTTTGTGATTTAACGGCGAAGGTTATTAGTTATGTCTTATGTTGTTAACTCATCAGGGTTGTTAACTCGTTAACGCGTCATTAATTACTTTGTGGCCTTTCTTCGGCATGGTCGGTATGTGATTCACGTAACATGTTTTTCAAACACTCTAATTCTCTCAATACTATGCTCTTGTGTGGATTGTTGAAGAGGTTTCTTTGATTTAGGTCAGTTATTACAAAGCCGCCTAAAGATCGTACTCTACTAAGAGCCACATAAGTTTGTCTTTGGCGACATTTTTTCAGACATTTAGTTATTAAGACTAATCATATAAAGCAAAATTAAAATGTTGATTAAGCCATCGACTTTAATCGAAAAAGTATAAAATAAGAAACAAAATTAAATATTTTAAAAAAGCAGACGACGGATGTAGTTCAACAAAAAGTAAGTAAGAACCTTTTAATAAAATTACAAACCCAAAAAAATCCGTTGGGGCTGCCGCGCCCCGCCTATATCTAAAATTTTGCAATTTTATCAGTTTGTGACTAATTAAAATTCTCTTAGGTGCGTAAATAACTTATCTATGCTGCTAGAATGTAATTGATATTGAGAACGGAAATGACAATGGCAGCCCAGACGTATTTTCTTAGGTTTGTAATTATATTAATGGGTTTTTAATTTCTTTTAGTCAGGAGCTTTAAACAAAATATTGAATTGTTTTTTAATTACAATGACTATATCTCGTACGGTTTTTCAAAATGTTTAATTTTGTTTTTTATTATTCATTGTATATTCAATATATACCTCATGCAATAACTATCAGATACTATCGCAAGTTTCTATAGCATGAAAAAATATTTGATTTTGGGAATCTAAACTCAACAGGAAATTGTCTATAACAATTTCGAAATAAAGTAAAGTTTAAAAAAGTTGACCATTTGGTCCGGTGTTTCTCATCAGTTAGACACGCAAACCAAGTGTTCCGCACCTTCTATAATTAATTAAGGCGTAATTTTGCAGCTCATCCAGAATAATTGCACAAAACTGATTATTTATGATGTCTAAATTTACTAAGATTTTTGTATAAATTTTTTTTTTCTCGCACCCTTTTAGCTTTATATATATTGTTTTATTTTTTTTTCTAAACTTAAAACGATTTATATAAATAATTTTAAATTTTGTTGGCTTTCCAACTCGGAGTATGAAAGTAAAAGATTGACCTTTTTTTAAATAAGAATTTTGCTAATTTACAACAAAAAAATACACAATTTAAAATTAATATGATAACAGTCCTAAAATGTGTCCTTTTATCAATGTCATGATGCTTCACATATTAAAGAAAACGAAATTGACTATACAAGAAAAAAGAAAAAGATTAAGATTACAATGTTAGATCTAAGTGTGGAATACATATATATATATATATATATATATATATATGTGTGTACATATATATATATATATATATATATATGTACATATATATATATATATATATATATATATATATATATATATATATATATAATTTTGAATCAAGGTCGACGTGATTCAAGGGTCGAATCACGTCGAAAAACGGCGACGAATTCAAGGTCGACGTGATACAATTGTGGTGTAACTAAAATTACATGGCAGATAGGTAAAGGGCAAAGAAGTCTCCTCGTGATTGTTTTACCATTATGATACAGAACCCTAAAACATGTATAATGTAATAAAAATATAGTAATTTTTTAAGTCATATATTTAGTAGAATAAAAAGCAGGCAGCTTCAAACGTATTTTTTTACCCTTATGTCTTTTTTCAATTAATTTGTTTAATTTTTTTTTTGACATTCCTTTTTTATTATTACCCACACAATTATGAATTTTCTGTTTTATTTAAAGTTATATCTTTTTTGGTTATAAAGGAATAATTTTATTTTTACTAATGATACCATCACTCTAATTGGGTAGATTTAATTATTTTAAGAGTTAAAATTGTCATATATTACTTAAAATAGTGTGTAAATTAGAATGATAGATACCACTATTAAAATACGTAATGGAACCAAGTATTGCCAGTGGGAGAGTGTGTTATTCTGGAATGAAACTCGTTTTATAATTTTTATAGAATTTAATGTATTTTAAATATAAAATGTACTCATAGCCTTATTTTTCACAAATGTAATCAAATATTCCTTTATTAAACCTTATATCAGTATTTGCTTAATACAGTTATTTAATTAAAATAATATTCAGAAAGTAAGATTCACTTTAAAAGCGTCATTTTTTTTTATTTAACAATGAAATAGTTGAAATATATTAGCGGCTTAATTCCGAGTGTACATGAATTCGTCATATTAAATCGATTGTCAAGATTGTCAAGATTCTTCAGTGAAAAAATATACGCATAACAATGTACATGTACAACCTTATTTAAAACGTAAGGTTAAATATATTCCTGGTTTATATCATATTATGAAATAAATGTCATAATTGACTCAAGAAACAAGAACTCTTGGCAATATATTAGCACTTATTTAAAGAACTACCCTAATTTAAAAATAAGACAATTGTAAAAATGGTGTGAATTTATATTACGTGATATTTTCACAGTTATGTGTGTCAATGAATTGCCCTACCTTACCCGCAATGACATCCAATGATAACTGTTGAAGTAAAATTTGTAAAACAATACACAATAAATTTCATTCCAGCTTTGGTGCAGACATTTTAATTAAGAGTTTAATAAACTATTGAAAATTTTGATGTATTATAGGTTAGAGCAAATAGCAAATTCACAAAGTTGAGGTATTTTACTTCATAAAATTGTAGATATATGAGTTACAAGAATTTCTTTCTGAAGGAACTGATGAGTCTTTCCTCAATCTTTCTTCAATAAATGTTCACATATTGTCCAGATATATACATTTACAGTTTCACTTAGTATTTTAATTAAAGCTGAGTCACATCCAGCCCTAGAGGCTAAGTGCTAGAACATAAACAGAATAACATTTCTTTAGAAGTAATGCTGTTTTATGAATCTTTTCTATTTAACCCTTATTTCAATATAATATTTTTACTATATATATATATATATATCTATATATATATTATATCTATATATTATTACTATATCTATATATATATATATATATATATATATATATATATATATACATATATATAATATTATAATATTTAATGTAAATTATATTATAATATTTTAATATTTCTCCCATTTCAGAAGTTAATGAAAATAAAATAGCGAAAATTACAATGTTTCCGAATGCTTACAAAATATTTATAGCAATATTTGTAAAGATTTAGGGTTCTTTTAAGCTTGTGAAAGATATGTTAGGCGATATATTTATAGATTACAATATATTTTTGAAAATTTTAATAGAAATACTATGTTAATGTAAGTGTGAATGGATTTCTCGTAGTGACAAACATAAACACACAGCTCTTTTTGTCTTGTTTTGTCTGTTTTTCTCAGATTGAAATTGTTTTCTTGTTTGTCGTAACTTTTTTTCAGTTTATTTCTTTTCGAAATTTTTTTAATTTATTTCCCGTTTTTTTCATTCGTTTCCATTTTGTTATGAACGGTTTTACATACATATAATTATATTATGGGTTTTGTGTGATAAGTCTCGAAACATGGTGTTATATATAAACTATGTCGACAAGCAATGCATTCATGAATACTTCACCTATTTTTATATTAGTCATTCTGCATGGCCAATAGCCCAACAGTTTTTCCGTATGATATTTGTCATGAATTTGTTTAGACAATTTATTACTTGGAATTTAAGATCACTAGAAAATAGATGAGAGCCGCATTCAACTAACTACCATAAATTTCTGTCCAATGTGTAATCTGTCACTAATAACAAAAATTTCCATATTGTTACTATATTTGTGAATATATTCAGATTTCATGAAATTTTCATTTAGAAAATTTTTCTTCATTCGAAAAACTTCGCGAACTATGGTATTTATTATGCTTTCTTTTGATCTATCCACTGACTAGATTAACTTACTAGACATACGTAATTGTGAGTAATCCAGATGTTCATAATTATTTCTCCCTCTAGTCTCATATATATAATTTGTTTGTATCAATTATCCCTTATTTTTCTTCAAAAAGATATCAAGTAAATTGTTGCTTAATATTAAACGAATAACTTTATTTAGATTAAATATTATTTCAGTGTGTTATGTATATATATATATATATATATATATGTATATGTATATATATATATATATATATATATATATATATATATATATATATATTAAAATATAAACTATTTTACGAAAATGTTACACTAGTATGTTGGGCACTATATTTTTGGTTCATAGCAATCAGTCCTAACTATCCCATGATTATTAATAATCTCCACTTTCCTGTGATTAATAATAACCATATCGTTTACTCAACTTGAAGACGTGCCTGAATGATTTCATCATCATTGTGGGATTCATGATCGATATTCTTGTAAGAAATTATGAATTGATCCAGATATGAACTGCAAATATAATTTCACTAGTCCGACAATTTTACGTCGAGTTAAAAGAGTTTTTTAAATTGGTTGGCAAAATAAAATGATTTTTTTGAATTTTATATAGAAAGTAGAAATAAAACAATTCCAAATTGTCTGAATTCGGATACGAACGTCTCTTTCATGTTCGAGTTCTACAACATTCAGCTAGACTGTACATTTCAAAGTTATCCTCTGGAGCACTTTATTACAAATCAACTGAGAGTAATTTTCATTAACATTTAAAAACAAGGAATTATTGACATAGAAATTATATTTTAAATATTATTAATTAATTTTGCTTACTGTAAATTGCTATAAATTTTCTTTAAGTGTTACTTATTATATATTTATACCTGGATATTGTATAATTTAATATTTTTACACTTTACTCTTATTAATTGTATTACAAATATTAATTACACATTAACATAAATAAAAAATGTAATAGCTGTTAATTGAGAATGTGCAGTATAATGTCACTGACCTTGTGCCGGGGACTTAAAGATTTAACGATACTTTAGTTTAACAGAGAGTTCTTTGACAGTTTTTCTTCTTATTACGCCAATATCCCTAAATTGTCTGTTATTATTCAAATTTACAATACAATTATTTATTGGTATTTTAACATTAATCAAGATCGTCTCGTAATAAATACGTTATAGTTCTTGAAGTTACCATAAAAGTTCAAATATGTATTAGGAAAAGTTTTGATGCTATTCCTAAAGAAGTGCATATAAAATAGGCAATTTATTTTGGGTGGTACTTTTGAAAAAAATATTCTATTTATTAATTTAATAATAACATTTAAACAACTTCAGTCATATACGTGAAATTTAATAATAATGCATTTATTCAAAAATATTTATAGACTATATTACGTCACAAAATTTATTAACAATTTTGAAGAAGTTACGCTACAGCAAAGAACCGTTATTATCTAGGCCAAAAAAGTCAGCATTAAAGTATAATATTGTTTTATTGTTAAATTTCTATTTTTGTTTAGAAATAAAAATAAGTAACGAAGGTTGAAACGTTGTTGTCCAATGATAGTGAATTCGGCATTGTCAATTTTGTGCCCCAAGTGAATGAATTAAGAAAATATGTTATATAAATAATTAGAATGTAGGATTGTTTGATACCATTTATAAATTATACTTTTTAAAACTGATATAAAAATCATCATTCAACTTAAGTTCTACCCCGAAAATTTGAAGTTCGAATCATCGAAATTCCAAATGGGGAACGTTCATCGAAGTAATAACAGAATATTATACCAGAATAATAATTATGCTACGAAAATGTTATATATAATGTATATATATATGTTATAAGTCATTTAAAAGTAATTAAAAATATTTTTTAAATATAAGACAAGTTTGAAAATTTATATCGTAAATGTGACATTTATTCCGATACACATAATCATCCTTTTACAAAGTAATTATTTAACTTACACTAACAATTATTTAACTTTAACTTACATTATATTTTAGTTTACTTTCCATTAATAAAATATTTCTCATCGCATTTTTATAACTTGAATAAAAATACTAAATTATTTTACAAATAATTTAGTAGAAAATTCAAATGGTTTTATTTTTTTTTAAATCTAAATCAATACCAATGAGCTTTTCAGAGTCACTATTTTTATAGGTAAGATAAAATAATAATGTATGAGTTGAGGTTAAGTTATCTTGGTTATATGTTTGTACTTCGCAAATCTGACCTCAAAACCAATATAAATTAGTTTACAATACGTGTGTAGAAAAAAACAGACACTGACTTTGATACTGAAATAATCCTATTTCAGTTTGTAATACATATTTTACACATGTGAAAACTAACACTGAATTTGTAACATTGGGAATTATATTTGTTTTTTTCAGATGTAATTGAGAACGACTGTGTCAACTTGACAAAAATTGTTAAAAACAAAAAATAATCAAGTAAACTGTTTTCTATACATCACACCTTGCAAAATAACAATAATGTTTTTTTCAAGGTGTTATGTAACACTTTCTGATTGGTGTTCCTGTTACGTAACTGAATTCGTAATTTGCCAAATATATTTCCTAAAAATAATAATAATCTTTACTTTTAATAATGAATAAATTTGTTTTTTGTTATCTCCATAACAAAACCAAATTTATAAATATACTACAGCCATCCGATTTATTCATAGTGGAAACTAAACTATTGTAGCGCTGCGTGACCCGTCTTGTACTGTCATTGCATTATTAACGCGCGGGATTTATTTCAGTTTTGTATGAGAGAACAGATTTTTTCATCATTTCTCTAATTTTTGCCAACTGGAAAAAATTCTGAGCATTTCTTAAAAATATAATCATGGTTATTGTTTTCGTTTTTTATTTCTATTAATTTTATTTAATTTGAGTAGCATATAAAAATAACTTTGGCGCAATATATCTTGATATTTAACTAAACAAATTTAAAAGAATATTAATTACAATCTTTTTTTTAAATATGTGAAAAATAAGATATTGTTTCTTAATATTGAGCTAAATATTGTCTGCTTTATTTCGCGTAATTATGAAGATGAAAAAGTTTCGTAAAAGTCAACAAAGCGAAGTCGACATTTTAACGATAATTCATTATAAATTAATAAGGAGCATAAAAAATATAAAAATAGCGTTTGTGTCTTCATTCGTTCTAACTTATAAATTTGCTGGAACGATTTCCAGGAAATTTGGCACTCGAAATGTTTCATTAATATGTGAAGACAACTACTATTTACTTAACATTTAAATTACTAGAATTTCATAAAAAACAATCATATTTTTTCCCAATACGGTCTTGTATACTTCCTTTAAACTTACAAAATATTGGTACTTCACAATCTTCATGTTATCCCACTCGTTTTCCTGGAATAAATATCTATAATATCGGTATAAAATTGACACTAATAAGAGGATAATACTTAATTTGTTTATCCACATTTTTTTTTTAAAAAACTGAGTTTTTTTACGATAACAAAGATACTTGTAATGTCATTATATGAGAATTTATAATAAACGAAAACTTAATATACGAAAGAATTCTTGTTAATGATAACTTTTATGTTAATATTTTTTCAATAAACAGATTTTTATTAAATTCATCGAGCATACGAGTATATCGGAATTTATAATAAGCGAAAACTTAATATATGAAAGAATTCTTGGTAATGATGACTTTTCTGTTAATATTTTTTCAATAAACAGATTTTTATGCTCAAAATTTTTGAATGAGCCGATTGAGGCACGTATTAATCAATTTTACTTTTATTATATTTTTTCTTCTATATCCACTTTTATTTCATTGTCAGATTCTGAATGGTTCTGTATTAGAAAAAAAAATTAATACAATAATTTGTAATGTCAATAATATCATGAAAACTATTGCGAATAAGATTTCAATATTTTGTTACGTACACTGTATTTTCATAAATATTTTTTAGGTTTCTATACCGCAAAAGGAAAAATGGAACACTGTATAGGACTGATAGACTGGGCTGGGCTGGGCACTGTATAGACTATACTGTGTAGGATCACTTCGACGTCCGTCTGTCTATCTATCAAGGCTCTTTCACTCAGGAACGCGTGGACGTGTCAAATTAAAATTAATATTAAATATTTAGGTCTACGGCCCCTCAGAGCTATAAAAACCAAAAAGAAACAAAAACAAGGCCAATTACGCCGTATTTTTGACACTCGTAAATAAATCAAAACCTGTAGGGTACTTCCCATCGACCTAGAATCATACAATGTGGAAAAAAGCAAGGTCTCACAGCATAAGTCAAGGAAAAAGTCCGAACAATGTTAATATGCAGCTATATCACATATTTTTTTTTAAATATGCGACTGTGAAAGACATATCCAGCAATACACTTGCGTTCTAAAAAATTACAATTTTGTAAATAGTTTACGAGGAATTTTATGTACCATAAAATATTTGCAAATAATCTAAGCGTATACGGAACTCTCGAATTGCGAGTTCTACACATGCTTGATAGGTTTTTTCGTAAAATAAAAACTACTTAATTATACGATAATATTTAATTCTTTAATCATACCCGTAACTTTATATACCAAAATATTTTCCTTCTTTAGATACCTTCCATACGGGGTGATTTGCATTAGATTAATAAATGTTGCATCATGTACGAATGTAAACGATACAGGAAACTTTTTGTTTTACTACTGAGTTGTCATGCTTTTATTGCATTGCTAAGCTTTTTTTATCAGCTCTAATTAATATTTTAAATAACCATTTAGGTAAGTGTTGAGTTCAGAATCAGTGTGATAAATTAACTATTTGGAAAATATTTTCTTTATTTATATTTGTGTATTTATATTACAGTTTCGAATATAGAATAACTTTTACTTTTAAATCCTGTATGGATTAGTAAAATGATAACGAGGCCACATCTATGTGCGATTTGGCATAAACCATTGGATATAGTTTAATAAAACTTTATGGTTTTAAACAGTAGAGGACTTTTCAAGATCTGCAGTACTTGAAAAATACTCTACAACTCAATTTCTTACAGAGATTGAACATTTTTGAAAATATTTCCGTCTTGAATGTGTATATCTGCATAAAAATTTCTTGAATTATTTAGACTAGGATCATTGTCTGTTTATCTGTCTAAGTTAGAATAACATGTAAAAACTGTGATACTAACTTGAATAAAAATTCATTGGAATAATGCTGGCTATAGATTCCCAAATTACTTTAAGCCTATTTATTTTTTATATTGTATCTATTCCTTAGAACAATACGTAATCTTTCCTGAGCTATTTTATGTTAATGAATTTTTCGATAAAACAATGCTTACAGTTAATATTACCTAACAAATTTTGTTGAGATCGAATATTCGATAAAGCCTCGAATTTTAATAATCCATGCACTCGTAGTAAAATGAGAGCGGGCGGGCTTAAAAATTGATGACAAGGAATTGTTGAGAGTATCACAGTGATTCGGCTTGAAATTGATATTAAGGTATTAGATAATTTTATTTCCACCAAATGTACTTTTGTGACGCAAACGTTATTAGTTGAGAAAATTTTCGCAGTACAAACAAAAAATCTACACGGCAAGGTAACAATAAATTTTAGGGTAAAATGAAGAGGATTCTTTTCTTATTTATTGCTTTTTATTTCCAATAGTAGAAATTGTAATAAATCTAAGGTTACAGCAACTCTTACAGAATGTTTTTATTGCTGAGTCATACTATTTTTAGTTGCGTGACGCTTAAGCACTGAAAATTTGTTCTTTGTAATTTAAACCCAATATCTTATTTAAAAGAAATTCACTTCTTAATACATCAAATGGAATAGTAGGACAAACAAGAAGAAAATAGAAATCTATATTTTCGTCACATACAATTAATTTAGAAATTGGTCCCTTGCTTTATTCCGAGTTTATATTTGTATGACAATAAAACAAAATTCATTTTGTTTCAAGAGACATTTTCATAAAGCATTTAATGTTATGTAATACAAATATGTAAGAAAATTAATTGTAATTCATTTTCCAAAATTAATTCATGTCATTTTCACGAAATCTTGGCTCGGTTTTAAAAATCGTGATAATTGCTGGCAGAATGTTCAGATTTATTACTTTCGTTAATCGTAATCAATTGCAAGTCCCTTTCATAAAGTTTTTATTTAATAATCCAACTTATGATAGCCTATTAACAAAACATTATGGAACAACAATAATTACAAATTTCCAGGACTGATACGTGTAGAAATATTTCCACAATTTATATTTTTTCAGTCAATTTATTTTTAAAACAATTTATTCTAAACTCTAATAATGGTATTTACTTTAAAATGCCATCCAACAATATCAACAGTAGTTTTATTGTATTTTACTGAACTCCATCCCTTTTTTATTTTATGTTGGTACACAGATCTAACATTAAATATAAGCGTCATACGATGAGAAATCTTTGTATCATATTTAAATTTAATGTGTTATTATAAATCATCACCACTCGAGTCCACTAAAGTAAAGATATAAATTAACTAACTGAATTTTAATAGGAACTAACTACATTAATTTTATATTTTATCATGTTGCATTAATTTTCTTTTCTGCCAAAACGTCAGATTAACATCGTATTCCATGTCAAACATTTCTTCTGATAAAGTTAGTAATAGTTATGAGTAACAAGATTCATGTAGTTAAAATTTAGTAAGTATTAATGTAAATAGTTCTTATATAGAAGGGGCCACCTATAATCATGTTTTACCCATTCAAGAGAAATGATGAAAAAAACGGAAGAGTCTCTTATATTTACGTGGTTTCTTAATTGTTGCGAGATTAAAATAAATTATAAAATATATATAACAAAAAACGAAATTTTCTATTTACGTTTAAAAATTTAAAGGAATTAGCAAACTGATCACTTTACCAAATTGAGTAATCTAAACTCAGCGGTTTCCAAGTTAAATTACATTGATCGAAACACACACAAACATTGTCACAATGATCACCGCTAAGAGTTTGTTTGTCAAATATTGATTTATGAAACCATAGGAAAAGAGATTTTAGACGAAAAATTTTGTAAAAATTAAATTCTTTTCAATTTTTTTGCTCGAACTAATATTATTTTTTGTTAAATCTAGGTACAGTTTTTTATTAAAGATGTGGAAAATTTTATAGGCTTACTTAAACTTTACACAAGCTTATTAAAATATAATTAAAATTTTAAAAAATGATTAAAGCGAGTCAATATTACGTCTAATAAAAGTATTTAAACACGTATTAATTTTAGCTTCTAGAGAATAGAAAAATAACTGAATTCTTTTGAAAGTAACAATTAAGCTCTATAATGTTAAATTTATTTTTCATTCTTCACTTTTTCTCTTTTACTCTAAATACAGATAATCTTATACAACTCTTGCATTTACTGGTAATTTAGATTTAAGATTTAAAAAAAAAAAATGTCCTTCAAAGACATTTTAAAAAAATGGTCTGTATCACAGTGAATTGAATCGTAATTATTTTGGTGTATTGATTTGCTGAATTCGAAATGAGCAAAGATTCTAAAAATGGCAACGCGTTATAATAATTAAAATGCTTTTTAAATGGAAAAAAACTGCTTATGTGTTCGATGTTTGTAATCTGCCTTTAACTAGTTTTACGTTGCAACAAAATACAAAATGTTAGTTTTTTTTACGAAATAACTAACTGTTCAGCGAATGTTTGAAACGAAAAGAATTGTAGTTACCAGAAAAAAAAATTGTTGAAATAACGTTGTATTTTTCCTTTTGCGGGGCACGTCAAGAAAGCGGGCTCGTTTAATTAACGTACTGTTACCACTGAATGGATAGCTACAGTTTATTTGCCTAAAGCTTTTGTTCTCCGCGCTCACGAGGAGATAAAATGTGTAAATTTTTACAACCCAACGCGCTGCAATGTCATAGCGAGATTATTATTTGCGGAAATCTGCATAAAATATATGTCGTCATTTAACATAACAAATTCCTATTTCGTATGTAGTATATTATATTTAAACCCAAATAAAAATTTATATTAACTTTCAAAATTGTGATTTGATTCTATGCGGTGTATGTAAGTCAGCAGCTGCGTACGTTGTAGGATGTAATAATCGAAAATCGCAGTTATAAATTTTCAATCATTTTATTCGGCCCTTTCTCTATTCAAACCATAACAATTTTCTTATAATATATAACAAACAAAAATTGAGCAAGAATCGCACTCAGCGTACTAACACTAATAGTGATCAATGTATATAACCAGCTTTCTTGTCGAAGTTTTACAAGCAATCCATTGTATTTCTGTTACAATAGAGGTATATTAAATTATAACAATTCAAATACGTTATTTTTTATTTCTGTATTAATATTTTTTAATACAAAAAAACTTTTACAATGTTGATATATCTAAAAATGTGTTTTTATATTTTTAATTCCTTTACTTTATTCGTCTTTAATAATTATATTTAACAGTATTAATGTTATAATTCTTCCGTAAGAATCAAAAGTAAATTATGCTAAAAAATTTATCTGAATATATATTTTTATTTGGCTTCCATGGTAAAACCCTTATAATTCTGTTATGTCTTATCACATGTTCTTCCGTCCTCGGAAACTTTAATTTTCCTACGACCTACTTTACATCTACTGACATGCAATTTTATAAACAGATGCTTCATATAAAAACCTTAATTAACAGATAAATATTTTGCAGCAAAATTAAAAAAATAAATATTTTAACTTATCGCTCCGTATGTGTAGAATGGAACTAAAATATTTTTGCTCACATCCTATCGAGTAGGCCGATATTTTCGTACACACTCATTTTATAGGAGTAAGCAATAACTTCAAAATTTCTTTTATTTTGTTATAAAGTATCACTTGCAAAATAATTTTCTGCCGATTGCTTTATGGTAATGCTCATATAACAAATAAATAAACAAAGAAAAATTTTAATAAAAACAAAATAAAAAAATATTAAGTAATATGTTTTTTCTTCAACTCGATAAAGGTCAAGTGCTTACATCAAGTTAACCGGTTTCAAGTGAATTTTGCCGAAATAAACGAATCGCGATAATCTCGATATTTAAATTTCGCAGCGATGCCTTTAAATGTAAAGAAAGTAGAAATAATACTACATCACGTAGTTTCATTTAATTATAAAAAAATAATATTTAAAAGCACAGATAACATTTAGATTCGTATGACCATAAAACCTGTATTGCCCATAAAACCTGTATTTACAAATGCCTCAATAACTATCATTAATATATCAGTCACTCTATATATAATAACGCATATTCAGTGAACGAATTCATCCTGTTGATTTTGTTGCATTGTGCGCACGCATCTTAAAATTTAATTCGCATAATTTTTTTCATAATGCGCTTAAAGAAGTATAACTTCAAAAATCACCATCCACTTTACATATAAGACTGGGTACAGTAAAAATATTATAGTTAAAAAAAAATTTCATAACGTTGTAGGTGATGGAAAACCGTCCAAATTTCAGTTTTACAGCTAATGATTTGCGAATAAATGCTATGACTACAGATTGACAGACAGACTGACATGGGATATGTAATGTTTCATAGTTTGACTACGATATCCTAAAAATAATGAGTTCCAATAAGATCACTCACGTCCCTATCCGTATTATTTTCTAAGAAAAACGCAAGAGGCACGTTTTCTTAGAAAATAATTGATGTAAAAGGATAGAAGAAGTCAAATCTTTTAAGCTGTAAAGATCTCGATAACCGAATGTATTTATAAGGAACAGAGTGAAGAAAAAAATAAATCACCCCATTAGGCATTAGAGCGTGAACATAAATACGCACGTGAACCTATATTGTAACTGGATAATATAATTTTAATCTTACAAATAATCGTCTTGATTATTTTTCCCAAATTATACCTTACTTTTTATTATATACAAGCAAAGCCACGAATCGAAACAATCATGCCCACTAATATGACAAAAATTAAAACTTGCCCGTTTATCTTTGTTTCGTGCTAGCAAAGCCCAACTTTTAATTCAATTTTGAACTGATTTAACATATATCCTAGAAAAAGAGATAGATTATTAATAACTACGATATCGCTTACCAGGACAGAGTGGTAAACATGTATAACGTTAAAAAATTATATCAACGCACGACAAACTATAAGAAAAGTTTCCAAAACTATAAGAAAAGTTTGCAACGAAGTATATCTGCAGTCTACAGTCAACACGTAATATTCGTTTTCATGATAAATAAAATAATATCATTGGACATTATGGCTAACTTACAATATATGTAATTTTATTTTATTTCTTAGTTATAAAGTAATAAAAACTTGTAATGTATCTACAAAGAAATTGGATATCTTAACTTCCAGACAATACGTACTATTAAACTTTTTAGACCGTCTTCACAACGTGAAAATACTGGTCTAAGAAAATTTACAGCTTTCCTACTTCGATTCCGAAGTTTAGTTGTATTTCGCCATATTTGATTGTATTATTGTTACGTTTTCTTTCTTAGGGAGAGAATATTTCTACTTAAACAAACACAGGAATAACATAATCATGCAAATAATGAAGTCTAGCCATGGAGATTTCGTTTTATCCACCAAAATATGAATCCTTAGAAATTTAGTTAAATCTTTTTTCGCGGTATCGAACAGTATTTTGCAAGTGCGAATGTTTATGAAGTATTATTAAAACAATAATGAAAATTAATTGTAAAAATTGATGTGATTAGGTCCATAATATTTGAATTTAATTTATCATATCTCATATTTTACTATTTATAATTTAATTTCCTCATATTATTCCGTAATAGTAATAAGATTTTGCTGGCATAGTCATTAGATATATTGGCTCTTATTAAAGTTTTCAAATAATTGAGTAGTTATCGGTCACCTTAATAATTAATTTGTATTATGGACAGAACTTATATTTAAATCTGACGATAAAACCGACATTACTTTATCCAGGCCTTTTGTCTTTGCTACTTACGCCTCTTTCTCAAAATATGTCGTGGTTGATAGACAATAAATTAATTTTAATAGCAACAATTTTAACTTCATCCAATATCTTTTTATCGTTAATGATTTTAAATATGTTTTTGTGAGGGGAATTGGAAAATAGGTAAAGTATATTTAGGAAGGATGGAAATGTAAATTTTTAACCTTTTAATGTAATTTTGAAAAGTCAGAATTATTCAAAAGAATATATAAATATATGGCCAGAAGATTAAATGAGACATTTTGTCATCACAGTATTCATGCGTTATCGAAACAAAAAAAAAATTGAACTCTCTGTGTATTTCATCAACTTTAAATGAAACAGTTAAAATTGGGCTCAGTTGTAGCAAGTAGGGTCCTAATTTAAGATATTGTGAATAAAGGGATGAATTTCCATCTTGAGGACAATTTTGAAGAATGAGAAAGAAAGCAAAAAGTAATTTTTTTTCATGGCATGATATTCAGTATCAAATGAAAGTTTGCTTAAATTCAAGTTCAAAAATTTCAAGTAATTTCTCTTTAATATTTTTCTTCTTTATATATATATAATATATAAATTTTTTCCAATTATTTGTTAGAAATATTCAAAAATTCGAGACGTTTTAAAATTTAAGGGGAAAATTTAAATTTTTTTCGTTTTCGAGCAACGACATTATCGTTGCTTGACTATAATTTGGCTACAACAACTAACAGATTTCAACAATTACTTTTCGGAAATAGATATGTTTCTAAAGAAAATTTCTTAGTAGCGGTAACTTACTCTTTCATAATTATTTATAATCTTGTAGCCCTAGCAAAAATATGGTTTAGTAGTATAATATAGTGTTATATTTAACAAAACTTCCTTGAGAATTTCATGTTACAACTGACAGCATATGAATACTTATATGCCAATGTAATTATTTGAAACAAATAAATAAATAATAACATAAAATAAACATATATTTTATTATTTATATTCACAGTGAGTTTACAGTGTTCGTAATTTTGTATTTTAGTCAATCGTTTATCCGTTAAATTTGATTTTTCCTTTATCGACTGATATGACTAATGTCTATATAAATATTTTTTGGGTTTTGGAAAACAAAATTTATATAAAATATTTTTTTTCTAATCATCGTAATTTTTACAAATATAATAAAAGATATAAAAATAATACATGTAAAATGGGAATATTACCATATCCATCTGTTATATCTATGTATGATACATCTTTTTGATGATGAACGATTAAACAATTTTTGTGTTTTAGAAAACAAAATTTACATAAAATAATTTTTTTTAATCATCGTAATTTTTACAAATATAAATAAAGATATAAAAATAACACATGTAAAATAGGAATATTACCAAATCCATCTGTTATATCTATATATGATACATCTTTTTGATGATGAACGATTAAACGAAAGAAAAGATCAATCATGTACAAACTAAACTTGTAGAATTAGCATTCCGTGTCTCAACCCTTCACTTAAATATTGATAATGACGGGTAGTGTGCCCCATTTGTCACTTTACCCGCCTCCGATCGCGTCAATGTTATATCACATCACATATGCCCGGAGCTGAGTAAAAAGCATTTTGACTGAGCCAAATTAACAATTTTAAAAAACGTGAAAAGACAAAAGTTGTTCCATATATCGTGAAAAATATTTTTTCTCGATGACAATTTTTAAGCATTTAAAAAAAATCGTAAATAACATATCACGTATATGATTGAATTCGTACTTCAATAGGCTTTTATTTGATATCCTACACGATGATTTGAGAATTTTCTAATGTTTTATGTTCCAACAAATTGATGATGTAAATAATGTAAGAAATCCTTTTAAAATTACAAAAAATTTAAATTCTCTAATGCGTTTTTAATTTTATTCAATAGATATTATGACTACATATTGAAATGCTTTAAATCATAAGCAGAACCTTATGTAAACGTCAAATTAAAACTACGTGATGTAATATTATTTCTACTTTCTTTAAGTTCTTTACCATGACCTAGGTTTCGTTGTGTCATTTAATTGTGAATAATGAATTTCTGTCCCTAATTTTTAATAGTGAATAATGAATTTCTGCCCTTAAAAAAATTGCCTGAAATTTTCCATTTTCACTATGTATGGAACAACTTTCGTCTTTTCACGTTTTTTAAAATCGTTTTATCATTTAATTGTGAATATTGAGTTTCGTTTAATTATGAGTAATGAATTTCTACAAAATTAACGAAAAATATATTTTTTTTTAAATAACTTTAATGAAACGATTTAATAAAATATATTAGCCTATAAGTGATGCCTAATAAGCTAACCTATAATTACGTTAAGAAATTTTGTGTCGATAGAACTAAATTTTCCAGTTTACCATAGAACCAAACAATTTATTATGATTAAGTAGAATTTTTAAACGACTACAAATTTAAGACTTCACAAACACATAACCGTACCTTCTTTATTTTATGAACTCTTTGTGATGAGCTGTTGGATAGTGCCAGGAATCTCGAATGAAACGATGCAGCAGCTCGGCTTCCGCAAAAACATTCAATAAGACATTAGGAATCATTATTCGTTTATATATAGAGTAATTTATTTGTACTGGATAGTAATGATTTCATTGAATCAGGTGAATTGTGTCATTATATTTATTAATGGGATGAAAATATTTCCGTTATTGAATAGAAAAATATTTGTACAAAATGTTTCATATTATTTGTAAAATGTAATATGTGATAAAAACCGATAACAAGACAGATGCCGGGGTAATTCTAAAACTGTCCCCTTCACTTAATTTTTTTAAGGAATATTAAAATAAGTTAAAATTACTTTAAAAAGGTCTGGCCGCCCAATTTCGCCGCCAAGTAAAAAAATTATCGTTTTTAAAATCGAAGTACATGGATTTTCAAAAGAAATTCAATTACAATCTGTAATAATTGTAGACTTAACCTCGTCAAATTTCCGTGAAATTTTCCATGAATATAAATGAAATGAACTTTCGTACATCAAAAGACTAAAATGGAAAAATCTTAACGCAATTCACAAAACCGTCCAAAAGGGTAAAGGTTCAGTTACAAAGGCAGTTTTACTACGCGATTCAAACTTTATTAGCTGCAACGGAATTTCTTTAAATTTCTACTAGAGATGAGCAAGTATCCAAGTTCTCAAGAGGAATGGAAATTGTTTTTGGTGAAAATTCAAGCTGTGAAGTTGAGGAAGATATTTAATTACTTTTGAAGATGCTTGGAGATCTTTAATTCTTCATGTTCGCTTTTATTAAATATATCACATTTGATTTTAAATTCATATTGTCGTTAATAATAATGATTGAAATTAAACTTTTATAAGTTCAATTTTAAGTCTTTTGTATAATACTTTTGCAGCATATATTACCTAATTATTTTTATTATTTGGCTATCGTTTACACATTTTCAAGGGTTTACAAACACATTTCATAACAAATTTCATCATCTTTGGAATTCCTTAAAGATACTGAAAAGTATAAAAAATTCAACCAGTATGTGGTTGCATTTTTTGTACTTTTTTTGTGTTGAGTAATTTTTTTCAATATAATTAAACTTATGTGTAATGGTGTTATGAGTATGTAACGTCCCTATTGTCATGGCACATCACTAGTCGATAAGGCATGCATGTGTGTAGATGGCGTCGTAACCATTGCTAATTGTAGCTCTGTAATATATATGAAAAGTGTAATAATAAATCAAATCGAATTAAAGTCTAGTATTATTATTTATATAACACACAATACATGGCGTCAGGTGTGGGGTCGTAATCTGTGTCGTATAGTCATTGCAAAATTCTATTGTATCTCTGTAATATATATGAAAAGTGTAATAATAAATCAAATCTAATATTATTATTTATATAACACACACACACAATACAAATGGTACTTGTTAATTTTTTTAAGCGAGATGTAATATTAAAATAATTTTTGTAATTTCAGTATCTATAGTGACATTCAGTATCTATTTTATGGCAAATTATTCACCCAGTCAAAGAACTACGTATTTAATATTTTCTAATATTAATTTACATTGCATTAGTATATAAATAAAAAGGATGTGCCTAGGTACTTATTGAAAGGTAATTACAAAAACGTATAGTGCACCAATGTATACAAATGGATAGGCTCCTTCTATTACATTAAAGTTTATAAAATAACACATTCATAAATAAAATTTCTATATTCCTTCCTATTTGACTTCCATATGTATATCTTCGAATTTATATAAATCACACGATATCAGGTTACCTTAAAATTAAGGAAATTAAATCCAAAAAAATTCTTAAAATAATCTTTAATTATCTGATGGATATTTATTATCCATTTCAAACGAACAGAAGATTACACCAATTTCATTAAAAATGTTTGTGGTTTCTAATTTGACTTCAATATTTAAAATTTTGTGCAATAATTTTGTATTTGACGTAAATAATTAAATTCAATGTATAGCGGTTATTTGTTTCCATAAACTTGTTCATACCTAATATTTATGTTAATAAAAGGAATTTTTCGTTATTATTGACTGGTTTTGTTTTCCTAACCGTTTTTCATATATTTACTTAATTTTTTAGCTATAATTCCAATAACGGCAATGTTAATCACGTGTGGAAGAAATAAACTGAAATAAGAGAAAAACATTTGACAACAATTGGGGTTTATGAGGAATTATTTTTTTTAAATATTTACTTAATATAATTCATAAAAATTATTACGAGAGAAATTATTACGGCTTAACCGTGCTTATCAAATGTAAGTTTGGTCTAGCCTTAGGTAAAATTCTATAAAACAATATGGTGATGATATTTTAGATCATAACTTTTATTTCTGAAAACAAAATTTTCAAGTTACGAACAATTTGATATTTGTAACATATTGTTTTTTTTAGGTTTAATTCCGTTAAATACTCTTGTAACAGCTTCGTATTTGCAATTAATATGTTAAATGTATTTGTAACACATTCACGTGTCATCGATATAATTATTTCTTCAACGAATTTCGTTTTGATAACATTCAAAAGGAGTAAAATACAATGCAATAAGTTTTTCTAGTCGAATAAGGAGGCTATACGATGGAAAATAGTTAGAATAACAAAATTAAAAAAAGAGATGTTTTGTTAACCAACTAGTTTTTAATTGATGTACCTAGCTATAATCCTACTTAGTCGTATTTAATTGTAAATTATCGTTTTTCCACTTCATACAGGATAACAGCAATTTCGCCTTTTAAAATTGCTTAATTTTGCTCATCATTTTAATATTGGTAACAAAGTAAAGACACATCTCTTCGTTTAAAGTATTGTATTGCTGATGAAAATAGATACCATTTAGAACTCTGTTTCCAAGCGGGAAAAATGGAATACATGATTTCATTTTGTCCATCTATTAGTCATGTCAGAGCATCGTAGTTCTTACAATTTAAAAATGACTGTAATTGAAATAGGAAAACGCGACAAAAACGAAATAATAAATGCTTTATTCAAAGAAAGCTTCAAGTCGGGTTTTTGAGGTAAATAAACAATAGTTTATTAGTGTCTTTAGAGGTGTATGAATTTTAGAATATATTTGTGTACTGTAAAATAACCGTTATTTATTATATCATTTAAGAAAAGAAAAAAAAACAGGAAAAATAAATACACATATATTTATTTTCGGAAACACTGACTTGTTTCAGGACATTGTGATTCAAAGTATAAATATATTTCTGGAGAGTGCGAGATGAAGTGCATATGGTTATTTTTACGACTTGGAAGGAGTTTTTGTATAGAAAGTCATCCTCATTGACAAATCTGTCATTGAAATCATGAGTTAATTATCTATTTTATCTAAATCCGTCAAAACTTAAATTCAATTGAAGAAACCTTCTATTCATTTAAAATGGATAATTTATCTGAAAAACCGGACATCGACCTAAAATATTTTATTGAATTGCATAGGAAACGCTTTTTTGAATGGAAAAAGGCAAATACGTTTGGCGGCAGTCGAATGGCGTTCCGTGTAACGGACGTACGGAGGGCCGTGTGAAATCACTTTATTTCGGCTAAAATTCAAGCCACGCTCCTACAGTTCATAGTGAGGAGTTTATTAAAAA
Source organism: Druceiella hillmani (assembly GCA_039881145.1). NCBI lineage: Eukaryota > Metazoa > Arthropoda > Insecta > Lepidoptera > Hepialidae > Druceiella > Druceiella hillmani. The sequence goes on along the minus strand of JAYKKI010000032.1, from coordinate 852,412 downwards.
AGGGCGTAAAGGTATCCGAAGGGGGCCGTAAAGGAATTCACCGATTCTATTTAATGAAAATCGACTCTTTTGTACCACGGTTAATGTAGTTTGTAAATCGTATTAAAGAATTATTACATATGTGTTCATTTATACATTTTTAGCTTGTTGATTTTGATTAACGTTATAGCTTGTTGATTTTTATTATTTAACGAAAAAATGATCAGAGTGAAATTATATGATGAGCGCGCATGATGCAACAAAAATCGACAAGATGAAGTTGCTCACTAAACATGCGAGTAGTGACTGATATTATATTCATTATAGTTATTGAAGTATTTGTAAATACACAACATACTTTTTACAATAAAATAAATATAAGTTATATCTGTGCTTTTACATATTATTTTTTCCATATAATAAAAACCTTTATTTATTGTAAATATTCATGATAGAAATAATACTATTAAGCTTTTTAAAATATATTTTAAGCGTTTTTCTTTAAGTAAAGTTATGTTTCGATATGTATTTATACGCATTATAAGTTATAAATTATTTCAATAATAGTTTGCGTGCTAAATAAATTTACGTTTGTATTATGCGAAGGAAATTTAGCTTCTACCGCGCGTACATAAGCACACTTTTTTACTATTTTACTTTATTGCTTCGTCATTATGTTTTTAAATATCTTATATCCTAATTTTATATCTAAATAATTGGTATATAATCTATTTGGAATAGCGGATCGATAGAAGCTTACATGTTATGTTACCTAAAAAGTCGAAGTTCCTTATTGCAGAGTTAGCTGTAAAAAGTAGCGACGAGTTAAAAGCAAATAAGTTCTTGTAGAGCTTTACAAGCTAAGTGTAGATGATTAAGTTAGAGATTTTTGTGTTTAGATTTGTTGAATATTGTTCCGGACCGCGTTGGGTAGTTTTCAGATTGTACTTTTTTAATAAACAGAGTTATGCAAAGTGAAAATTTAAGTCGTTTTTAGAACCTATTACATAGCCAACTGTGATAGATGTATTATTCAATAAATCCAGACACAACGTTCTAACTTAGTCATGTTCACTTACTTAGCAGACTATGCAAGAACTTCGTTGCTTTTAACTCATTGCTTTTTACTGCTCGTTATTTAAAGAGAACAAACTCCAACACAGAAATTATAGATAGTTTAAATATTGAGTCGACCGTGGATCATCCAAATTTTGTCACCCTCTTTACTCTAAATTCGCGAATCCCACAAGAGATCAAGTCGAAATGGGACAATGCTTCTAATACCATATCATGCAAGCACGCAAACTTTTGGGGATTGTAAACGGACCTTATTCTCACAAGTATCCATAACGTAATATATATATATTTATATATATATATATATATATATATATATATATATATATATATATATATATATATCATAAAATAACATACGGCAATCCATAACTATACGGAAAACCTGAACACTGGAAATAAACATAAGACTAAAGTCCCCTAATGCACAACTAATGAAACACGCATTCTTGCACATGAATCCGGATTGAGGATCTCATTAATTTGAATCTTATATATCATGTAAATCTTTAAACCGTTTTGTTTACATTCATGACATTGAATCTTTGAAAATTCAAACTTTTAAAACTAAATAACTCGAAGTTATTTATGTTTCAAAGACGTTTATTGACACTAGCATTTTGAATGCGTTTCACACGGGTAAAACTGTATTACATTATATATTCCCGAATCTGATAGATGCATTTAAATTTAAAAATAAAACGTTATTATATTAAAAACATTTGTTATAATTAAAATGGATACAATCATCTCGCTGATAATTTTAAAACTACACATTTATGATGCCTTACCAGTAAAAAACATATGTAAAAGAGTTCATTGAAATAGTAATGGATTTCAAGGATAATCTTTGTCAGTACTCTTATATATATATATATATATATATATATATATATATATATATATATATATATATATATATATATTGAATAAATTACAAAACTACAAAGTTCCATTAAAATCTGTCTTGTTGTTTTTGCGTGATGTGCGCACACATTTTCATCACCCCTATTTTATATGTAGACACATAAAGATTACACGTAAATTACTAGAAGATTATACGAAAACTAATTACCTTCTTCAATATAAAAATTTAATTTTCCATGATTAATAAAGATTACAGTCTAATATTTCACAATATATTTTCGTCACAATATATTTTTCAACACATTCATACACGATATATTTTTCAACACATTCATAAATAATTTATAATCATATTTACGGTACAAATGTTATTTTTATTATTATTCTGCCTAAAGTATTGTAGGCAGTATTATTTAAAAGCTATTGAAATTTCTGCACTAAAATACGTGCGTATTGCAACATTACGCTTAGTCACGCCATGTTACTTTTATAGCTTATCTTCTCATTTTTATAAGTTGATTTACACTTTGCACTTCTCACGACACAATAAAAGAATAAAAATTTCAAATGTATTGTCTACCATGTTTTGGAGTATAATTCTGTTCGTGACACTAATATTACAAAACGTTTCGCTATCCTCATACGTTCAACAGAAAAATAGAAATAACATTCAGGAATCTACTGATTATTATAGTTTTGTATCTAATTTACAAAACTGTTTTTTTTAATTTGTTGCAAAACTTGAAATAATTTTTTTTTATTTTCTTTATTTTTCTCTAACACAATAAATAAAACCCAACTTGGAGAAATTAGGGTGAGACAAGTTTTTTTAAACATATTACTGGAAGCCGTTTAATATAATTTTAAGATAAGATTGATAACAAGAAAAAGTCTTTAGTGCCATTTGTAATGCAATCGGAAGATATGTATTTATATTTAATACGGACTTTTCTTTGGAATATATGACTCGCCGATGTGTTTTGTAATATTTCCCTTGCCATTTCTTTTTCATTTGTTCCTTTTTCTTGAAATATATCCTTCAGTCATTAAATATCATATAATATCTGTAATATTTGTTCATTATGATTAATGACTTCTTTCATTATGATTAATAAATACAAATTTAACAAAAATATCGTGTATTACATGTATAATTAAATTTGTCTATAGTTGCCCTGTTCCTAAATATGACTATTGATTTCGGGATAAAGGTAATAAAATAGTAATGCTGTTCAATGCTCTGCTTTAATTATCTATGATCCTTGCTATATATTATTGACTACTTATCGTCGTACTATCGGTTTATTAACAAAAAACTTAATATGATTAAGCTTTGTCGTAGACAAATGTTACTTTCTACAGATATTTTTCAATAAATTATTCATTTCAATAACTTACGACTACGCAAGGTAGTCCGTATCTACGTCTCAATTCACTGTAATTAATCTCAATTCCCTGTAATTCTCTACATTACAATGATATAAATTATGTTACAATAGAATTACTTTTGGTACAGGTTTTATTTAGACGGAAGCAAGTTGGTTGTTGACTGGTTAGATCATCTTAATTTCCCCACTCGCCGTATTCTTCAGACTTTCCACTCATCGAATATTGTTTTTTTAGATTGCTCGGCAACGCCTTGTGCTAAACAAATTTTAAAAGACCACCTACGACAGTTTATAGGTCAAGTTTTTCATTAAAAACCACTTGAATTTTACGCAGATACTATCCACTTCCTACCTGTCGTTGGAAACATGTAGCAAAAAATGATTGTGATTATTTTATTGACGAATTATTAATTTTAAATTAGAAATATAAAAAAAATTAAAACATTAATGACAATGTATGTGAGTATACAAGTTTTATAATAAACTCATAATTACTTTTATAAAGACACGCCGAGATTAATACACATTTAAGTATGTATTAAAATATATTGTATTAATGTGCATGCAAATAAAGGGAGTAATATAAAAATCACTCCTTTTATTCTATCACCTTCTAATACCATAACTTTAATAAAAACTTCCCAATATTACATGAAATTGAAAAACTTTTATATTCTTATTGAATTTAGCACAAATTGGTTTTAGTGAATAGAAACTGGTTAAACATGCAAAAGCCGACACGCAGTTTGAACGGGAGGCTTGAATGCTTTATTTACAAAAAAAGTTACTACTTAAAGTACTTACGAAAAAAGAGACATGCTCTTAAGTGTATTAAGTTTCAAGAAGGTTTTGGGAAACTCACTTTAATAAAAAAAATCTTCCGTCTCAAAACATAATACACGTACTTGAAACAACGTCTTTTATCAAGTACGTGCATTATGTTTTGAGAAAAGAACCTTACTATTTATTTTGTTATGCTTATATATTAATTTATTATTGCTTTGGCTACACAACTTTTAATTTAATAATGTTAAATGAGAGTACATCCGTGTTGAAAAGTTGTGAAAAATTAATATAAAATATGTAAACATAATTATATTAATATTTCTTTAAGTATTAAGTTATTCAAAACTAAAATTTACTTTATTATTATTACTATGAATGCCCGATTTCATAAGTTTACGCGAAAGATTTAACGGTCTCGTCGCAAGAGGTAAATTACGAAAAGAAGTATTAACTACAGGAGATATTTTTATATAAGTTGAAAGTTAACTAAAAAAATAGGAGTTGATTGATGTTGAATACATTTGAAAAGTTCTATGCAACATTTGCACGAGGAAAAGTCTCCGTAGGTTAAACTTGAATAAATTCCGTTTTTTTTTAAATGTTCAGGTTCATTTTGGTGTCTAATAAAATTTGTTGTTTAATAAATTGTAAGTGACTCATAAAATGAAAAAAAGTGAAGTATCAACAAAAAGAACTTCGATAGCATGGACTATGTAGAGAGCAAATTTTACTTTAATCACTCATAAAACATCAATTATAAGATTTTTCTTAAGAGCGGAAAAGATCCACTATCTAATATACTCAAATTAAAGACATCAGATAGTAAAAGCTCTATGCTCGACTGTCAGTATATCTTAAAAACCAGCATTTTATTGTGTGGTTCTAAATCGATCATGTTTTTATCATCTCTACGGGAGCAGACAGTTGTTTAATAAAGCCAAGGCCAGTTATAGACGTTTTTCCTTTTCCCGATAAAAATAAATCATTCAATAAATATCAAGTTTATTAAATTATTTCAGAATATCTTTTAATAGAAGTAATGTTATTAGAAAAATAATGTACTATTATCGTTCCGTTACATGTATATTCATGTATTTATTTACGTAGGTGTATATGAATGCATTCACATTCATTTAATGCGGCAATTTTCTCTTTCGGTTTCCAGTAATCAGATATTACTGAATTTGTTACATTTTCTAATTTTGATTAATATCTTAAGTTCATAACATGGAAAAATAAAACTTGTTATAAAGAAAACCGACTTTAAAGAGCACAGAAAAGAAAAATGAAAATATACTTTTTTGTCAAAATCATGTCCTTTGATTGAAATTTCAAAAATAGATACAAATAAGCTAACATTTATCTCCGTTTTTTAGTCAGAACATTTCAATGTCGTCGGTTTCAGAAAAACTACGCAATATGAACTATCGATGTTCGGATACGATATAAAAGAAATATGAACTATCTCCAACTACACCGAAAAAAAAAACGATTACTAATTTTGAAAAGACATATTGTTTGGCGCCAATTTCCAAAAATAATGTTAAATAAAGGTTCATGGATAGGTAGATAAAAACTTTGGTTTTTTAATATAAGAATTAGAGGAGAAATTTTCAATGCAAAAGGATACTTCCTTTCTTTTATCTAATATTTGATGTCGGTTTTCTTTTTGGTGAAAATTTATTTTATAGACACAGTTTAAAAAAAATACAGAGAGAGACTGAGACATTAAATATACCTGATATTAATGTCTGATCTATAATTATAGGTAATGAAATAATAGCACCGTTCTGTGAAAAATTCACGATAATGGGGAAATCGCCAAAGGAAATCTTTGAAAAAACGTTTATGGCTTATGGAGCATATGGTTCATCATTACCATCAAATGTTGAATACGCTTTTTTAACAGAGAAAATAGTAAGGGATGACTCCGGCTGGAAGATGACCGCAGCTTGGATCGATCAATTGTGGTGATAACGCATGAAAATATTGAAAATGTGAATAAACTGGTAAAGAGATGCGACAGAGTAAATATGATGTAGATATCTGAAGAAATTCTCGTAAACTTATTTTGAGTCTCCATACCGTAGATACGATTATGTTTACGTAATATTGTTTGGCCGTAATGCCATGTAAAATCTTAAACCTCTTTCTCTTTTTCAATTTTGTTTAGTTTTAATTTTATTCACGAATTTCAATATTTGTGAACTATGACAGTTCACAAATATTGAATTTTTTGTTCCTTTTTTTATTTTTCTACAAAACAAAATTAAAATCAGCCGTTTATATAAAATATAATGATTAAGTATTAATGTTTGCTCGAATATAGATTATGTTTGGGTAAAAATGTCATACATAGTTTGGAGAAAAAGAAATTAATTATAGTTTTATTACAATTTTTAAAAAAGTTAATGTAAGTTTTTCTAAAAAATTATTATCTTCTCTCCTAGTCCATTAAAACAATTGAATCTATGTTATCAAAACTATCAATTATAATTCATATATCATTTAAATTTAGAATATATGTAAAATATGGAAAAACCTTTTGTTTCTAGCGAAATTCGAAACTATGTTCATTTATTCATTTATTGATGCTAATTGTTTATTCTTACCTATCAGCGAAAAGAAAAAAATTAAGTATGTGTAAAGCTCATAAAAAATAAAAAAAAAACTATGGTAGATATTGGAACTGAAGTAAAAATCAGGAATTAATCAATGTCGATAAATCCAACAAAGATTCATATAACATTGAAACATTTCGTGGGCAGAATTCGAGTACACAATGTCTATCTTAATACGGATTACTTTCTCAACCATCTTACCTTCCCGTGCCATTGAGAATTTCACATTTTACGACATTGCTTTTTGCCAATGAATTTCTGGGTATAAAACTTCATTGTGTGACATAAAATATATTGTCGTATAGAGGTGTGCTTAATACTCGTCGATGGTGCTTAATACCCTTCTTCATTAGGACGCTGATGCGATGTAAATTAAATTTTGAAAATATTAAATTCATACAAAAATTAACGAAATAAATAAATGTTGGTGAAACAAAATAATAAATGTTACTTTTAATTGATCCTTACATATTTTTTAAACGCCCTTTAAAATTGGTTTAATAGTTTTTACGTCATGCGCGTATAAACAAACTTACAAACAGACAAATGGACGAAAATGCCGTAAACAATATTTTTAGATTGTGTTATTTTTCTTATATTCCCATAAATATATTTTGCAAGCACCTTTAACAAACAAATAAACTAATTCTACAAGTTGATTATATATAAACAATTAAGTATGTTACAAATTAAAATTTAAACAGCCTAATACTAAACCTGTAAAAGTAATTAAATTAGAAATGTTGTAGACATTCAAATTTGAAACTAATTTTGGAAACAAAGAAAGCTTATATCGACTCATGCAACAAATAAAATATATTGTCCAAAAAACGACCCTTATTCAAATTCCTTACTTAACCAGCTACCCCTTTCGCATATGTCCATACTTCACTCTTGGCCATCGTCATTTCGTCTGAGTAGATTCGGGTGAAAAGTTTTATTACGCGATTTAAAATACACGTGGCGCCATCTATTAATGTACATCATACATTTGTATAACTACTACTATTGAGTAGCTGGGTACTTCTTTGTTGTTGTTGTACTGATGCTACATAAATGAACTTTTAAAAAATATTAAATTCCTCTTTCTTCTTATTAAGAAACCCAATAAACTAAATGCTACTTCAACTTAATTCGTAAATTGAAAACAGAAACTACTTGTGAATTGAGTATGTAGTTTTAATGTGATGCGTGTTCAAATAAACACACAAATAGACACCCCAAAATTCCGAAAACACAATTACAAATATTTTTGTTAATATCTGCATGTATAGACCGGCTAATTTTATAGCTTTATTATAGATTTCGGAAAATAATTTTTTTTAATCTCAGACTTGTAAAATATTAATAATTGTAATTTTGCTTTCGTTACTATCGTACAAAATGTTTTTTGCTCCCTTCTATTTGTTTTTTTTATTCAACACTAACAGACTTTTACCGAAACTGATTCAGACAAACTGTCCACTTTTTGTGTGTTTCTTTCGCTGAATGTGCAGCTAGGTAAGATCGCGGCATAGTAATTGTTGTATACTTGTATACTTGGGTAATGTTAAATGAAAAAAAAAAAAATTAGCAGTTTCTTATATTTAATATAGCCAACATTAAGAGTAGCCATATTTTTAATTTTGGCAAAATGACGTCTTCTTGGAAGTGTGCGTAAATACATTTTTTTTTATTTTAAGACATTCAAAAAATAAATTTTTCAAAATAAGAACAAAATAGTTATGATAGTAACTGTATCTGCAAATATATTTTCAAATGTTTTTTCGATCGGAAAATTGTCAATAATTTCATATGTAATTTAGTTGAAAAAAGTCCAGTAAAAAAAGGTTAAAATTTCAAATATATGATTCGTATACACAAAATCAAAATTTTTATCAATCTTCAAGAGCAGGTATTTAAAGAATTCCTTTCCCCTATTCTCACTGGGGGTTAATAAAGTCATTTATACTTTCCAGTCGCTACTGCTCCTCGACGAGAAACGAGTTTCATGGCAAATGTATACTGGTGAATGCTTGATTTGGTAGTAAAAAGTAAACCGATATCGAATGAGAAACTTGATATTAATTAACCTTTTTTTTTAAGATACCGATCAATTACTTGGAGCACAAATATTCTCTCTATTCACTCGTCATTTCTATCGTTTCAACATTTCTAACCAACTCATTACTCAGGCAGAGGTCCCTCATAATGTACTCATATCGCTGCTTTTTTTATATAAAGCGATCATGAATCAAAAACCCCCGTGATTATGTAATTTGTGCCTTTTTTAAATTATTTACTTGCCAAAAAATAGAAACCAAAGAATCAACAAAAATTTAAGAAAACACATAACTATTAACACCATACATTTCTGTGAAAATATTCTACATTTATAGTACTTTTTTCATCTCCCAAAAATTTCGTAAGCTGTAGTAAAATATGAATATGTAAATAATCCTAAAATTAAAGTTAGAATATCTGTAATAGTTTAAAAAGAATTTTAAATTGGTTATGAGTCACATAACCTAAGAATATACTCTCTGTATAAATTTTAATTAAGCATCTAAGGCTTAATTACATAAAGACAATTTCAGTGATATTGAAAAAAAAATTTATGCAATGCATGCTAATCCTGAGCATTTATTTTTATGAATTTCAATGTGGAACAATAAAAACAGCTTGAACTTCGAAATTGCTATTTTGTTTACTAAGGGTATGTAATTAATAACAAATTAATAACAAATTCTATTTGTAATAATCTGGAAAACTAATCTTCGGAAGTTCTCCATTTACTATCAATTTTAAAGGAATTTAATTCTTACAGTATTATCTAAAGTAACATTTTTAACATTTATTTTAAAATGAAATTTATATGACGAACACATTTTGTTTTATTACATAAATATCGTTTGAATATCTCCCTGCCAAATACATTTTTTCAGCGCTATTAAATTTAATATTACAAGAAAACTTTGAAAATTATGTTTTCGAGCTCTATCTCTTGTCACGATTTCATACATTTCTTTTTCTTTTCACTTACTATATACCTTTAATCTCAAATATTATGCCAATTCTATATTTCCTGAAAGTGTACTAGATTTTTATATCGATATTTTCGACCTATAAATCATGATCATCTATGATAAAAGAATCCGATGCATAACAAATGATCATGTATTATTAAAGAACTTTTAAGAGGAATAAGGTAAATTAAATGTATGTAGTTATAATTAATAATAAAATAGAAGAACCTTTTTAGCAAAACCTGTCGAAGAATTTTGTTTATTTTTTCTTCAATAGGAAATTACCACATGTTGATCGTAATAATGAATATAACAACACCGTTTTCAAAATTGGAATTTGTGGAAAAAAGAAATTTGTGATAAGTCAAAAGGTGTTAATTATTGCCATACATTTGAAATATGTTTACTTTTTTATTGTAATTATAAAAATATTAGTAATATACTCTTGACTGTCTCATATATTTGTACAGGTAAGTAAATCATAAAACTGCTCTGTCTATGCATTGAAAATATTTATGAAATAAAAAGAACGATTTAGAGACACATAATGAAAGTAATCGAAAGCTTAAACAATATTTCTTTTTGAAAGTTTTTTCCTTTTGTCTGTTTATGTGTTTTTACGTGCATTGAATAAAATCTACTAAACATAATCAGACAGTATTATTGAAGAATATGAGGATCAACTAGAACGAATGTTTATTATTTTATTTCATCGCGCTTAGTTCACTTTAACGGAAGATACGTGAATTTAATATTTCAAAAATATCTTTTTTTCATTAGTCAACAATAATAAAGAAGTGCCTCTAGATACCCGATGTGTAGTAAATATATGTTGTAAGTAAATAAATCTATAAAAAGTAAATAAGTAAAAGTAAATAAATCTATGTAAATCAACGCTACGCACGTGGCTAGAGGTGAAAAGTTAAATGATGTGGAAACGGTAGATTGATCAAACACGAGTAAGCAACCCGAATGCGAGCAGACGCATTAGGGCAAAATATTTCAATACGTAACTCCTTAAACTTTAAAAGATATGATTTTTGCATAGCTGTGAAAAAAGGAAGTAAGTAGAAAATTAAGTTTCTTTTATTTTTGATGTTTTCGCATCTTTTTTAAATGACATTGCATAATAATAATATACTTTTAAAAATCATACATTCTGCTCTAGAAAATTACATTACAATTAAAAAATATCGAAAATGCATCTACTTCTTTCTATTTTAAACCAATATTTCTCGGTGTATTCCGATGGTGAACTTCCTAAGTCATTTAATTTGTAATATATTTAATTAACATATTAAAATTGAATTGTGTGAACTGAAATGTATGGGTATATGAATGCAAGCGAGTACTGGCGGAATGATGCGTATTTTGAGATTTTATAAATTTAATACTACCGTGTACAAAACGATATTTTGTAAAATTAATGTAACAATAAATTGGTATTAATTTAAAAATAAAACAGTAACAAGAGAGGGACATGAAGCTGCTATTGATTTAAACTTCGCTAAATTTGTTGTTGTTCATGAATGTTTCATTAGTTCTTCACCAGGTACATGTTTATGTTACGAGTATCCAAAAGTACCTCAAAGCTAAGAGATCAGGATTGCTAAAACTAAATTGCTTACACTTCCACTCAAATTTTACTCTAAACAAAACCTCTTTTTACTGCCTCTTACAAGATATCTCGCTATCCCAAGTTATGTATGTGAATATGATTATTATTTTGATCCGTCAAAAGTTCCTGTTATAAAATTATAACCCTTTTAATCGACATATAATCTAAAACACATTAAATTTAATTACTAAACTCAAAAAATAAATACGATGTAAAATTCAAACGAATGACACTTGCTGAAATTATAAGGAGAGAAAATAAAAGATTATTTCAATAAATTTTTATACTAGCAAAGGTATATGTACAGACTAATGTTTCATGGATTCAGAATGATGACTTTTGCATAGCTGTGACATATCTACTTGATTTTTAGTAAAAAATACTATCAATTCCTTTTGTTGATATCTTATAAGAATAGGAAAGTCTAACACCTTCCTATTCGCAAAGTTTTCAAAGAAAAGATTTTTAAGTATTTTTATTGTCATAGAAATTCTTAGAAATCTTTTCTAAAAGTAGGAGACAATTTTGATTTTAAAACTTAAAATTAAGAATTGCACGTTTGATATTATGCAGGAAGTAGTATTTATAATAATAAATTAATGTTATATTTGTCACAAAAAGAAAGCTATGTGGAATAAATTTGAGTTTATATACAAAATACACATTTATAATAAATTTTACAACATATTTTGTTGTAAAATTAAAGTAACGGTATTATTTTTATTCACGTATAACACCATCAATACAGTGAGAGTATTAAAATTGTATTTAAAGTATATTTTTATTTGTTTTTGTTCGCATAGATGTAACAACGCACATAGATGGAACGCCTAACCGGATGACTTTTATATCTGATCCGACCATCTAGCTATAAACTGATTCACATCGTCTTTAGGTTATATACGTTTCCAAAATATACAAACCGACCCATTTTTAGAAAATTTTGTGGAGCATTTAAGTTAAAAGTTTATTTCCTCGATCGATAGTCATAATTTTTGTTTACACTCGACTGATGGCGAGTTCCAATGTTTTGGCTTTCTCGTTCAACTCTGTATATGAACTCTTCCGTTTCATCTTCTAAGGGAGCGAGTGTAATATCATTGGCATGATGTAGATTGCAAATCTTAATTCAAGTTGTCTCACTCCTCCCTCCTAGTTCCCGAGGGTCTTGTACGTTATACACTCGCTGTAAATAATAAATAAGATAGTGTGGAGAGCACAGCTTCGACTTATATCCTTTTTGTCTTTTGAATGGTTCGGATATAATTTTGTTCGTATGCACAGTTATTTGTCCACTTTCATACAGATTGATAAGTTACTGAGACGCGGGGTAGGTATATTAACATTATCGTTTTCTAGATTCCTATTTCAAAACCTGTATTTTTTTAAACCATTAGGTATATGTAAGAATTACTTATATCAAGGAATTTTCTTAAATGTTAATTAATACTAAGAGGAAAGCTGCTCTGCCAAAGGTGTAGTACTATTTGACACGGGATCATTATGTATATTCAATTTATCAAAATTCATCATCAGTTAATAATAAGAAAATTATACTCTTCGCTGACATTATTTCTCTAGTACTATCCTTTTAAGTTATCATAAAATAAAGTGTATATTACTCATTCAATGTAAATTAAACACACTTTCGACAGTTTTGATATAAACAAATGTTTAAATTAGTTATTTAAAAATTTATCACACATTGATAAAAATTAAACGTTTGGGGAAGTAATAAGTGGATGCCTCTTTTCTTCTGTTTCGTATTCGAAAGTTCAGATGAGTTTAATTAATATTACATGATATTTATTGTAAAAATTAGGCATTGATTATTAAATTCTAACTCATTCATTTAATTATTTCTTAATCAAAGTCATGTCTAACTAAAGATAGGTACAATTTAAAATGGAGAAAATAAATTTAATACTTATTTTTTATTATTTATTAGAGTTATTATACAACTAGAGAGTTAATATATGATCAAATAATACATACGAAACAGTTGCGATGGTAGACTTAAAGTACAAGTGTTGTCGGGTTTCGATTTAATTTATATTTTTCTAGAAATTAAAAATATACAAATTATGATATAATTAATTTAGACAACCTCGAACAAAGGTACAATTCGTTAACAGAACCTCGAACAAAGGTGAATTTTGCTAACCTGTACATATATTTTATAAGTAATCAATAACGAAAAGTTTGAGGTAACAGTTTCAAACTATTACAGTGAAGAAAAAACTAAATATGCTTATACCTTCCTCATATCAATAGTTCATTTCTTTATACATCTTTAAAAGCACAAAGTAAATAATTATACAATAGTGTCATTACCTTGTCGTTATTTACTAAAAATAACATTCCAAAACTGTTGATATTTCGAACATCATATGAGAACAATTTTCAAAAAGTGTAACTTTACGAAGCCGCTATCTTGTCTTCGAAAATATGTTCGATTTTCTCTCTTATAGTAAATTGCTTGAATAGTTTTATATAACGCACTTACGTTGTTTGATATTTGAAGTGTTTGCCAAGTCAAGTTTGTGAATTTGAAGAGTAACCCCAACTGTCATATTTCGTGTATTTTTATACGTGTATATACATATAATATTCTATGCCTATAGCGATGGCACAAAACTACTTACAAATGCATTATTTTACTTTAAATAGTATATATTAAAATACTAAAGCATATATTTTTCATATATTTTTATTTTAAATCCAATAATACATTTTTTCACCCGAATCTACTCAGGCAAAAATACCATGGCCAAAAGTGAAGTGTGGATATATGCGAAATGGGTAGTGGCTTAAGTAAGGAATCTGTGTACGGGTCGTTTTTTGGACAAGATATTTTAAATGTTGCAAAATTTGTTTCAAATTTGAATGTCTTGTACAATCTTTCTAATTTAATTACTTTTACAGGTTTAGTATTGAACTGTTTAAATTTAATTTGTTACATACTTGATTGTCCATGTATAATCAACTTGTAGAATTAGTTTATTAAAGGTGCTTGCAAAATATATTTAGGGGAATATAAGAAAAATAACACTATACAAAAAGATTGTTTACGGCATTTTCGTCCATTTGTCTGTTTGTAAGTTTGTTTATACGTGCATCACGTAAAAACTATTAAACCAGTTTTAATGGGTGTTTAGATAACATATAAGAATCAATTAAAAGAAACATTCATTTTTTTTATTTCACCACAATTTATTTATTTCGTCCATTTATGTGTGAATTTAATATCTTCAAAATTTAATTAACATCGCATCAGTGCCCTAACAAAGAAGTACCTAGCTAACCGACGAGTATTAAGCGCACCTATATATGACAATATATTTTAAGTCGTAAAATGAAGTTTTACACCCACAAATTCATTGACAAAATGCATGTGGTAAAAAGTGAAATTTTCAATGATACGGGAAGTAGATGGTTGAGAAAGCAATCCGAATTAGGGTAGACGTTATGTACTCGAATTCTGCCCATAAAATTTTTTAATGTTATATGAATCTTTGTTTGATTTACTTACATTGATTAACTTCTAATTTTAACTACAGTTCCGATATCTAAAGTAGTTTGTTTAATTTTTTATGAGCTTTACATTAACTTAATTTTTTTGTTAAATCAAAATGATACGTGAATTTTAATTGATAGTTTTGATAACATAGATTCAATTGTTTTAATGGACTAGAAGGTGTGAATATAATAATTTTTAGAAAAACTTATATTAACTTTTTTGGAAAATGTATTAAAATGGTTAATTAATTTCTTTTCTCCTAACTATGTATGATATTTTTATCCAAACACAAACTATATCCGGAGAAAAGATTAATACATAATCATTATATTTTATACAAACGGCTATTTTAAATTTTGTTTCGTTGAAAAATTTAAAAAAATAAAACCAACATTTATTAACTATGACTTCTTGGATAAAATTAAAACAACACAAAATTCAAAAACAGAAAAAGGATTAAGATTTTACATAGCGTTATAACCAAACAATATTATGTACACATACTCGTATTTACGGTATATAAAGTCAAAATAAATTTTTCACAGTCTTGCTATTATTTCATTAACTATAATTATAAGTCAGACATAGTGATGGTTCTAGCACAATTGTTTAAAACATTACAAATGTAATGATACCTAATTTTTCTTAAATACTACAATGAGATAACAATAATTTTACGAGATAGATTATGATTTACCGTGATTACAAGTAACTTAGGGTAAGCATATTCAAATTTTTTTAGTACCTGACATTTCAAACCAGTAACCGTAGTGCTGAAACCAGCCTAAAATATTTTGTGAGTATTTATTTTTTAAATTGACCCGTTAAACATTTTTGGCAATATTATAGTATTTAATTTCAAAAGCTTAAATAATATATATGAGAGAACATTTTACACTTTGAAGTACTCTCTTTAATAATTCTACGTGAAAGGTCGCGCTGACATTAAACGACATTGGTGCGTATTACAAATGTTTTTAATACTTTTCCCTAAGAGAAATTTAACAAAATTTTCTGACCCCATTTTTGTATATGTAAAATTTAATACGTGTTGATCGTGACTATATGCTCAAAGTCTATTTTTTTTTTACTTTAAAGGTTGACATTTAGGGTATTATTGTGTTTTCGTCAGTACAATATTAACATAAATTAATTTACTTTAAGCCAATTGAGTATTGTATTTTATGTTTTTGGACGACGTGGAGAATAACATTTTTAATTACTTAAAGACATCTAAGGCTTTCAGAGGTTAATAATATTTATAATAGGAGGAAATGATAATAAATAAAATATTTCATCTAATCTAGGTATATACTAGACATCGATTGACTTCTTGCAATATGTTTATTATCTTAGATCTTAGAAAATGATTCCCAACTTGAACAATTTTCACTCTCAGCACTTAACTGCTTGTCTTGCAATTTTTTCTCGGAATTAAATTCAAATAACGGGTGTCCTTGGTATCAAATAATAATCGTTTTACACATATAAACAAAATGAAGTGTTTTAAACGAACTAAACATTTCAAGAAGAAATGTTGTGACTCAATCGATTTTCGGAAAAGTTTACATTACTTAACAATTTTTACAATCTATATATATATATATATATATATATATATATGCATATATACATAGATATATATATATATATATATATATATATAAAACTAAATATTTTTCGATAACAAGGGAAACATCCGAAAAGTAGAAGGTTGCTGACCAGAGAAACACAAAATAGACGCATTATTTTGCTTACGAAGTTCGTTTTTAATTTCAATTTTGTATGGTATCATATAAAAATTATTTGTACATAACCTGCCAAATTTAAAGTCATGTTATTGGTTATTTGCAATTGTTATTACTATTTTAAAGTACTTTGAATATGTCATATGACTTATATTTCCCGATCACTAAAAGCGAAAAAATAATATAAGAAAATTTCTCGATGAGTTTTTCCAAGACCGTTCATGCACATGGATATGTACAAGTCTTCACTTAGCTACACTTGATAATTATAGGGTATTGTATTTTTCAATGTATAAGTCGATGTGATGTACGTCTCAAGTAACATTGGATGCAAAGTAGCTTCGTGCATTTGTTGTAGCGATTTAGTATATCTGTATATATTCGACAATATTTATATCTCACTTAATAATATTTACAACTAGAGCAATGAACAAACGTATTACTTACATCGTATTAGTCATAATCATTTAGACATTTTAACTGAATAGTCAATTAAGAATACGTGGAATATTCTACACTTAAGTGTATTTACAAAGCAGGTTGCAAGGAAACAAGATACAATTATTTTGTTTAAATGAAAAGTTTAACTGAAAACTTCTCAAATTTTTAAAAAGTTCAGAAATAAGCGTCACTAACAAGATAAATACTCCACACTGTGGTTTTAAAAATAACGTGCAAATATTATAAATCTATATTAATCTATATTTAATTACTTTGAAGTTAAAAGTCATCTTCATTTAGAATTTGGTTATATGAAGAAGAGTTTAAATATTAAATGTGAAGAAGACTGCGCTCACAAATAATCGCAATATAATTTTCAACTCTCAAAACATTATTTGGCAACAAACACGATATATAACGGAGGTGAATAATTTTTTGGCAACAATGTTCTATAGCATATTACAACACTTTAAACATGTAAATTCCTTTTTAATGTACTTTCTTTAAATTGGAAACATTTTCATAATGCTAGCACATTATTCTAATTTTATTATAGTAGTTTAGATGTTTAATACAGAAATATATCCATTATGACCCCTTCACTTAAATCGTTATTGCACATTACTCACACGTTTTAAAATATCTATTCATTAAAAACCATAAATTTAGGATGAAAACTTGGTAGTATGATGTCAGCCGTTTTATGCCACACTCTGAAAAATAAACGGACAATCACCCTTCCATCCTTATGCAATTGACGACAAACTGCATACCCGTTAAGCGTGAAATAGGAAAACTTCTTTAAAATAATGTTTTCCGCAACTATCTTTGCTTATATCCCACCTGAAGATGTTGTAATACAACGAAACCTAGGTCGTGGTAAAGAAATTAAAGATAGTAGAAATAATACTACATCACGTAGTTTCATTTAATTGTGGATTTTATTATCTATTAAATAAAGAAAGTGGTTAAGCTACAATTTAAAATACATAATATTTTTTTGCTAAAATAATTTTTTTCTAATAACGCTGCCACATAAACCAAACATTTTGGGATTCGTGGACAAATGGCAAAACTAGAAATATTATATCTTTACCTGTTTGTCCGTTCTTGTAGTTTTATGATTTTTAGATTTGTACGCATGACATTTGCAAATACTTACTTCATAAAGAGATATCAATTAATATATAGGGAAGTAATGATTTTGTTTTTAATGAACACATTCATTCATTATAAATCTGTGATACCTTCGTATTTTTCACATGGGTGAGAAAAACATTTGTTTGCATATATTTTTGAATTGTACAATTTCATTTTAAATTGAATTTTATTTTTTTTACCATTTTTCATTTTTAAGGTCAGTTTGCGACGTATTCCGCTTCAAAGTGACAATGTATCCCCCACTTATATTATTGTAAGTTAAAGAAAAAATACTTTTAAGTGTATTTTTTCCGTAACTTACAATAATATAAGGAGATGTATACAATTACGGAATACCCAGGTTTTCCATGTGCCGACATGCGCTTGATCGTTTTTATTTTACATGATTTCTTCATTCCTTCCTATTGTTTCATGTTTAATAGTGAGAAATTAACATCGCTCAAGTTTCCAACTTTTCTTGTGTGGTCATCAGGAATGCATTCCTTGTTTATTTCTAAATAAGGTTGTTATAATTTCATTCTCGCTTCATCTGTTGTCTTTCCGGAATTTTGGTGTAATTGTGCTTTATTTTTTTAGTAAATCTTAATTTGTGTCAACTTAATTTCTCCTTTAGTTTATGTCTATTTAATATTTCGCGTCACTCCTTTTGGCTTAGTACCCGTCCCTAGACTGGAATCGGATAAGTGAATGAGTTCGGTAATCAAAGTAATTATCTTTGATAATTTGTGGTGTTAATTTCGATTTGGTGATTTTAAGTGTTAGTTGCCCTGTACTAACTTAGTTGCTCTTTTATAGTAAATTGTTACATTTACAGTAATGGAAATAACATATTGAACTTTTTGAAGAATTTATGTTAGTAATTTTTTATTTAAAAAGAAATGAGTTAACGTTTAAGTCATTCTCTCGCGCTATTGTGTTTACTATAATTAACGTTTAAAATGAATTTGTGATGTCCGTTTAAAATTATTTGCAAAACCCTTTACGAAATTGGTAACACCATTTATCAACTATAGTTTGTGGAATGCGACCAAATTATGAAAAGTTACTTATTGAAAAAAAAATTGACGTGATCACATTAAATAAATAAAAAGTGTAAATTAAACTAACTTAGTAGTCTCCAAAAACATTTGTTTGGATATAAGCAAGGTTTTCTTTTATGAATTGTTCAAAAATGATTTTTGTGGTATGTTAGAAACAGATGTATAATTTTTAAAAATATAAAATTTAATAACAATATAATGTATTTTATGCATATATACAACTTCTAAATAAAATTTTTACAGGTGATATAAATATTTCTACAGTTATCACAATTAAGGTTGTGAGTATATTATCGTTCTAATGCGTATTGTTCAAAACTAATTTAGTTGCACTTTAAACAATGAGTGAACATTTTTTATTAAGATAATAAAAACGCTACCTTGTGACTTTTCAATAAATCTCGACAAATTACTCCTCGATTTTTCAGTTTTATACTTGTAAAAACCTACATGTTTTTGAAACATATCAACAAACATCTCTTAATCAGTCAGCCCTTGAGGACAAATTACGTGCTTGACGATACTTTAACACTCTTCTGTTGAAGCAAACATATACCATAACACTCTTCGTCATTCATTATCTTAGATGGCATTAACTATGTTTACAAT
This sequence comes from Druceiella hillmani, assembly GCA_039881145.1. NCBI lineage: Eukaryota > Metazoa > Arthropoda > Insecta > Lepidoptera > Hepialidae > Druceiella > Druceiella hillmani. Next base: position 832,552 of record JAYKKI010000032.1, on the reverse strand, counting down.
TGAATTACTACAATTAATTAATTTTTTTTATCAATTCGAGCGAGGCATCCAAGAATATTGGTTTCAACGACAGTTGGTTCTTTGGTAGATAAGCTAAGAATTATTTTAGTAATAACCTCATTATTATTAAAAAAGGATATTATCCCAACAAGCGATTCTAATATTTATCTTATGATGTTCTCATCATACATTTTCAATTTAACTTTTTACTTTCGATTTGATCTCAAAAATAAAAAAATATACATTTACCAACATAACTTGCCATATTTTTCATAAAGTTTTATTTTTCCATCGTCTCGTCACTTCTTGATCCCAACCCTCCAAATACTTTACAATCAATTTTAATTTTTCTGGCTTATTCTTTATGGTATAATTCCACCACCATAATTCCACCTAATACACGTAAATACAAATAATACATTTTAGATCATAAATCTATAAACGAATAGGTTTGAACTAATGGTTATCGTTGGAACCTACAATATGAAAATTTATTGGAGTAAACATCAGTTCGCCGTAGAAATAAAGTATAATCATTACTAACTTTCAATATCATTTGATATCGTGAGTAATGTAACATGTGGTTTATGAAGGTGAATCATAAACCAATAAGAGCCCATTACGTTATATATTTCAAAGTAATGTCCTCGAAAACATGTTATGAGAACCGCCTCATATTATATCTCAATAAGTTAATAATTTTAGGGGCTTGTAAAATAAGCGGGTCAAGGTAAAGCGCTCCTGAATATAAAAATATTTTTCCTTATATAAGTCAAATTAATTCAGTTACAATACTAGCCAATTTGATATTAAGGTTTTGTATAATGTGCAATTTAAAAACCATTAATTTTTACTAGAATTGTCAAGCTAATACAAATGGACAATTACGTCAAAAGTTATTGAAAGTACGATAAATGTACATTAAATTTTTTTTCCTTATCAACATCAAGCAACAGTGTAAAAATTCATGTAGAATTTTGAAATCAATTAAATCACGTTTTGGTTTCCTCTTCCGGGTTTTATAGTCGAATAGAGGAAACGGAACTCGTATAGTTTCGTGATACCCCGTGTATCATATACCCTAGTTATAATATTTTTAGACTTACGTAAATTCAATTGACAAAGATATACTTCAAACATAGATCTCAATTAGTATTAAGGTAAAATATTCATAATATAACTCCCAATATTCAATAAATTCTAAAATAAAACTGAAGTTTTAATCTCTATTGGGGAAACATTGATTCTGTTGGGGACACATTGACACTTACGTCCTGTATTTTTCTACCATGAAATGTGAGAAAATTCTAGATGTATGAGATCATAACCTTTATAACTTAGAACGAAACTATTTCCAATAATTTGCATCAACAATTTAAAAAGTTATAGTCAACTATAGACCTGTATACGTTGTGTGTATTCTAACAAGAAAGTGACCAATTTTGTATAGTTTCTGAATTATGTATCGAAATATTGCAAAGAATTTAAAAAATAATTTTATTGTAAAATAGTATAATTTAGGAATATCAAGAAAATTGATTTCAAGCGATTTATATATGGAAAATGGTTAACAATCTGTATAAAATGCAACATCTGCATGTCTGCTTATATTTCTATCTGTTTGCGTAAAACTTAATTTCAGAATAGACTGGGTGGATTTCTTTGAAATGTTCGTCATGTTTAGTAGATATGTTTTTCAACCTTCTCCAAAAAAAGGAAACCATATGTTCGAGGCGTATTATTTTGGATGTATATACATCGATGTTTCTGTGATTTCTAAGCCAATTTGGTGATTACATTTTTGTTTGAAAGAGTATACTACCGAGATGGACCTATATAAATATAGTGATGATATGATATTGTTCGGAAATGAAAAAAGAGAAACTTTATCGAATGGTAGTAAAATGAACGATGGTACTCCTTAACGAATGATGGTATATCAAACGTGATACAAGATATTTGCTACTGATAGTTGTTAATTTGAAAAATAACTACACCATCGATCAGGTCAGGGTCTGATGATGAGTTCTGGATAGGAACAATGTATTTGGTGCTAACAGTTGTTATTTGGCAAGATTTCATGCTAAACTTTGTATATAAAGAAAGGAATTCCTCAGCGTCTAATAGCTACCCACTCGTCGCTGCTACTATTGTTTCATTTCTCTATGGCGTTAATAATCAACTTTAGACAAAGAGGAATTTATCTATATGCTGGCTTTTGCCTACGACTTTTAATATTTTTACAATATTCTAGAAAAGAAAATATTTGATTATTAGATATCATTATACCTAATATTCAAATATTTTCTTTTCTAGAATATTGTAAAAATATTAAAAATTGTGGGCAAAAGCCAGTATATAGATAATTTCCTGATTAAAGCTGACATGTATATATGACGATTAGTAATACTAATTACAATTAAATGAAACTACGTTATGTAGTATTATTTCTACTTTCTTTAATTTCTTCACCGCGACTTAGGTTTCGTTGTATTACAACATCGTTAGGTGGGATATTAGCAAAGATCTTTGCAAATATCCAACCCGAAGATGTTGTAATACAACGAAACCTAGGTCGTGGTAAAGAAATTAAAGAAAGTAGAAATAATATACTTTTTATCGTTCACGTAGTTTCATTTAATTGTGAATAATGAATTTCGACAAAATTAACGCCAAATATATTCAATAATAATAATCACTAAAAATTTTAAAGTGAAATATTTTTTAAAAAGCTGACTTAAAAAAAAAGGTATGTACTAAAAAGTAAAAAATTATTATCTCAAAAAAGGTACCTATTAAATTTGCCAGTACCACAGATCAACTTAAAGAAATGCGAAATATAAGCATATAGATACGCCTGTTATGAAAATATTTCGTGGTGTGAGTACATTAGAAATTAAGGTTTTAAATTTAAACTAAAATTATACTTAGTTATTTATTGTGAATAAGTAGGTACGTTATTTGCATTACCTATTTTTTGTTTTTGTTTACTTTATGTATTATTAGCATTATGTTAAGGTTTTGCAAGACTGTGGTAGGTGAAACGACTATAATGAAAATTTGCGAGGAGGGAAAGTTATTGTATTTGAGAGAAGTTTCAACCCTATTCACTTCCGCGATTTGTTCAATATCTAATTTTGCACGCAAAGGGGGTTACGGACAAAAGCAAATATGGATTAAAAGGAGATACAAGCGTGATATAAGGATGATATGAAAGCACAGTGGAAAAAATACCATGGACTAAAGAAAATGAAATCATTTTTAATAATATTTTATTTAACGTTAATAATGCTTTGGTGGCATCAAATTCTTAATAATATTTTGATAGCATCAATTTGGATTCTCATCCAAAGATTTAACTCCTTCGCTAAGAAATTAAAAGAACCTAGAAAGTAGTATGAAAACAAAAGCTATTTTAACGATAAATAAAATAATATTAAAATAAGCATTATACAGGTATAAATAATAAAAATTGTATATAAAATAAAAATGTTTCCTTGTTTTTTTCATTTGCATCAATAACAAAGAAATAAACTGAAACCAAACTTCTACATTTTTCTGGTGTAAGCACATGTATCGTATTACAGTTATACAAATTAATTATGTTTAATTTTTCACGAGAGAAACAATTGAACGTTTCTATATAAACATTAATCCTCGCGTCAGTTTTTATTAAGTCTTAGAAATACAAGTTGGCCAAAATTGAATTATTGTTTTGCATAAGCTTTAATGGAAAATGTTTTTCTTCAAAAATAATTTAATACCCATATACAGGCATAATACTATTATATTAATGATTATTAGGTTAGTATTGACTTGAATTTGTTTAAATTTTACGCAAAAAAATATCCTTAAGTGATATGATAATATTGAGTTTTCTGAGCAAATTTCGAGAAGAATTTCGACAGAAAAAATGTGAATATATAATACGCATTTAATATAAACCGAGTTGATTGGATAGTTTTGTAAATGTATTTCCATTATAACTCTTTAATTTTTGAGTTAATTAATTAGTTTAAAGAAAAATAAAAACTCAAATAATAAAGATCTTGTAAATATTTCTGTTTTATTTATTTCCTACAAACTATGATATTGGGACCAACATAATATGAACTTTAAATATATATTTAGAGTTTAACAAAATAATATTATATGAAAATAAACATTTTTTGTTAAGTTTTTATTTTCAGTTCAGTTTCAATACTCAGTTTATAGTGACACGTATGTGTAGAAAAGTGGTGGTATTTAAATTATTTACCTATATTTTTTTCACTCTTTAGGTACATCATTTCATCAAATCATTGATGCAAATTTATATATCAGTCAAATTCCTTACATTAAAATAGGTTATTCGACTTACATAAATATTGAGGGATTTAAAAATTTTAATTAAATTTATACAATATAGTTTATTAAATTTTTTCTATTCCATTATTTTCTCATTTCTTTTCGTGGTGTTACAGACATTTCTGCTAAAACCATCGAAATTTTTGTGGTTTGATAAAACCGTAGACTAGACGTTCGCACGCACACGCTCTGCGTGTGCGGACATCTATCATTTAAAACTTCGTCGTGTGAAATATATGTTACAAGAGTTAAAGAAAATAGTAATTTTATATGACGATGATGTGGTAACTTTGAAGTGGTAGACCGCTGTAACGAGTGCGCAAAATATGAGAAGACCACTTGCTAAAAATAAAAAGGAAACACTCACGATAATTGAGAACTTTTGCTTTACAATTATGTTACTAACTGCTGTTCCCGGAACTTTGTTCTCGTATAGTCCATACGTGAAACCATTGATCTATTACCAGTACCCTGTTGTGATATTAATAAATGTACATTTTTTAAGTAAGTACACATTGTATTAAAACGTTAAACTGCCGTATGTTTTTTTAAAGGTTCATTACGTTGAAATATGACTTACATATTACTCTAAACCCAACAAAAGCAACCATAAAAACTTAATCGAACTACATTAGCCACCCTTATGTAACTTGTGAACCAATAAACAGCTTAACAGATCAACGGACAAACATTCCAAATACAATATTTTTGTGTTGTATTGCTTTCCTTATATTCCTCTACATCTTTTTTTGTAAAAACCTTACATGTACAAACCCACTAATTCTATAATTTTATTATATGTACACAATAAAATACGTAACATTCAAATATACACACTCTAACGCTAATTGTATCGAAGCAATAAAATGAAAAATATTGACCAACCAAAAATTCAATTTTAACAAACTAAAGACACAAAGTAAGCTTGTAATGAATATATACCACATAAATAAAATTTGTGTAGGTAATATAATTGAAAACGATGTCTGTCTTCATGCATCTATCAGCATTTGAGGTGATTACTCAAATACCTACTCTTTCCGCACCACGCCCATTTTATCAACATATGTCCGGATGGAAAAGTTCATTGCACGATTTAAAATATACGTAGCGCCATCTATTGATGAACAAAGATACAATATAGAGTAACTTTTAGATAGAATAAAATATACCAATATATTTTCATTTTACGCTGTGTTGCACATTTACCTCGAGTCTACGATTAAAGACTTGCCTTTTTCAATACTTGCGAGATATTGAACCCTAGCGATTAATATACGAAAGTTAACTATTGTGTAAATGTTATTAACTGTAATTAGAACTATACTTAGACTTCTGGGAATAAGCTTCAAGTTGTTTTAGAAGCTATTATAGGTTCATTTTGGTTTATTAACAAATACATTTCGATTACAGCTGACATGTATATATCACAATGAAATGAAATTACAGTACCTCGTTAGTAATTTGACTTGTTCCTTTCCTGATTTTTTTATCATATATTCCTTATTTACACACATATAAAATGTATTGAAAATTAAATATATTATTTTGATAATAAAAGGTTTACAAGAATAATAAATGTATCAGAGAAAAAACATACTACGGATAAGTGACGAGCTGTTTAAATTTTTTATTAAAGGATCGAATACTTTTTCTTCAGTCATTGTATTTTTCTGTCCCATATTTGAAGCTGTTTGGTATTAAATAAGCAGTTTTGAGATTTCAAATATCTTAAATTAATCGACGCCAAACTGAGTTATATAGACAAATTGATTCTTTCTTGATAGTTTTTGAACCTAATTTTGTTTTACAAGCATATTAGTCGCCTTAAGGATGGAAATTAAAAGTGTACGCATTATCTTGCCATGTTGTTCCACATAAAATGTGTGTAATTTGGAATTGAGCATGATTTTCCTGTGATATTCATCACTATCTACACAACAATGCTTCCTCTATTCTTTTTATACATAAGTGCGAAAAATTTAAACCGGAATCTTGCTCGACTTTTTTATACAAACAAAAGAAAATCCTAATAATTAAATTTTGTTAATAAAGAATAAAAAACTACTCGCAAAATTAAATGGTGAATATTAAAAAAGAAAGTTTGTGACTGAAATAAAATCATGACCGGAAAAAGTAATAAATAATGATTTATTTAAAAAAAATCTTAAATTTAGAATTTATATTGCAAACATTTTAATATTTATTTTTCCAAAATAGATACGTGAGTAAGTAATTTGCTTCATATATTCAGGGAATTATAAGTTTTAGGTCGGTTTTGTAAATGTGAAGAACATTTTCGTAGTAAAAGTAAAAAAATAACACTACCACGCAAGCATTTGTAAAAAATCATTACATTTACTTGCCATGTATGTACTATGTGGGGCTCTAGAAAGGCATATGATAATGAAATAGTATTAGATTTCTTTCTTCTTAAATTTTATCGTTTGTAATATACTAACGAACAATCTATGAAATTATTATGTTCCTAGTCGTACGCGTGCTTATAATATTTAATAACACTAACCAAGCGTAAACACCCAATATTTGTGAGCGCGACACGTTTGTCTGTTACGTTACTTTCACGTACTTTTTTGTTGTTTTAAGTTGTATAAATTTATTGAACAACAAACAGTTTGAAAATTTATGTACGTGACAATTTTATTCTTCAGCCTTCAAAACCAGAACCTACATGAAATGAGATGAGTTATAAATATCAAAATTTACCTGGAATGCGCGAATAAAAAATATGATCTAACTTGGTACTAAGATATGTAAAATGTATGTAACTTCTGTTTGCCTTGATTATATCTTTATATGCGTTTTTGTCGTAATCTAATTAAAAAAATTAGAAGAAATTTTGGATTTCAATCCTATCGTATTTTTCACATTTCTAAGTAGATTTTTTTGAATAGAAAAATGGACATGGTTTAGTTTATACATTTTCAACGATTATTGTTATAGTATTGGTAAGATTTTACAATGAAAAGTTATAAAACAAAATATCTTAAAAACTAGGTCTAAAACAAACTAGGATGAAAGGGTCAGAAAATCTCGAGTGGCCGTGTCGTGACGCTCAATGTGACGATTTAAAACAAATTCTTATATTAATGGTTTTTAAAAATGGTTTTTTAATTCAATGTAAATAAAATTCATTTTGAGGAATCTCATAGCGTATCTCTAAGAAGAATCAAATACAGAGACAGGAACTCAAAAACAGCTCGTACAAAACTCGGTACTAGATTATTCACAAGCCAATATTTTTATTAAGCAAGCTATATTTTTCATTTTTCAAGCAAGGATTTTTCAAAATATAAGATCCAGTGACAAAAAAATTATATATATATATATATATATATATATATATATAAATATACATATATATATATATATATATATATATATATATATATATATTATATATATGTGTGTGTATAATTTTTTCATTGAAAACATGTAGGTCATAAACTGTAAATTAATTGTTAATTTTTTTTTTGTTTCCGGAAAAATTAGAGATGAAATTCATATCTATAAACTGGCTAAGATGAAACTACATGGAATAACCTTTTCAGATTATCGCGTTTACAAAACGAAGTAATATGGCAACAAAACCCAAATAACAACTTTTAGGTTCACAAACTACAATAGTTGTAGTTACCAATTATTCATTTATTTACTCTTTAAGAAGATGCGAAAGAAAACTATTTTATTCTTTCCTTAGACTAAATCGATTTTATTCTGTAAAATGTATATAAATTGCTGAAATTTTTTTTTATAAATGTAAATAAAATTTTCATGTGAGTGACAATATTGAGACAGAAATGTAAATAAGAAAACAAAGTAAGGCTAGTGTACCAAATACCAAAGAATAAATTAAATTATTTAAATCTTTGGATAGCCCTTCAGTTAATCTGCCTACATAATTTTATTTCAAATCAACATCGTGAAAACAATTAAATTGATGACCCTTTCTATTAAATAGAAGGGGATAAGAGAATACTAGATTCTCCAATGAATGAATTGGTATATACGGCGTACTCATTGCTGCGTAATCCCTTACAGCCTATGTCAACACCAGACCAGTTCAAAGCGACGAGCATCCGGGAATCGACTGGGCTACCACGGTGCGATGCCCCATCAAAGGCTGTATGTACCTTGTGATCAATCCAATACACCGGGGCGGCCACAACAAAGAAAATAGATGTATTCAAAGTTAATAAATGTATTATTTTTAGTTTAGTAGACGAATGAACTTTTCGCCGAATACAAGCTTTTTAATAATAATATATTTATTATATCATAACATATTGATAATCATATGGTTATCAGTGTCGACCGCCGCGAAGCTTAAATTTTTATTGTTTTGTTAGAAAATTTCATAGATTTAAAGCTGAACAAACTCAATCAATACACAATTTACACGGAGTTATTATACACCAAAACGTTCAGAAATTATCGTCGATTGATAATTTGTATTAGGATATGCAAAAAAAGCACAAAAATTTAGTTTTCGCCGATTTATGGTTAGTGTCGATTTACTGTTACGCATATCCAAATAGATTCGTGGCTAATTGGCGGAGGTAGCTTCAATCAATTAATAGTGATGAATATCATAATTTGCCCGGTTAATCGTGATTATTTTATATTTGTATTTGTTTAGATTCTGAAAGGGTATTTAATATATTGTGTTGTGGGACAGTGTGTGTGAGTAAATAGTTGTGAAATGAGCATTAGGTTTAACATTGACTATATTAAAAACAATAATAATATTTTCAAAAGAAAGTAGACATAACATCGGCTGGACGAACTAGGTCATTTCTTAATTAAAAACAAGAATGCAAAACGAAAAATAATTTAAAATAGGAAGAATTGATTGAGTGGATCGATAGATATATAACTGAATAGATTTTGTATCAGAGTTTGATATAGTCATGAAGGTATACAGTCTTCAAAGGTACATAAAAAAATATTCAGTACGATATATTGGACTTAATTTTATTTGTGTACTACAAAGAAGTTCAAGCTGATCAAACTACCGATGTGTCCACAATTATACAGATGGTAATGATTATAAAACACAAAAAATACGGAAATGTTCACGAACGGTTTTGGAAATACCTTACACCGGATTCCTATACTGCTGAGGGATTTAGTACTGCTATATTAACAGAATTACATGCACTTCAGATAACTCTGCAACAACTAATAGCACAATGTTACGATGGCGCCTCTGTAATGAGAGGGAATGTTAGTAGAGTATAGTTTAAAATAAAAATTATCGATCCAAATGCTCAATTCATTGTTACGCTCATCAACTTAATTTAATAATATAAAAAAAGTCAAAACAAACCCGTACAGAAATGTTTGCATACCTGTAAGCTTTTCCAAAGTTTTTTCACAATCACCCACGCGCACAGAGATTTTGAAAACAATTGTATCAAAAAAGATACCAGCTGCTACACAAACGAATGGAATTTTCATTCGCCTACAGTCTAGCCAGTTTATTGCTATAATGAGGCTTTAAAAGAACGTATGACAACTATTAAAAAACTGAAAACGACGTCAGCTCTATTTGCTAGGCTGATATGCTTCTAAGATATTTGAACGACAGTACTTTTTATATTGGGTTGATTTTTTTTCATCTGTTCTGCCACACAGTGAAATTTTAGTCAAATAATTGCAAAAAACGAATATTGGTTTAGTTTATTTTAAAAAAATATTCACGATTTTGAAATCAGTACAAAAAATGCACGTGACTCCATAGATCAAAATGAAGAATCTCCTTAAAAAAGGACCTCGTCTAACTCCGCCATAGCAAAAGAAGTGTGCTATACAATTATTACTCATGTTTAAAACAGAGTAAATTTTTGTAACCATTTGATAGCTGCGAAATTATTTCACTTTGAAAATTTTACCACATTCCGTTCTACTTTTCTTAATAAAGATTTCAAGACCACAGTTTCAACTTCCGCCGCTTTGGACCAATACAAATTGAAAAACGAACTTTCCGCAATAGTGCAGTTGCAATTTTACAATTATTTTACAATTATGATCTCACCGAATCCTTTTCAGAATCTATGAAGTTGCTTCAAATTCTTTGTACAACACCAACGATTTTGGTTGAAGGCGGGCGATGTTTTTCGACACTGAAGAAAATTAAAAGATTTCTGAAAAATACCATGTTCCAGGACCAAAAAAATGCCCTTTCTATGCTCACTATTGCAAAAAAAAATTATTCAATCGATACCAATTTTTAATAAAAAAATTGATCGAACATTTTGCTTCATAAAAAAGTCGGCGAATTGATTTAATTTATAAAAATAATAATATCTAGTACAGACAAAATATTGTTTTATTGCAACTTCGAATACTTATTATAATTAGAGAGTTAATAAAATGCACCTTCAGTTCCATGATCCACCAGCAGCCTCTGATACCACCTATGCAATATGTAATATCATTCGCTTTTGGTCAACCATTTATATAGTCTGGTCAAATTTAAGCTATATCTAGACTTTTGCTGCTATGTATTATCTCTTGCTATGAAATTAAAAGACAGTTGTCGTCTACCCAAAATGCGTGATTGTCATTTTTTTAAGAACATAATTTATTGTCGAAAACTTTAGAAACTTTTGTCTAGAATAAAACAGGCATCGGTGGATTACACGAAGTTCAAGGTTTTTTGACTGAATTTGGGCAATTACAAAGTGATAAAAATGTTGTACATACTTTGTGTAACTATTTTTTATGCATAATCTTTTTATATATTAGAATGGCAAGCATAGACTAAGACAAGAATAAAATCCCTAAAAAAATGTTGTACAAATTATGATAAAATAACTGCAATATAACATATCTTCTTAAAAAATATTTAAAATTCTTTTTTCTTTGCAAATTATAATATTTAGGCATTAAATATGAAAAAAACCAAAATTGACCCATTTTCTCGTGTACTTATTAATCGACTTCCGCTCGTATATTGAAGACATAATACAGCATAAAAGTTATCGATACAAGTATTAAAATTATAATAGAGCAAATGTTATACGTTCAAAATATTTTAAAAGAGTGATTAATTTAGCATATACAATAATAATAGAAAACAGAAAACAATTTTATAAAATTTTTGTGCCAATATTATTTACCCATGAGCAACATAAAAAAATTCCTAATTACACGCGAACGAAGTCTTAAGGACATTTAATGTAAATTAATGTTATACAATACGAAGTAATATTAAAATAATAAAACTACGTATGAAAGAAAACTTAAAAAATTATTTGTAAATAAGAAAAAAAAAACCGGTAAAGGTTTTTAATAAAAATACTTTAAAAAATTACTAAAAATTTAAAAAGCCTATATAATGTCTCCATTATGATATTCCGTGAACCAGTCGGATAACAAGCGTCTTAATATGTAATAATTTATTAAAATATTATTTCAGTAATTTTTCAATTTTACCCAATATGAAGTGTTAAATCTTTTATATTTTATAATTATCTATCACATGTATATCAAATCGATGTTTAAAATTTAAACTTTAGTGGTGCAATCAATAGTCGAAATACAAGACATGTTACAGAGTCGGAATTACGGCCAAAATATCAAACCCCGAAACAGCACACATACACATATATATATATAAATACATCTATGTATATGTATATGTGTGCATCGATATATATATATATATATATATATATATATATATATATATATATATATATATATATATACAAACATAAATTTGAAAATTAACCTACAAGATTATCCTTTGATTCACTATGCGCTGACTACACCTGGAACTACCATATGAAATTAATAGGCTTAATCAGATTAGTGGTGAAATGTAACACGCAAACATTTTGAGTTAACTCGGGAGTATTATATCAGACGTACATTTTCTGCACTAGTGCATACCCCTTCTCTTTCAACGTTACGTCCTGCAACGTTATTTTGAATTTCATCTATAGCATGGTTCCTGCAACAATTGAGACGATTATTTTCTTTTAATGATAAAATAAATTTGCCTCACACAAATTTGCAACTCAATGTCAATAATAACAAAGTAATAAAGAATTACAAAATTAGAGATAAAATAATTTTCTAGTGGTTGAATAATAACTTCTACGACTTATTAAAAAAGATCTGCATGGCTTTCAAAAACATTAATATTTTCGAACTCCTATTTTATCGATATTCATTTTATTTGCCCCCTCTCTCTACAAATCAACCCGAATTATAGTTTTTATATTTTATATCTGTGTCTACTAGAAGCTATAACCAACAAACAATTAACATATCATAACGAACCATTTCTAAATCAGCGTTCTGTAAAGTACAGTGGCTGTAAAATGCAGACAAAGAACACAGAGTACACAGCACTTTGTAAAATTTTGGTAAAATACTAAACGGGTATCATTACGATATTCAATAGAATATAATATTTCACTTACAGATGCACCTAAAAAACTTAAACCTTTAATATTTCAAATAAATTATACATATTTACGTAAACAATGAAATTATAAAATGTATCTCCGTAATATAATACTCAGTAATCTGTAATACTACGTAAAAGCAAAATATCGATTTACTACTTATAAAATATGAGTATATTTAATAATTATATAATACGCCTGTTATAAAATTTCTACAAACCTTTTGTTTAGGACACGTAATAACTTTTTTTTCATTTTTGCTCCCTAGACCAGATGTCTGTAAGAAATCTTACGTTTTCCCATTATTATCTGATATTGAACAAAATATCAACAAATTTATCCACTAATTTACAAAGCGGTACAAAATATTATGCATTTCAAATGTATCATAGAAATATTATGTAACAATCATTTATACGCAATTTGCGTATAAATGATTGTTACAAAATTGTCATTTTTTTCCTGCCTCGTAACGAAAGCCGGTAAGTGTTATCCATTATTGCCTATTACATAACATTTCAAAAATTAATATAAATTTTATATACTAACATCGCAAAGCAATTGATGACTTGTGACGCTACAGTTGTTTATTGTTAAAATTTAATTCGAAGAGTTGTAAAGTTTTGGTTAAAACGATTTTTTTCTGTTTTGTTTAAAAGAAAACTTGCACTAAAAGATGTTTTAGTTAGTTATAGGCGCTGATTACGACATAATTAAAAAAATGGATTTTAAACATTTTTCCACACAAATTACAGTTTCGTGACGAAGTTTTTATTGTCAGAAAACTCCGTGAAATTACTTCAGATATTGTTCGGTGTATTCGCTGGTAGGAAATTGGTTTTCCAAATTGAATTTTTAATAAATAATGTTGTGAGCATCAGTTATATTTAATCAAACGTTGTCTGCTGTAAGATTTTTTCCAATTGAAAAAAGGAAAAAACTGATTGATTGAAATTATTATACCTAACTTAATGTTTTGTTTTTTGCAGGGCAAAAAAAGCTTGGCTGAAATTGTGCGGCAGGGGGAATTGGACAGTTAATTGGAATGACCTCCTCACACATAAACGTGGAATCTGCGGAAGACACTTCATTAATGAAAACTTTCCAGCCTAGGAAATTATTATACAGTAATTCTACACCGATCCAGTATTTAGCGGCTTCTATAGGAGAATGTCTAAGGTTATTTATGTAATAATACCATAATATCCTTGTTCACTCATTTCTGCTTGCACAACTGAATATGTCATATGAACATCAATTACAAATGTATAATTTTGAAATATCACATGTCATGAATACGACTTTTATTATAATTAAAGGAAGACATACATCGCTATAATCATGTCTGCTTTGTGTATGTTCTTGCTTGTTTTCAGATGTTGACGAGTTGCCCACTTTCATTTATGCCCTTACTACCTAGTTGATTCCAGAGTTACTACCTGGTGATACCTGATGCTATTTGCAATTGTATTTTCGATTTTATTTAAATTTTCTTAAATTGTATTTTCATAGTAATGATATTTAAAATATATTAAATTGTATAGTAATGTTATTTTCATATTTGTCTTCTCTGAAATATTTTTATAATTTTAATAAATTTATGAATTGAAATTACTTTCTTTGATAACGCGATCTGTGAGCAACAGAGAGTAAGAGATTACGCCATCTATGGGCATTAATAATAATTACACAAATCTTTGGTCAGGAAGGGAGGCGAGGGGAAAGGGGAGTTATTTTGACAGCGTTTCGCCATGTATGAAAAAGTGAAACTCTTTTTTTATATGGGCTAGTATGGGTAGTGTCCGTTCTGTATCGTATCTATCCTGTGGACCGGACCACACGCCCTCACTGCAAATGGTACTGAATTCAAAATATGTGCGAGCGCCGAAGATAATAATCGTTTTTGTTTTCATAGAAGCTAATATGGAATATTCGCGCGCGGAATGCCGTCAAAATTCGGCAACACTGACTTAATACGAAAGGCTTCATATTTATGTTATAGTTAAATACATGTACGAGAATGTAGCTACATTAGTTAGGAATGGACACAGTGAAATGAAAATCTATATATATACATATATATATATATATATATATATATATATATATATATATATATATATTTATAAATTTGTTCTAATTTGCGATACAACGGAGAGCCTTTTTGGTAAAAGAGGTTACTTTGAGATTTGTTTAAGCTTGGAACATAATTTTGAAAAAAAATCGTATAATAACAAGTACAAAGCCTACGAGTACAATGCCCTGATATTTAAATATAATGTCTAACTTTGGTAGTTATTGAGTATTTTGCGAAACAAAACATTTTATTTGCGAAATACGCCCCTTAAATTATAACAAACATATGATACATGTGTGTATTAAATTGCTTTGCATGTTCTATTTTTAAACTTAGTAGGCATTACATATACCTATACTCCATTCAATTTCAAATTCAAGAGAATGCTTATAAAAAATCAAACTTGACAGTTCAGGTATTGTAAACCTTTTTCTTATATTCACATTAGTAATTTAATGTGAATTTATTTTATATTTTTGGTAAAAAAACATTTTTTATTAGCTTGCATATAAACACTGCATACATTCGTAACTTATAAAGGTTATGTTTTATATTTAACAGAAATTAAGATAAATAATATGAAGTGTTTCGAACAATTTATAAGTATTACTGTTACATAAAAAAAACGGAAAATAATTTTTTTTTATAGAAATTGTAGTTTAATTAAATGTTAAGTTATACGGAAAAATATTACAAAGTAATCACAAATATTTTATTTTTAGGTAATCATAAAAATATTTTTTTAAAAACGAACTGATCTATAAAAATTAACGAAATACAATAATATTTCGCAGAAAACATACATTGTATACATACATGTGATGTAATTGTATCACATCACAATGAATCTGAGCTTCACACCGATATCCAAAGATGGTTGTGCCTAATGCTTGTGCCGCGAGGCCGGCCTTTTGCCGATATTACTGAGAAATAGTTTTACAGAACATATAATATCTATTACTTATTTGCAGAATATATTCATCATAAATATATTTATTACATCGTATATAAACAGTAATCTTGTTTGTGCAGCCTTGCTGTGGGGCTTATTAAGTAATTTTACTCCAAGTAGAAATCTTTTAACATCGTTTAATTTAGAAGTAGTGTTTTCTTTGGCCACCTATCATTTCTTTTGTGTCCAGATTATTTTGACTGTGTTTATTTTACAGTGATATGACGGCAATCTTAGAATTTTACTGTGATATGTATTCTTGAACAGCTGTACCTATAGGTCCTTGGAAAAACATTCGCCATTTTAATTACACTCATACTTAAAAATTTTATATAAAACACATTAGAATATAATAAACTTAATATAATACAAAATATTTTATAAAACACTAAAAATATAGAGAGCAATATTGATAAATAAGATGTCGTGCGCCCACACTTTTTTATCGCCATTACGTTGACAAGTGTTACGTCGTATACGTAAGTTGCCATACGTGTGCACAGAGTAAATCGAAATGTAATGAAAAAGGCAAAGGGAAAGGACATATAACACAGACATTAAATGGCCATATTATCCTTACATGAGCGGCCAACTTATAACGTATATTAAAATTAAAACTTTTTCTAAAGTTTTTTGAAAAAAATATGTCTAACATTAAGAACAATCTACGAAAATATACATCGAAATAAGAGAAAAAGCTCCGTTTTTATAAAAACTTTATCCTAAAGTACATATGTAATTTTTGGTTAGACTGGAAAATATTGTAGTACCAACGCTTATTTGAAAAGGAAATAACAGGTCACAATGTTTCTTTAAATATCTATACACCAAATATAACATAAGTATATCTGCATATAATGCCATCAAATCTAGCAATATAGCAGCGTGAGCTGGCACATTGTCACTATCTCACTCTAACGCCTTATAAAATTAATGAATAGCATATATGTTCTAGGCCTTTTCAGCCTGAAATTAATGTTTTGATTACGTATTTATATTGTACTAAAAGCTAAACAATTGGATTGAAAAATTTCGTGGGCGCTTTTATATATTAGCTTTCTTTTGTTGTTTTTAGATCCCCATTGCAGTCCCAACGGCTGTATCCGTCCAAACCACGCCTATGGCGAGCCGAAATTTCAAATGGCCCTTATGAAATTAATATAATGGAATATTTCTTGCTATCTCTGCTATTCGATACTTAATTAAATATTGACTCAGACTAAACAGCTCGGCGTTCTTATTGTTAAGAGTAATTTTAATAATTAATGGAAAATGTCTTGTAATATTTTCATAAAAAAGGGGCTCTTATGGACCTATTAATCTTCGAAGTACGTAACAATATGTAACCGCACCCACCCCCTCGTCCTTATTATCAACTAAATAATTAACCAGGTTTGTCGAAAATTCAGAAAGGGTCAGGACACAAGAAGAATTTAATAAATAATTTTCGCAAAATAATTTCGATCAACTCGCACGAATAAAGTAGAAAGATATAGGCAACTAATTATTGCACGTATTGAACTCTGAAAACATCACAGTTGGCGAATAGGAAATAATTTTGTCGCAAATTTACCCGATTTAGTTCAATTTACGCTGTTCGTGAATCGCTTCATTGTAAGGTCAAAACAATTTAATTAGCCACGGAAACCTAAGCTAACGCAAGTTTGACACGCGTTTGGCCGGTTTTTGTCTTTTATACGAACAAAAACACTAAATAGATTCAAACTATTGACATTTCTAAGTTCATTGAAAGTCATTATTCGGGTAAAACAGCCGCGCAACTTGAGTCTTCCAAATTTGCAATCGAAATGAACCTAATGACGTTATAAACAGATATACTAACGGATCATTCAATATAGCTAAAACTGTACAGCATAAACTAAATTTATATCACATCCCCTATATCCCACGGATCCATAACCCTAGATTATTAACATTTCCCATTTCAATTGAAGCACCGGTAATTTAAAATTAAATATTAGCTTCGATATAAACCGATAACTCTGACGTTCTCTGGCATACATTTTCATTCACATCTAGTGAGCCATATAGAACCGTTGATTTTTAATTTTATTATTAATCCTCTTCAAATAAGTCAATTATACCAATACTGTTATAGTTTTTTTATTAATAAATGCACAAATCTTTCTTAAATTATTTTGTTTGTTTTCTCAAACCTTTTAATTATGATTTGCGCCTTTGTTATAAAGTCAAACTAATAATTAAACCAAAATTTTTGTTACAAATATTTATTTATTTACATACAGTCGCAGAAATATTCAATAACGACCACATTTAATTAAATTCAATAATATTTTAACACTCATCATAAAACAATGTGGTACAACCAGGACAAGGCGGGTGACCAATTGAATACCGTGGGTAAGTTTCAATACAAATCGGTTTTAGATGCCGGTATGGTAAAAAGATGATGACTACGGGAATACAGATGGATATCACGTACGAAGGCGATCTGTCAATTCAATAGGAAAGTAAATTTCATTAAAGAAACTTCTGTCGTGGAACTTATAGAAACTTTTCTTACCGATTTTCTCTTGGGTATTTAAAAGAAAATCGGTAAGAAATAGAAAAGGGAAGTAACCATATCATCTCATTTTCAAATATAGGAGGCATCTTTTCACGTTAAATTACCAGACTCTATTTAAGCATTTAAGATCCATCATGTGCGCGTCAAATAATAAAGCTGGCGTCTAACTTACTTCATACTAACGTTACATATAATGAGTTAACTGAATAAATACATCGGAAGTTCCTAGCATCAAGCAATAAAAATCCAAGCCTTCCAAATGAATTGAATTCCTAGATTAACTATTTCAATATGTCGGCAAGGCTTCCCGTAAAATGGCGCATTTATTATACTCGAAAGTCGCGCGCATTTAACTGTAGCTAATCTAGTGCACTTGCTTGAATGGAGCCGCAGACCGCTCCCATCGCTCCACTCTGGAATAGGATCAAAATTTATGTTAATTAACAAAGAAAATGGTCATCGAAGTATTATATTTTACTAGGTTTTCTTCTCAAAAAGAAATTTAAAATTTGTTTAGACAGTAATGTAGTTTTACTAATTATTGAAACAATTTTCATAACGTATTTTTTTATTTCATTTGAAAATTTATATCGCTAAGAAATAATCAACTAAATTTTTTTCATAATTATAAAGAAAAGAAAATGTAACTTAAAAGAATAGCGTTGACGTGTACACTCTGTAAGAATTTCCACAATTTATTAAAATATGAGTAAAGTTAAATATTCAGTTTTCAAGTGTTTTCAATACAAAATGCACTCACTTAGAAAAGTTTAATTTTAATATTATTATAATATGTGATGTTACGAATATTAAAATTATTTCAATCTTTTGGATTGGAGGCAATTGGAAACAATTGTCGCGAGCGCAGTTAGTTTCCAATAATTATAGAAATCGTCATTTTACTTTAACACAACACGAAAACTTTTATATCCAAAATAATTTAATTGTAATATCATCACTTCAAGTCTGATTGAATGTCGTATGAAACTGGAAATGAAAAAATAACAAATTCGAATGGGGTGGAGAATTAAAACTGGTTCCTGTTGCTCTAATACTGATAATGTGGCGACTCACATTTATAGTATAATACAATCAGATTTTTTAGAAATACATGCCTCTTTTCCGGCAGACCAATATTTTTGAAAACGCAAATTACACCATGGGGTTGTCAATTCTGTATACGAATCATCCAATCATAAATCATTTAATTAGTATTCCACCATTACGTTGTTAAATAATTGGTGTAATTTTGTTTCGTAAAGCATTAAGTGTAATTGTTTCCTTCCGTTTTTCACAATTTTTAAAAAGCCATTTGACCTCATTAATTTATTATATATATATATATATATATATATATATATATATATATATATATATACATATACATATACACATATATATTCTGTTGTAGTCAGTTTAGTGATGGGTTATAAATATATTGATATTGACTTTTTTAATCTTTAATACGGTATAGGTTAAAATAAAAGGTAGTAACTTTCAATTGCGCTATCACGTCCGAATATAACTTCACTAAAAGATTTCCGGCTAAGTGGGGTTCGTAATAAGTTTTCTTTACTTTAAAATGTTAATTAAAGAATTTTGGTGGTACGAAAGTAGGGATGGACAAGATAGATAAGACAAAATTGTAAAGTTTCGACATTTAGCTATGGGACCCCGTATGGTATACTTGGTAAAACATGGTGAAACACTCGGCTTGCTTTATTGTAAAAATAAATTCTGTTATAAAGAGATTGATTGCTATTTACATTGAAGCTTACCTTAGACAATGTGCTTTCATATTATATATACTTAATTTCGATGTGAAATACCCAACGTGTAAATCCAACTAAACTTTCAATTCAATTAAGTTTATGGATTTCATTAGTTATTGCTAATTCTAACACTAAATATGGGATAAAACTGTCTAGCATGGAGATAAGAGTGAAGTAGCTTTTCCGTATAAATTTGAGGAGAATCTAAAGTAATGTAACGTATTCCGAGGAAATTTAGAAGCTAGATGCAAGTACTATTTTAATTGGAGATTTATAAATTTAATGGTGAGCATAAACTTTTCCACAAGGTGTTGTTCTTAGGTACATAATTGATTGACGGAATGACGGAAGAACTAAGATATATTTTTACGTATATTAGGTAATTGTCCATAATGTGTCAAAAAATATGTTATTTGATTATTATTTTGTTTAATTAAATAACAATTATCGAATAACAATTATAAATAACAATTATAATAAATGAGTAAATCGACAATCGAATTTGCTCCTAGAAACTTTTTTTTTAAATGGAGTCTCAAATTTGACCATTTAGGCATCGATGCACAGATAATTTGAATTGAAATTTATAAATTACCATAAATAATTAGAAGGTGAATCTGACTTATGTTTTTATCATAGATTCATGGATAAATTGCTTAAATATACCAAGTCAGGGCTACCTCATGTAAAACACTTAAATCAATTATAATTGGAGATATTCTGGAAACGTCCAATTGTATTTGTTATAGTTCTTCTATATAATTGTTTATATAAAAGATTATATCAGACTTACGCTCAGCAACCTCATATGTATATATACATTTAGTAACTCTCATATGTATATATACATTTATTAATGACAGAAGCTCAAAATTTGTTACTTACGCACAAAAGTTGCAAAATTGTGGTGGTTTCTCAGAAAGTATTACAATAAGTCAAGTCGTGTACATCAACACGCATAGTGTGTACTGTTCATTTAAAGGATTGGATTCCGGTTATATTATAAATTTCTTTGATTTATTTTAATTAATTTTCTTAGTGTTATGTATGTATATATTCAAAAAACAAATTTTAATTTCGCTGAAAACACGATTCAGTATTTTTAAAATCGATTGTATGCATATATATGTTATTTTTTCCCATTATTTGATTGATAACAATATGTAATTAATTTTCCTAAAAAAATGCCATAATGCATGATGTATTTTGACATAAGTACAAGTACTTGCTTTCCTAAAGAAATTTTAATACGGATAAGTAGCTTACCTTATCAATAAGGTTATATAAGTTACCGAAATAAAAACTTGATAGGTACAGGTAGGGATCCCATTATAAGTGTTCCGAGGCTATATAGTTATCTATGAGAGTTTATATATTTTTTTTTATTTTTTATTTTTTTATTGAACTTTTATTAAATATCAATACTATTTTTAACCATACAATTATGTTGCTTCATATATATTAGGCACAGGCAGAACTGTCGTGTATTTCTAAAAAACTAAAGGATCTTGAATCGTGGCTATAACTTTCCAGTAAATTGCACGTTAACTTATAGTAAACGTATTTTTTTTTAACTTAAACTTTAGCAGACAGGGGAATATTTTCATAGATGGTGGAACATATCTTTTTTGAACATTATCAGTGATTTCTTTAGAACTATCTTACACAAAATTCTTAAAAAGAAAATGCGGGTATCTTTGTTACTAGCTCTTTTGCTAATTCGACAGCAGAATTGGACAGCAAAAAAGATGTTTTTATACCAAATTTGCCTCCTACCAAATTCTGATAAATATTTAAAGTGGAATTTTAAAGTTTTTACTTTTTAGATATATGTGAGCAAATAAGCTAATGCGAACGGTTTCTGATTTATCGCTTTCCTGTCAGTTTTGATGAAATATATATATATATATATATATATATATATATATTTATTACGCAATTTTCAATAGAATTGTTTTTGAAAAGAAAATGTTTTTCAAATCTTTAATTGTTCACCGATTTTTGACTTGCCCATGCACACGCGCCCGCACGCACGACCAATACAAATACAATAGCCCCACAATAGTGATTTCGCCTATAATTATTTTACATAACCAACAGAAATATATGATAAATATAATTCTAATAAAACTATAAATATATATATATATATATATATATATATATGTGTGTGTGTGTGTATATATATATATATATATATATACATATATATACACACACATACATACACACATATGGTAATGCTTTCGTTGAATCTATTAAATATTGCGATTTATTTAGCGATGAAGAAACTTATAAAAATAATATTTTGAATCAATAGATTTTCGATAAAAGAAGATTTACAAATTATAATTTGCTTAAATTTTCGTTTTAGAAAATTATTTCTACAGAAACGTTTTTTACATTTAAATAGATCGAAAAAACTTTTCGACCGTAAAATGCCCCTGTGTTACAGAGAAAAATTGCAATAATATTTCTTCATTTATATTTATTGGGCTTTATTTACTTTTCGGACAATTTACTTGTGCGTAATAGTTTAATGTAAATATGTACTTTCTGCCTTATTTTTTCCTAAATCTTAGTGTAGACTTATTTCGAAGCATGCTAGGATTCACGTTCCCGAAATAATTTTTATTTGTTTGTTTGTAATGAATTCTGTTTCACTCGATTAACAAAATTTTACATTTACCTATTTGTGTTTACATACAAAGCCAAGTCGTCCCAATTAAATTTGATCAGAGTTATTTAAAACATATTCTATAAATACGTTCTACATAACAATTAGATACTAAAGTTTTATCTCATAGTCATCGGCTAAGTGGATCAGAATAACATAAAATAATAAAAGTAGGAATAATTATTAAATGCGTAATATATATAAGCAATAGAATGCTAGGTTATTAGCTAAAGTTAACCTGAGAATTAAGTGCTTTTCAATTTCCTACAAAGAAATTAGTGACACAATTATATTTCGTACTATTGAATAGCAGTAGCTAAATTTGAAATTAATTCCCTATTATAAGATGAGTACAGAAGTTCATTTATTTGTTTTCTAATTATTTAGCAAGTAAATGCCCAATTGTTAATACATTTTGCACACGTATAAAATTTTATTAGCAAATAAACAAAAAATGTTTCTTCTTCTTAATAGACATCGTTGGTATTCATGTAGATGTATAAATTATTTTTTAATTTTATAATAATTCTTAATAATTCATTTTCAATATGAAACACCTTCAAAGCCTTCCCTAAAAGCTTTGAAGGTGTTGGATCAGTGTTCTTTAAAACCTCAATTGAAATATCGAACACGTACATGTATCTGCAAAAAAAATCTAACTATTTAGCACAAAATATAATACACTACACTCAAAACAAGACCATGTTTTGTTTTGAGTGTCTCGTTTATATTTTGTGCCAAATAGCTAGATAGTAAAAAATATGTATTTGATATCGAAAGTAAAATATGAATCAAGTAACGTCTTGAGATATTCAACAGATCTCCATATGGTTTATTTGATGCGAGCGATGCTGCTGGTAACAGCTTAAAAGTGCAAAAAATATATACCAAATTTCTAATCCAATACATCTGCATCTTTACTCCAACGTCAGTCATTGATGTTAAATATAAAACTATGTTGGAAATACTTACCGACATTTTTATTAGTAAATAAATAAGAGCACGCTCTATATATATATACATATATATATATATATATATATATATATACATATATATATATATATATATATATATATATATATATATATAATATATATAGATATATATAATATATATAGATATATATAATAAGAAGTATTAATCGGCTACGTCGACTCTTGTATCGAAGCGTACTTTAGATATTAATTTAACAAGATTATATACGTATGTGATATGGTGACGAGTTATACACGTATACGTGTGTCCAATAGTGCTCGTCCAATGGTCGAAGTTCGAACGTAATTCATTAACTTTTTAAGTTTGAACATTATTGAGGTAAAAACTTAATATCCATAGAAGTATAAGACAAAAAAGAACTTGATATTTATAGAAGTATAAGATATATTATTTAATCTCACGTTCTTCCGTGTTCAATTACGACATGAAACAATATATTATCGACAAAACATCTAATTATATGAGTGGTTTCTGCCTATTTAAAGTGGTTTTGATATTAGTTATTCCATCAAAGTCATTTTAATTTTCTACATCTGTATGTACATCTTTGAAAATTTAATTTTTGAAATTAATTTTTACGTTTTCAAGAAATGTAAAAAAATATATAATTTTGTGTCTTTAGAAAAATATTTCGTCTCAATGGTAAATAATTAAGCAAATTTATACGTCTTGAAATATGTCAATAAATACATAACTTCGTTTTGAACTACATAGAAACTGTAACTAAGCAGTAAAAGCAAGAAGAATAAATATTCCATATATAACATAAATACATGTTTAATGGCAGTCTAGCCTTAAGAGCTCCCGGACGCAAAACGTAGCGCAGGCTACAAAGCAAGGCAAGTAGTTCCTGATAAAATAATTCATAATTCTGAAATTTAATATTCGTTTGTATTGAATTTCTTTCTATATGGAGATATTTATGTAGTTATGAGTGTAAAAAATAATGAAAACGATTATTTCCCCATTCCTAAAAGAAAAAAACAGTAAGTAAATGTAAGCGTAAATAGAAAAATCACTGATCCTATTAAAAAATTATGTCAGTTTTTGATGAGCCATTTCAACGCTGACCGCAAAAATACGACAATTGAAAGTAACAAAGGAAGAAATCACTATAACCAAATGTAAGGTTAAAAAGTATTAGAATTATTTTTATTACAATTCTGGGCCTTTTATGCAATAAGAAGTGAAAAAAATACTAAAGCACATTTGAAACACTTTAAAAATGTTCAAATGCAATAACTTAGAAAAAATTAAAAAATAAAGGTTTTGAAATTACACATTTTGCTTATTTATAAATAAAAATACGTCAAAAATATTATATGATGCAATAATTTAGTAAAAAATTACGTTTATAATAAAAAATGTAAATTCCCTGCTTAGAAAAAAATAAATAAAAAAAAATCTAAAATGGGTAAAATTTCATCGGAAATGGCTCCAAAATTTTGCATATGTTAGAAATATAAATAAATCGCTATAGCCAAAAATAAATAAACTCGTTTCCAATCTTTATTATAAAACTTTTTATTCAAATAAGTGCAATTCAATGATGTTACCGACAGGTTTTTGCGCACCCTCAAACATATTGTTAGTTTCAGAAAAAGAAGCATTGGTTATTACGTAAATAAAGACAACAAATAAATGAAAAGTAGACATTACAACAATAGTAACCATTGACAAAGTTTGTCATTGCGATGATATAAAAAAAGGGCAACTGCGTTAGGGTTCTGTAGTATTTTTAAAAATATCGAACTAATCATATGTAATAAATTCTTATTTTAGGCTGAATTAGAATTCTAATGCCCGAAAATTTGGAACTGAAAAGTTTCGAAATACATCATCTAAATGGGTCTCACCTCTTGTTTTTCAATTAAATATTACAAAATATGTTTAAAAACTACTATCATTTTATCTTGAGTACACCAGTAACCCCAGTCGCCCAGTGATTACGATCTGTGTTAATTCCACGAACATAAGAGTCTTTTTTATTTTCCAGAATTAATGGGCTAAATTACACGATATAACTTCACTTCAAAGCGCTCATGAAACCCCATTTTGAGATTTTTTACAAGATTTTTATATAGTCATATTTAGGAATAAAGGGGAGGAGGAGGGTGGAAAAAATGAAAGTGGTAAATGGAATCGAAAATTATTTCCAAAAGATTGTTTCTAACAATAACTCACACAAGGAAAATTGCAATTTTTTTAATTCGCTTTTAATAAACGGAAGTTCAAAAGAGATAAAAAAATTGTTCTACACTTTAAACTGCGTATTAATTGAGATCTTTATCTGTGCATATACTTTCAACATTTCATGCAGTTGGTTCTATGTTATGTTAAATATTATATTAAATATTATGTGAGGATATGACAGACGGACACATCACAGACGTGACGAATTATGAGGGTTATATCACAGAATAGAGGTGAATGGATTGGACACTACGCATTCCAAATCATCTAAAAAGCGTCGCAACTTTTCATACAAAATTGTGTTATTGAGATGCTATCAAAGTGACTTCCGTCTTGCCCCGACTCACTCCTCTCTGACAAAAGTGCCTTGTGTGATCATTATTATTACCGATAAATGGTATAACCGCTTACACCTATTGTTCATGAATGGCGTTAGCAAAGAAATGATTATTTTTTTATTTTTGAAATTTATTTATTGTAAGAAAGATATTGCTTAAAGACAAAACATTACTATGCAATTTAAAATATTAAGTTGTCATTTCTATCGAAATACAATTGAAGACAATGAAAGTAAATTCGAAAATGCGATAATAAATAGAATCAGGGTTCAGCAACTATCCCTCTGGATGGTGAATCTCTAGGTGGTAAATGCAAATATGAGGGCAGGCAACTCGCATATTTCAAAATGAACAAATGACAAAGAAATATTGATATGATTACATAAATAATGTGTAATATATTGAAGAACGAGCCATATTTTCAAATTTTTGTTAAAACCCCACACTTGGTCAACGATACATGATGCGGGATTTCTTAATATATGAAAGCAAGAGGAAGTGATTACGTTTTGGACTTGGGTTAAAATTTAGTATGACATTATATTAACATTATATATACATATTGGCGTAGTCAATATTTTTCCTTCGGAAGGCCTAAGAGGGGAAGATACAGTCGAAAAGACGATTTGTTCGTATTGTATAACATTAAAAAAAATCCGGTGTCATACAAATTACTTGCTCTGATCGTTCGTTCACATTAATATCAACATCTAATATATTTTTCATTAGTCTTAATACAATTTTTTCTGCAGAAGCTGTGCCCGACGTTACCCCACCGTGGCCACGCCAACGCATACAAAATAAAGATTCTATATCTAAATTGGTCATTATTTTATTTGGTCATTCGATACCTTTAAGTACGATGGGCGCACGATATATTTTATTGCATTGTCAATTTCATTACATAAGAGCCATATCTTTTATAATTTAATTATAAATTACGTACATATTGGCGAGACATTAATACAAGCAAGACAATTTACTTAATTAATCTACAAATTTTTCATTTTATATTATGGTTGAAACATCTTAAAAGCCAATTAATTGATAACTTCGCAGAAATAATTACTAGCTGATGACTGTAGCAATAATTTCTGACAGTATTAATTTTATTAAAAATTTAAATTTCCAATACTGCACGAGAACTCTCTTTTATTTCTATGGCTCTGGGGCTGGTTGAATGTGGTTTTTCATTCATTAAGTAGAGGTTGAAAAATATGGAAAATTAAAAATTCCGTATCAGATTATTTAAATTAATAGTTTTGGAGATTAAAAACAGCATGTACATTAAGATTCAACAAGAGTATTTTTAAAAAGAGGGGCTGAAATTACTGTAAATTACACAAATTTTGTAATATTTAAACTTTTTCGTCTACATTTACAATTTATTTCCTTCAAGTCTATTATAATTTCTTAAAGACTAGCCAATCTTCATATTGATATAATGTTTAGTAAACAAATTTGAATTGACTACTCTACGACATTGAATTATTTTGCTTAAAATAATAAATAAGCTTTCTTTTAATTAACCAATAAATATAAATTGTTAATAAATCAACTGAAATTGGTTTTCCTAGTTGTCATAATGTGAAATATATGATCTTTAACAAAAAATGAAACTTGCTCAGCAATTATCAAACATTTTAAAGAATGTAATAATTTATACTCAGTGTATTGAATTCTTCAATAATCAATTTCTTAGGCTGCTGCAATTGTGGATCCATCAAAGAAAGTGAGTGTCACATAACCTAATAATAAACAGAATTATTTTTCAATAACAGTATTTTCAGTCTATCTTTCACAAATAAACTGGATAAGTGTAATTTTAAAAATATTTAGAATCTCTCCTGATGTGAAGCAATAGCTGGACATCTGAAAAAAATGTCTAAGAGATCTTGGTTTAATCTAGGAGTTAGTAACGTTATATAAACTGACCAAAGATTATCGTTAATTTATTATTAAATGAAATCTTATTTTTATAATCGTAAAATTTAAAAATATGGTCCATAAATTACATGAGTTAATATTACTATTCAATTTGTGAGTATGTTCCACAACATTGAAATGCATCACTATTGTGTTTTATGACGTTAAAGTATAAAATTTACATCGATATTTGAAATAAGGTCTTGGAATATTATATAATAAACAAACATTAACAACACTTATCGACTTTCGTTTCGAGGCAACAAGAAAATTACGTTTTTCTTTTAGTAGTTTTAAGTGTAAAAAAATTAAAATTGCTTAAATATATTTTTTAACATGTTTAGCAATTTATATAATTTAAAAATATTTTGGTCAAAGGTTGTTTCGATTTTCTTTAGTAGGATTTATAAATGAATAGAAAGACTATTTTGCTCATTATGCAAACCAAAGGTATATGGAAAGACATTTACGATACTGTACGTAAATAGGTGAGAAAAGTAACATGAAATCTATTTGATATTAGTGAAAAATCGAACAGTATTAATCATTCCAAAATAATTCATTTGTTATTAATCAAATAAAAGTCAAAAGGTAAGAAAGCAAAAGAAGAAAGTGAAACAAAAATAGATAAAAACTAGATTCTCTTGACATAAAAGTTAAGACTATTTTTAAATATCGATATAATTTATCGCACAATGTTAATTTTACGTCAATTCAGTCAACTCGCAAGTATAAAATAATCACAATCTGGTTTGACATCTACGAACATAAATTTACAAACAATTTAACGAGTTTGTAAATATTTTATAACGTTGATAAATTTCAAGGCATCAAAGTGCTTAAATCCTTTGAAAACAATAAATTTTCACCGGAAAATTAATATCGGAACGACTTTTTAACTTATTTCAAACTCCGCGATTTATTGCTTTTCCTTTAATATTTTTTGTCAATCATGTCGCCCTGAAATATCTGTTTTGATTAAAGTTTGATGGTGTAAATTAAAATTAAAAGTTTTTTTATAAAAAAATGTTGATATAGAAGGATAACAAATACATAATAGTTTATAAGAACAAATGATCTAAAA
The DNA here is from genome assembly GCA_039881145.1 of Druceiella hillmani. Taxonomy (NCBI): domain Eukaryota; kingdom Metazoa; phylum Arthropoda; class Insecta; order Lepidoptera; family Hepialidae; genus Druceiella; species Druceiella hillmani. Next base: position 803,198 of record JAYKKI010000032.1, on the reverse strand, counting down.
TATGTTTGAAAATATATCCATGAGACACTGTTATTCTATTAAATTCCGGTCACATTTAAATGACATAAACATAAACATTTGCTAATTTGTAACACTTCTTGTCGTTTAAAATATCTTTTCTTCTAATGATTATAATATTTATAGTTTAGAGGGTGACCAGATTAAATATATGGAGCATTTTATTAATTCGAAATTTATCAAACTAATATATGGATTTGGCATCCCTCAAAAATCATTCGCAATTATTTATACCTGATTTTAAATTGAATACATTAATATTATAAACTATACATTTTCCAGAAATATTTCCATTGAGATTAGCTAGTTGAGCATTCGATGTATCTACATGACGTTTGATATATAAAAGACGTGTTATATATATATATATATATATATATATATATATATATATATATATATATATATATATATATATATATATGTATATATATATATATATTTATATATTTAGACACATGAGAATTATCATGACTTATTGTTGTAGTGGCATTAATATTTTGACTGGCAATAATGTTATAAACATATGTTTTATAGAGTTCTTTTCGCATAAATTGTTTTTAGTGAACCATAATGTATAATAATGACTTGAGAATTTTATTATTTTTTGTTGTTTTTGAAACTAGTCTTCTACCTGAATTTTTCACAAAAAATGAGATGAGATGCAAACAGAACTATCTGTAAGAAAAATTATCTTTTTTTCGAACTGTAATATTTCCTTTGTAATTTTATTTTTTTTTCTTCCCAAGTAATCTTTTAATCACATCTTTGTTCTACTTGTTATGTTATTTACTTTCTTCAATGTGCTCTATTTTATCCGTTTAATTTTTAGTTCACTGTATTCATAAAACTTATATTTAATTCTATATCAATTACACTCAATTATTAAATGAAACACTTGATTATTAATTAAAAAAAAACTTAACGCATCTACGGTTCCACCTTGGGATATTCTAAACAATTTGGGCACCCGCCTATGTTTGTATTTCTTTTCTTACTTTGTCAGTTTACCTAGGCACAAGAATTAAGTTCTCAGCTTTCATTATTGTATATCAATGTTTAATCATTTTTTATTAGAAGATCATATAAAAGACGGCCATTCTTTACGGTACAAATAATATAATCGTTATATTAATAAATAAATATGTGAAATGTTTCTTTTTTCGTGTAGCTATTATGAAGCGTTGTTGAACAGGACGTTAAATTGAAAATATTTTATTATTAAAGTACTTGCATGTTAGTACGTTTTATCACTGTGAAAAATTACAAGTTTCTACATAAGTTAAAGCTTATCACATAAAGAGGATTTCAAAGATAGAAACTGCTTTAATAAACGACTTATTGAAATAATGTGCCACTTTAAGTTTTGGATACGCTTAACAAAGATTTTTTGTGTATTTTTATGTATCTCTAACCCGCGAACGTTGTCCTACCCTAAATTGTTTTGTTTCTTTTTTATGTATTTCTTTCATGATATAAAAAGTTTTTAAGGCTTTGTGAATATATTTTTCGTCTGAGAGAAATGTGATAGATAATTGATTTAATGACAAAAGAAATATTATGCACAAAGTCTGAATACAAAGTGCATTGTTTTTTATTGTATATACAAAAGTTGATTGAACATTTTTTGTAGAATTTTGAAATAGGATTTTCTGTCGATGAGTTTTTTACTACCATTCAATAAAATTGGATTATTCTTAATTATTCTATTCTTAAGGAAATATTGCCTTGTGAACGGATCTTTGCCAAAATGCGTGAAACTAAAAATGTTTTCCCAGTTGCATATGGTGCATCCAAGAAGAGAAAACACCTTCTGGAGCAGCGACTACATAAATAATTGTATCGTAAATGCTTCTTTGTTCTTGTAATAATTTTTGTTCATTATTTTGAACACATGAATTTAATTCTTCAATATTATATGATAGCTTATTTTTGTTAAAATTAATTGTTCCCACCCAAATCAACTAAACCTCTGTTTTGAAATATTCGAAAATCATTGAAAATTCAGAACAGTAATAAATACAACGAAATTAAAATATTAGAGAAACCCCATACAAATGATATAAATGAACTGTAGAAATAAATTTGTGTTTAAATTTTATATTTATTATGTTAGTGAAACATATACTAGGTACTAAATTTATGTAATTATTTAGTGAGAAATGATACTAATATTTTTTGTACAATTTAAAAGAAATTATTTTTACGTTTAATATTCATACTGACGCATATGAATATTTAAACGTAAAAATAAACTGCACGGAACCCTCGTAATGAAAATTATACTAGTATTTAACATTTATTATGATAACGAATTTTATAAAAAACGAAATAAAAAACTAATTCTAATAGAAGTGATGGGGATAGCCATTACTGATGTTGACATCGATGTTAACATCGTTACTATAACATTGATTACTCATTATTAAACTTGAAATATAGATGTTCATTAACAACGAGGATTTTGTTTGATAAATTAAACTATGCGATAAACTAAGATACCAAGGCGAATTATAAGTAAAAGATAAAGGAAGTTTAAATAAATATAATTTCTTTCACTTTGACATTTTATAGTAAGAAATTCCATCTAATATTAATATTACAGATTTTCACAAAATTTCATATACGTCAGTTACTTAACTCATCATACAAATTAGTTCGTAATATTATTGAAGGTTGTATATTTTATTGATATCTATTTTGCGATATCTCATATATTTGATAATGGATATACATTATTCACCCCTGCTAGCAATTAGTCAGCTATCGGTGGCAGGTGTAAAATCGACTCGATTCGTGTAGATGCATGTGATTTATCACTTGCTTTGTGCGAAATATTTGTACACAATATAGAATATATGTAATGGCATTCCAAATTATTGCTCCAATAGCTTTTATATGCGGATTATTCTGCGTAAATTTTGGAATAAAGAGTTGGAATTTGCATGCAGGTTGTTGTCCCTCGGGATACGAAAGCGATGTATTTAATATACACGTTGTGTCATCTATGAAAATATCGCAATCCTAATTTTTTATACTTGAATAAAAATGAGTTGCGATCCACGGGCTCTTTTTTATCAATATAAAAAGCAATATAGTGGTTAATTTGAATCATTTTTTAGCTATTTAGGTGTGCATATTGCAAGTTGTTTGTTGTATAAATTGTTTTTCAGTTATTTAATATGTAATGAAAATTTGAGTAACAAACACGCTAACACGTTTTTTAATTAAATAGTACTACACGCTAACAAAGACGTGATTAATATAAGTTATGTAAAACAGAGTTACAAAATAAAAAGTAAACACCTACAAACCGACTTTCATATTTTTAACATTATATGTCGAGGTGATTTATTTTGAGCAAATAAACAAATTACTACCCTACAATTTACGAAATATATGAATTTTTTCAAAAGTATAATCTATCCATGCACGACACTTGATATTCTACAATGAAATAAAAACTTGGAGTCTGTCTCCTGCAGTTATTTAGTTGTAAAAATCTAGGGTTTATATTTCATTTTATGCATGAATGCACCCAACATTTTTTTGCATCCCCTCCGTAGACTTCGATAACTTTCATATCATATAATTTCTCATTAGATTCCATACTTGGCATACTGACGGCGAGATTCAGGGCACTGAAACTCAAAATATTAGTGTTTAGTGCAGAAAATATCAGATATAAATACCAGGTACCGTGAATATGACACACGAAACTGTCAATTCAATGCCGTTTAAATTGTGCATCCAAAAACTTTAACAAGTTTTATCTGAAAAACATATTTTATTTACTAATTATTCGAGCCGTGTGCGGAAGTCCTAGATGACAATATTTTCAATACAATAAATAATACACTGTACCTCTCTAGCTATTCTGGGTCGATATATGTTATAACTTTGTCATGTTTTACTTCAAAATACAAGTCCCGGAATAGTAAACGAAATATTTCTCCAAAAAATCATCAGGAAAGATATTTATTTAAAAATTACGTGTCACCTTGCATGAAGATACAATATAAACCCGATATTCGAAAATATGGGACGATAAGAAAGCGTGGTGGACAAAGTAAAAAAAACAATTCATGCTTTTAGGTCATATTTCATAGTATTTACTCTTCAACTCACGAGAACTGAATTTTTTGTCAGATGCGTAGTTTATATTTTTCGGACATTTAACGTTGTAAGTTAATTATATGTGCAACCATTTTAAAATTATTTCTTTAAATTAATTAATTATTTAGGAAAATTAGCTTTACTCGATAGCATACCAAATAAATCGTGTTTACTAGAAACACTATTTTTCTGTTTAAGAAAACTAAATACGATAACTTGCAACAACTATTCCATATTATATACCAATATTTGCTCCAGATATTTTACAAATTATTTATGTTTAGCATATATTTTAAACAAATTTTCCATGAAACAAAAGAACGACTACGACTTACGTAGTAATTGATTAAGAGAAAAAAGGTTGCAAAGTAGTAAGATATTACACTAAAGAAAATATTATTTGATTGTGAAATTTTTTTTTATAAAATGGATATTGTAAAAACAAACGGACGTGACTGAAAATGTGGCGTTTACCCGTTTTATATTCATTTTATTATAATTGCGGACTAACGTAAAATATCCTGGAAATCTTCCTAGTTTAAATTTAATATTTTCATTTCTATGTAAGCCTTATTTAGCAAGTTCACTATGTTTAAGTTTGGAGTTATGTAATAAAAAAAATTGCTGTTGTATATTTTATAAATTGAGCAAGGTAAGAAGAAAACTACCGCCCAGTTGAAGTGTGTGATCTTCTGGCTCCTCTTATTTAAAATTTAATCATGTACTTTATAAACATCCAAATAATATTTTTTGCTTTATTATTATACTGAAAAAATGTTGCGTAAAGGAAGTATTGGCTTGATTGTGCATACTCTTGTATAAAATGTACTTATACGCTTGGAATCGTTTTAAAAATTGCAAATATCATCACCGGATTTGTACTGGTTGGAAATACATCTTGCATAGATTCCATTAAAAATTTATTTATCGGTAAATAGTATTCCACGTCTTGTTAATATTCTAGAAACAAATATAGTAGCGGTATCGTATGCAACTTTCGAATACTTGTTTTTATAAATACATATTGTCACCAATCAAAATCTATTAAACAAATTTCGTTTCTATTTCTGTTCAATACTTATTGACGAACAAATTGCTATTTGCCTGCTTGAGTTTCAGGTTGTCTTAGTTATAAACTGGGCAGTGTTTTTTACATACCTTAATGTATCTAATAAATTATATGGTGAAATTATTGCAGCGAAAACAATCCCTTACAGCAAACCATAACACCAGTTCAGCACCGCTCGATGAACGGCCGGGAATCGAACCTAGATCCCCGCAGTGCGCCGTACAATCAAATGCCGTATGCCTTGTTATCAACCCAACACACCACGGTGACAGCTATTTACTAATCCTTGTCGATCTTTTTATGGTAATAACGTAGTTAAAACAGAAAAATAAAGAAACATATCAATACGGAAGAAAAATATTTAAGAAATTGGTCTACCAAGTTTAAAGTATATAAGTATATACTTTAAAATTGGTCTACCAAGTTTAAAGTATATAGTAATAATAAGAATTCCTTTTACAAACTAACACGCATACGCACGTGAAAATCAGTCCTTATTTCATTAAAATTGATTTGGGAGTGTCACAAAAAATACTAATTACTTGAATTACAAAAAAAACTTTCTTGATCTATGTTTTAATTACCATGAATCAGTAACAACAGACCGTCTAGGCATATGTTAATATTTAAAAGGAAACATATCCATAGCTCAATATTGCAGAATTTTGTGAACCCTCCAACAAAATAAAACCATAATTTGCAATATGATTATTCCACGAATCAGGAAATTTGATTTCTTCTCTTATTTTTCAAATCCGAACGAGTATTTTCTTAGAGAAGCTCATTGAAGAGAAGCGCGTACAAAATGGAAACGCGGGGAAAATCGAAACGAAATTACGTCCTGCTATTATGCGATTTTTAAGAAATCTTGCTTCGTTGAGATTATTGAATTTTGCACACACGGTTTTTCACGAAAGTATCGAAGGTTGAATGGTTTACTTAATTTCACACATATAATTCTATTACTTATGTTGATTTGTTGGTAAAATTTTTGCCAAAACCAATAGATTTTCGCTAGCGAAAAACAAGAAGACTCTTTAAAGACAGTACTCGAATTTCATTAATCTTTTTGCTACTTAATTTTATAATTTGGAAAGCTTTTATTTATTTTGTAATTAATAAAACTTGTTTTCATGAATGTAGCGCTTATTTTGTAAATAAGCAATTGCATTCTGAGGCAGTAGATGTACATAGGTAAGCTATTACCGTAATTTGGTATAAGAAAAAAAAAATTTCAAATTATGTCATTAAAATATGTATTAAAATTTTAGTAGAATTCTATATTAATTTATTATCAATAAAATAATCAAAATTAAAGTATCAACTGATGTTATCAAGTAATGTCTAAAAGTTTGGTATTAAATAGCAAGTAAGAAAAAAAATGTTTTTAGAGAATACTAAAAAAGGATGAAAATTCACTGTAAAATTTCCGTAACAGTGTAAAAAATTTTTATTACAGCAAGTTGTAATAAAACTTCAATAACTCTATTACTACAAATATTTCATCGTTTTTATAGTCACAAATTCTAAGCATGGTACAGAAAAAAAATAAATTTTGAATACCTGGAAAACTTACAAAATTTTTTAAATTTATGTAGATGAAAATCTTAGTAAATTTAAAACATTCTAGAGTAGAAATTAGTTTAACTTAAAATTATTAAATATTTTGTAACTAAATAAAACGTTACTTGTTACCATTGTGTTATATATACTGTGAAATTTTTATATTAATTACAAATATCTCTAGATTATAATTTATCATTGTTTCACTGGCGTGTGCCTATTGAGCTGAGAGTGACTAATGTATATATTTTTTGGTATTTTGCATGAACGTGTTGAAAGAGTTGTAGGAATTTTTTTCTGAAAATTTAAGAATGTTTGTCAAAATTGTGTTTCTTCTATCTTATATATCAGAGAATAATAAAAAAAAATAAGATTTTGCAAATATATGGTACATTGTATGGTGCAAGTCACTTTCCTTTGAATGAATGTAACTTACGAGAGAAAAGAAGATATATTTCTTTGAATAATATTTTTTTTAAATAATGTTCTTGGAATATAAATCTTGAAGTAAATAAAAGACGGTGTGTTTGGTGAATTAATTTTTTATTTCTATAATTAATGAAAGGCTGGAGGGAAGTTAAAACGACTGGATTAAATTTCTTGTTACGTAATTATTTACATAGCTTGAATAATAAAGAAGGTAAGGCGTATCTAAATATATACAAATATATGAAAATGAGTTTTTTCTTTTAAACATGCCATGTCTTGCTACGTCCAACCAGAGAGAATATTTTTCAGAGACCTTAAGCTCGCAAACGGCGTGAGCTACTGGCATCAAATTTACAAAGGACACGTATATTATTTTAATTTGCTTATAGGTGAATTCCGGTATATACGGTGAGGGTTGGAGGAGGACTGTTAACCGTTAAACAATATTTACTTAAGTATATAGAGTTGAAGCAGCTTTTTCACGTTTGGCACAAAATGGACTTTGATTTTTTTAGTCAGAAAATAACGCAGTAAAAAACATTCAAAGAGTGAAAAAAAAATGCTTTGAATTGTAGTGTTTAAAATAGTATAGAAGTTATGAACAGCGCAAACATTTTTTACGCCAATAATTTAAATACATAACAAAAAATCGTTTTTATATTGATAAATATAACATTATTTTAATTTTTGTGTGAAATAATCAAATATTTTTAAATATTTCAACTTTTGTGGTTTTTTTAACGCAAGCCCCTTAACGCGTAATTTAGTCGTATCTGACGGGCGCGCGTGCACGCGTATATAATATAATATAATTTGAAGGAGCTATTTATAAGAATTCCAAAAGGATATTATAAGAACTTGTACGAAATATTTTTGTAGTTATTCAGAAAAAATACATTTTCTGCTAAGTCAAAGTTACGAAAAAAGAGTTTCTAAAGATATTACTAAAATTTATCGGAAAATTATACCTTCAATTTCATGGTTTCTTTATTTACGATATATTTATCAGTGAAAGGCATACCGGATGATCTATTTACATGGTTAATAATATTAATATTTGTGAATGTTTAAAAGAAATATTTCATTATAAAAGGAATATTTTATAAATAATTTTTTCGAATTCGAAATTTGGGATGAATTTTAAATTCAGTTCTCAAGGATGCTATCAAATCAAATATCATTCGAGAGGTATTTATAATGCAGTAAACATGTTCGGAATCATTTTTCACTTCTACTTTTTCAACACGATATGTCAAAACCTACAAAATAAAATTTCCTTTTGGCAAGATATCAACGCAAATTTATTTGAATAAACTTGTCTTAACCAATTAAGGAGATGGAAGCAAAAAAATTATTTTTCTTACGCTTGTAAAATTAAAAAAATCAAAAAATATATGCGACATGAAAAATATTATGAATATTTATAAAAAGTTTAATAGAAATTTTAAGTACTCATAATTGTTTAAAATTTTGTCTGTAGCTAAATGTGCGAGAAACTCTTGCAGTGCAAATTATATTTGAACTCATCACATTTAACTTTCATCATTTCGACTTTAGCAGTTTTGCAGATGGAGAACATGTTCTTTAAGAATGTTTTCCGCGACTACTTCATAAATGGTTTTGGAATTACTATAAGTCGCTTTTTCAATTGTTTCTGCCACATAAAAGCCGAACTTAACAAAAACATTTCCAATATTTTATTTGCCCCCCATTAATTTCCATTAAAATATTATTCAGTGTTTATTGTCGAAACATAAAGGAATTAATATATCTTTCACTATGCCAAGTTTCCACCTTGATCAAAACGGTTTCTGCCGTGACCAATAGATTGGCAGACACATTTTTTTTTCAAAAATTTAAGTAAATTTCTTCGTAGAATCCAATAGTTAACAATGGTGGTTTATAAATTTTAATTCACGGCTACGACAAACATGGGTTCAAAATATTTAAAATATTTTATAATTAGTTTCGAAAACTTGGCTAAAATAACTATATCATATTAGAAATTAATGTTATATTTATAATATGTATTAAATAAAGTAACTCCTTATTTTTTACTGGGATTATAATCAGTTTAAATAGTATATCAATGCAGATTTTAAATGGACCCTGAAGTAATTACGCAAATATTTAATACTAGTTATAAAATATTACCATACCAAATTTCATCAAAATCCGTCCTATAGATTTTGCGCGATTGGCGCTCAAAATAATAGACAAACTTTGTTCTATTATCATTCTTTATGCTAAATCAATCACTTTTTTGAAATATTTTCCATGTGCAGAATTTACTATATTATAATTTTATTTCTAAGTCAGTACGAAGAATCGGTATAACAATCATGTGGCTACACAGGGGCTTAAAGTTTGTCAACCGATTAGCGAGTAGAATTCGGCCCTACATTGAATTGATTCTTGTTTTATTACAATGAAAAACGATCCCAAAAGAATTTTATTCAGAGATTTTCCATGGAAAATTCGTTCACAAATAATTTATTATTAAATATATTAAATTATACTTGAAAATCACATAATTCGAGTTACCATAACTTTTTTAAATATTACTTTTAATATTACAAAGTAAGTTAAAATTCAGTAAGTTAAATTCACTAATACTGAAAGCAATCTATGAAAAGTAGTATTGATATAAACGTAATTATTACTAAACCAAACAGTGTGATGATTATTTAAAATACGACTTTTATACGCGTATCGAAGTACCCACTGTTGTTTTAATAGGGATTTTTTATGTAAATATTTATTAGCACTAATAACAATAATGTTAGTTTAATATATCCACATAATATTCATCGTTTATTACAGCTAGTTTTAAAAAGTCGAAAATTTTAAATCAGGGACAGGAATAAATGGGAAGAAGGACAAAAGAGTAAGAGCCATATATATACATATATATATATATATATATATATATATATATATATATATATATATATATATATACATATATATATATATATATATATATATATATATATATATATATATATATATATTAGGGTGTCCCTTATATCACCGATTTTTTTTTCTTTTAAATATTGTAACGCATACCCTCTAATTCTTTTTATAGTACTAAAGGCTACCTTCGTGCAAAATTTCATCGTCATATGACAATGGCAACCCGTGCCGACAAGGCATAATTATTTTTCTAAACAACGGTTTTAGAAGACTTAGTTGCATGTAAGCAATGATCAAAATACATATTTTATAATAGAAAATAGTGGAAGATTAATTTAGGTTATGTATTTATTTATAAAATTGAAAAAGATATATAATTCAGGATTCAGGATACTTTTTTTTAAAGTACCTTTCTTGCAATCTGGGTACAACTTTCTGTGTTCTTGTACACAACGTAACAAGAACTGTTTTTGTTCTTCTGCAGCAGTTATTAATCCATGAAAATCTTGCAAGAGCTTCACGCCTCTCTCTGCTGTATCATTGACTGCCTTCAAGTGCATAACGTTTTTTTTTAGCTTCCTCAAAGGAAGGGATTTGTTCCCATGAAGAGACGTCTTCTTGGAGAAAAACGTTATCAATTTTTAACCACGATAATAAATTTGTGCTCTTGATGGTCATGAAATCACTCAAACGTTTTCCTGAAACAATAAAAGAAATATATTAACAAAATTATCACATTTTCTAATGATAAAATGAAAAAAAAAACACTTATTCAACTCACCGTACAAAGAAGCAGATATTTCTTCCTTCGATGGAATATATCTCTTCCCAAAATCATACAAACTTTCCCTTTGTAAATTCGATACGATATCAGCTTTGGTTTGTGTATCAACTTCATCACCAAATAATGAAAATAAAACTATTTCTTCTGATAAATACCACAAGTGTTGGCTGAACTTGGTCAGAGCTGCTTTAGAAATCGGTTGGTCGACTGTTTCGTAGTTTTTAAGAAACATAAATCTTGATTCGGGACTTTGACCGCCAAATTGCACTCAAGCCAGGGCCTTACATAAGCCATTGCAATAAATAAGCAAACATCTTGCAGTGCTCGTTTGTCCTTAGCACTCATTTTAAACTGTGATTGCAGCAAGCATATCTTTAAAGAGTAAATAGCTCTTGCCATCCATCTTGCCTGATGCATGGCGCCAGGTGGTCTGATTTTAAATTTCTTTACATTATCTCCCCCCAAAAACACTATACACAGTTCAATCAACTCCCGAAAATCGTCACGTATAATAGATTTCAGTAGTTCTTTTTTATAATAATTAATAAGTTCGTTAATCATCGTTTCACAAAAATATTTCTTTACGAAATCAGTACATGTTTCGGTAGCAGTTGCATTATCGTTCTTCCAATTGTCTCTAATTTTTTTAAATAATGGGATATCGGGACTGCTAGTAACTTGATGGATCTTTGATTCAAACACACATTTCAGTACCATTTCATACATATGATGGCGGCAAGCAAAAAGTAACAATTCCCTTTCTAATTTTTGCTCCAAGAGCACACAAGCCCCATTTAAGCGGCCTGTATTAGAAACCGTTGTGTCGCAGCACATAATTTGTACCTTGTCATTGAGATTCCAATCAGAAAAGGCATTTAAAACAGCTTCAGCTTGATCTTTGTCAGTAGAACTATCGAGTTTTGGCACTGCTAAAAGTTGGTCTTTTCCTCCGAATGAAATGAGAATTGGCAGGCGTTCTTCTTTTGAACCTGTCACATTTAAACCGGGCAATAGCTTTCCATCCCAATGAATAGTTAAAATTTCAGACACGTTGTTCTGAAAATCAGTTTTTATCGATTCTGCTCTCTCTTTTCTCATTTGGGTCCGAGTTCGTTGAATAGAAGACTTGTTGATAGGAAAGTCTTCACAACTGAGACTAAGTGCTTCTACAACAACCTGAAGTATGTAAACAGAAATTTACACTTAGTTGACATCTATCTAAAGCTGCAACTAGTTTAAGGGTATTAAAACACGTCCTTCCTCTTTTTGTAGCAGTTAGCGAAGTCACGGATTGCGATTGCGAGGTGGAAGGTAAATTTTCTTCCAAACTTTCGTCAGAACTGGTAGACTGTTCGTGTAGGTCTTGAGGTGGGATAGAGGTGTCTGAAGTCAATAAATTCATATCAGTCAAATGCTTTAGTCTTTTTTCCTCTTCTCCTAGTTTTCTCTGCCTTACTCTTTCTTCTTTCTCAACTTACTTTTTGTCAACACCCGCTAAGCAACCCGAACGACCTGGCTCTCTTTGTTTTTGTAAAAATATTTTGTCTTTGTAGAGCATCGGCATGTGCGATATCAAATAAATTATCTAAATCTTTTTGGAACTTCTCCCCGTGGTGCTTATAAACGTCCTGTGTTTTTTTACAGTTTTTTTGTAGAGTTTTTTTGAAGATCCACAAGTTTTTTCACATAATTAGGTACAGCTCTGGTAGGTATTCTAGCTTTTTCCCAAAATATGATGCACTCACGAATCACAAGATTTGCACTTTCATTAACAGTCAATTTTACCTCGCGAATATTAAAAAAACAGAACTGAGAGAACTTGGCGATTAGACGGCAACTTTGCACTCGTTATTTGGTGATTTATCTCACCAACCAATAAAATATATTTCTTATTACTTCTAAGTTCCACTGACATCTTGAAAATAAACTATTATGCACGTTAATTAAGCGATACGCCGGTGAAAACTCGGAAACAAATGACTACAAGAGCGAGTACGCGCCGGTCATCCGCGTTACTTTTATGAACATGTTTCGCGTTCAACTCGGCACGGGTTGCGGTGCTTCAAATAAGATAAATATTTATTTTCGAGTATTTTATGGCCAAATGAAAAAAATTAGAAGGTATGCGTTACAAAATAAAAACTTTGAAAAATAAAGGACACCCCAATATATGTATATATATATATATATATATATATATATATATATATATATATATATATGTGAGTGTGTGTGTATACATGACAATAAATTAATCTATTTACATTTAAGAGATTTTATGTATATGTGGACACGTAAAACAATCTGTTTTTATTTTTATCTTAATTTTTTCTTTTGATTCCTTGTCTCACAAGGAAAGGAAACGAACCCTTTCTAAAATCACTTATTTGCAGAACAGCTATTTTTGTCAGATTATTTATAATGTAGAAACTTCAAATTTGTCATCGCAATAAGGTATGGTAACTCATACGTATGGCCCAATGATTTAATATTGAAAAATATTTGGAAAATGTTTTTGACCGAACAAAAAGAATTATATGGAAATTATAGAAAAATAATTGTTTATTGAGTATGATCGAGTATTACTTTAAAGACAAATTTAGGGGAATTTCAAACTGTTTTTTTCCGAATTTTATGTAAGGTAAAATTTTCAGTTATAAATAAAACAGCAATATAGAAGTTTACCTGAAATTGAATCAGAGCTATGAAAGTTCATAGGTTTTTAGAAATTCGCCTCAATTATACACCTGTGAAAGACACACTAGGCAATAAATTTATATGATAAAAATATTACTAATATTTATGAAATAGAATTTAATGTTTAAATTTGCTACAATGTACACGATATCTTCGTAAAGCGAAATATAAAAGCATTAATAATAAATGAGCAAATAAGGAAAGATAAAGTTTAAATCGTACAGTTCCAGTATAAGATAATATATATAATGTCTAACGGTAAAGTAGTTGATAAATCCAAAAGCTTCATAGCCTGACAGAGATATTGTCAAAATTATTGTTCAACTATTGATTTTGAAATACCTTTCTAGTATGTAAATTACCTCGAATGCTACGTTGAACATATCCATTTTAAAACAAAAATCATCATTTATTAAATTGTTATCACACTTTTTTCTCCTACTGGATTTTAATGCCCTCTTAGTTACATTCCTAATGTTTATGCTTTTATATCGCACCGACTTCGAATTGCGCCGTTCCTGTAACACACTGACATTAAAAAAAATCAAGATCGTTATTAATTAACCAAAATTATATTTATTAAGCTCATAGAAATTTAGAAATATTTTAATTTTCCAAACACGAGTACAGCAAGCACGAGCGCGCTCTAACCGAATACTAATAATTCAAACATCCATATAGACGGATTGCGCCATTTAGTTTTGTCGTTTATGGTCATCCCGTAATCGAATTTAACTCAGTTCCAAAATCGGACCTTAATTTTAATTGAAACGGACACATTCATTTAAGAGAACCTAAAAACACTATTTAAAGTAAATATATATCTGTGTTTCTGGTGGTTTAGAACCTAAAGCACTAAACCGATATAAATGGGATTTAGGCATTTTTTTATATTTCTAGTAGTTTTTAAATTTTTTTTAATAACTCTGAAAAACTATTTCAAAACTCTGAAAAACTATTTAAAAATAATCTTCGATTTTCTCAAAAACCTGACCAAGATTTTTTCAATCTTGACCTTGTCAGTATTTTTCAACTCTAAATATATGACATTGTTGGTAGTTCTGAAATTCAAACCACCTGCAAAAATAAAACGAGAAAATTGAGAATATAAATTGATAACAGTTAAAGAAAGGGAAAAAAATAATATTTAAAAATGTGTGGTCAATTATTCCTTGGGGATTTTAGAAAATATACATGTAGCTTAATCATTACAAATGCTTGAAATTAGTAACCGATTCTGAAATGCACAAAACAGCTAAATAGAAGTACAATATTAGGAGGGATTTGAAACCAAGTAAACATATAAAATTCAGTAAGAAATATTGTGAATATCTGATAATAAAATATGTAGACGATAATATGAATATTTTAACGAACTATTCAACGTAGAATTTCCAATACTCGATGAAATTCTAAAGTTTATTGTCTTAGGAAACATGAACGAAAGTAACGCGATTGAGTCTAAAAAGCTATCACTATAGTGAAGAGGTAGAAAACTAGTAGATCAAATGAAGTACTTAGCGAAGTAAGCAAGCACTTAAAAACCATTGGAGAAGTATAGTTCATAGTACTGTTTAACATTCTGAGAAACAGAAGCATGCCAGACGGGTAAAAGAATAGCTGATTAGTTCGATTTCATAAAAGTAAAGGCACAATTAAATGAAATTACGTGATGTAATATTATTTATAATAGCCCATTTGAAGATGCTGTGATACAACAAAACCTAGGTCGTGTTAAAGAATTTAAAGAAAGTAGAAATAATACTACATTATGTTGTTTCATTTAATTGAGAATAATGAATTTCTACAAAATTAAGGCTAAAAATTTTCAAAATAAAGGCGATTTAAATGATTACAGAAATTTCTGTGGCATTAAACTTACGTCACATATCCTCAAAATTTGGGAACGAGTCCTCAGTGAGCGCCATCTCAGTTATACTACTGTAACGGGGAATAAGAATCTTGTATTACTTGCAAAGCAGTCATGTATGCAGTCTTCTAGTTATGATACTGATTGAAAAAAAAAACGTGACAATAAGTAAAACTTATATGTTTGACCTCATAGCTTCCTCCTTAAGAAAGGAACGCCTTAAGATCACATACTGTTCCGGAATATTATCATCTTGGTTAGGTATGATAAGGTCAAGACATATGACAGAAGTCCAAATTATTCGAAAGCTTGGTCATCATAGTGGGCGTTCATCAGGGATGTATCCTAATCCCCTTTTTGCTCGATATCGTCGTAAATTACTTAAATATTGCAATTTAGAAACGTATTTAACCAACACCGGAGAAGGTTTTAATCCTTCTTTATTCTGGTGACGCTGCCCTGATCACGGAACAGTGGAGAATATAACTTATGTTAAATTGCTGGCGCTATAGCAGAATAAGAGATATAATACAATTTCTGAAATTTTAACTCAGACCAACCCGGTCATGGAGATATCACCCTAGAATATAATTCCACCAATGCTTCATTGATCGGGTGTGGTTACACTCAAACATACATTATGAAAAGAACATATGAGGGGAAATTTTAAAGCAGTTTTTAGGTATGGTCACGAGACGTAAAGACCTAACAACAACAAAAATTCACTTTTGACCAATTTAATATTTTCTTTCACATATTTCGTTATGGAAATTTAATAGATATGCCATTAATTGACGCCAACAACTCACAAAACCATATTTTTAATTGAACTGCTTGACCCAAGTATGTAATGACCATTGAAAGTTATATTTCATAATATTATTTGGTATTCGAAAGAACTCTTGAAGTCATTTTTAAGAACATAACTGCAAAGAGAATACAATAGGCCCTTAGAAGTTTACGGCTAAGTGAAATGTTTCATTTTCGACAGTATTGTTCGTAGTTCGAAAACGTGTTGCAATTTTTGTTTAGTGCAATTTAGTACCTGCGATTCATATTTTTCATTATCGCCCTTATATATTTCAAGATAATTTTAATTTGAACTATAAAAAAAACCTA
This sequence comes from Druceiella hillmani, assembly GCA_039881145.1. Taxonomy (NCBI): domain Eukaryota; kingdom Metazoa; phylum Arthropoda; class Insecta; order Lepidoptera; family Hepialidae; genus Druceiella; species Druceiella hillmani. The sequence continues at coordinate 786,617 of JAYKKI010000032.1, read as the reverse complement.
TACCCTGAATTTTAAAAATCAAATTGCTCGGATTTTTTTACCAATATGAAACTAAATAATTTATTTTTGTTATCAAACCTTTACGCAAGTTTATTTTAATTTAATTCGGTTCTCTTTTTAGCGTTTCCGTTATTCATTTATTGATTAAATGAATTGAGAGTATTCATATAGTGTCTTAGAAAATTTGGGCTTTTCTAATGGAACTCATGCGTTGATGTTAGAATGTACACGCCCTTAATATCCGTCGACAACATTTTTTTATAATAAACTCTAAATTGCCGTAATCGATATCTAACAAGAGTAGCTGACGGACGGACAAGAATAATAATTAGTTATTCTTCAAACAATTATAGCTGGTGTAAGGATCAATCTTGTAATTTAGTTAGGAATTAGAGCGTGTTTATTCTCGTTACTGCATGTAAACATATATTAATATCACATTATGGTCGCTTCGCTATAGCACGATAAAACTATGTTAAACTTAATTAATTTTTACATATATTGCTGATACTATTATGAAAACGACGGTTAAGTAACATATATTTAATAAGTACTTATTTTTTAATTACAGGAACAGGAAATGGCAATCATAAAGTCGAAATCACTAGAATGGAAAATGGAAAAAATCATTTTGAGATAAATTAATTGTCTTTTCAGTTATTAAATATCATTTATTCATAATAAAAAAATTATTACGATTTATTTCCCCGTGAGGGAATTAAAAATAAAAATATTGGGGTAACGGTTGTTGTTCGATGTGAGTTTAGATTTTGAAATAGCCTTATATACAATTTGGTTTAGTTTCAAAACGTTTTAATTATTTGAGTCATATTTAAGTCTTATTATACTAAATGATATCGTAATCTCAATGTGAAACTGGTGAGAATAAAGTATAAGTTAAATTAAAAGAAATATTAGTTGAATTTGCCTATATCTATTTTTTGTCCGACACGTTGAAGCAAATTATTTCAAACATATCTCTAACACTACCAGGAGACATCATTTTACTTTTGAATGTCCGTTTTTCAAATACGCCATCGCTTTTACATAAAACATGTTTTAAGGTGTTGGGAAAACATTTCCGAAAATTTATTTATTGTGAATTGGCAATGTACTGCACATACGAAATTGATCATTGAAATCTTCGAAGAAAAGAATTTATATTTTGAAACATATAATTTCATTATTACTATTTTATAAAATATAATGGCCCACTTCCTATATTTTAATTCTTTAAACATACAAATGGAAACAGCCAACTATTCAAATACTCACAATTGGACCAGAAATGAGGAAATTTGACTTTCGTTAGCCGTCATAATTGTTTCCATTTTTACTTTTTATAGTGCAATACAATTGCAACTCCCAAAAGAGACTACAGTTGCCAATGAAGTGGTTACAGAAAACGTTTAATCTAAGGAATGTATATATCTTAGCGATAGCGACAAAATCGATCACTTCTGCAGAAGCACACTGAAACGTTCAAAATACAATCATGTGCAATGTATTCGAGTTAAAATAAAAATATATTCTAGTAATGTATAGCTACCGTAGTAAGCATGGATTTTCTATTTACTTTTAGCATTCAAACATCAGACATGTTATTGGCTCAAATTAAACAATTAGTTACAGGAATTTACCAATTTAGCGGGGCTTGAAACATACCACCAAAACGGTTATATCGTATGTCATAATAAAATTCTAACGATACGATATACAATGAAACTGTTTAAGTACGAATATATCAAGAAACTGTCTACAATAATTTATTATTTATTGGGCTACAATGACTTCTTTAAGACAAATATACTTATATTGGAGTAACAATTAAAAATAAGGCAGCGGAAAAGATATACCAACCCAATAAATAAAGGATTTAATGTCCTTTCTACTTCTCTTAGCGAACATAAGTTACAGTACCTTGATAGGTACCTTGTGCCTTGACGGGTGTAATTAACGAATAAATTTAATATATTTGAGATTATCAAGGGGCAGTTGAGAAACAAATGTACCAAAACTTGTTTCTCAACTACTCGTATCACAAATATGTGCACTTACATACACATAAAACTTCTTTTCATACAGTGAAATGACATGAAAATAAATATTTAATATTTGGTCTGTTGAGCATTTTTTTATTCCAAGTGGCGTGTGAAAATAAAAAGGGGTAAAAAATCGTTATCTTATAACTAAATGCGTGTTAAAAATATTATTTTCTAAGGGAGATCCTTTAACTCAGTTCAGCAGTACGTTCACTGAGTTAAACTAGTAAACCTGGAAACGAAAATAGAGTAAATTAGTAAAAACTGAATGTGTGAAATATGATATTATATTATTTAATTACAAAATATTTTGCTAGAATCATTTATTGTATTTGTTGCAAAAATTTAGAAGTTTTTTAACTTATGATTAAGGCAAATGTAAACGATTATTTAAAGTTTAATTGCCGATTTAAATACCACTTAATTCTTCATAATCAGAACAACTTTTTCACTGCTTGTAAAGTATCTATTTTGAAATATATTTTTTTAATACTTTCTGATTCATTTTATTATTTAAATTTTTAAAGAATATTGACCTAATAGTCCCGCTTTTTTAAATATCCAGCAATAAATTATCATAAAAGAGACTGACATAATTATAAAAAATATATAATTTTACCGGATATAATTAATTAAGATCGAAAATTGTGAGAATTTTGCCATATATGGTTAATTAGCATTGGTTAAAGTAGTTTTTATAATCAATATAAGTAATTTTGATATAATATTGCTGAATAATATATGTGTCTTTTGAAAACTTTCTTTAAACTCTTGTTCTTAGAACTTCAGTGGTTTGTTTCATAAATATTGTAGCAGAACAAACAATTATTTGAAATGAAACTGGAGTTGCTGACAGAATTTATGTTAACCCAAAAGGGCCCCACGTATAAATTCCAAGCAACATTTATTACATCACCTGTAATGTTATTTTATTTTTTCCGAGAAGGTTGCTTGAAGAAATTACTCTGATTCGTTTGAAGATGATACGACTAAAAATATGAAGCATTTCACCTGGATAAAAATAAACAATTATTTCATTTTCATTAGTTCATTTTCATAAATGCAACTATTTATAATCAGTTATATTATGTCATTTTCATAAATACAACTATTCATCATCATTTGTAAGTATTGACCAGCAACTAATATTAGTGTCTTATTACATTACATGCATCTTCAGCGGGAAACACCAGCTGATATAATTATAAATGTAATTATTTACATGTAATGATATGTAATTGAAATGTAATATTCATGAAAAGTTTACCATTTTTTTTAAACAACTCCGGAAAAAACGTGTTGTATTTCCAGAATGTATCCAAAATACAACAGAAGCAATAGACCGATTTGAAAATGACTTTGTTTGAATTTTATTCATTATTATTCAGTAGCGAGAAAGATTAAGTAGTGAGAAAGAGAGAGTATGATTAAAAATCTGTAATGATTACAAGCTCCCCCATCAAAGTTGCAGGAATCACCAATTAATAGTGTAAAATTGTTAGCTAGATTTTATGAAATATTTGTAATATCGTCGGCAAGAATAAAGAAAAATAATGTAAAATTCGGACTTTTTGGAGTTGATTTTATGATTTAGGCATTTGTTAAAACCGAATCATTATGACTAATATTTACGGTTATTGGAGAGAACCCACTTTTTGTCACTAGAAAAAAAGGGGTTTAGAATAGAACTTAATATGGATGAGATTGTTCTCAGGCAATAGAAAAACGACGAAGCTTCGGGAGACGATGACATTACTACATATGTTCTCAAAGAATTTTACGAATCGAAAAATCTTGCAGAATAAAATCAGCCGCTCTGTTCAGGTTTGTGGATTATGAAAAACCTTCTACTGGACTGAAACTTGGGCCGTTATGGACTCACTGTAGATATATTACTGGGCATTATTTTACACTTTAAGAAGTCTATATAATGCAATTAGGATGACGGTCCAAGCACGGAACGAAGGCAGGGAGATTGTTCATAAGTACGTTGAAAGATATTTTCAATACCTTAGACTGGAAAGCACTTGGTATCATTATGAATGACGATTTCAACTTACATCTGAAGTTCGTTGAAGTTGTTGTAATTTTTAAAAACAAGCAGCGGAAGTTGGCGAGATGCTCATAGCTTCAGTCTTGATATGAATCTGACTAAGACAAAATCATATCCAATTCATAGATCATACCAAACCCAGTCAACATTGGTAATGTCATCATTGAAGTTATTTAGGAGTAAGTATACTTGGAAAAATTGAACCATCTGGGTAGAAAGAACTTCGACAAAGAATTCACTTAGGCTGGGCGTTGGTGTATAATCAGTGCATTTTGCTTGTAATGATCGACGTCATTGTAACGCTGACACTAATAACCGGCCTGATTGATAATGCTCGGAGTGTCTTTTTTAAAGTTTACCCTACCATGATAAGTTACTTCCGTCAATTTGCTTATATTAATAGAAATAAATGCGGAATGCTGAGAAAGATTTTATTGAAATATTTGTACAAATTAATTTAAAATCAACTAGGTAAATTATTAGTAAAACCAATGGTCCAGCTGATGATAGATGAAGATATATGTTTAAATTATAAAATGAAAAGAAACTGCACATTATGAAGATATCAGTCGTACTATATATGAGATAATCTGATTTATAAAATAAATTTAATTTATGTAACAAAAACACACTAAGTCTGCAAAATACGGAAATTTGACGTGAGAAAATAGATTACAGTGAAACTTGTTTTAGCTACCGACCGCAACTAAAACATTAAAGGTTTTTTTCTACATCCTTTTATATCATAGCATTATTAAGTATGTGTGGAATATTATGTACAATTGAAAAGTAAATTTAAATAAATATTTTGAAAGTATTTATTCCTACGATTCGGCTGACTAGGTAAACGTGCAAAGGTAATAAAGATTCACAGTCTATAGCAACTAAATTTTGTAAATAACATCCAAACTTTTAAAAACAATTGTTATCCAAGTATATCTTTAACTATAATATATAACATAATCAGTCACTAAGGTTCAACTATATTATTAAAAATTGAGGGTTTTCCGAATGAAACTTATTGTTCTATGGAAAATGAGAGTGCTTTGTTTTGCAACTAAATAATATAAGTTTTATCGTATACAATTCTTTTGGTACATGCGTAAGTAAATACAAATACATTACATCTACGAAGTTAGCTATACTTTATCCAAGTCCTGATTGTGTTTTAGCGCAAATTAAACAGTTAGATAAAATTGTATGAAAAGAAATTTATAACTCAATGATTATTTCTATCCCAAGATCATATTTTCAAAAATGCTTATGATTTCGTTTTCCACCAGTGTTTGCTCATTAACTAATAAATTAGTCGACATTCAAATGTATTTAATTAAAGAAGAAAACAAAAGCCATTCGAGAAAACATGAAAAAATTAAGAAAGGTCGATTATAATGTATTATATAAATGACCACGTTATTATAAATGTGGCACAAATATTTTGAAAATTATGCCTTCCTCAGGCTTTATGAAAAAGAAAAAATTCTTAAAAATATGTATCTCCTTATATTTAAAATAAACGGCACTGGATACAGAAAAAATATAGTAAAACTTAGTTTATATTAACTGTGACATTCAATACAAAATCGTAGACTTATTTTTATACTCCTGTCCTCTTAAGTAATACTTCTTAATGAATACTACTTTCAGAAAATAAAATTAAGCATCACTGCAATATCAAAAAGAAGATTTAATACTTTATATTAGCAGTGGCAATCATTTAAATCTAAATAATCGATACCAGAATCAAGCGATGTTATTATTAAAAAAAAAGTTTGCAGTTCTATAAATGAGTAAGAACGCACAGTTTTTTCTTCGCGAAGATCTGGCATAATTGCTAGTAGAGTGTTACCATTTTTTAACTTTATAAACGTAGAATAATATTCTAATAATTTCATTTTTCGATGAAATGATGAAATCTTATTTATCAATCTCACGTAAAATCGTATGTCATTCAGATAGGCCCCACATTTTTTTTTAGTTTACGAGATACGACAGAAAGCTTTATAATACAACTCAAAAGAAAGTTTTAACAATATACCTATAAACCCAATTTTAATTTCAGAATTCACTTCCAAAAAGATGTCAAAATTAATATTAAATATTGTTACCAGACTACGGCAAAACCCAAAGGTAGGATTGTGATTTTAATCGTCTAATTTTATTTGTATGTATGTGGATTAGTAGGTGGATGTAGATGTTGCAGGGAAGCGCTTTAAAGGCCGAAATACTGGACAGATCTTAGCAAATAAAGCGTTATTGGATTCTTCTTAATTTAAAAAAATACCATATATTATACAGTAGTACGATATAACGCCCACTATCAGCCATATTGACCCTGCTGCCTCCATAAAAGTTACATTTAAACTACATCGAAATGGAATTGAGTTAAAGACCTAGACAAGAAGATGGCAGTATGTGTATAACGCACTTATATGTATGTAATGTATGTACTTATATTTATGTATGTATGTTTTTCCTTTCATGGCTCCCAAACTATTAAACCGATTTCCACAAAAAGATATCGTTGCCATTTTGTGCAACATTTTATGTTGCCAATATTGTATTTCTATATTTTATTGTCAGTACTATTTCCTTGATTTATTTAAAATCAGTGCATATTAGATAACTTTTCTCATTACACCTATACACTATCTCATCTATATACTTATTTTGCAAATATATTTTTTCTTTCATAAACTTCGCAGATCCTAGTAGCATTTCTTTCTTTAGAGTGTGAATTGTGTACGAGAATACTATTTGGAAATTGACAAAAGACAAATTAACTTTATATTTAATAAATTTTTCTCAGTAAAAATCAAAATATTTTCGAAAATAATTTGAAAAATATAGAAAATGTTCGAAAGGTTTAATCATTTTGGTGACTCGTTATATTATAACAAAAATAAGTTGCTTAAAATAGCATCTAACATGTTTCGACCGACTTCCTCTGATGTATCTGCTAATGCGATTTGAAAAAATTAATATGATGATGCATGAATGTAATGAAAGAAGTTGCTGTAAATAGGAGGTTTGCTACTTAATTAACTATGTGCGGTATTGCGTTTCAGCTCGAACTAATTAGTTTAAAATCTAATTTTAATTTCCCTTTGTAGACATATTTTTCTAGGTGCTCGGGAAAAATAAAATAGGGAAAAGTTTGTTTTTAATTATTTTGCAAATATGTTATTTCACGAATGGTAATATTTTAAACGATTTCTTATTTACATTGACTTTTTAATAATATTATTAATTATATCATATTTGCAATTATAAATTTCACATTCGGGGCATTTCACGCCAAGCGGACAACGAAAAAAAAGTCAGGTCGTGAAATTTGTTCATATTCTGTTTGATTATACTTCTAGTGGACATGGATGTGCACACCCATTTTTTTTAATTCGACAGTGGCTCATTTCAGGCAGCGATACGTGTTTCAATCACTTGCGATGTGTTGGTATTTATCTTCAGGAATAAAGCTTTCGTCTTGGTTTGGTTGTGAATAATCACTTGATGGCTGACTAGATTGTGACAAGACAATGTTTTCTTCAGGTGGTGATTCAAATAACAGTCGTTTTCTGCACGATTCACATACATAAATATTGGGCGAAATTGTCCACTTTACACTTAATGCGTTAGATATTTTTCTAACTTTCACACGCTTCTTATGACGAGCCATGAGAAACGGATTAAAATACCGATCACCGTAAGAATCCATTTTAAATCAAATAGAAAATAGTAACGCGTCTAGCCGATGAGCGGTCAAAGCTTCAACTAACAATAACGGTTAATTCGAACTACGAGCGGAACAGTTACGCGTCATATATCTGTCTCTTTCTAGCAAGTAACGACGATATTATTCTGGGTTAGTAATAGCTTTCATCACTCACTACGAGATGGCGTTACTGGTCGTATATCACAACATTGTCATTGTTTTGTATGAATTCGTTAATGAAAAATATTTATGCTATCAATTACATATATTTTACTCTTAAAAATTTAATTCAGTTGATTTTGATTTATTTTGCATGTTAACATAACCGAATGAAGTGTAAATAGCCCCGAACGTCTTAGAAACCGGGCGCGATGTGTATGTAATTTACATGCTCTCTATCCTAAACTATTAGAGATCACGTTTTAATTTTTTTATTGGAGTATTAGTATTTATAACGCTATAATTCTAATAAAAAATATTGAAAAAAAAATATGTCGAAGTTACTCGAATATCGATTTGAATCTTCACTTCCGGTTTACGTACGAGTAAAAAAAAATCGAATTTCGAATTCAATGGAAAAATTAAAAACTGCATACTTTTAACTTCAAGAAACAATGTTTATAAAGTTTTGTTACAAATTGTTTGATTAAAAAAATAAGCATCCAAAAAATGCATTCCTCATACATTGTTCATTTTCAAAAGCTCGTAACTCGACAATAAAGCACCACACGAAAAAAAAAATGGGTGTGCACATCCATGTTCACTAGAAGTATAATCAAACAGAATATGAACAAATTTCACGACCTGACTTTTTTTTCGTTGTCCGTTTGGCGTGAAATGCCCCATTCATGGAACAACTGAACATCGAAGCATGCTGTCCAGAATAGGAATATTAAAATACGAGTATAAAATAAAAAATTATTGTTACATAAAAATATGTAATTGTGGGAAAGCAGTATTTTAAAGCATCCAGGGAAAAAAATAGTTTGTTTATCCTAACGGTTTTTTTTAAATTCAGTGTTGTAATGTATTTTTCACTTAATAATTTATACTCTTAAAATCAGGAACGTATTTAAGATATTATTTAATTTTTAATAGTATATATATAATAGACTAGACGCTTTAATGTTAAATATCCATTAAGAGAAGGGCCTCGGCATGTAACATATTAAAAGTTAGAAGAAATAGGCAATGGTCTTTTTACCTCTCTCCATTCCTCAAGTTTGTAGAAAAAAAGTTATAAAATTCCATTAAAGTTAGACGAGTTAGAAATATTTATCCAATAACTGGGTCAAAATTGATTGAAACACTTTCTTGTAATATTAGTCTTCAATATGCTTCTATAAATAATATTTGGTCGAGAGTGACAGTTTTAGCGACAGTCTTTGAAAATTTGTTTAATATAACAAAGGATATTAAGTAAGAGGATGTTAGACCAATGTTCAATACATAAAATTGGTTGAATTTAAAATATATATATAAATCTTCAAAATCAATATATAAAATTGACTGAATAAAATCACACGCGGGATGCTGGACATATAATGAAATGTGTGCAAGTTACATGATTCATAAATACAAATGACACTGATTGAATATTTATGTTTTGTTTAGTATTTTAGAAATAAGAAGAGATGGAACATTTTATTTTTGCATATTTTTAGAATATATTTGATTGTTTCTGAGAAAATCGGCTGTGACCGATATACAGAAAGACAGACACATGAGTGATTTTATAAGGTATCCGTTTCCATAAAAATGGGATTAGGTCAAGAATATGCAACAAAATAAAATGTTCAATTTATTATTTTTTGAGAGAGATAGCTAATGACACATTATAAATTGTACCACATTTGACAATATTATAGAAGTCTCATGCGGCAATTACATTGCGTACTGTTAACAGACAAAATTAAATCGTTCAATATTTTGGTTAATGGCATTTTATATCATCTATTGTCACATGTCAAATTTGACAAATTAATATCATATGGTATTTTCTGCAAAAAAATATATTAAAACTTGTATACTTTTTATCTGCATAGAATGTTTCCAGTCTAAATGAATATCGTTTTGAAAGCCTCTTGTTCAAATGGTTTTCTACAGTTTTATCATAATTGTTCACATGAGACATAACTATTCCATTTATGAAAGAAGATGTGTGGATTTCCCAAGTGTAACTGTAACTGAAATATAGAAGGTAGGGGGAAGTTCAAGTGTTGTTGAAGATTTCTACCCGTATTACTTGAAAAAAGCTATCGAGTATACGACTGAAAATTCATTAGTCGATATTAATTTCTGAATTTCAGTGAAAAATAGCGTGAGAAGGGAGACTCCTTACAGAGAATTCTTTCGTTTTATTTGCAATCAACATTTACTGTATCACAGTATTCAGATTTTAATAATTTTTTTATAGATTTTAGAAATATAAATTGACGCTATTAGTTGGTTTCCTATCAATTTTAGTAGTTTCAATTAGGTTTATAATTTCATTTAGCAATGGCTATGGTACTCAAAGCAGAAATGCTTGTTTAGAAAAGTTTTTGCTTGCCACTGGATAACTAAAAATATAATACAAAATTTAAATAATTTTACTTCCGCCGTTTCCTTTTATTAATAAGCTCTGAAAAATTCTGTCATCATACAATGTCATTTAATGACATTGTATATCGTATAAAGTAGCTTGTGTTCTGTGAATTATAAATTTAAACTAGACGTAGTAAAACGTTAACTAGTTTTTCTTGGTTATGTCTCCATCTGAATTATATATCGCTGGGCGAAATTATTTATGGCAGCTTACCGAAATGTGGTTTTTTTAAAACGAGCAGTTTTTAACAAATATTTGTTCGTTATAAAGTTTATATATAAGAAATATTGTATAGTTTTACAGGAAAACAGATGTTTTTTGTGAAGGTCTAGAACATGGAAACAGGGAAGAAAATAAAATTGTTTCTAGATTATATGATTCAAGCAGCTCAGAGATTTTCCTTAAGGAGTTTCTAAGCAGTAACGGTTATTAAATTTTTTAATACAATTCCATAAGTGATGGAAGGTGAATAGTTAAGTGTTTTATTTGAGTTTGGTCTTTGTATTTGTACTATTTTATTTGTTGGTAAGATTCATATTTAATATTGGTTCGAATAAAAGATTGTATCTATATCGATATCGCTCATCAAGTGATTGGGTTTCTCAGAATATTTATTAAGTTTAAACATTTATATAATTATTTAACATGAAAAACAAAAAAATACTCTAGTGGAAAATGCACAGCAATATTAAGAGCCAACTTTCAAAATATTGTACTGGAAAATCTGTACACAATGAAACATATTCATAATTCTATAAAAGATCTGACTTAATACCATTCATTGTTTACTTTTTTAATGTAAGGGGCGTTTTTTTCGTTAAAGCATTTTATTTTTTTTTCAAGTTTCAGTCACATGACGACGATATTATAAAAAAATTGATTAAATCATTTAGAGTCGCAGAGAGAATGAAGAAAATATGCACAGACTTTTAGAGCAGAAATATCTTCTGTGTTATAATAATACAATTTTACTATAGTACTATTATTTAATGTCAGATTATAGAATCGCATTTAATGACAATCTGTTAGAAATAATACATAAATTTGTTATTGGTGTTAAGAATAAATTAATAAAAAATTTAAGTAAATACAAAATTTTAAGTATTGCAAACTTTATTTACTTTTTGTTTAGATTGATGAAAGGATGGATAAACCTTCTTATTTAAATAGTGGACGTTCCATTTTGGTATCAATTCTTACACTTTAAAACAAATATTAGTTTTTAATAAATAATAGTCTGAAAACTTGAAACTAAGTATTGAAGCAGCAAACCTAAAGATCAAATTCATTAATTTTGAACGAAAAGTTTTTTACGAAATGCCAAAGTTTTCCACTTCTCAGAAAAGTTCTCTTCAGGTTTTTCCATCTGAATAGATTATGGTGAATCGGAATATTAACAAATTATTTCGAGGCTTCCTGTAAATTAAAATAAACGACGTAGTAGGAGCCCAGTATCAAGCTGCGTTCAAGGGTATCGTGAGAGCTGTCTACTGTCTTTCCACTACTTTGCCCTACTTGTTATACGTCTTGCAGTCGACCATACTTGTATGTCGACTGCAAGACGTATAACAAGTAGGTATTTATGCGGACTATACCTTTATTCTATTAGTCGTTGTCAAATATAAACAATACCCATATCGTCTCGTCACATATTTTGTTGAGTGGCCCAAATGCATGGAGATATTTATTAAATTCTATAAAATAACAATATATATATTTAGAGGTAATTTGAGACTTGAAAAAATTAGATACGTTCATTTGAAAAATTTTAGCTGCTAAGAATTAATTCAAACTAAAAATTAATAATGACAATGTTTATATTGTATTAATATTTTATTAAAAAAAATATTTAACTTGAATCATACGTTCTTTTCAAAATTATGTTCCCAGTATGAGAAATATCCTTGTCACTTCATCAGTGTAAGCTCGTGTGGTAACTAAAAAAAATAGTTTTACTTCTTTCCCAAAGCACGAGGCAGTCTTGAGTGCGGTAGAGAGCATACGAATAGCTCTGTCATTATGCAATATATGCATATCATAAATGGAATTCATGCACTAAGAGCACTCTAAGTTCTAAGATCAAATTAAAAATTGAAAAAGTCGAATCTAACTTTATATAACGATTAGAATCCACTTTATATATGAAATTACTATATACTACGAGTACTGAAACAGCAGATAACGGATATATAAAATCTTAAGCAGATACACAGTTACTCAAATATTTAACTAAACACAGGTGTTCAAATATGTTCCCAAAATCCGCATCAAATAATTACGATATGTCCGCCAAAATAAAGTGCAAATTTTAGTGAATTATTAACATTCAACTTGGAATTTAACCAAAAATAAATAAATTGCTGAAATTAAAAATACATTTTTGACAAAAGTAGTTAATTAAGTGTTAAATCAAGTCGCGTAGCTAAGATTTTGTAAGCCGATATTCAACAATGGAACTGAGTAAAAGGACCCAGCCATTAATTATTTATTTACGCAAAATTATCCACGCAATTATGAGATATTTTTGTCAATAAAATAACTCTCAAAATGAAACCAAAACGTTAATGTGACTGATGTACTTATTCTCGTCCAAACATAATATTTTTTGAAAATATATTTTGTGTACATTCTTATCCTCTCTCCTCCATTAACAAATATCTTTGTACACTTATAAACTTACTTTTCTTAACTATTCGAAGCTAATCTCGGAGAAATTCAAAGATATGAAACATTAAAAGTTATAACCCAAGGAGAGGTGCTAAGCCAATCATGATTTTGCGTTGCCCTTAACCCGATGACCTATTTATTGAATTCTCACTGGGCTGGATAAAGATTCAAACATGTAAACCTACAGACAGAATTATTCTGTGGTGTCCTTAAATAGATATTGAGACATAACTCTACTAGAGTGGCTAGATACTAAAAATCTTACAGGAATAATCTTATCGAGGCTTTAAATACCTATTCTATTCCAAATTTGACCTATTTATTTGACATTATGAAACGGACAAAAATCAATTGAATCGACATAAAAAAACGTATCATCAGAGATATTCCAATAAAAAATAACCATTTCCACCCTAAATCTGCAATAAAGACGCTGACTATTAAAATATATAACTGCGATAGAGGACTAATTAATATATTCGCCCTATACAAAAACCAACTGAAAACCTTAAAATCTTTATTCTATGGAGAAGTCCGAATAAGTGACATACATAAAGTAATAATTAAAAATCAAATGAAATAAACACCTTTAAAACTGTTTGACAGATAGACAGATGAACTGGAACCAATATACACCGAACATGACATAAATATATTAGAAGGATGGAAAACATAAACATTAAAAGGCCGACACCTCAACGATCTGCAGCAATGCCATATTGATAGCGAAACATCGATCGGCTTAAAATTGGTGGACTATTCTCCAGGTTAATTTATTATTGCTATCCAAAGCCAAGTTACTAATGCCAAAAACAATCAAAACATATAATCAGAGATTTAAACACAACCGACGACAATTACTGCTAATATCACATTCACTCCGAAACCATTAAGCATACGAGTATCGCCGGAGTATACACCTATCTTATGTGACAAACAGACTTCACGCATGGAAGATATATCCGAATAGCTAGCATTGCGTCTATTAGAAACTAGCATTTAAAAATAACCACACATCCTATTATAAATAGATATCTAATCCTATCCTAAAAAATGACACTCAAAAACTTTATTATGATCGGAGTATACTTACAGACAGAATCATCCAATAAAATAGATCTGATATACTTTTCTAAGAAAAAATAAATAGAATTAAATACCTGATCGATATCGCATAGCTCTACCAGATTCTCACAATTTCCTACATTCCATAGCTGAAAAAATATCAAAGTACACGAGTCTCAAGAAAGAAATTCGTACTTCATAAGACCTATCACTTGGCGGAAAGTCCGCAGTACTGAAAGAATCCTATTCAAATCTTGAAGAATCGTGCGAGTTTTTGGTTTGTCACAATGAGTAATGTAAAATAAATTTATATTTAAGTCGTATTTTTAACACAAAATATTCTGTAGGATTACTGTTAATTAAAACACCATTTAACATATATTTTGTAACTCCGACCCAATGAGATGAAGGATATTTTTCTATATCTATAAGATTATTGTTATTCATCAGACAGAGCTCATTTAAATTGCGCCAAACCGCAGGCAATTCGTAATATCTTTGAATCACACATGTTACCCGCATGAAACGCGGGTCATTACGTCGTTTGCTGAGCGTATGAAGCTTGAATAAAATATGATTTTGTAAAATAACAAGAGCTGCTTGAAAATCCAAGCTATCGTAATGAAATGTTTAACTAGAAATTGATACTTTTACGATAACCGAATATATGAATTAAAATTTACGTTATTAAGAACATATATGTTCTAATTTGAAATTCAAATTAAATTTTGAATCATTACAATTTTGTCAAAATATTCATATAATATATTAGTCATTAAATTAAAAATATTAAATCTATCTTTAATCTGTATGCTGTTTGATAAGAAGTGCTGCTTGAATGTTATTTTGAATAACACTAAAAGTTTCTAAAGCGAAATTTTAACCTCCTCAAATTTTATGTTGAAAGATTATTTGTGAGAGTTGGTATTTCTATTAATCATTTCGGAATTTATTTTTTAAATTTCTAATACTTTTATGCTTCGTTCTCCATAATAGGTTTTTATTGATATTTATTGCCATTGTTTATACCTTAATATACAAATGGATAAACACCTTTTGTCGCTATAGTTTAGTATGAAAGACTAATAATATAGTATTAAAATTGATAAAATCTGCAAAAAGGTAATATGTATAGAAAAATATACTTATACTAAACAAGATAATACAGAATTATGGACTAAGATTGGAAACCAGACAGTAATATGGGTTGGAATTATGTAAAAAATAATTAAGAACTAGGGAAAATTCAATTGTTAACACGGAATACGCTTATGCACACTATAACAAAATCCACTGAGTTCCACAACGTAAGTAGAACTTCAAAGGAGTCTAGAAAATATATACATTTGTTTACGCATGTTGCCAGTATTTTTTTACAGATTACACAACTTAAACATCTCGTAATTTTCTATACCGGGACTTTAATTGATAAGATGTATTCTTAAAAATATTTTATGTATTAAATACATTTTATGTATTAAATGTATTTAATGTATTAAACTTCATGGAACCTCTTTGTAATTCTTGTACGTAAAATATAATTTGTAGAAAGAGCATGACTTATAACCAACATTTATAAAAAGTTCTTCCCTATTTATGTAATTTATTAAAGAGAAGAGGAAAAAATGGAAAGTGATCAGTTTGAGAAAATAGTGATTGAGTTATTGATCTGGTAACAGGAATTGATTTTGAGAGGAACAAACATTACATTAAGTAAATGCAAGGGGAATTATTTTTTATCATTTTTATTAGGTTTCGCGGACGTGAATCACAATAGTTCGTTTGATTACTAACAATATTACCAATAGAAGTAATTTTAAAATAAAATTAAAAGATGGTTCAATTTTCATGTCTGTAAAAGATAATTTAATAACAATGAACTTCAAAGCGCTTTAATAGATTACGAAATTCTGAGTAAGACTAGAATAAAAAGGTTCAAACGCAATTAACTAAAATGATGTTAAATTCACAATAGGAAGTCTCTCACTTATCTTTAAAAACAACGTAATGAGCATACTATTTAAATGCCGTGCAATTAATCGAAATCCGTTTTAGATTCTGATGAATAAGCAGCTGAAATTATCCTTAAACTATTTACACTACTATATTCATCGACAAATATCAAACATTTGTTTCATTTCGTTCCAAAACGGATTATCTGCTATTCAGAATTTATAAAACTAATCCAGTGACCACAGATATTAAACCTTCGTGTAACTGGAAATATTTAAGATAAAACCATTTAACTAATTGTGCTTCGTTATTTTGGAAAGAATTCCTCCAGGATCATATTTTACGTCATACGCCCGATACGTACGAGGTTCTACTTCATGTTGCAATTTTATTCTCTTAGCAATGAAGCATACACCATATCGTACCATCGTATGCGTATTAACGCCTCTTATAAAATTAAACGAGGATTCAAATATTCTAATTCATTACTTTACTTTGGAAACGTCACTCGAATACCTTGACCATTTTTTAGTCTAACGTTTCGTCCATTATACACTCCATATTAACTTTTTTAATAAAATGAATAAGTCCTAATTATTTCTGTTGAAAAAAATTAAGATTTGATAAAAATATTATTTACTTTTACTTTTATAAAATTGTCGTCATACCAATTCCTTTAAGGCTTATTAAGCCAAGCTACAATTAAAAATTGTGGATAAATATATTAAAAAGACGACACAAATAAATATTATTTCATTTCAAGCGTTAAAGAGTGTATCGCGCATGCATTATTCGTCCAAAAATATCAGCAGCACCGAACCCTGAATTTTATTCCGGCAAAATCCTTGTTCATTTACTTCATTTAGATGTTAAACTGTTGGAAAAAAATGAAAGCGTTGAAGTGTAATAACCAAGGGTTAAACATTTATATGTTAATCATTTAATAATAGCAAAATAAATGTCAGTAATATGGTAATGTTATTTCTCAACTTAAAATTGAACAAGTATCCTTAAACTACTGTTTGAAGAAAACGATAGTCTTATTTTTTATATGTAAAAACAAAAATGAAAAATGACTTCCGAATTCACAAACAACATAAAAATATTAATTACGTATGAAATAATTAATAACGATTGACGCAGATATTATAGTTAGTAGCTTTAAAAACTGTGGAAAATGAATTAAATTTAGGTAGTCACAATTTAACATTTGTGTGATAAGATAAAAATTATTTCTAATCATGGGTCTCTATACTAATTACTATAAGTAGGGAATATCCTTGATTATTTAAGATTATTTATTTTGTTAAAGATCATATTATTTAATATTCTATTGAAATTTTAATTAGAGAACAGGTATCTGCGCATAACTCCAATTAAGCGATAAGCTTCGTTTACCCTCACCATATTCATCTTGATAATGGTGAGACTAAACTCAGGCCAAAAGTTTGTCGCTTAATTCCCGCGTAGGCTTTGCCCATAAATTAGTTTCGTTATTGTTAATTACACTGGACTGTAACTCCAACCGAACTTTGTTTATGAAATCATTTTAATGGACTCGTTCAAAAATAATTAGATTAAAGTCAGCTCTTTTTGGACGATTAATTATCATGGAGATTGTTTTAGAGGAATAATATTCACCTGAAATTTTGCGGCTTTAATTAATTAGGAAATTAATCCAGTCGTCTTATTTCCATCTTATGAACGATTTTATATTGAACTACTAACATAGCCCTATGTATGATTGGCTATTATTTGAAAGTAGCTAACGAGACATTCATTATAGTTTTTCTAATTTGACTAGGCAAAAACATATAGAGATTTTGTAGATATCTAAAGTTGAGATATAAACAATATCAATTAACATTTTAAATTACAAAACTTAAAAAAAAAGATATGTCAAAATCTTCGACATATTTATATAAGGCAACCTTCTACATTAGATTAAAAAAAAATAAAAAATTTAGTATAGTAATTAGGTCACTATTTAATAGCACACCTACTCTCATGTTTCCAAACAATAAAAAAAACGATTTCATGCTTTTGGGGCAGAATTGGATACATTCTGTTTAGCTATCCTATGCGTTTATTGGTCACCAAAAAAATATTTTCACAAATATCTATACAAAATTCAGGAGGGGCGGGATGCAGGGGAGCCGACTGGTCACAAATGGCGAAGCGAGCTACCGCGCTTCTGTAGTGAGTGACGATGATCGTGCTACGCAGAGTGGATGTAGGTGTAGAGAAATTCAACCCATAATAGAATTTTCGATTCGAGAGGAATTTTAGTTTTTTTTTCTTCTCTATTAACATTTTGATTATACATATTTTCAGTTGTAAAACTTAAAATGGAACAGCTTTTTAAATATCAATAGGCAAGTTGTTTTTGTTACGATATGTTTATTAGATTAATCACGTGTTTATTTTTAATGCGTTGTTATGTTTATTATATTTCGTAAACCTTTTTCTATAGAATAAATTTTTCATCAAGCGGTAAAAAAAGGAAAGACCTCCTCTCTTTTTAGTTAAGGCATAAAATTTAACACGGGAGCGAGATAGCCACGTCACTTGAATGCACGTACATTTTGCCTTATACCATATATAAACTGTCATAAAATAATAACAAATATTTTGATTTAAATAATTTATTTAAGAAGATAATAATTCCCTAAGTTTTTTCTTAAAAATTTGAAACAAAATATTTTCAATAATGTATAAATATTAATAGAGTTATTTAGATCATACATAAATTTATAAATTATCACTAGGCTAAAATTAAATTGTCCTAATTTTGCGAGAAAAATTCTCATCTTTATACCTCCGAAATAATTAATTTTATATTTGGTAAGGCCTGTTATTTCGTTTTTTATTACAAGTATAAAAGTTTTACAGCAAATTTTTCAAATTTTAGTTGAATTTTAAATTCTACAAAATGTTTCTTCTAATTTTTGCCTATCCTTCATCTTCATAGTATCCTAAAAATCAACTGATTACTTCCTTAAACGTTATCGAAGCATTCTTATGAGTAGTACTCACGATTTTAAAAAGTTCTTTGAAAAATGATTTTTTTGAGGTCCCATGAATATTTTTTAACGGAGTAAATTCAAAACTCTGTAATTTAACATTATCCATTTTTATCAAAACCATTCGAATTTATAATAAAAATTAAACCCTCGAAATTCAAACACTCAAAGTCTGCTTTGTCCAACTAAGTTTTACTTAAACTTTAAATATGTATATGATTTTCAAGTATAAGCTCTCTTTTTAAAGGACACTTTTTAATTTCAGTACTTACCTCTTGCATGCGTATTTTTTTAGTAGATCAAAGTACTTTTCCATATCCCAACCATTATCTGAGTAAAATATAAAAGTTATATGATAAGAATTCGGCACTATTATATTTTTCTACAAATTTCCATCTAGCATAAATTCAGGACTGCGAAGAATTGATTTAGCATAAAAATATAATTTTGTGTTGGATATAGTTTGTTCCATTTCTAACAAATATATGCTAGGTTTTATGATTCGATTCTCTATTCTTTTTCCCTAGAGTGACACAAACAATGTGCGTTTGTTACATAAAAAGTTACATCTTTAAAATTTTAAGATAACTAAAATGAAACGAACGTAATGTAGACAGAAAATATTTTAAAATAAAATATATTGTAAATGCAAATAAAAGTGTATATTGGACAAATAATTTAAGTTTACTTTTATTCTATTATTTTAAAAAGTTTTTTTATTCTTTGAAAATTATCATTTTCAAAGAATAAAAAAAACCTTTCCTGTTCTAATTATTATTTATCATAAATAAAAAAATAAGTTTGTTCTCTCGCTTTCGCGCATCAACTACTCAACTAATCCCTTTCAAGTATTTTTCCACTAAAATAATATACAATGGCCTGCTATTTGTATAAAAATCGCTTAAACTATATGAAACTTAATTATCTTCAAGGAATAACAAAAAACCTTTCTTAATGTGTCACTTGGGAGTGCTATAGCTGCTTTACTTCAATAAACAACTTCTTTGTAAAATCACGAGTTGCTTACAATATTTGTATTTTTATTAACCACCGTAAATCAATTATATGGGAACAAAGTCACTAGCAGAATTTAGTTAATAATGAACGAAAGAGCAACTTGTTTTGAGCTTACTCGTTGTGATAATTTCGTTCTGTAGGATTACAAAAAAATAAAAATAAAACTGTGACAAAAACTATTTTTAGAGAGACCTAACTCGAAAACTGATAACCCCTCATAACTCTGTCATGATAACCCCACAACGTAACTTATGTGGGGTTATGATGACAAAAAAAAATACAATGCCTTATACAAAAATTAATACTTACCGTTTGCGTTATCTGAAAATTGCATCCGACTTTAATTTGAATTAGACCTGAAATAGGAAATTTCAGCTATCTTAAGTCTCTAAGCCTCTAAGTGTATTATCTTAAGTCTATTTCGATTACACAAATTGAAAAATTTCCACGGCAGCATTATGGTGTTTATTTATATCCACTCCACACACCTTGATTTTGAATATTTAAATTTGTGTACAAGAATATTCTTTTGGTTTTCCCAGAAACATAATCTCATCAAAAAATATTCTCTCTAAAATTTAAAACGCAAAAATACAATTAAAAATATTACTGCATAGTTTTCAATACTTTTATTTACTATACACAATAATTTTATTACTTATACTCCGATATGGTAGAGTTAATTTCTGATTGATCTTAAAATTCCTGTTACTTTATTTCTTCAGCAATTAAACGGTTAGGTTATGAGAGCAGAAAACATAACATTAATTATTGAAGCGCTCAATCGTTGATTAAGGTTACAATTTCAAGATAATCCCACAAATGTCACATAACATACGTATAAGGCATCACCCATCTAAAACATATCGATCTTACGTTCACAATTATTGTAAAGTTTTTCGACAAGTTCACGCGTAAATTAAAAAAAAAATCGTGTAAGCAAACGTCGGAAATTCAGTTCGACCATCTCCTTAGATAATCTCAGATTGTTTTTTGTGAAATTCGATAAACGTTAGAAATAATATTTTAAATATTTTTTATTTATCCCGAGTAAATGCAATGCAATATATATTATATGTGGATATATACATCATAATTTCTGTTTCACACCTTATTGCAAGGAAAATGAATTTTCCATCAAAATTTGCTGAGTAATTGATCTTCTTATGTACTATGTACAGTTCACCCGCATATGGTTTTATTCAGTTTCCTTTCATTTAATATACATTTACTATCTAAAAACATTTTGCTCTCTGTTATTACATGACGTTCACACATATACGCGATCTTATAAATATCTTATACAGAATTTTAATAACATTTACAAATACATAAAAATTCAATTTTATATAATAATTTAAATTGTAATAAGAAGAAAGTGTGAAAAAAACGGTTCAAGATAAACTTACAAAGACATATTAAAAGTTTAAAACTGAGGTTAACGTCAGTTGCGGAAGTATCTATACCTAGTCATATTACTATTTTCTTTTGCTTGGCTTTACTAAAATCTTTCGCCACTTAATTCGTTTATTTCTTTGGTTCTTGCACACTCCACATTTACGAAGTAATAACATTTAACGTGATTTAAACTATCAAGCGGATTAGAGCATAAATGCCTTAAGAAAAAAGTTCGCTGTTTATGGGTTATAAAAGTCCAGATTCGTAATATTATTTTTCTGATTTCCATAAATCAATTTTAAGTATATAGAAGAAGTTTGTAATCCATCACGAGAAATTACATATTTGTGGCAAAAGTTCACTTGAATTTTTATTGTTTATTTTTTTTGTTTATTAATCAGTTCTGAGACCTTAGGTGATAATTTTCTGATATTTTATTAAACTAGCTTATTAACAGATTCGTAAAGGTCTAACTAATAAAAATAATTGCTTAAAAATTCTTGCATTCGGCGTGCTTGACGGTGATATTGTGTGAAACACGTTTTAATATAAAGTAATGAAGAAATAAACAATAATAGAGTTGCTGTGTCAAAAATACAAAATGAATTTTTAAATGCACGATTTAAATGTTTAATATGACAAAAACTTTACACTCAAAACAAATAAAACTGTGTACTAAGAATTAGATTTATCGATATATTAATTCTAATATTAAAAATAAAATATGGATTAATTTTAGCGTATTATTTGATTATGAATATTTTATAAATATTAGCTAAATATTTTATTACGATTATAATGAATAGCGGTATAAATCGTTGATTTTTCAATAACTTACTGAAAATGACTTATTAAGAATAATTTAAGGAAACCTGACACATTAACATACGCTCTTGAATCAAAATCACGTATGGATTAAAAATGAAAATTATATTCAAATATTATTCACTGTGCATTGGAAAATAGTATAGCAGATAGCCCTTTCATTGCCTTTCTGATTAATCTATATAAGTCTAATGTAAATACATATAAATATATTATGTGAACAGACCGTTTCTCGGATTATAAAAGCCTTAATACGAGTTACATATTTTGAAAAATATGATTTGATATTGAAGTCCGTATTTGTGGACAAGACTTTATTAGAAGAGGTCAATTCTCTCATTTGATCATTAAATACATACCTAGTTTCTGAATCATTTAAAATATCTCATAATTTTTCTTATACAACTATAATGTAAACACCTAAACTCCATTAACACGTATCGTGAATATATCTTGCATATATTTACACTACAAATTTATTTACCAATATATAGTGTACATATGTAATATAAAATTTAATCGTTTATTTTTCTTGATCTCTTTTTTTGATTTTCTTACAAAACAAATATATACATGAACGGTTGAGTTATAAGTTTATTAAAAAAATACTTTACTTATAACTATAAGTATTTAAAAAAAATTCTAACCAAATTTTGCTTCATGAATAATGATTAGAGATAAAGGATCCTCTTATTTGCGAGCTCAAGTTATCTTCAGATATTTCCTCAACATGTGTCTAGAAAGCATATTATGAATACGCTAACACAAACTTACTTGAACATTTTCAATAGGGCCGGAAGCGAGGTGTAAAACTTTCAGTAATGAAAAAGAACTTTCCTTTATCCACCTTCGGGAGATATTAATATCCTACAGCCGGTTTGCAAGGCTTTATATTTCCGGCTTTTATGTTTTACTACCGTTAAAACATAAATGTTGAATATTTTAATACTTAAAGATTCTAGCTCCTCTTTAATTTAAGTAATAGTATTCGCTGTTCCAATACAAGAATATTGTGTATGTAAAAACCATAATAGTTTTTGTAAAACCTGAACGAAGAACGGTTGAGGGCGTCCTACATAAATTGGCTTTTTGTATTTACATGTATTGTGCAACTCCACACATTCATTAACAATTTTTGACCTTTTTTTCTTTAATTTTGACCAATCACTACAGTTACAAATATTTATACCACTTATTTTTCGATTATCAAGTCTTTGAATAAAAACATTTTTATTAGAATTTCGGCAGTTTCATTTGGATGATGATTTAAGGGCCACTTTTCTTATTATTTATGTAAAAAAAAGTTATTAATATTTTTTTTATTTATTGACCAAAATAATGAACAGTGACCGCATGAACAGTGACATGAACATAAAACAAATTAAGAATACGAATTTTTTTTTCAATACTATATATAAGTAAATAGGATATCGCTTGAAGAGCTAATTATAAGATTCTCAAAAATATTTTTTCGTAATTTTTGGAAAATAAAAATATATGCAAAATATATTATTTTCCAAAATATTAAACCTAAAATTATGAAAAAATAGGATTTTTAGAAGCCTACGCAAAAGATGTATGAAAAATGTATCGGTTATCCTAGAACTTTACTCTTTGAAATATACACCATGTTTTGCACTCGTGAAAGATACAGTAGGAAAGACTTTGACGTTGCATAGAACTATTGTTTGCTAATTGTTTAACATAAATACAATGTAAGCTCAAATGAGCATAAGTGGTTTAGGATGTGCGAGTTATACTCGTAGTATAAGTTCTATTCGTGCTTAACTGGTTTTTTGTCATAAATGAAGTTATTCCTGTTTAATAGTTTTAAATTAAGCAGCAATATAAATACAGTTTATTTATATCGTAATCTTGATATGTATGTATTTATTTTAAAATTACGAATTTCAAAGTTTTCTTAATTATTAGAAAGACTTTTTTTCTCTATAATTTTTAATTCTCCTTGTCGCATAAATAAATTTAGGTGCATAAATGACCATGTTATTTAATTATATATTGAATATGATAATAAATACATTTCTTAGATCCTTTATTTAATTAAGCTTTAGCTCTGAATGTTATATTGAGCACTATTTTGTGGCAGGTAATGATATATTCAATTGGAATTAGAGTCAAGCTAAAAACTCAAGCAGACAAACTTAGAAAGTTATTTCTTTTTATAAAACAAAATAATATCAAATCATTTTTTTTTCAATGATTTGAATTTTTACATTTATTTTTCGTATATTTCATTGAATGGAGTACAAAGCTAAGGTTTTCTTTAGCGTTTTTTTTATTTTAGGGTACATTTTTAAAATTGCGAAGTATAGATCTGCAAAGTGACGTATAATTTGTTCTCTCGTCCTTATTTTCTCAAACGTGGCCAAAGTATCAGAAAGAATTCTAGGTAATATCAATAGATAAATATTTTTAAGTAATTTTTTGTTTACTTGTAACAACAATTTCAGGAGACTGGAAGATGGATAGTATGTGTCTTGAAACGCACTCAGTGTATAATTTTGTAAGGAAAAATGGTATGATAAATTAAGAGAATATTTATATACCCTTTGTAACGTCTTGGTGATCTTTGTTCCAATGTCAATAAATTTGTATATTAACCGACATATTCCGAAAACCAATCTTACAAACTTAATAAATAAACACGCATTAAAAGTACGAAATTCTGATTTTATTAAAAGCGCAACGAAGTAACAAACACGTTGTTTATTTAATGAATTTGTTTACTATTAGCAAATAAATTTGTAGTGTAAACATTTTGCAATACGACTGAATTCCTAAGCGGTCGCTGCAGTTATCAAGAGTTTAATGCATGAAGGTAAATATATAAGATAAAAGCTACTTGGGAAAGATTTTAAGATTATTTAAGGATGAATAACACAATCTATGTATACTAAGAGGCCTTATTCAAATCGAGTACGTTTCACGTACTATATTGATTACACTATTTCAAGTTTTCTCCTTCGTTGTCACGTAAAATGAAAGTGTATTACTAATAATGCAATATTGAAATAGGTGTTATAATACATTATAACAAATGATTTAATAAAATTGATCTGATTTATTAAAACTTTTCAATTTTACCAAGGGTACATAGAAAACCGTTCAAAAATTATTCCAAAATTTGTGGAAAGTCCCATTAAATATATTTAAAAAACGAGATTAAATTTATTCCACGCCTGATATGGTTTCAATAACCGCTGTAAAAATAGTTTGTCATGCGAAAAACGATGAGTACATTTCGGGATATCGTCGAATGAATCCAACAATTTCAATAAGGCTAAACATTATCAATAAATATTATGAAACCGTTTGTACATAGGTATGGGATTTTCTTGGTAACCACTCGCCAGATTTTAGTCTTGTTTTCATTATTGAATATATTGATTAACGAGAAATATTAGACGTATAATTCGTAATAATTTTGTGGAAATTAAAAAGTATTTTTCGGAGAGATATCTTAAATTGTTAGAGGAAAATGTTTGAAAATAAAGACGAAGAAATTATATCAGGGTGTCATGTCGTTTGTGTCTTATATTGAACAATAGTTGTCATATCATATCTTGTATAACAACTTTATAACACAATTTTCAAATTAAAGATTTATATTTATGCGTCTAGTAGATTAAAAGCTAGAGAGGGTTAATATGGTACAAAATATAATAATAAAAATATATATTGCGGCAACTATCTTCATCAATGAAGAATACTTATTGATTACTCATTCATTATAAATATTTATTAAATCGATTATTCATTAGTATTAAATTTGGTTTAGTTAAAAACCCCTTAATTTTGTTATTGAGTCCACATGTGCTCATTTTACATATAACTATTTACCCCGCGTCTTCGAGTGGATAATGAAAATGGGTTAACGGATAAATGTTTTTTGCCTACCCTTTTTTCATGCTATTTTTCAATTTTTTTATAATATGTTTTTAATAAACGTTTTTACATTACGGATGCAACAACTTTTCTTTAAAAAATGATTTGTTTTGATTTTATTAATGCTTACAATTTTGAGTAAATTCAAACTACGTTAGGTACCTCGTTGTTTAGTACTCAGTACATTTTAATGTAAGTGAAGCTAGTATGTTTTGTCAATGGAATTCACAATGGTGCTAAGGTTATAAATTTAAAAGACATATACGGAGACAATCATTTCTAATGTTGGGTTAAATCTATTTTATATACGTACATACGTGTGTGTACATATATATATATATATATATATATATATATATATATATATATATATATATATATATATATATATATATATATAACTGTGTTTTCAGACCTAAAATTATAAATTAGGAGTAATAATAGGTGAAGTGATTAGATAGTTGGTCATATATTCTTTGAAAAGTTATAAAAACTTTTGAGCGACAGGTGAAAGTGAATATTTTACGTAAAGGAGATTAAGTCAGAAAATAAATAAGCGTATATGAACATTTATATTTGAACATTTATATATTTTTGTAAGTGGCGATAAAGGTGTTGCTGTAAAATAAAGCCGATACTCCATAAGTCCATTACCTGTCATTTTGATTTAGGTACTTGTCGCGACTTAAATAAATTTTTGCTAGCATAATAACACCGTCATACATTTAAAATTCGTTAGAGAAAGACAGTATTATCGGAAGATTTGATCTATATAAGTTTACGATAAAATTTAAACTAATGATAATTATGACAATTTTCATAAGAAACTAGAAATTTGGGTTACATGAATATATATATATATATATATATATGTCGCAGACTTAACTGTAAAACTGCGGTTTTCATAAAATATTCATAAAATAAATATTGAGGCTTTCTTCATGAATGGATTTACCCATTAATGCACTTAATAAACCGAAGTAAAAGCTTTTACTAAGAATTTATTTATAAAATATATCAGCAATATGTTAATAAAAATCAACCTGTTATTTTAATCGTACGAGTATCGGTTTATTTGGCCTCGGAACTACGGTCTAACTGATATTTTTAAGATTATATAATGTATAAAACTTTACTGTAACTTTATTAGTTCTCTTATTATTATTAATATACAACATTTAACGATTTCTTCACTGACTCACTGATGACCATTAAATTTTTTACGGTATTTTCCAAGGTTGTAGAAAGTTAAATACGGAATGCAAATAAGTTTTATCATACAAATAATGAAGAAATTAAAAAATAATGTTTGACTATTGCTCCAACCAATAAGAGTAATTTGTGCGGAGTTTTATAGGTTAGAAATGGATGTAGACTTTTAGAAAGTGGAAAATTGGTGTGCTGCTTAAATTTGTAGATTATAAAAAGTCAAACAATTTTTAAAATTGTGAACTTGTTACAATTTAAAAAAAAAACTTGGATAAATTTGGTGCAGTAGCAGTGAAAAATACTAAAAAATGTTATTGTGCTCCCCTCCCCCTAATACTCAAATGTGGGTATGACATCTTTATGGATTAAAAGAAAATAATTTTTAAAAGTAAAGGAAAATAATTTAATGACTTCATTTTAATAATATGAAAAGGCAATATCAAACATTTTTGAGGATAGTATCTTCTTAGGGTCAGGGAGTGGAGGCGGCATCCGTCAATCGATTGAACGATGTAATGGATTGTGGTGCGAGAGGGTATCTACGTGAGTATGCGATCCGAACGCCAGTTAGAAGCATGAGGACACATTTCGTTGCAAATAGTCTTTTTGAATGCAATTTTTCGAATCCAATTTTTTTATTTCTCTAGTTAATTTCCAGGTAAACGCTATATTATTTTAAAATAATATAAAAGTCTAGCTTTATGCTATGTCACGTAAAACTTGAAGAATGTCAGTATTAACCAAAATTAATAACTTTGTGTATTAGCTTGGGTGCTGTTATTGGAAAGTTGTAATATTTTATTAATGATTGTATAGATAGTGGTGAGGTCTCAGATAGCTAGATGTTTTGGTTCACATTGCGATATAATTAGGATATAATTTGGGATTGTTAATAAATACGATGAAATGGCAGTGGAATATGGAATAGAATTACTAAGCATAGGATGTCATTGAATGGTCCTCATGCCAGCTTATGCCCTTGGTCAACTAATACAAAACATTCGGCAGTTTAATGATCCGATATTTGCAAAAATACTACTGCAGAAAAGAATAAAAATCACCATATAAAAAGACTGCAATATGTTACTTGTATCAGGACGTTTAATTTCTCCGCGGTTTAATTCCAATGAAGGTAGGTTACATGAAAAATTGAAAACCTTAAAAATCTTTTGGATACATAGTTTGTGTATTGCGAACTATAAATATGTGCCAGATATTGATGCTCCCATTTTACAAATAATCCTTTATCAGGAGATCAAAATACTGCAACAGATACTCGTAGTCGATCGCTTTGAACACCTTATACAAATAGCTCATTATTACATCAAAAAGTCCAGAAATATGCTTTTGTGACAGCATTGTTAAAGAAATTATTTTACGTCCTTGGCTTTTATGGACAGTTATGGCATGACTACTGTCCATAAAATCCAAGGGCTCATTTTAAATTGTGCTCTGGTTGATGTCGAATCACTGACTAGCATTAAAACTCAACAATCTGCTATTGTACCATATTGTCGGTTGAGGTCAATATTCTTTTGAATTTTGCCGGCATTGTTTAAAATAAACTAATAAGGAAAAGAGGAATACGGAATGAGTAAAGATAAGAGAAAAGATGAGAAAGTATAAGAGCAAACTACAAAATGAATTTAAAAGCCACTAAAATAATTTTAATAAAAATAAGGTCAAGTCTAACAATGTCAGGTGTGTTCACAGTAGTGAAAATCTATCGCAAAATTTATTTTACTTCTTCATCATATCCTTCAGGCTCTGATATTCGGTTAGTTTTCACTGTTGTCTGTGGAATCCATACCAATCTTTATGCACAGATTATTTTATTCTAGAAAATGAGATGATAGAACAGAGAAAAGGATTTATTGTGTACATGGAAATCATAAGATCAGCATGCGAGTTTGTGCAATACGGCTTTCAAACCAGACACTCGAAGACTACTACTACTTTCAAACGCAAAAAGAAAGGTTTAATTTGAGAATTTACTAAGGTGACCACGTGTTCTTCTATTATCTCATTTTTTCTGCGTAGTATGCAAAATATTCTCGTAATATATAAATTTATTACTTTGTATTACATATTTCGCAGTTAAATCAATTTAAGTAGTAAACATCGCTCAATCTATTTCGCAGTTCAAATCGCTAGAATAAATTAGTTGTAACTTCCAAATTTTTAAAATAATTTGTACTCTACTCTCTCAAATTTTATTACGTCATGAGTTACGTATCGCGTTCCGCGGATACTCAAAAATATATATTTAACTATTACTGATTATAAATATACTTTGTTTAATTATAATTTATAATAATAATTATTAACAATTTTGAACAACGTTAACCAGTACTAAGACGTTGGCCGGTAGACTCTCTCTGTCAGTTGCTCGGACTTCTATTTTATAGGTCTCCTCTCCTGACGCTTGCATTCTGAGAAGCTTGGTTTTATTTAATGTTTTTGAAGCAAAGTCAGTAGACTTGCTTCTCAGTAATATAACGTTCATCGGATGTTGTTGGCTTTGCAGCGTTATTGAAGATTAATTTATTAGACATTTATGCTGAGTGGCTTCCTAGTATTTTACTCCTATCCATCGGATGTTGTGAGTTAGCTTAGCATTTTTGTAACTTAATTTATTTTATGTTTATGTTGAGTTGGTTCTTAGTAGTTCGCCGTTATCAATCGGATGTTATTATTTTGCTCATGGATTATGGTTACTTAACTCCTCCATCCCTTAGATGGGATCGAGCCATCTCGATTCCTGGAGTGTCCTCACTCCTACGTTCATTTATCGTGGTTGTTCAGATTCGTAAAGCATTTGCATTTTCCTCTTGACGTAACTTGAGTGTGACATAGGTACTGTTTTCCTTTTCGTTATGTGGAATTAGTTGAATGATGCAGTCTTCAGTTAGGGACGGTTCCTCCATCTTCACGTTTTGAAAGAGTTGATATCGTAGGTGATTTCTCTGTAAGCGCTTTCTCGGTATAAAAACTCAGTCCTTCCGAGTAGACAGTATATGAATTTGGGTAGTGTAGCGAGGTTTTATTTGTCAGGTATGGGGTATAAATATTTAAAGAAATTAATGAGAGGGATTTCAAGGATAAAGGTTATGGAAGTATAAGTGCTGTAGGCTTTGTTACTCAAAGATTTATCCATACTATGTATGTTCTGTATCATCGGTTTGTATATGAGTTTGGCAATCCGGGTTTGCCCAATTTTTTTTTAAATTTTATAATTATTATTATTATTTTTTTAATTTCCTTGAGTAATTTTTTTCGATGTAATTATAATCAAGTGTAGAATGCATACTTGCGCGAATTGAATTCTCTAACTTCACTATTAAATATAATCTATCAATTTTTGTTTATTTGTATATACATTTAGAACCTTTCTTTTTTTTATACCATATTTCTATTTTCCTCTGAAATGTTGAGTACGTTTGTCGTACTCTCTGATCGTTATATTAATCCTGTTTTAAATGTAAAATTTGTGACAGCTAAAATTGTGTCCTTTGGGGCTCGATCGGGGTTAGGGCTATTGCGAGGAGCATGAATGCTCCGAATGTGAAGTACTTGTAACGCTGGGTTGTCGGCGTAACAGTTTGTAATGAACTCTTATCGATTTTGCGTTTGGGTGTTTACCTATTATTTCTGCTATGTTATTCGGATGTTAACGTATTATAGTATAGGGACCTTTAAATACTGGATTACCCTTTTTGTCTCTTGTTGATTTAGCTACCTGCTTGTAAACTAACTCTCCTATTTTGAAGTCCGGTCAATATTGCGTTTTGTAATAATTTTTTCTTTATTTTCGCTTACCTTAAGGGCTATTAGCTGCTGTATATGTTCAGATAGGACTTTATGTTTAAGTACATAATCTTGATAAAATTCTTGCGGGTAATGTAATTCTAGCGGGTTTCGAGAATTTGTGTGTCCTAATAATAATTCATGTGGTGTGTATCCTGTAGTCGAATGTATAGTGTTATTGTATGCGATAAGTGCATATCGCATTGGATACGTTATCTCGTCTTTATTAGTTATCCTTTGAAGCCTTATTATTTCGCCAATAGTGGAATGAAACCGTTCAATCGGTGAATTGGAATTAGGGTTGTATGGCATGGTGAAATGGATCTAAATATTGTGCAGTCTACATATTTCTTTTATAACTTCATTTTCGAACTTGGCATCTGAATACGTAGTTATTTTATTTGGAAGTCCTAGTACTGAGAAAATTTTAATTAGTGCTTCTGCAACATGAATGCTACTTGTAGCCTGTAGGGGTACCGCTTGCGCGTATTTCGTGAAGTTATCTATTATTGTGAGGAATGTCACGCCACCAGACGTATAGAGGTCCATAAACATATGTTCTAATGGTTTGGTTGGTGTTTCAGTTAATGACAATGGGATTTTCAGCGGGTTCCTTTCATATTTGGATTTAAGGCATGTTTTACATTGATTGATGTACCGTTGTATGGTAAGAAGCATATTGTTCCAATGGTAGTTTCTACTTAAGTGTTTATATGTTTCTTGAATTCCACGGTGCATTGTTTTTCCTTCGTGGTATTGTTTTATAAGCTCATTCTGTTCGGCTCTAGCTTCGACTACTGTAATACGTGATGCACATTTTATTAATTTTGACCCACGATTATTCAATATTGTGGTATAAACTTTAGAGAATATATGATACAGATCTTCGTCGTAAAAATAGCAATAGAAAATTCTATCGGAAATTGTATGCTCTATCAAAAACTGAATTGTTCGTTTTTCTGTATTGTTTACCGGTATGAAGACGTCCTTTATCATCGTTTGTGAATTAGTCGATCTATCTTCTACTCTGGAATTTGTTCCTGGAGTTTTTCTAATGTGAAATTGTTTTCGTCGCCTATCTATAGCGTCCGTCGTTATTGATATACCTATCGTCTCGTTGTCGGGCTGTGTATGCGTGGTTTCCACTAAGTCTGTTGATTCGTTTAAAATTTGATCACGATTCTGGTTTTGATTCTGAGTATTTGTTCCATTATTACCCGGATGAATTACTGTCTGATTTTCTAATTCTAAAATTTCACCTGTGATTTGCTCGTCGTCTGTGTTTACTTGTAATGAATCTATGCTATTGTGAAAAAGTTTAATTCTAGATAAAGCGTCTGCATTTGTGTTTTGTTTACCCTTATTGTATATTATGTCATAATTATATTCTGCTAATCTAAGCCTCCAACGCTGTAATTTTGAATTTGGATCTTTTAATGTCATAAGCCATGTTAGTGGTATGTGGTCGGTGTAAATAGTTAATTTTCGACCATACAAATACGGTCTAAAGTGTTTCGTAGCCCATACGATTGCGAGTAGTTCCTTTTATATTACTGAAAGCTTCACTTCTGTGTCGGATAGCGTTCGAGAAGCGTACGCAACCGGTTTGTCGGAACCGACTATTCCTTGTGATAATACTGATTGAAATGATTTAATCTGTTTTCGAGTTTTTGGAATAGGGAAATTAATAACAGCTTTTATCTTATCTTGATTAGGGCATAAACCGTTATCTGTTAATGTATGTCCGAGGAAGTCTACTTCCTTACGAAGAAATTCCGATTTGTCTAATTGTATTTTGAAGTTACATTGTTTGAGTCTATCAAATACTCGTTCCAGTTTTGTTATGTGTTCTTGCAGCGACGTTGAGTAAACTATTATGTCATCAAGGTACACAAGACATGTATTATCTTGCAGACCTCTTAAAATCGTGTCCATTAGTCGTTGAAACGTGCTGGGGGCGTTCTTAAGGCCGAATGGCATTCTAAGGAACTCGTAATGTCCTCTGTTTGTGGAAAATGCGGTTTTCTCTATATCAGATCGGTCCATCCCCACTTGATGGCAACCGGAAGCCAAATCAAGGGTCGTGAAGTATTGGGCTCGTCCTAACTTATCTAAAATTTCTGAGATGTTCGGTAATGGATATTTATCTTCTATGATACGTTCATTTAAACGTCTGAAATCTATTACTAGGCGCCATTTACGTTTGCCTGAAATATCTGCCTTCTTGGGCACAATGTGAACTGGGCATGACCAGGGTGAAATGCTGTCTCTAATTACACCTTTATTTAATAGGTCATCTACTTGGTTTTGGATCTCTCGGTTTAAACAAGGGGCTCGTCTATAATTTCTAACAAAAATGGGGGTATCGTCGGTAATACGAAGCTTGTGTTTAACAACATGTGTGAAAGTGAGTGGAAGATTTTCCGAATGGAAAATATCTCTATATCTGAAACATATCCTATTGATTTCCCTTTTTTCTTCGTCAGTCATGTGATTTGTCCTTAGTCTTGTCAAGTTTTCTTTTAATTCATTATCTATAGCGGTGGGGCATGTGTAATGATTAATTTCGTGTTGATTTATTTTATTAAGTCTTCCTGAAATGGTTCTAGTTTGATTGGTGTTGTGTTTGTAATAATTTTGGGTTCGTCTGATTTGTTAATGACCGATGTTATCATTTTCCCGTTTTTTACATTCACTATCGCTGCTGGTAAGTACAGACCCTTTTTCCATAAACTTGCACCTAGAATATAATTTCCATCTAAGTAATTTGTTTTTAGTGTTACTATCTGCTCGCATCTAGGATGTATTTGAATTGTTTGATTTGGGTAGTCGAAATGGATTGGAATTTCAGCAGTGTTTGTATGTAAGGTTTTGTTCTTTAAGTCTATTTTGCTAGATAATTTTCTTAATAAATCTAAGCCAATTAAACCTCTATATTTAGGGTCAAAATAAAAAATAAGGAATTTGTACATAATTTTGGAATTGAAAGCAAGTGGAAGTGTTAGAACGGTCACGTTATTGTGGCGTGAAGTCGCGTGGGCGGTTCGTATTTGAAATGGTTCATGTTCTATAAGTTTTTTGAATATGGTGTTATTAATTACGTTAGGGGAAACCATTGAGCTTGATGCTCCGGTATCTATGAGGAACTTTCCACCGAATTCTGGAAGTATTATATAAGGTAGATGGACTTTACTGTGGTAGTTGTTAATTTTCACTACGTGTTTAGGTATGTATTTTGAATGTCGTGAAAATTCTGCTGTATGTCATCCGAGGATGTATTGTTTTTTAATGTGTCATTGTAATCTTCATAGTCATATTGAAAGTGATCCCTCTGATTACACTCTTGATTGTTGATGTCTGTTTTATCGTGTGTTTGTATACCTATGTGTGGCTTTTGGTGTGTATAAAATAACTCTTCCGAAGCCCAATTAGGCTTCGGCGGTCTATTGGCCGTGCGCATGGATACGTCCGAATATTTTGGAACGTTCGGCCGCTGCACATTTGAGCCATGTTTATTATTATTTTTTTGTTGTAATTGTCGCTGTGGTAATTTTGATCTATCTGTATACTGTCGCGTATATCTGTTGTGGGTATCGAATGGTGTTATGTTATTATTATTAATACGAGTATGTTTATGAATATTTATGTTTGTATTTTGCATGTATTCTACTCTCGCTTCCTCCTGTCGCGCGAGCACTATCGCTTCTTCTAAGGTTTCAGGTCTATTAATCCTAACACCTATTGATATCTGCGATTCTATATTGTTAACGAATTGTTCTATTGCCATCTTTTCATAATAGCGAGTATCACTATGTGTACCTATTGAAAGAATTACATCTAACAGATCCCTAATCCTACGGCCGTATTTATCTACATTTTCTGATTTATGTTTAGTGGTCCGGATCAATTCTTGTGTTACTTGTTTCTCATTCCTAGGTTCTCCTAGTCTTCTTTTTAATGCTGATTTAATGTCCTATCTAACTGTTTTTCATAAGCGATTGCGTCTAACGCATTACCAACTAGTTTATTTTTTATAAAGCAAGCTAACGTTCGCGGGTTGCATTCTATCATTGAGATTACATTTTCTGTTTGTCTAATAAAATAATTAAGTGTTTTAGAGTTGCCATAATAATGGGGTAATAAATCCATTACAACTCTGTAATTAATTTTATTTAAATGTGTCTGTGCACCGGCATTGGGTTGAGCCATCCTATTAAAGAGAGTTTGTCCGATTTCGAGAACTAACACGATATAGCAAAACCAAAAGCAATTTTAACCTAGGCGGAGGTCAACGCAATGGAAGTAGGATAAAGCAAAATAATCTCGGAAGAACAAAAGTTTTATTGCTTACCCGAGAACTTGCATCCCACTTCCGATGAATCTACAGGTCGCCCAAGGTCGCTGTTGTCCAGATTGAAGATATCTCGCTCCAAGGATGGAAGTCCACCACGATGTCCAGGCTGCTATATATTTAACTATTACTGATTATAAATATACTTTATTTAATTATAATTTACAATAATAATTATTAACAATTTTGAACAACCTTAACTCTAAGACGTCGGCCGGTAGACTCTCTCTGTCAGTTGCTCGGACTTCTATTTTATAGGTCTCCTCTGCTGACGCTTGCGTTCTGAGAAGCTCGGTTTTATTTAATGTTTTTGAAGCAAAGTCAGCAGACTTGCTACTCAGTATATAAAGTTCATCGGATGTTGTTGGCTTCGCAGCGTTATTGAAGATTAATTTATTAGACATTTATGCTGGGTGGCTTCCTAATATTTTATTCCTATCCATCGGATGTTGTGAGTTAACTTAGCATTCTTGTAACTTAATTGATTTTATGTTTATGTTGAGTTGGTTCTTAGTAGTTCGCCGTTATCAATCGGATGTTATTAGTTTGCTGATGGATTATGGTTACTTAACTCATGATTACATAAAAATCCTTCAGTGAAATTTAATAGCTCCTTCTATAACCAGAATGACTATATTTTTGTTATAATTATTAGCATTTTTTTATTCATAAAATTATTTTTGGGTTATATGAGATAACAGATAAAATAAACAGATTTCACATTGATATAAAATACGACGCTCCTAAAATTTTGACTAATAACTGCCGCGTCCTCACTAATACAACATTGCCGATTAACAATTCTTTCGTTTGCATAATGATTGAACGAGGTAATAAAAGATAAGTACTGAACATTGGGCACAAAAATACTCTTTGTAGTGTCTGCTGATGCGTGTATTCTATAATAATTATCCTATAAACTTGTATGGCATCTAAGCATGCGTTAAAATTTTTCTTCCCTTGTCTCGTATAATTGGCTTCATGTTTTCTTGATATTAGCCGGATGAATACAAAATTTCTTGCTAAATTCGTAATTGACATAAGATATTTTTACTCAATTAGTGTGTTGTTATAATCTGTATTTAACAAATAAAATTTTAAAGGGAATATCATGATCCAATGGAGAAGTAGCTGGAAATAATACATGATTACATTTACATTATACCTACTCGTTTTCAATAAGAATTGACCTCTTTGAATGCTGTTTTTTGTAAATGATTAGCAAATACACAGATTTGTGCTATTATTAATCCATTCTAACGAATTATTGACCTGCTCCGAATATATCTCTTCTTGGTACACGTAATCAAACGACGACTTGAGGCTGTCTTTATAAATAGTAGTCGACAAATCAGTCAAGTACGTATCTTGAACCTATTTTAATGTCAATTACAGACTTTTATATTTTTTGTGGACACGTGAAATATAACCTCATTGAGAAGTTTATACGGTTTACATACTTAAGAATAGTATAAGCTGATGTAATGCTATGTATCAATAAAAAGATGATTGTAAAATTACCATTAATATATGAAAATAAGTGAATCTTTAGTCTGTAATCGAAACATATTTCGGAAATTATAAAGTATACATAAATATAATGTATCATGGATTTCATAAAAGTAAGTGTTTTGGAAATATCGTAGGTTACATAAAAAAATATGTAATTTTCTTAGAAAAATTTGGGTTACGAATGAGTAACGGGTGAAAATTTCAGTACATGATTTAAAAAAATATCACTGTCTAACGATGTACGTATGCACAATATAAATTTGGGTTATTAGTGCGTCATGGGGTTTTCTTTGTTCTTTTTGTACTAATGCATCACAAGTGCATTTTGAAAATGATTCAATTTGCACATGATTTTCACATTTGACAAAAATCGTAAAACGATATTGTATTGATAATTGCATATATTTACGATTACTCGTTCACAAAGATAAAGACGAAAATAATAATAGAACAAAAATATGGTAAGGTCAATCAAATAAGGACAAAGATAACACCCAATAAGGATTAAACGTATTTTTTGTCAAAGCAAATATATCACCTTCAGTTGTTCTTGGATAAAGAGAGTATAAATGATTAACATAACCGCTAAGTGTAATATATTTGAAATAAAGATAAACTATAACATAAATTATTAATTTATAAATAAAAGTTAATAAATTGTAATTATAGGTAATAAATTCTCCATAATATTGAATATATTTGGCATTAGTTTAGTAGAAATTGATTATTCACAATTAAATGAAACTACGTGATGTAGTATTATTTCTACTTTCTTTAAGTTTTTTACCACGACCAAGGTTTCGTTGTATTACAACATCTTCAGGTGGGGTATTAGCAAAGATTAACTCTTAGGAACATCCAACAGCATTTATAGGTTTCTAACACAATAGCGGAAGCGGGGGTTGTGTGGGTTTTCCCACTGCTTATGTTAATGAGTTTATTGTTGGAGAGCGGTGTAAGTTTTTCGAGAGTTATACGATATACAAGTATTTTAGTGAGGGTATACTAGTATTTAGACTTATTTTCTAATATACCATCAAAAGATTGTCTAAATATTATTTCAGATATCCTAGAAAAGAAACGGTTAAACCCCATCGGAAATTAGAGACCTCTTTAAATTATGCATGGACAAAATTATTTCTTATTCGATAAAATTTTTTTTCAATAAGTCAATGGCCTTGTAATAGGCTCTCCCACAGTCCCTTTTTAGCCCAGTTATTTATGAATAATCTAGAAACCAGCTTCTTAAACAGTAAATTAGCGACCAATATATTATACTATTATAGATACGTTGATGACATCCTTATCTGCTAGAAAGGTACACAGCGACCTGGTGGTTAACTTCTTCAACTCCTTACACAACAATATTAAATTCA
Organism: Druceiella hillmani; assembly: GCA_039881145.1. Taxonomy (NCBI): domain Eukaryota; kingdom Metazoa; phylum Arthropoda; class Insecta; order Lepidoptera; family Hepialidae; genus Druceiella; species Druceiella hillmani. The sequence goes on along the minus strand of JAYKKI010000032.1, from coordinate 748,114 downwards.
CTTTAGAAGTAGAATCCGATAATAAACTAAACTTTTTAGATATCGCAATAGAACGCAAAAATAATAAACATAAATTTAGTATGTTTAGAAAAGACACATTTTCAGACTCCAAAATGAATGGTCATTCACAACACTCTTGGTGCCATAAGTTAGCAGCCTTCCATTTGATGATTCATAGAAGGTTAACCATCCCTCTAGAAAAACCTAATTTACTTAAAGAAATAAAAACTATAAAACAAATCGCAGTAAATAATAATTATAACCCATGAATTGTCACAAAACTGTCCCATAATAAATTAATAAAAATACTAATACAAGAAATATACCCGCTCGTGTCAAATAATAATAATATTTACTATAAATTTATCCATAATATATCACTCAAATTAGGAAAACTCTTAACTAATATTAAAAATATAAATAATACAACATGTGCTTATGGTACTTTAAATAGCTTGGATTAAACCCTTATTAATAATAAAGAAAAAATAGATAAACATAAAAAGGGTGATATCTATAAACTTAAATGTAACGACTGTAATAGCGTACACATAGGTCAAACAGGAAGAGATTTTAATACAAGATATAAAGAACACATTTAACAAATAACAAACCAGATACATCTTACTTTGCTGAACATCTCATTGAAAATAACCATCACCCTCATAATGATAATGCCCCCTATATATTACAAATAAACACAAGAGGTAATAAACTTAATATCCTAGAAACATTAGAAATAAACAGACACAAAAACACACCCAGGTTAATATATTAAATGAACAACTAAATATAATATCATCGCCCATACTTAATGTCTTCTAGACATAATATAATTAGACAACATTGATACTACAGTACTCTTCAAATTGTTTCAGCCCAAATGCACATATAAATATAAGTATATATAAAAAAAAGAAAAAAATTAAAATAAGTAAGTATAAAAAAATTATTTATATATATATATATATATATATATATATATATATATATATATATATATATATATATATATATAAATACATGAATAAATAAAACGGGAGATATATAGAATTAGTGGTATAACCTTGTTCTAACTTTCAGATACCCTTGCTTTTGCATACACATATTACCGAGAATAATTTCCATTTCATTTTATTACACACAGTGGATGGAACATTTGCATTGTACAACCTCATATAATAACAACAATTTATTTTATTACCCTCACTAAAATACTGGTATATCGTATAACTCTCGGAAATATAATAAGACCTACACCGCTCCCTTCAATAAACTCATTAACATAAGTAGTGCGAAAACCCACACAAACCTGGCTTCCGCTATTGTGTTAGAAACATAAAAATTCTGTTGGATGTTCCTAAGAGTTAATCTCTGCTAATAGGCCACCTGAAGATATTGCAATACAACGAAACTTAGGTCGTGGTAAAGTACTTAAATAAAGTAGAAATAATACTACATCACGTAGTTTCATTTAGTTATGAATTACCCGTAATATAAATTTTTTTTTTAATAAATTACCAATCAGGTGTAAAGAAAATTTTTATTCGTTCTCAGAATTTTAATTGCAGAATATTATCGTAGATATTGTTTTAGATAAATGTAGTACAGTTCCAAACTTATCATGCTTTTGTGTCTCATTTAGGTTTTGTATGTAGGAAAAAGTTATAGGAAAATATATTTCTAACGAAGAAGAAAGGTTCCAAAAAAGTTTCCCAGTATTGTTGGCCTTACCGTATCATTTACATCTATTTGTTCAATTATTGCTAACCCGCTTATTATTCCCATTTAGTATGTATGAAGGAATGTCTTAAGTCCCCGAAGACACTATAATATTTCAGAGTTACTGTTTTTTTCAGTAATCCTAAGAGGATTTCTCGGGGGAGGAGAGGAGGCCTCGTATTATAGATAGTAACTGAAAATGATAAATTCTCTATTCAGCTAAAAGTAAAAATATTTTCTTTTCCTAATTTGCTTCTATATATCTTTTATGTGTTATACAATACTATTTATTATATAGTACTATAACAATAAATCAAGTTAGCATGCTATATTGTGAATATGACATACTTAAAACATTTTTATACCTGATTTGTCGTCTAATTATATGACATCGATGGTGTTAAACTTAATCAAAGTCGTAGGGAAAATAAGTAACAGTGATATCCTTGCCTTAACATTTATTTGACTACTTTATAAAGATCGATGCAGAACTAAAATGTTAGTTGAAGTAGTGAATCTTTTGGTGAATCAAGAATTTAAGTGAATCTAATAGTGAGTTTTTTGGTGAACCAAGAATTTTTATTGTAATGTGTAGTGTTTGGCTATACAGATGATTTAAACACAACAACTATGGTTTAAACTCTAATAACACTGACGATAGTTTCTAGAGTTGATATTATCACACACAACTCTTAGCGCATGAACCCAAATAAAAATAGTTTAATGGCAAAGCCCTATCGTCGATAAATTTTATTTTTTTTTATTTAAAATAATAGCAACAAGGCAAAAAAACTTTTAATCACTTTAAAACTTATATTATGTTTTAAAATTTTACATAACCCATTGTTTATTTAGTTTGTTGGTACAATTAAGGTTTTAATTTTTTTTCTCTGCATACCAGTTAATCTGAGATCGCTATTTTAGGTACACGAGTATTATATTTTTGCACATACATAATGTATTTGGAAGTTTGCTGCGATTACTTATAACAATATAGTTTTAGTACTATAGAGTTGCCAATAGAGCACCAAATAAAAAGTTGCAAAAAGGAAATGCATTATTCCTATATTCTAAAGAGTCAGCCCTTATATTATTACACAGGTTTTAGATTAAAATCTTTGAAAGGAGATAAATGCCCATGCACGGCCGAACGAAGTAAACTTGATGTCGTGCCGATGTGAATGGAAATCATCTGCAAGGTTTTGGCAATAAAACAACACGTGCTGTTATGGATCGATCGATACAGTAAAATATGGTGTAATAGTTAGATCTCCTCGTATATTGGATACAACGCCCGTTTAAGAATATTATGAAATTATCAGTTTTTACTTCGATAAATGATTAACTCAAGGTTAATCTGTTTATTTTTAACTGTAAATTCAATTATATCACTGTCTACACGACATTCAATTTATCATAGAAATATTTAAAGATACCGTATATTTTACAAAATTACCCCAGAATCCATTGTTGAAAAAATTATGATCTTTTTGCTTCATACATAATTTTCAAATCAATATTTCAGTTGAATTGGAATGAGAGAAACTTTTGATTTTGAATAAATGTAGATCTGTACGTTACCAATGTGTTAAGTATATTATTATTTTAAATTTACTTACCTAATATATACGGTGAATTAGAATTGGAGTAATAATAACCTGTCCTAATTTAGACATATTTAAAACATTAGGTAACACTGCTTAACATTGATTAAACAGTTATATAATTGAAAAATTAAAAATACACTATTCATGTGTTATATTATATATTACATATTATTTAACATCCTGTAATTTGTAACTTTTGATCTTACAAAACGGTATTATTAACTGAAATTTCTGGGACAATTTTCAATTATTTAATTCTATGGCCAAAATGGACAAAACTAGCTTTCACATCTTATGAATTGATATGGCTTATAACGTGTTAATTCTATAAATGTAATTAAATAAAAATGGAGTCATATGTTCCACTCAACAAAACTGGTCAGTAAAGTTATAGTATCGATCGTCCAATTTTCTTGCAGATGCTCTATAGCATATTTTTTTGTCACAAAATGTTATCTACGTTTTTCACTACCACACTTGATTATAGAAATAGAACTTTCTTATAATTTTAAGATCTCAGGTTTTTAATATAACATGGCATGCAATCTGACAAATTAAGATGAAAATAAATTACGTCATAATTTGGTGATATCATCTATAAATTCAAAAAATTATTGAAACTATGACTCCATACATTTATTTCATGAAATATTTCCCACTCATATAAAAGTAGTGTCGCAGTTTAAAGGTAGTTTTTTAAAAATACCAAAAAACAACACAAATAAAGCTTTATTAACTTTTCAAGAAAGCTCACTTTTTATTATTTCCCAGTCCGACTTTAATTAGTAACTCTCATCAAAAAGGCGTCAACATAAAATGCGCCCAATATCGTTCAAGAAGCGGGCACATACGACACAATTCATTCACACAACGTAATTATATTTTATATTATTCATAGTAGCTTCATTTATTGTATGTCACTGAATGATAAAATTATAGTGTATAATTTCAATTAGTACAAAGTCCAGTTACATTCAATCCGGATGTCGACACCTTTTTCACATAAGAAATTTACTTCGTATTTAAATATCCATATACATAATACCTTCATTCAACTTCTTTAAAATAACTAAAGGTAACGAAAGATTTTTTTACTATCACATGGCCTAACAAATTCTAATTTATGTGCCGCATTGAAAGTAAGAAGTGGCAAATATTATTGCAACATACGACATTGATAAAAGTGAACTAAGTATAAATATTATTTGTTTAAACGTGATACATATTATAAGTATAATTTAGGTACAATAGATTGTGTAGAGCAAATACAAGTAAAAAGTTATACAAATACATTTAATTTGACCACTACAAAAATTAAGAACTTATTAAACATACACGCTATATATATTAAACATATCCGCTGACACATTCATGAAAGTAAAAAAGAAAGCACGCTATGTCCCTACGTGAATAGTTTCTGAAAAAAAGGGCTGTGACATCTGGACAAGTGCTTTATTTTATAAAGATTCCGTTTTTTCCTTTTTAGTTACGGAAGCCTAAGAGTGTAGGTGGAATTTTACTTTACATATTTTTCCCAAATGATTAGGCTAGTAATTAAATGAGTTAATTAGAATTAGTTGCGCATTTCTCATATCCACTCCATCATAAATGGAGTTCTTCTGTCTTTGTTATCCATATTTTACCGCACAGGTATAAGCCTCCTTTAACCTATACCACTCCGGTCGATTTTGTGCTTTCTCTAACCATTACATTGAAAAGCTATTCTTTTGTGGTCATCGTAATAATGCATATTTGTCCTTTTTTGTGGCTGTTTTTCTCTTCACAACCTCCGCGCTTTACACCACATGTCCTGCATTCTAGCAATCGCCTTTTAAGCTTTGCAACAAGTTTTATGAAATTCTCGACGTTACTATTATTTCTGATCTATTCATTCCTCTTCCGGTCTCTCAGCGTGAGCCCTACCATTTTCCTTTCAATTGCCCTCTGAGCTACTCTGAGCTCGGTGATGATTTCTTTTGTAAACACCAAGGTCTTAGCTCCATAGATAAGTACTAGTAAGATACAATTGTCTTTTATGCGACCTTTCTGTTAAATTTTAATATTCATTTTGTAGTCGAATTAAATTTGAGAGTAGGTGACCTATGGTAGTCGTATGCGTCGGTCTATTTCGTTGGTTTGATATACATATTTTTGTTTTCTTTCTACGACGGTTTGGTTTATTTTAATTCTCACGGTTCTATTTGAGTAGTTAGTCATAATATTAGTTTTGTCCAAGTTCATTTTCAACCGAACCCGCCCAGAAGTACGGCATTGTTCTGATATTCTCGTTGGTGGTCTTCCGGGCTGTTTGAGAATAACATAATGTCGTAGCGAATCTTAGATCACTCAGTCTGTTTCCTGCTATGAAGACAATGATTCTCCTAATCCAGCATTCTAAAGACGTCCTCAAACACCAATGCAAAAAAAGGTTTTTTTATAGTCAATAAATGCAAGCAATTCGATGATAATTCTTAAAGCCTGTAGTTGGTCCATCGTGCTAAAGCTAGTTCTGAAAAGTCCAGTTCTTTTTTCAGACAAGTCGTGATGATTAAGTAAATAATTTGTAGAGTTGGCACAATAAACTTATAGGACGATAATTTTTCTGATCAGGCTTGTTTTGCTTCCTTGACCAATACAGATCGATTTCAAATATATGTAATTTTAATTTTAAAAAAAATCCGTAATGATAATAAAAAATGGAGTTCAAATCTCTGTAGCAGTACTTGGTAATTAACTTTGCTTCTTTAGGATTCATTGTAATATCATCCTAATGTAATAAATTTTATTACCTAAATGAGACCGCACTACCTATTTCTAGCTAAAATTTTCAAACGTATTTAACTAGCATGGGTTCGATTCTCAATAAAATAATTTGTGCTTTAATTTTTTGACTTCTATCATTTTATGAACTTAAAATTAGGATATTTATTTTACTCTACCTTCTTTGGGCTATATATTCTAATAGATGTGGTGAATGCACAGAGTTGATATGGTTTTTAATTTCCTAGCTAGAAAAATATTGCCCATACCAAAAATAAAAGACAATTTGTATAATAAAGCAGCTTTTTGTTTTCAAACTTATATTTCTTTTTTATTTTTAAATTCTGAATACAATAATATGATATAATTTTACTACTATGCTTTAATACGTTACATCAGTTGCACTGAAAAGGGGTAAGTCATGGATTTTAAACGTTTATATTATTTGTTTGCTAAATATTGACTGTTATATTTTAACTTTCTAGACTTACCGGATTTTATTACATATCGATCAGTCAGTGGATGTTTACATAATTAATTTTTCCCGGGAAGAACTTTCAAAATAAGTGAAGTATAAAATTAGAAGTTAGAGCATTATTTGTGCTCGCTTTGGAATTGCTTCAAATTTGTGGTATGTTAGGGTTTCAGGTATACTGCCATTTTGTATTTATCACAAGTTTCGAAAAAAAAACATATTGTCATATGGAGGTTTAATTAAATCAGTTAGCTGTTTTGTTATCAAATGATATTATTAAACGACCTTTTTTTGTGAAGCTTTCATATTTTCCATTAACTCAAACATATTCACATGCATATTTTTATATCAATACAAACGCATATTTTTTTTAAATATAGGAATGTTTTTAAACAGTTGTACCATAGCACATTTATTATACTTTTGTTCGTAATTAACTTTAAGATAATTTATTTTGTACAAAGCCTTCCAAATGTATTCATTTGAAACAGAAGTGGTGACAAAAAAATTGGCTATTTTTAAAAATATCGTATATTTTCAAGTTTATTTACTAACTTTGTTTCAAAATCATACTTATCAAGATTTGTTTTTCAGTAGATTCAATTTTGTTATGTTTTTACCCGATTTGTTACACACGCACACACATACCCAAATATATATATATATATATATATATATATATATATATGTATATATATATATATATATATATATATATAAATATATATATATATATATACATATGTGTATATATATATATATATATATATATATATATATTTATATACAGATAAGGATGTATATTTATTTTTTATTTTGAATTTAGAGATATAGCGTTTTAGTTTTAGTAATGACACTTTCGTAGATTCATAACAATAACAACGACCTTTTAATCAAATGCTTAGTAAATGATAAGTATCAAATGAACCAAAGCTTATTGAAGACAAACTAGACCATAAAGCAATAATATAAAAAATGCAGATATAAGATCTTATTTGAAACAACGAAAGGAGAAGAATTGGAACATTACACGAAACATGTTTAAAATGACGCCAGCCGATATTTTTAAAAGTCCTAAAATATTCTGTTCACAATGCGTTTTATTCGGATCCCATCAAAATCGATTAGTACAGATATTCGCTCGACTTAAAGTGATATTAATCGACAAAGCAGCCGAAATTATGATTTTATCAGCGATCCTTCATTGTGCACTCTGCTTTCGAAGTAAACGAGTAACTTCCCAATCGAAAAGAAATGTTTTAGTGAGGGCATCATTACAGAAACATCTATTACAGACGGAAGCCTCCTGGCTTGAGTTCGTTTTTTAAAACTTTTCCCTGAATACGAAACGCGTTCAGGTTATTGATCGTGAATACAAAGGAGCAGTGGACGTAAATTTCACTACTTTACTGGATGATTTATCAAAGATTACAATCAACTTCCAGCTTTTTGCCTTGGCTAAGTTCAGTTTAAACTCTTTTGAGACTCGCTGTACAATTACAGATATTCTTTAAATAGAATGAACAGTTTACGCCGTATATTAGTGGATTATTCAAAAACTCTTAGAATGTTGCAATAAAACCAATAGACTTTTTATTAGCCCAGATAATAACCGATAATAATATATATTATTATCGGTTATTATTATTAGCTACATTTACATATATTAAAAAATGTGCAAATTTCAACTTCGTTATTCAGCAAGTGCACGCATATATTTTATACAATTATTCTACTAAATCAAATTATTGATGGTATAAACTCGAAGGAGATTTTAAAGGAAAATTTTACTTGAGTAAATTTTAGAAAATATTTATAAATATTCCTAAATGAATACCCACATCGAGCGCAGGGTAGGAAAAGCAAATATCATTTTCAATCCGGAGAATTTCGGGTAAAGGCAATATTTTTTCTCTCTAAATCGGAAATACGTCCATATCTTAGAGTTAAGTTGAGGAAATGATTATATGTTTTAACTGACTTCAAAAATAAATTTTGGAGCAGGTGCCAAATATAAAAAAATGAACTTGTGTAACAACGAAATGCAATGTAACATGGTTTCGTTTGCCTTTTTTTTCTTCAGGTCATTTTCGTTTGGCATCCATGTTTTGGCATCCATTTCAATAAAAAATTATTTATTTTTAGTGCATACTTCAGACATGAAGATCTATGCTTTTTATAGTACTTAATTATTGCAAATTATCGTTTATAAGTTTTCAGTGCTTAGTAAATTTTTTTCCGAAGTCGGCCTGATTTATTTATTTTTATAGTTTGGTTTTAAGAAATTATAAAGAAAAGACTTTGATCTTTGCTAATAACCCACCTGAAGATGTTGTAATACAACGAAACCTAGGTGGTAGTAAAGAGCCTAAAGGAAGTAGAAATAATACTACATCACGTAGTTTCATTTAATTGTTAATAATGAATTTCTACAAAATTAACGCCAAATATATTCACTAAAGAAAAGAACAAATTACATTTTATATTACTTTTTTAATTTACAGAAATCATAATTATTTTTTTTTCGCGGGAAACTGGCGCTAATACCTGATATAGCTATAGATATTAACATTCTTAAGCGAGAAGGACAATATTTCTTTAAATATTATCTATTTGAAACAAATTACAGTTTTCATCACTGTATAATCCTAATTCCGTTACGATTAAAAATCTATATGGGAGATTTTTCCATGCGTTGAAAGTTCTTAAAAAAAGTAAAGGAATATGCTATCCAGGCTTCTCTGAACCTGTAAGGCATTATTTTCCACGACATTACATATTCTCCACGATGTAATTCTTTTTATGAAAACTTGTCGAACCTGAAAAATGTTAAATCGTGGGAAAAATATTAATTCGGAAATAGCCCCAAATTTTCAATAACAAGTAAAATTAATAATATTTTCCAATTAAAAAGCAAATATATATTTGAAACTGATAGTCTAGTATTAATAAATACGTTTCTAAGTCCATAATAGAATATTGCTGTATCCAAGGTATTATATTACATAAAATCTTATGGTAGTCCGCAAAACAATCCGTTAAAAATATATGTTATTCTTCAATCGTGAAACGTAACTCAGGAGTTAATTTTTAATAGTGATCAAATCCAAATTCGTACATTTTGAAGTACGTATCGAACATTCTTCTATGAGGAATTCTTGATCGACCCATAACAGTCATAACTAACCAAATCGAGCCTAAAGCCCTCAAAAAATATAAATAAATACCAACCTTATTTTCAAAATTAGCTTAATCCAGACTTTTATTCAAAATTAAATTACCTTAATTAAATTACCTTATTTTCAGAATTAGCTTATTCACTTTCAAACATGGTAAAATCGCGTCGCTCCAAACTCCGTCCGCCATCTTGCATTCTCCATAATTTGAGCCAAAGCGTGGCCACCTAACGCGTCTTGTTTTTTATTGTGAGAATTTGTGGATTTTTAGTAAAAAAACCTATTCATTCTAAGAAAAAAAAATGAGAAAAGTATGGGGGAAGTGCCTGGCCATCAAGTCAAGAAGAGAAAATCTGCCGCAGGACCAAATAATTAGAGAGAAAAGAAGAAGAAGAGGTCAGTAATTTTTCAAACATTTTGGTTGTTTACAAAGGTTAGGATTATGCAACCATTCTTATTAGTGGCAAATTTTCTTACTAAATAACTGTGTCTATGTCATTGTAATGTAGAAGTTTGGATAAGCTGATTTATTATAAAAATAAAATGAAAAAAAATTGGTATTATGAAATATTTGTTATTTTGTATTTTTATTAGACTATTGCCCAAAAAGTTGTTATAATTTCAAGGTCCATCTGTGTTTATATGTATGTATGTTTTAGTACTTTAATTGGGCAGAGGCGCGGCTTATAGATGTATTAACATAACAATGCAAGGCATTAAATATTTTCATGATCAGTTTTACTCTTACTCTGATAAAAAGTATCAAGATGATTTTAATATAAATTTTACAACACTGTATGAGAGATTCTAACAAGGAGGTGATACTAGTGTGTCGAAATTTTTGAATGCTCTATCAATCAATAAGGATCGAGTAAAAGGAGTGTTAAAGAGATACAAAGATACAGGTTTGATGGCTGTTGATAAAGATGGTGGAAATAGAAAATGGGTCAAAATGGAGAGTAGGAATTTTTTTAAGTTATGAAGATATTCAAGGATGTTGAGTAGAGCTACTGCCAATCTAAAAGTCGGCATATCTATCTCCCATCCCAGTTAAACATTGCATCAATATTCAAAATGTTCCTTGAAGAAAATCAACAGTTATCTTATTACATATTTTAGAAAAAAATTATATACCAAATAAGGTATTTAATACTAAATAAGTTCTAGTAACATAGTTTTAGTTAACAGAAGTTTTAGTCATCCAAGAAGTGACATGTGTTCCACATGCATAGAATGGAAGGAAAAAATAATTAGAAAGGATGATTCAACAAAAGCTCAAATTAAAATCGAACTGAAAGTTCACGAAACAAAAAGCAAATAATTTTTCTAAAATTAATTTTTCTTAAACTTTCTCGCAGACACCAACCCCAAAGTTAATATATTAGATTTTGATTGTGATAAAAATCAATATTTACAAAAAGTCCGTGACTAAGGTACATATTATTCCCACCAGTTGTACAAATATAACTATACAATAGTTGTAGGTTATTCCCATGCAGATTGGAGAAAAGAAAATATATTTTCTTACGTATGGACCAAAGATGGTCATCCAAAGGGATCAAAGGAATTAACTAGTGCAATCGAACACTGCGTACAAAATATTTTCACTAGTGCAGAGGTATTCCGACTAATGGCTGATTGATTCCCTGGGCAAAATAAGAACTCCACCACAATAGGAATGATTTCGAAACAGTTCAGCGGCAGTGCACCGAGTCACTAAAAAAGGCAGAGTATTTGGTGTTGCCGAAAAAGAAATCAAGAAGAAAAATACAATCGTATAATCAGATGATTCTAGATGAAAAAAACATGCAACTGTTCTTTATCTGAAGGGTATTGAAGTATGTGACTGGAATACTGCAATCCAACAGATCCATAAGGAAATCCAGGCTATTCGTTTCAAAAGAATGTCTTGCAAGAGGTTTATATTCATAAGAATGAAAGAAGAAAAGCAAAGAGTTGTAATAAGAGGTGAACCATTTTACCACAATGATACCCGTGCTTGTCGCTCCATCACTAAACTAAGCAAATATGCTTCAGACATATTAATATAGCCTATTATTACCTCTCTTAAAATAAAAAAAGAAAAATGTGATGACGTAAATAAGTTACTAAGAAAACATTTTGGAAAAGACGAAATGCAAACAGAGGACCTCGATTATTACAAAACTGCCTTAGACCGTAACAAAAATAATGCTGATGCAGAGATTGGTGATTTGGAGAATAAAAATATAGAGGCAATGTGTGAAGAATATGTTATATAAGCTTGTGTTACCGATATGATATAGAGTAGTTTTTTATTAGGTACTAAGTGCATGTAGTTCAGATGTAATTTTTTGTTCAGATAAATACGTACTCACCTTTAAATTTCATGTCCACTGTTTTACTTGTCTAAAAATCTCAATCTTTACGCCTGATGACAGTATTTAGAGCCACTGACAATCCTATTTCAAACGTAATTTAAATTATCCAAAAGTAGTTAAATCCTGACAGCTACTTAACACAATTGGTCAGATCCAGTTTGCTTTCAATCAAAAAAGGATCATATCCACACCTTGGAAACAAGACTAGTCAAATCCATCTTTTAGTGGCGTCTTTGTCCGTAGATACAAGCATTAACTTTATTTTTTAATAATTCTGAACTCCGTAATAATCTTATTTTACCATTCTAAGAATTACAATGGAATACAGCATAGCAGTATACAAAAGTCGTATTTTCTCAATTTGGCATAAAGTGAACTTGACCATTATTGAAAATTACCTCCTGAACTAACTTCTAATTAATGAAATGGGATCTCTTGATTATTTGTAAAGAGGTAAAATATGAAAGTTTAGTAGATTAATATGTCCAACAAGTTAGAACTTTCATGGTGCTCGGTGCAATATTCTGTCCACTGACTAAATTAAGTCGTTTGACTAATGGTCACGTGTCACAGACTGTTGTTATTGAAGTGCTAATATTGGATATTGTAATTTGAAATAATATTTAAATTACACATTTATAGTAAAAAGTGTTATTTTTATGCAGAAAATTAATTAACACCTGAAGTAAAATTTTCCATTTTCAGCCAAAACCGCGATTGTTTTATATTAATAAATATTCAAATTGACCTCTCATAGATCAAATGGTAAGTTTTTTTTATTTATGACACATGAAAGTCCAGAAAACTGACATGTCAAACATGTTGAAATTTTCGTGCTGCGCAATATGCTGTTTACGGACCAAATTAAATCGTTTGACTAATGGACCTGTTTCACCGCAATTAATGAAGTGTGAAAATTGAATATCGTGATTTTTAATAATATGTTAATTAAAAATTATTGATTTTTGTAAAGAACTAATTAAAGTCCGGGCTACAGGATCATGCTAATTATGGAATAAATAAACCTTTCTTGAAAGAGAAGGTCAAAAAAATATTGACCAAAAATTATGTCCACTAAGGCATCCTCAATTAAAATTATTAAAACTTTTTTGTCACAATAGTGTAAGTTTCTATTACAAGAAATCAAACTATGACCAAAAATGATATATGTGACAACATAGGTAATGAACAAAGCGAGCCATGGATAGTTTGTTGGTAGTGAAGATAATGCCCCTCTTCGCTGCCAGTACCTAAGAACATCAGTGAATAACATACCACCAGCAATGTGAGCTTAGTTTGTTTTAGTTGTCATTATACACATTAATACATAATATCACACATAAATAGCATTCATAAAAGCACACATTAAGTACTAGCTTTGCCGACGCGACTTTATTCGCATGGAATTTGGTATAAAAAAATATCTATAATATTCAGATCAAAAGTATCATGTATGTTGCTTGAGCATATAACCATAGCAAATTTGCGTACTAAATTTTAAAAACTACAAATATTCGAAATATAATAAAATTTACACATGGACAGAAAGACAGACAGACAAAAATTCCAAAAACAGATTTTCTGGCCTCTGCTATTATTCCATATTCTAAATCAATTATCCTTTTTAAAAAAATTCCATGACAAGAATTCACTTTGTTACAAATTTATCATATGTTTAGATTAATAATATTTTTACTATTAGGTTTTTTTAACGACAATGTTAATTTGACATTTCAGAATAATATAATAAATATTTGTAATACAAGTACCTTAATATGAGTTTTTTCGTTCCAGAATAGTAGGAAACAAAAACTTAATTCCAAAGTACACCTTTTTATGATTAAGTAAGTAGTAAGTAGTAAAAGAAAATAAAATTTAACCCCTAAACAGAGGTATACATAATGGAAGAAGGTGTCATTAAGTGTCTTTCTCTTTATGCATCGTTTGCAGCCGTTTTTCTCAGAAACTGTTAGGCGTAAAAAACTGAATTCTGATAAAGTATCTAAATTTGCGTGTACATATATTACTTGATTTTTTGCGGTTAAGTATCTTGTGTGGGTTATTAAGGGAAGAAATCCAAAACTATTTATTTAAGAAACAGTTATAAAGTCATTGCTAATAATGTATAAAAAAACTTTCCTGGCAATGGTTTGACGGGAATAATTCACATGAAACATTTTGAGAGGATAAATAAGGTAACCGATTTTTTTTAAATTGTACGTTTCATGTGGAGTATTGTTTGAAGGGCAAGTTAAAAGGATTCCAAAATTATTTTTTAGAATTTTGTTGTAGATAGTTATAAATACGTTTTTCAAAATATTTGCATTTAATAAGCTTCGTCTTTCTATATCCAAAATTGCTCGGTATAACATTAAGGGGTTAAATAAATCTAGCCCTATAAAAAATCGCTGGAAAAAGTCAAAAGCTCAACTTTTATCCCTAAAACCCATTCTTAATTTTTCTACACCATAAATATTTTAATTTTATGACATTAAAAATTAGACCCGATAAACTATAATTACTATAATACAATAGTAATACATTACATGAATATTTTGCGATATTAACTAATTATCATATGAAAGATAGATTAGCTAATGAAAAAATAATAATAGAACATTTGGTTTTATTTTTTAATCCCCTAAAATCTTTCAAAACGCCAATTTTTGAGAAATGCTCAACGTATTTAATCCCTGAATATACTCTTTTTTCGCGGTCAAACACGTCCAAGCATCTTGCCATATTTAACTCATTTCTCGTCACATACACGTAATTATTTTTGTAATATAATCATTATTCAGGCACTCTATATAACCGAATTTTTGAAAATTACGCTATTTTTCAAGATGTATTTGTCACCATTTCTTACAAATTTAATATTTACCATATTTTCATGGAACAACTCATCTCAACAGCCATTCTCTTTTCTTTTGCCAATATGATACAAATAAATCGATCCTCGATTATAAGTAGAATGCCGCTTTCAAAATTTTGCTTTTATTTCTTTCCATTCCATTATGCATATTTCGTTTGAGTTTTCCTTCATTCTTTCTTACCTTCGTTTTTATATATCGTAAATAATTTTTTTTCAGTTTGGCAACCTTATTCATATTTCCGGCCTTGGCATCGTGTTTATTTTTCATTATTAAAAAAATTGTGAATGTATATTAATAGTAATTCTATTTCCTGTAATTTTGAAAGCATTTTTTTTCCGGATTTTGCCACAAGCATAGTTTGGATACATCATCAAAGGTACGTTAAATATTTATATACCGGTTTCCTCATATGATTTTAACTACACAGCATTAGATTTTTGTGTAATGTAAAAAGTAGAGATCGTTAGAGAATTTTTTGTGCAATATTTCATATGATGTTAAACTAACTTCTTTTAGTTTGAAATACTTCATATTAATTTGAAGCAATATTTGCTACTTGACTTATATATAACATAAAAGTTAAGTATTTATATTACTTGAGGGAATTGACAACTGTTTGTTTCTATGGACTTGTAACG